>CM024763.1:88791198-89391198 GCA_014218235.1 Colocasia esculenta
CCTCCGGGTCAGACAGCCATGTCGCCTTCTTCATAAGCACCTATCACGATCTGCCTGCCTAATCAGACAAGCCTGTCGCGATCCTTACAAGGCACTGTCGCGATCTGATCTGACCTCGTCACAAACCTTACAAGGGTCCATCGCGATCTCAGGATTTTTACATAAAACCACATGTTTTCTTGCAAATCTAACTGTTGTACCTGAGGTCTGTTTAAATATAATTCACATGTCTTAGGTCGGATCATTTCATGATGGTTATATAATGGCTTAAAAGTGGTTAACCCATTTAAAAGTTTTAATGCATGAAGGATATTCTAATTGCTCTTAAATGTTATGATCCATTCATGCAACTTGGGATTCAATCTTTCCATTATTCTACCATGTTTAAATGATAATATTATTCTTAAAACCTTGCGAACCCATATGTAGTTAAATGCATTGTTCAATTCGTGCCATCATGTTAAGTGTTTTCCGCAAGTTTAAAACCGATGGTTGTGGATTGAGATGCGTACATCACTACACACTTGTACTGTTAGGCAGCCCTTTCTTGGGAAATTGGAAACTCTCTACTGGTCATTCCGAATCGGTAGACTAGTGACCTTTTCTCCAAGGCCTCCGTAAATCTCCTCTGACCATGGATTCCCACATGGCCGACGAGTTGGTTGTACCATTGAAGTTCCCTGGAGATAGCGTGCACTTCCTTTCTCAACTTGTTCTCGTGAGTGTGATGTACAATCTAGACTAAAGTCATTAATGTAAAGATTAAATTAAAGTGTAAATCGTACCGTAATGCTGCCGAATTTATCTCTTGACCATTGTTATCACGAAATCATTTCAATTACTTATTACTCGTTCCCATCATCATCATGAGCATGACGTTACACATGCTACATTTTGAAACTCTCACTGGCCATTATTAATGACTGGGGGTATTTACATTAAAATTTTACATGAGATGCTGACCGGGCACGGCGAGAGTGTCCAAGGGCTCCAGTCTAGCCCAATGACGGAGAGTCATAAATATACTGTTAACCATGGGGTATAATGATTACTGGCGTTGCATTGCGCTGGGAGTCTTGCTCGCTTATGAATGATAGATACAATAACCACATACACGTGTCCTGGTGTACATTCTTGATGGATCTTTCTTGGTGTACATTAGTCTACGTGCCTGATTATGTTACATGATCGTGCTCGTGCGTGCTTGCTTGCTTGCGTAATATGGCCATCCTGCATTTATTGCAATTTACATGATATCTTGCGTGCTTGTTACAAACCTCACTCTTGACAATATATTGCTCGTTATATTCTTGCTCTATCACAATCACTCTCTCTAGATGTTTATGTAATGTTTAATGAGTTTATTCATACACGCATATCATGGCAGTCATCGTGCTTACCTAGTTCTAAATTGCTAATCACTTATATCATTACCCGCACATTGAGATATAAATCCTACTGGGCTAGTTGCTCATCCCCTACTTTTACACAATCTAGGTGACTATGAAGTTCAAGAGGAAGAGCAAGTCGAGGATGGGAATGCGTCCGAGCGATGAGCTGTAAGGCCCTCGAATTTCGTCGCATTATTTGTATTTGTGTGTGTATATTTGTGCTTGTGTATGTATATACGTATTAATTTATTAGTAAATTACGTGTGCATGTTTATATATATGTAAATAATGCATGTATTGAATGGTGATAGTATGGATACACTACCATATGAATATTGCATGTATATATGCATGGTATGCATAGTTTTCTGCATATTTTAGACTTTTGGCCGAAGGCCATCTTGGTGTCAACCCCTAGCCGTTGAGGTGGTGTCAGCGTCCAGACATGGACGCCAACACTAATCCTGGCGTCTAACGATATGGACGCCTATTTCTCTGGCCTGCATGCGCAGCAGAGCCAGAAATTTCGGAAACAAGAAGCTCAGCCATTGGGGAGCTGTCCCCAACGGCTCTGAGAGCTATCTTGTCACCCTGTGAGTGGGAGAGAGGCCTCCCCATATGTCTGAACCGGATCTGCCTTCTCCCACCCCTCTCTTCACCTTTGCAAGAGAGAAACCAAAGGAAAAACCCTAGCTTCTGAGCTGTGAGAAAAACCCCACTTTGCACCCAAAGATCCCTCTGAAGCTGGATCCGGCCACCTTCCTCGACAAGAAGCTAGCTGGGCTGAAGGAGAAGACCTCCCTGACGTTCCCTTGCTGTGGAGATTACCCAGGAGCCCGGAGGAAGGGGATCTTGGAGGACGTTCTGCACCTTCTTGGGACTGCCCAAGGAGGGCTTCACCAGCACCTTAGATCCTTTGGAGTAATTTCTAAAAGGCTAGTGACCTAACCATAATGTCCCCGTATGTGTCTAGGTCGATTCTACAATTTTTGTATATTTTTCCCTCGAGTCCTAGACCCTCACATTCACCCAACTTGAGAGCTCGGGTCTATGTTTCTGCACTGACCTGCATTGACAGCAAGGTCAATGGACGCTGAGATTATGCTTGGCGTCCATCGACCATGCCGCTTACACTGAGTCAGCGACCAGAGACCGCCGCCAAGTTCCTCTGGACAGAACAGTGACCTGTTTGCCCTTCTTATACAACTATTTTCGGTATGGTTTTTGTGATGAGGATATATGGTAACCCTATACACTATGTATACTGTTAAATGTGGTGTGTGGATGAGTGTGATGTGTGGTGGTGGATGTTAGAAAATTTTATTCATGAATTTTTAAGCATGATGATTTGTTGATAATCTTGGCAATCCATGTTTTATGATTAGGACTAGTTGAATGCCTCAGTTTTGTCAGATCGAAGATTAGTGGATCAGTATATGTATACTCAATTTTTGGTAAATTGTCCATGCTTGCCTAAATTGCTAATAAATTCGGTTCGGTAAATAAAAGCCATGAAAGAAAGATTTGTGGTGATCGATCTATGGTTCTATGATTTAGGATAATCTATATTCTCAGGTCATGCATATAACAAGTCTCTGTTCAAACAGTAAGTGGCATAAATGCATGATGTGTTAAACTCCATGTCAACTTAAATTGTGAATGGCATGCGAAATAGGTATTGATTTTCTGTAAATTCTATTTAGCTCAGAAAAATCTGAAAAATTGAATGTATGACCTTGAACCAGAAAATAGCATGTGGTTAAAATTTCAGGTCATTTGGACCAGTATATAAGGAGTTATGTATTTTCCATGTGAAATGTAATAATCTATGTATGTTATCGTAATGTGGTTAGATATTGTTTAAACCCAACCTGATTAGTGCATTTACTGTGTATTAAACTCTGAAATCTGTAGTGCCATGTCAGGAAAAACAGAGATATGCATGTGAGTGAGAAAGTGAATAAGATGAAAAGTGATATGTGTAAAACCATGTGTAAATCGGTAAAATGTGTTAATGTGTAACTGTGCCAATGTGACACTGCTTCCGTAGAGGGCAGTGGAACTGTATCAGGGAAAGTCCCCCTGAGAAAGTTCAATGTGTAAGTGACCCTAAGGGCATTAGGGGAAATCCTGGAGGTGGACAAGTACCACTGGTTAGGGTGGAGACTTGTTCTCCGGTCTGCGCAGTCCAAGAGTCGCTATTGAAATGCCTAGATGGCGTCTATGTGTAATGTGATGTGTATATGTCCTTCTTGGTGGTTTGGACTATGTGTCACGGCACCTAAAATGTGAATGTGTAATGTGTAATGTGTATGTGTTCATGTGTAAATGTGTAAGTGAACAGTGTGAAATGTGTATGGTAAAGTGCAACCATGTGGAATGGGAAAATGTGTAAAAGAAAATGTGAAACTAAAAAATGTGAGAATATGACATTGAAATCCATGTGAGACAAATCTGAACCATGTGAAATCAGTAATTTCATGTTGTTATCATCATGTTTATGTGTGCAAAAATGTCTAGAATCCATGTTAGGGTTAATTGATGAGCACGTGCGCAAAGTAGCATGATGGTTGTGCACATGGTATGTTTTAAACAACATTGTAGCTCTCATGTGTAGGTTTACAGCCATTATACCATGTGAAACCAGCAACCTAAAGCATTTGAAAAATGTCTATGTATGTGTTTAAAACATGTAAGATCCATGCTAGTCGTGTTTCCTTTCATATATGCACAGTGGTCATGTGGTAGCTCTATGTCTGGGTTCTTTAAAGGCAAAATTTCAGAGTAAATTGAATAGAGAGCATGTGATAGGTAAGTTTATTTTAGAAATCTGAAAGCATGATCCATGTATAATTGTAAACTTTCATGATTGGTTGAAAACATTCAAATGACTAGCATGCCATGTGTTGAAAATTTTGAATGTGCATGTAGAAACCGCTATGACTTTACGTGTATGTTATGAGTAGTGTTGCTTGCTGAGTCTTTAGACTCACTCCTTGCTTCGGCGTAAGGTGTAGTTGGTGACGTGACACCGTTGGAGGAGACAGTGGAGACGGACTCCGAGCGCGGAGATTAGTCTTTGGAGTTCTTTGTGACTTGTGTATTTCATAGTATGTAATTTGAACGTTGTATTAGAGTTATCATGAAAAGAATGTATAAGTGTGGACATTATGTATTAAATTTCAGCAATTTAAATTATGTGAACTTTTAGCTCTTAATGTTATTGCGAATTTCTTGTATGTTTAATGTGGATGATGAATAATGAGGACAGTTGTTCTTTACTTCCGCTACTCTGTTGTATATTTGCGTGTATCTCAGCTGTTTGTATCGTTTGGGTAATGTCCCACTGTGAGGACTCTCGCTATACCGACGTGGGTTGGTATAACCGTACCGGTATTGAGGCCGTCATATGAGCATTCTAATATGAGTCTATCTATAGTAGTTATTTGAGTGTTGACAATGTAGTAGGAAGTGAGGTATTATGTACTTTTGCTTTATTGAGTCTTAGTCCATAATAGTTTCCATTGGAATATAATGAGTTAAGATTTGAATAAAAGATAGTTGAGTTCAATATTTGGGCTCTATGATGATGTATGGTGTATACATTTATGCGGGCTAGCTAGAGGCTTATTTACCGACTGTTCATGTCTCGGGATACGACTCGAATTATTTCTGAATTATTATTAATATTCGCTGCGTAATGCTCGGGGCGTGACAGTTTAGTGTTATCAGAGCCTAGGAATACCAAATAGGATATATGTCTCAGGAATAGGAGATACCTATGGAACATGGGTCATGGAAATTAAATTTATTTTGAATGTAGCAGGCTCAGGCACCAGCTCAGGACCATGGTGGACCTCCCATCATGGAGCGAATCAAGAGGATGACCCCACCCTCTTTTAAGGGGGAGAGTGATCCATTAATGGCAGAAAGCTGGTTAAGGGAGACAGAGAAAATCTTCTGAGCATCAGGTGCCCTGATGAGGATAAGGTGACACTAGCCACCTACATGCTACAGGTAGACTTTTAATTTGTATGTTGTGTATTCTGCTTAAGTTAGAATTTGTTAGTTGGTGCTTATGAAGGTGTATTGCAGGAGAGAGCGGATGTATGGTGGTCCTCCTACTACGTACACGCTTTGAGGACGGAGCAGTAGATGTGACGTGGGACGCGTTCGTGAGACTCTTTCGAGCCAAGTTCGTCCAGAACATATCCAGGACAAAATGGAGCAGGAATTTCTCTCCCTGACACAAGGCGCCATGACCGTGCTGGAATACGAGGCAAGGTTTTCTGAACTTTCTAAATATGCACCGCATATCGTAGAGGATGAGCGCAGGAAGACGAAGAAATTCGTGATGGGACTCAAGCCATCACTGCGGACGAGACTCATGGCGTTTGACCACCGCACGCTAGACGAGGCCCTCAGTGCTGCCTGCAGGCAGGAGGGAGAAATGGAGCAATATCTGGAGGAAAAGAAGGCTTCGCAGAAGAGGCCGGCAGTGTCATTCCAGCGGCAGGATAAGAAGAAAATGGTGTACCAGACACCGCAGAAACCAGTGGCAGTCAATAACTCTCAGGTACCTTTTGTACGTTCCCCTGGTGTGAAGAAAGAGTGTCCCCATTGCGGGAAGACACATGGTGGTTCCGAGTGTTGGTTGGTAGCGGGTAGATGCTTGAAGTGCGGGAGCAGCGACCACAAGATCAAAGACTGCCCAAGACTTCAGCAAGGAGCTCAGCGTGGAGTGCCAGAACCAGCCGCGCCAGCTACAGGAAGACCAGGAAGGCCTCGAGCCGCAGCTCGAGTGTTTGCTTTGGCACGCGAGGACGCCGAGCAGGCGGAGCATGTCACCGAAGGTACGGTTTTGCTTCTAGGTGTGCACGCTCGGGTATTGTTTGATACGAGTGCTACTCACTCGTTCATTTTCGAGCGGTTCGCTAGGCAGTTAGCCCTAGAGTCAGGCGTAGAGTCTGAGGATTTAGAGGTCCCTTTGTCTGTGCACACCCTTGCGGGTACGGTATCGACTAGGAAGTGCATTCCGTCGTTACCTGTGTGCATTGAGGATAGAATCCTAGATGGGTGTTTTCTTGCTAAAGATGAAGGACTATGATGCTATTCTTGGTCTGGATTGGCTAGAGGAGCACTATGCGTTAGTGGATTGTCGTCGGAAGAGGATTGTTTTCCGCATTCCTGGTGAGGACGAGTTCTCTCATCCCTTGCCAAAGAACTTAGCGGGAAAGTTAGTTATCTCTGCCATGAAGGCGATGCGCATGGTGAACAAGAGTTGTGACGCATTTCTTGCCAGCGTTATGCTAGTACCCGATGCTGGTTCGTCACTGACTCTTGCAGAGATCGATGTGGTGCAGGATTTCCAGATGTCTTTCCCGATGACTTGTCTGGATTGCCACCGGATAGGGAGATAGAGTTCACTATAGAGTTGCTTCCAGGCACCTCTCCTATCTCGAAGGCCCCATATCGGATGGCCCCTGCAGAGTTAGCCGAGTTGAGGAAGCAATTGCAAGAATTGCTTGATAAGGGATTCATTCGCCCTAGTGTTTCCCCTTGGGGCGCACCTGTATTGTTCGTCAAGAAGAAAGACGGGTCACTTAGGTTGTGTATTGACTATAGGAAGTTGAACCAAGTGACTGTGAAGAACAGGTACCCCTTACCTCGGATTGATGATCTGTTTGACCAGTTGCAGGATGCATCAGTCTTTTCTAAGATTGACTTGCGATCTGGTTATCATCAGCTGCGGATTAGGAGTGAGGATGTGTCCAAGACGGCATTTAGATCCCGTTATGGACATTATGAGTTCTTGGTTCTTCCTTTCGGATTGACCAACGCCCCTGCAGCGTTCATGGATCTCATGAACCGGGTGTTTAGTCCGTATTTAGATAGCTTTGTTGTTGTGTTTATTGATGACGTGTTGGTCTATTCTCCGGATGAGGCCACGCACCGTCAGCATTTGAGGTTAGTCTTAGAGGTTCTCCGTGAGCACAAGCTGTATGCGAAGTTCAGCAAGTGCGAGTTCTGGTTGCGCGAGGTTCACTTTCTCGGGCATGTCATCTCCGGCGCTGGTGTAGCTGTTGATCCAGCAAAGGTCCAAGCAGTTATGGATTGGGAGATTCCCCAGACTCCTTCGGAGATTCGTAGTTTCATTGGGTTAGCTGGTTATTATCGGCGATTCATTGAGGGTTTCTCATCCATCGCCGCCCCTTTGACAAAGCTGACCAGGAAGGGTGAGAAGTTCGTATGGTCTGAGGCATGTGAGCGTAGCTTTCAGCTATTGAAGGCTAAGCTTACTTCTGCTCCGGTATTGGTATTGCCTAGTGGTCCAGAAGGTTTTGCCATTTATACGGATGCATCTCAGATTGGTTTAGGCTGTGTACTCATGCAGCGAGATAGGGTAGTGGCTTATGCTTCTCATCAGTTGAAGGAGCATGAGAGGAACTATCCGACTCATGATTTGGAGCTCGCAGCTGTGGTTCATGCACTAAAGATCTGGAGGCACTATCTTTATGGTGTCAGATTTGAGGTGTTTACCGACCACAAGAGCTTGAAGTATCTTTTCTCCCAAAAGGAATTAAACCTGAGGCAGAGGAGATGGATTGAGTTCTTGAAGGACTATGACTTCGACCTTCAGTATCATCCTGGAAAGGCGAACGTCGTAGCAGATGCTCTTAGTAGAAAGAGGTCTTCGCTCCAGCAGGATTGGAAGATGTTGGAGGATGCAGCGTGCTCTATGACCGAGTTAGAGCCATCGCTGTGTCAGGCTTTTGTAGCTCAGCTATCCCTTAGATCCTCAGTCTTGGATGAGGTGATTGAGCAGCAGAAAGCCGACCCTAGATTGTTAGAGTTAGTGGGTAAGGCGGGCATTGCTCGTGATGAGGACGGTGTGATTAGATTTCAGCACCGTGTTTGTGTCCCTGATGTAGTAGATGTCCGTGAGCATGTGTTAGCGGAGGCTCATAGATCGCGATTCTCTATTCATCCGGGTAACACTAAGATGTATCAAGACCTGAAGAGATCATTTTGGTGGTCCGGCATGAAGAAGGATGTTGCGGATTATGTGTCTAGATGTCTAGTGTGTCAGCAAGTGAAAGCCGAGCGGCAGCGACCATCCGGCCTTATGCAGAGGATGGATATCCCAGTGTGGAAGTGGGAAGCTGTCACTATGGACTTCGTTTCGGGTTTGCCTCGATCTAGAAGGGGCAATGACTCGATTTGGGTTGTTGTAGATAGATTCTCGAAGACTGCTCATTTCTTGCCTATGAAGAAGAAGCAGTTAGTAGAGAGTTTAGCTAGATTGTATGTTAGTGGTATCATTAGATTGCATGGTGTGCCGAAGTCGATCATTTCGGATCGAGATCCGAGATTTACTTCGAGATTGTGGAAGGGTCTTCAGGATGCGTTAGGTTCGGAGCTTAAGCTCAGTTCGGCGTTTCATCCCCAGACCGATGGACAGTCCGAGAGGACTATCCAGACGCTCGAGGATATGTTGAGAGCGTGTGTTCTGGATTGGAAGGATGATTGGGAGCGTCATTTACCTCTTGTGGAGTTCGCATACAACAACAACTTTCATGCTAGTATTGGTATGGCTCCATTCGAGGCGTTGTATGGTAGGCCCTGCAGATCTCCTTTATGTTGGGAGGAGACTGGTGATAGGCAGTTGATCGGACCGGAGTTAGTTCAGGAAACTTCGGATAAGATCCAGCTTATCAGGAAAAGGCTTGTTGCGGCACAGGATAGGCAGAAGAGTTATGCCGACAACAGAAGGAAGGATTTGGAGTTCGAGGTTGGCGATCATGTCTTCTTGAAGATATCGCCTACTCGAGGTGTTGTCAGATTTGGCAGGCATAGCAAGCTAAGCCCTAGATTCATTGGCCCATATGAGATTCTCAGACGTTTGGGCAGCGTGGCATATGAGCTAGCATTACCCCCAGCTTTGGCTAGCGTTCACCCTGTATTCCACGTATCTATGCTCAGGAAGTATGTCCGAGATCCGTCTCATGTGATTAGTCATGAGCCAGTGGAGATCCAGCCAGATCTTTCGTATGTCGAGCAACCAGTAGCCATTCTTGACCGGAAGGTTCAGCATCTCCGGAACAAGAGAATTGCGTCGGTGAAGGTCCTATGGCGGAACTTCTCACGAGAGGAGGCTACTTGGGAGCTTGAGGATGCGATGAAGAAGAAGTATCCCCTTTGTTTGAGTAGTGTCGTTCTAACTTCGAGGACGAAGTTTCTTTAAGGGGGAGAGGGTGTAAGGCCCTCGAATTTCCGTCGCATTATTTGTATTTGTGTGTGTATATTTGTGCTTGTGTATGTATATACATATTTACGTACGTATTAATTAGTACAATTACGTGTGCATATGTTATACTAGATGTAAATAATGCATGTATTGAATGGTGATAGTATGGATACACTACCATATACATATTGCATGTATATATGCATGGTATGCATGGTTTTCTGCATATTTTAGAGTTCTGGCCGAAGGCCTATTGGCGTCAACCCCTAGCCGTTGAGGTGGTGTCAGCGTCCAGACATGGACGCCAACACTAATCCTGGCGTCTAACGATATGGACGCCTATTTCTCTGACCTGCATGCGTTGCAGAGCCAGAAATTCCGGAAAAAGGGAGCTCACCCATTGGGAGTGTCCCCAACGGCTCTGAGAGCTGTCTTGTCACCCTGTGAGTGGGAGAGAGGCCTCCCCATATGTCTGAACCCGGATCTGCCTTCTCCCACCCTCTCTTCACCTTTGCAAGAGAGAAACCAGGAGAAAAACCCTAGTTTCTGAGCTGTGAGAAAACCCACTCTTTGCACCCAAAGATCCGACTTCCTGGAGCTAGATCCGGCCATCTTCCACGACAAGAGGATAGCTGGAGCAAAGGAGGAGGCTTCCCCGACATTTCCTTGCTGTGGAGACCATCCAGGAGCCCGGAGGAAGAAGATCTAGGAGGACGTTCTGCACCTTCTTGGGACTGCCCAAGGAGGGCTTCACCAGCACCCTAGATCCATTGGAGCAATTTCTAAAAGGCAAGTGACCTAACCATAATGTCCCGTATGTGTCTAGGTCGATTCTACAATTTTTATGAATTTTCCCTCGAGTCCTAGACCCCCAAATTCACCCCAACTTGAGAGCTCGGGTCTGTGTTTCTGCACAGACCTGCATCGACGGCAAGGTCACTGGACGCTGAGATTGCTTGGCGTCCATCGACCATGCCGCTGACACTGAGTCAGCGGCCAGAGACCGCCGCCAAGTTCCTCTGGACAGAACAGTGACCTGTTCTGCCCTTCCTATACAACTATTTTCGGTATGGTTTCCGTGATGAGGATATATGGTAACCCTATACACTATGTATACTGTTAAATGTGGTGTGTGGATGAGTGTGATGTGTGGTAGTGAATGTTAGAAAATTGTATCCCATGAACTTGTAAGCATGATTTGTTGATAATCTTGTCAATCTATGTTTTATGATCAGGACTAGTCTGAATGCCTCAGTTTTGTTAGATCATGAAGATTAGTGGATCAGTACACGTATACTCAATTTTTGATAAATTGTCCATGCTTGCATAAGTTGCTAATAAATTCGGTTCGGTAAATAAAAAGGCATGTAAGAATGGTTTGTGGTGATCGATCTATGGTTGTATGATTTAGGATAATTCTATATCTCAGGTCATGCATATAACAGTAGTCTCTGTTCAAACAGTAAGTGGCAAAATTGCATGATGTGTTAAACTCCATGTCAACTTAAATTGTGAATGGCATGCGAAATAGGTATTTGATTTTCTGTAAATTCTATTTAGCTCAGAAAAATCTGAAAAATTGAATGTATGACCTTGAACCCGAAAAAGCATGTGGTTAAAATTTCAGGTCATTTGGACCAGTATATAAGGAGTTATGTATTTTCCATGTGAAATGTAATAATCTATGTATGTTATCGTAATGTGGTTAGATATTGTTTAAACCCAACCTGATTAGTGCATTTACTGTGTGTTAAACTCCTGAAATCTGTAGTGCCATGTCAGGAAAAACAGAGATATGCATGTGAGTGAGAAAGTGAATGAGATGAAAAGTGATATGTGTAAAACCATGTGTAAAATTGATAAAATGTGTAAATGTGTAAATGTGCCAATGTGACATTGCTTCCACAGAGGGCAGTGGAACTGTATCAGGGAAAAGTCCCCCTGAGAAGGTTCAATGTGTAAGTGACCCTAAGGGCATTAGGGGGAAATCCTGGAGGTGGACAAGTACCACTGGTTAGGGTGGAGACTTGTTCTCCCGGTCTGCGCAGTCCAAGAGTCGCCATTGGAATGCCTAGATGGCGTCTATGTGTAATGTGATGTGTATATGTCCTTCTTTGGTGGTTTGGACTATGTGTCACGGCACCTAAAATGTGAATGTGTAATGTGTAATGTGTATGTGTTCATGTGTTAATGTGTAAGTGAACCATGTGAAATGTGTATGTGTAAAGTGTAACCATGTGAATTGGAAATTGTGTAAAGAAAATGTGAAACTAAAAATGTGAGAATATGACATTGAAATCCATGTGAGACAAATCTGAAACCATGTGAAATCAGTAATTCATGTTGTTATCATCATGTTTATATGTGCAAAAATGTCTAGAATTCATGTTAGGGATAATTGATGAGCACGTTACAAAATAGCATGATTGGTTGTTCACATGTATGTTTTAAACAACATTGTAGCTCTCATGTGTAGGTTTACAGCCATTAAACCATGTGAAACCAGCAACTTAAAGCATGTGAAAATGTCTATGTATGTGTTTAAAAACATGTAGATCCATGCTAGTCGTGTTTCCCTTTCATATATGCACAGTGTTCATGTTGGTAGCTCTCATGTCTTGGTTCTTTAAAGGCAAAATTTCACGAGTAAATTGAATAGAGAGCATGTGATAGGTAAGTTTTATTCTTAGAAATCTGAAAGCATGATCCATGTATTAATTTGTAAAACTTTCATGATAGGTTGAAACTTTCAAATGACTAGCATGCCATGTGTTGAAAATTTTGAATGTGCATGTAGAAACCGCTATGACTTATATGTGTATGTTATGAGTAGTGTTGCTTGCTGAGTCTTTAGACTCACTCCTTGCTTCGGCGTACATGTGTAGTTGGTGACATGACACCGTTGGAGGAGACAGTGGAGACGGACTCCGAGCGCGGAGATTAGTCTTTGGAGTTCTTTGTGACTTGTGTATTTCATAGTATGTAATTTGAACGTTGTATTAGAGTATCATGAAAAGAATGTATGAGTGTGGACATTATGTATTTAAATTTCAGCAATTTAAATTATGTGAACTTTTAGCTCTTAATGTTAATTGCGAATTTCATGTATGCTTAATGTGGATGATGAATAAATGGAGACAGTTGTCTTTTACTTCCGCTACTCTGTTGTATATTCGCGTGTATCTCAGCTGTTTGTATCGTTTGGGTAAATGTCCCACTGTGAGGACTCTCGCTATACCGACGTGGGTTGGTATCACCGTACCGGTATAATGAGGACCGTCACAGATTAGCTAATTGAATATGATGCTGATGTAAACTGTCGCCATAGGAGGGTCACTTTTAAAAGACCAAACCTTCCAAATCTATCACTACTTAGCACCCATTATCACAAACACCCTATCTTGATATCCTCCCTAAAGGCTTTTAAGCTGATCAACCAGGGTTGTGATGCTTTCCTAGTTTCCGTCTTGGCAACTGAAAAGAAGAAACCAACCCTAGAAGACATTCCAATAGCCAGGGACTATCTTGATATATTTCCAGAGGAATTACCTGGTATACCACCTGAGCGGGAAGTAAACTTCACCATTGAGTTACTCCCTGGGGCAGCCCCTGTTTCAAAAGCTCCGTATCGCATGTCCCCTGTTGAATTGTAGGAGTTGAAAAGACAGATCGAAGAATTGCTAGACCAGGGTTTTATCAGGCCTAGCACATCCCCGTGGGGAGCGCCAGTGCTATTTGTCAGAAAGAAGGATGGGACAATGAGGCTATGCATTGATTACCGTCAGTTAAACCAGTTGACAATAAAGAATAAGTATCCACTGCCCCGCATCGATGAGCTGTTTGACCAGATCTCTGGTGCACAATACTTCTCCAAGATAGATCTAAGATCAGGCTACCATCAACTGAGAATAAAGGAAGAAGATATTCACAAGTCTGCATTCCGGAGTAGATATGGTCACTATGAGTTCGTGGTCATGCCGTTTGGTTTAACAAATGCTCCAGCGGCTTTCATGCAACTTATGAACAATATTTATAGGCCATACTTGGACCAATTTATAGTGGTGTTCATTGATGACATCCTTATTTACTCCAAATCCAAAGAAGAACATGAGGAACACTTGAAGGTTGCTCTGCAAGTGCTCAGAGATAATCAACTCTATGCTAAACTTAGTAAGTGTGAATTTTGGATGGAGGAAGTGTCTTTCCTTGGTCACATCATATCTAAGGAGGGAATCTCTGCGGATCCATCTAAGGTGGAGGCGGTAAAGAACTGGGAAAGGCCGACAACTGTATCGGAGATTAGGAGCTTTCTGGGTTTAGCCAGTTATTATCGTCGCTTCATTAAAGATTTCTCAAAGATAGTTGTACCATTGACCAGGCTTACCAGGAAGGAGAATCCATTTGCATGGACTGATGAATGTGAAGAAAGTTTCCAGGCATTGAAAGGGCACCTTACCTCGGCACCCGTACTGACACTGCCAGTTGCTGGGGGTAGTTTTCAAGTATACACCGATGCATCCGGGATCGGCCTAGGCTGTGTGCTGATGCAAAATGGGAAAGTTATATGCTACGCGTCCAGACAATTGAAGAAGCACGAGGACAACTATCTTGTACATGATCTGGAGCTAGCTGCTGTAGTCTTCGCCTTGAAGATATGGCGTCATTATCTATATGGTGAGAATTCATTGTGTTTTCTGACCATAAAAGCTTGAAGTTGTTGGGTTGAGTGTGTTTTGAAATTTCCTAAAGTTGCATTTTAATGATGACCAATGAACATCACTCATACTTTGATTTTGATGATGACATATCATGATTTTAATGATAATATATTGTGATTTTAATGATGAGATATTATGATTTTAATGATGACATGTTGTGATTTTAATGATAATATATTGTGATTTTAATGATGACATGTTGTGATTTTAATGATGACATATTATGATTTTGATGATGATATGTTGAGCATGTTATACATTTGATACATATCACAATAATGCTTAGACAACATGTTTTTGATGTTTAATATCTCATATTTTAATGATAATATCTTGTATTAATTATTTACACTTTATATTTTCAGGTTCATACATTTTTGTATTGGTAGTGTCGACACTAGATCAAGTCAGGTCAACACTAGACCCAGTTTCCAGCAGAACAGTTTGCTTGACTGGGACAACAGGTCGACACTAGATCAAAGCCGGTCGACACTAGATCAAGTCAAGTCGACACTAGAGCAAGTCAGGTCGACACTAGACCCAGTTTCCAGCAGAACAGTTTGCCTGACTGGGACAGCAGGTCGACACTAGATCAAGTCAGGTCGACACACTCTGGCTGAAACTCAAAAACGTAAATTTCTTTGAACACGTGGCTGCTTGGGATTTAGGGGATTTGACCTAGGTTTCCCTGCCCATGCACCCCAAGGAACTTTATGGACATATGGGGCTATAAATACCCATGCTCCTTGTATCCTAAGACAGAGAGAGCCCATAAACTTCCAGAAGAAGCTTTTTGGCGGCCAAAGGGGGTTTTCCAGATCTGTCTCCATCTCCAGAAGTTGCAAGCCATCCTTTCAAGAGGAAGGACAAGGGAATCAAGGGGAATCCCTGGAGAGAAGGTTGCTGTGCAAGGCAAGGGAGCAGATCCAACTGAAGAGGCTCAGGAGAAGAAGGATTTCTGGCATTTCAGATGCCATCAAAGCAGAGCATCGCCAATTGAGGAGAATCTCCATCGATTTCCATCAAGGCTCCTCAATTGAAGCGTCTGCAAGGCCTTTTCATCGAAGAACACTCTTTCTACATCTATTTGCCTTATTTCTGAGTTCGTTCTTCCTTATTTCTTCAATGAGATTTGTGCATGAAGTTCTGCACAAATTTTTGTGTACGAAACTGTTTTGAATCAGATCATTGCTAGAGGATCTGATCTCTTTTGTGTTTGATCTAGCTTTTGTACTGTGAGCCGTTGAGCTCTGGTTTGTGAGTCGTCGCACTCACTGTGTGGTTTGAGCCGTCATGCTCAGTTTGGAGTCGTCGTGCTCTAGGTGGTTATTGAGTCGTCGTGCTCAAGTGTGTTTGGAGTCGTCGTGCTCCGGTGTGAGTTGTACTCAAGGTTTTGAGTAGTGTGGCCTCACTGTGTGAGGGGTGGACGTAGGAGTCACTGGAGGTGATTTCCGAACCATCTAAAAATCCTCTGTGCAATGGTTTGAATTGTGGTTTGACTTTGTATTTCGCTAGATGCATGCATAGGGATGTCGTTCACACTACTAATCGATTTGCTCACACACACTAATCACTCTTCAGATCAGTAAATTGTTTGGGTGAATTGATCTCTGATTCGAAGTAATTTTAATTGCTTAAGCTTCTGCGTTAATTGGTGTTAGATCTATTCAACCCCCCCTTCTAGATCTGATCCATCCATCCATCCGATCCTAACAATTGGTATCAAAGCGGGTTAAGGTTTGTTACTGATCTGATTTGATTGCTTCTGTTTGATCTCTGCGTTAATTGCTTGAACTGTTTGCTTGATCTTTCACTGTCGCTGTGTGCTTAATCGCTCTGATTCCTACCTTTAGTATTAGAGTAGGTTAACCACTCTAATTGTTGGATCTAATTCCTTGCTACATTGATTCTCTGTGATTAGATCTAATAGTCCTTTGAGTTTTGGTATAATGGAAAATTGTCTTAATCTACATGAATTTCCTGTTATAATTTCAGAGAAATTTCCAAGCTCATTTTCATTGGATTTCTCAAAGGACTCACAAAGACAAAGAGCAAAAGAAATTCACAAGCACTTAATGGCAAAGAAGAGCTTCAATGAATCCAGAAAATCAACAATTCAAAAGACTTTGACTCTAACAGCACATTCCAAGAGCTCAGAGCATTCTGCATCCTCTCCAAAAAACAAGAGTTCAAATGGGTCTACAAGATCAGGTAAATCAATTCCAGATCCATTTATGAATTCTAATTCTGATTCTGATGCAGATGAAGGCATGTCTTATGCTGAATTGGTTTAGTTCTGTGAGAAGATACAAAATCTTAATGCAAAGCTGAACACTAAGAATAAAGATTTGAAAAAGACTTTAAAACATTGCCATAAAGAAATTGAAATTTTACAAATACACTTGAATTGCTCCAGAACAATGATAAAGATTTTTCAGAAGAAAATGATAATTTGAAAAATGAAGTTGAAAAATTAAATTCTGAGAAAGAGAATTTGGAAGATGAAGTCTAAATCTGTGAAAATAAACTGAATAGATTGAAAGAAAACCATGAGCTATTGAAATCAAAAGTTATTGATCTGGAAAATGAAAATGGAAAATTGATTGATCTCAATGAAAACTTCAAATTTGATAATGATCAATTAAACAAACAGATTTCTAACATGGCTCATGATCATCAAATAAATGAGAGATGCAAACAACTTGTTGAAGAAAATCATCATCGAAAAAGGAAGATTGAATGCTTGTTGCATGACAAACTATTGAACAATGATTATAACAATTTAAGTAATAAAATTTCTGATTTGGAAAAACAAATTGCTAAATTTGAAACTGAAAAGAACAAGATGAAAAATGGTTTAGATGTCATGCTAAATAAACTTCAAAATTCAGAAAAAGAAGTTGTTGCATTAAAAGCTGAAAAATAGAAGCTTCAACATGAATTGAAGAACACTACAAACACAAGTATTGCTTCTGTGAAAACTAAGAAAAATGAAAAGAAAACCACAATAACATTTGTTAAAGCTGCTGCAAACAAGAACTCTGCTAATTCTAATGAAAAACTAGTGAAAGTTCTTGTTCAAAAACAGACAGAGAAAAAGAAAAATGCTGATGTCAAGAAGAATCATCTACCTTCTCCATCAGTTCAAAAAGCTCCAAGGCAAGTTCCAGATTCACATCATGCCAAGAGCCACCAAAAGGTACCTCCTTCTCCTCATGGTAAGCCTCCTCGCATGAAAAGGAGATTCCAGCAAATGCACACATGCCAAGGTAAGTACCAGGTAAAAAATGCTCTCATTTGCTTTAACTATAATAAACCTGGTCATCTTGCCAAACATTGCTGGAATAGAAATCAACATTTCCATAAATATGTCAAATCAGTCCAGTGCTTCATATGTCATAAATTTGGGCATGCTTTTAGGGAATGTTGGCATAGAATTGATAATTTTGTGCATGCTCCCATATTTCATGTCAATGTACATAAGAATAAAGATCATGTTCATGCTGGAAACACTCAGAAATTCTATGTACATGAAAAAGGAACTGTTGCACAAAAAATCTCTTCTAAATTCCATGTTAAAAATCTCAATGATAAAAATCTGAAAAATAGAAAACAAAATGTTTAGTATGTCAGTGGTGCATTCTATACCAATAACTATAAGATTAGAAACAAAGATTCTAGTGTTTCTAGTCTTCAGAAAAATGCACCGAATATCAAATCCTTTTGGATTCAAAAATCATTGTTGCAAATTCATGGAAGATCCTTAGGACCCAAACAAGTTTGGGTTCTAAAATGTGCTGCTTGAATGCTGGATGCAGGGATCCTTGTAGTCAATTTCACAGATGAAGGCTTCATGACAAAGGCTACAAGGAAAGTAAGTGAAGAGAATGAAAGAAAATGAAAATCTCACCAGGTAAATACTTCTGAGAGATTTCCTGCTAAATAAAAACTGAAATCAATTAGGCTCTTATGCAAAGATCAATTGGTATATCAAATGGTGAACTGTGGAAGGACAAGTCATGCTTGTCTGGAAACTATCATTATGTGTGAGGAATTGCCTCCGCCAAGTACCAATGATCTTCCTTGTGTAAGAGTCAATAAATTTAAAACAAAAAATGGTTGTCATTGAAAAATGAGTGCTTGTTTATTTCATTTCTTCCATGATGATTTTAGCCTGAATTACTTGCAAAAATTTCACATCATTCACATGTAACTAAGAATCATGATTTTGTTGAAAATGCTCAGAAACTCCATGTGAATATAAATTGAACACTTCATGAAAACATAGATGCATTGAGCAAGGTAAAAAGAAAATTTGGAAGTAATTCAGCTCATAGTTCTATCAATGAAAGAAATGCATCTATACCAAAAATAAAATCATTTTGGATTCAAAAATCTTTATTGCACTCTAACATTGATTTCATTGCAGGACCTAAGCAAGTGTGGGTCCCAAAACCAGCTTGATCAGCAAGCTGATGAGTCCTGCAACCATACATTGTAAATGGATTCAAGATATTGGCTGTGCAAGGAATAAATGATTGGAGAACACAGGTAAAATCTTTGAAAAAGAAATGAAGACTGTTCAGGTATACCTCATATCATTTCCAGATTGAACTACTTAAGTTAAAGAAAATTTTAGAGTCTTATCTGAACAATGAAGAGTGTGTTTTGATGTTGCTCCCAACAATAATTTTATGTCTTAACACTTGGAATCATGTTTGTGTTATCATGCTTGCTTAACTGTGCCCATGATTCTGTATGCATGTCAACTGCTTTTACTTTTTGGTATATCAAATGATGACATGTGGAAAAACAAGTTATGCTTGTTTGGAAACTTTCATTATGTGTGAGTAAAATACTCCGCCAAGTACCAAAAGTCATGTTATGCCTAAAGCTAATTGTGTGCATAATCATGTGTGAATTACTTACTAGCATTCTCATTCCATGCACATATTAAGGGGGAGTAAATTTGAAAAAGTGCAAAAATGTTCTTGAAAAATGCAATGAATTTCATGCTAAAACTAAAGAATAATTGATCTTTTTGCATTGACTATGTGGTATATCAAATGGTGAAATGTGAAAGGACAAGTCAGGCTTGTCTGGAAACTCTCATCATGTGTGAGAAAAATTCTCCGCCAAGTATCAATAGTCTTTTCCTGCATAAAAGGTCATCAAGAAAAATGAAAATCTCAAAAATTTATTTTAAATTTTTTCTCCTTCAATAAACTGCCTGTTAATGCATGCTTGATCATGTTCATATTCTATCTGTGCAAACTTCTTTGAATGAACATATCTGAATTGCAATGAATTTCATGTATATCTTATGAGGGAGTAAGTCAAAAGAATCTTTGAGTGAAATGCTGGAGAAATATTCCATCATATCTGATTTATTAACAACTCCCATTCAGGTTGTTGACAAATGTTCTTGCAAATGAATTCCTCACTCTCACATTGCATTAGCATTCTTGGTATATCAAATGGTGATTTGAAGAAAGACAAGTCAGACTTGTCTGGACTCTTTCACTATGCGTGAGTATATGTCTCCGCCAAGTATCAAGAGCCTCATATGCAATTGTTGAGGGGGAGTTTCTATTTTTCAATAAAACATTCATATCCATTCTGCTTTCACATCATTCCATTCCTATTACTCCTATAATCCTCATGTTCACCTTGTGAGGGGGAGTTACATGAAAGGGGGAAGTCATTGTTACATTCCTTGACCTTACTTGTCTATTTTGAACCCTAAACTCATTAGAATTTTTAAGTCCTTGTGCTATTTTCTTATGAGAGAATTAAAACATTGAAACTAAAATCGTTGTGCATTTAGTTTAATTTCAAAGATTCAGTATCATTTCAAGGTCATGCAATCTTAATACTGAATGTTTTTAAAATGACTTGCAAAACACTTGTAGGCATATGAGTGGCTTTAATATTTCACATGTGTATGTTTAAGCTTTATTTTTACCACATGTTAAGAATATTTTTTCTAAATTCATAGTCATGACTTGTCTGGTCAAAGCAAACATATTCCTGCTAAATATCAAAAGAAAAATAATCAATCTAGAAAGATACAAACAGAGCAATGCAAATTCTTGAACCACTGAGTAGCTGGGTCATTTCACCTGATAAGTGATTTGTTTCGCGTCAAAAAGTGGAAATAAAAGTTTTCAACTCTGTATAAGTTAATGAAAGTTAAACACTGAGTAATCAGGAGATCTTGCATCTGATCAATGTGATCTCTTGCACTGAAAAGTGAGATTTAACTAATTTATTCTTGTATTCTTTCCAAGTTAAAAATGAAAGAAAATCAAATTGACATGATGGAAAAGCTTAAGATCTTAACAAAGCTCATGTTTACTGAATTTAGACTTATTATTTTACATTGTGTTAAACTTCAAGCTCCTAACATCCTTGTTAAAATATTCTTGCTCATTCATATAGGTCAATTTTCTTCACATTTGCATCATTATTTTAACCACATTCAAATCATTATACTTTGCTATACTTTGTGTTGAGTGTGTCTTTGTGATTAAACTTTATTGCACAATACAAAAAAACACAATAATTTCTCTCATATGTCAATATCATTTTGTCTCATTTATTTTGATCATTCCTGACCATTCCTTACTCCATTTCATTTCTTAGTCTCCAACCATCATTGTTTCTCTCACTTATCCTTCTTTTTGATGTTGTCAAAAAGGGGGAGAAGAAAGGGTTTCTAGGGGAAGAAAGGGTTTCTAGGAGGAGAAAGTTCAAAGGGCGTATATGGTCAAGGGGAGTTATTGCAGTCAAGGGAGATATGTTTTGTCATCATCAAAAAGGAGGAGATTGTTGGGTTGAGTGTGTTTTGGAATTTCCTAAAGTTGCATTTTAATGATGACCAATGAACATCACTCATACTTTGATTTTGATGATGACATATCATGATTTTAATGATAATATATTGTGATTTTAATGATGACATGCTGTGATTTTAATGATGAGATATTATGATTTTAATGATGACATGTTGTGATTTTAATGATAATATATTGTGATTTTAATGATGACATGTTGTGATTTTAATGATGACATATTGTGATTTTAATGATGACATATTGTGATTTTGATGATGATATGTTGAACATGTTATACATTTGATACATATCACAATAATGCTTAGACAACATGCTTTTGATGTTTAATATCTCATATTTTAATGATAATATCTTGTATTAATTATTTACACTTTATATTTTCAGGTTCATACAATTTTGTCTTGGTAGTGTCGACACTAGATCAAGTCAGGTCGACACTAGACCCAGTTTCCAGCAGAACAGTTTGCCTGACTGGGACAGCAGGTCGACACTAGATCAAAGCAGGTCGACACTAGATCAAGTCAGGTCGACACACTCCGGTTGAAACTCAAAAACGTGAATTTCTCTGAACACGTGGCTGCTTGGGATTTAGGGGATTCGACCTAGGTTTCCGTGCCCATGCACCCCAAGGCACTTTATGGACATATGGGGCTATAAATACCCATGCTCCTTGTACCTAAGAGAGAGAGAGCCCATAAACCTCCAGAAGAAGCCTTTTGGTGGCCAAAGGTGGTTTTCCAGATCTGTCTCCATCTCTAGAAGCTTCAAGCCATCCTTTCAACAGGAAGGACAAGGGAATCAAGGGGAATCCCTAGAGGGAAGGTTGTTGTGCAAGGAAAGGGAGCAGATCCAACTGAAGAGGCTCAGGAGAAGAAGGATTTATGGCATTTCAGATGCCATCAAAGCAGAGCATCGCCAATTGAGGAGAATCTCCATCGATTTCCATCAAGGCTCCTCAATTGAAGCGTCTGCAAGGCCTTTTCATCGAAGAACACTCTTTCTATATCTATTTGCCTTATTTCTAGGTTCGTTCTTCCTTATTTCTTCAATGAGATTTGTGCATGATGTTCTGCAGAAATTTCTGTGTACGAAACTGTTTTGAATCAGATCATTGCTAGAGGATCTGATCTCTTTTGTATTTGATCTGGATTTTGTACTGTGAGCCGTCGAGCTCTGGTTTGTGAGTCATCGCACTCACTATGTGGTTTGAGCCGTCGTGCTCAATTTGGAGTCGTCGTGCTCCAGGTGGTTTTTGAGTCGTCGTGCTCAAGGGTGTTTGGAGTCGTCGTGCTCCGGTGTGAGTTGTACTCAAGTTTTGAGTATTGTGGCCTCACTGTGTGAGGGGTGGACGTAGGAGTCACTGGAGGTGATTTCCGAACCACCTAAAAATCCTCTGTGCAATGGTTTGAATTGTGGTTTGACTTTGTATTTCGCTAGATGCATGCATAGGGATTTTGTTCACACTACTAATCGATTTGCTCACACACACTAATCACTCTTCAGATCAGTAAATTGTTTGGGTGAATTGATCTCTGATTCGAAGTAATTTTTAATTGCTTAAGCTTCTACGTTAATTGGTGTTAGATCTATTCAACCCCCCCTTCTAGATCTGATCCATCCACCCATCCGATCCTAACAGAAGTATCTATTTTCTCAGCAGGACTTGAATATGAGACAGCGGAGGTGGTTGGAGTATCTCAAAGACTTCGACTTCACGATCCAATACCATCCAGGAAAAGCAAACGCTGTGGCAGATGCTCTAAGTAGAAAGCCAATGATCACATTGTCAAGTTTAATGGTGGACGAATGGAAGTTATTAGAGGACTTCGCCAAGTTAAATATTGATGCTGACATCAAAGAGAAGGGATGCCTTGTTGCTAGTGTTAGAGCACAACCTACACTATTGGAGGACATCAGAACACTCCAAGATAATGACCCTATACTTGTGGAGATTAAGGCTAATGTAGACTAGAGGCCGGATTTCTCATTAACTGAAGATGGAAGACTTGTTCCGGGATCGAGTCTGTGTACCCGACCATGCGGAGACAAAGAAAATGATCATGGATGAGGCTCACAAGACCAGGTATACCATTCATCTTGGAACTACCAAAATGTATCAAGATTTGAAAAGAAGCTTTTGGTGGCCTAATATGAAGAGAGAGGTGGCGGAATATGTCGCCCGATGCTTAACGTGTCAAAAGGTTAAGGCAGAACACTTGCGACCCGTAGGTAAACTCAAACCCCTAGAAATCCCGGCATGGAAATGGGAAGGTATAGGGATGGACTTTATTTTCGGATTACCCAAGTCTAGAGGTGGATTCGATGGTATTTGGGTTATAGTCGACCGCTTAACTAAGTCAGCTCACTTCTTGCCGCTGAAGAATAAGTGGTCAGTAGATGTCCTGGCTACATTGTATGTGAAGGAAATAGTCAGATTACATAGAGTACCGGTGCCTATCTTGTCTGATAGAGACCCTAGGTTTACATCCCACTTTTGGAAAGGACTGCACTACTCCTTGGGATCTAAACTAAACTTTAGCACGACTTTCCATCCACAAACAGATGGTCAGACGGAGAGAACCAACTAGGTGATTGAAGATATGCTTAGAGCATGTGTCCTAGATTTTGAAGGTAGCTGGAATGAACACTTACCTCTTGTGGAGTTCGCCTACAATAATAGCTATCAAGCTAGCATTCAAATGGCACCATTTGAAGCACTCTATGGCAGGAGTTGCCGATCTCCAATATGCTGGTATGAAGTTGGCGAAAAACAAATGCTAGGACCAGAAATGATAAGGGAAACCACAGAGAAGGTAAAGCTTATTAAAGAAAGAATGACAGTGGCACAGTAAAGGCAAAAGGCATATGCAGATAATAGAAGAAGAGACCTGGAGTTTCAGGTTGGTGAGCATGTATTCTTGAAAGTGTCTCCAGGCCGTGGGATCAAGCGATTTGGCATTAAAGGCAAGTTGTCACCAAGGTTTGTCGGGCCTTTCGAAATCCTTGAATGAATCAGCGAGGTGGCATATCGTCACGCTTTACCACCACAAATGGATGGAATACACAATGTGTTCCACATATCCATGATGAAAAAGTACGTACGGGATCCGTGGCATGTCATAGAATATGAGCTCCTGGAATTCAACAAAGACAGAACATATCAAGAGAAGCCAATTAAGATCGTGGATCGGGAACTGCGCCAATTAAGGAACAAGATCATCCCACTGGTAAGGGTTAGATGGAATCAACGCATGGATGAAGACGACATGTGGGAAACCGAGGAAGCAATACGCAAAAGATACATGGAGCTATTCGCAAGTAAGTACACCTCACTGGTACAATAACTTTCTATACATAAATTTGGGGACCAAATTCTCTTAAGTGGGGGAGGGTGTAGCACCCGGAAATTTTAACTATATAAAGATTCGAATAAATGGGAATAAATAATTTCCATAATATCAAAGTATTTAAAACATACGAATCATTATCGTATGTGCTAAAACACATCAGAAAAATCCGTAAAAATTATAAATCAACCCCACACATTATTCCTAAATGTTCCACAAAGAAATTTGTGTCAAGAAAAATCAGATTAGCCACGTTTAAAGTGCTTCACGACTTATTATCGTAATTCATGAATAAGTCGAAAAATCATTATCACACGTACTTGGATGAGTCAGAAAATTAAATAAAAATCATATACGGACTTCAAATAATATCCTCTAATAACCCATCAAGAAATTTGGGTCAATAAAAATCATTTGGGCTAGGTTTAAGAGTTAGTGTGACCGATTATCCAAACTAGGAAACAAGTCGGAAAGCGGTTAACACAAAAATACGATGCAACCATAAATTAAATACAAATGTTGGGAAGACTTCCAACATTATATATTGATGACCCATTATCATAATTGGGCCAATGGACCACATATGACTCAAAAATCAAATGAAGCAAGAAAATGCATGGAAATTCGTAGCTTAAATAAGCTGAAATTAGAAAGAGGCAATTAGAGTTGAATTGGGAAGAGATCTTGCACTCTTGGCAACCCAAATTCGTGCCTACCCACCCATGGAGGTTGCTTGATGGCCAAGACTCTCTATGGAGGGAGATATCTTCAAATTTTGGAAAGACACAAACCAAACCCGCAACCCTTCTTTCCTAGTTACAATAGGACTCCTAAATACCTTGGTTGCTTAAATACTCTTCACCCAAACCCTAGGGACGAGTTTACAACTTGCTGGGGTCGTGTGGAGGAGCTCTTGGGGGCTGAGGAGCTGTGGATCGACCACAAGAAGGACATCTTCTTCCCCAGTTCATCTGCTGTGACCTGCACAAACCGTCCACTTGAAGCCGATCAAGGGTTGGCCAAAACTAAACCAAACCTTGCAAGGCCTATAACCCTCAAAAGAGGGTCAAGTCTACATTCTAACACAAGTGGAACGCCCAAATTCCATGCAGCATACACGGAGTAGTAAGCGTTTTCCTCCAAGTGGACTGAACACGGGTTTTCTAGAAAAATGGGACTTCTTCAATCCAGAAGGTAGGTTTTCTCGAGCCAAACCTTAACATATCCTATACCAATGTGTAGAGCAGAAAGTTAAATTTTATTTCCCACTGGTTCCATCGAATTCCAATGAGTAGATTTTAAGTTATAAGCGTTTTCCCCAAGTCGCGCACTGTCAAGGATTTTTCTATTCTTTATATGTTGCATGTGATTTGAGACCGAATTAGAGTAAACTCACAACATCAAAGTTTTTCTAATAGTTGTCATCGTCATGTCTTGTGTTGAACGTTTTATCTGAATGTCAATAGGTAGAGAGTTATAAGCGTGGTAAGAGGGTCGCTGCATGAAACTACGTTTTCGGGTTGCACTTGGCTTTTACGTTGTGTTTGACTTGATCAAAGCCTATTGAAACCATCCTAGTTTTCTAATTCCAATTTACTGGAAGCACCCTTGCATGTCTAGGTTGGTTTAAAACTATTTTTGTGATTTTTCATACACTGTACAATTTGTTCTTAATTTTAGAACAACCCTGTGTCAAAACAGGGAAAGTCTGGTCCGCAATCCAAAGCATTGTCCTTTCTGTGGCAGATGTAGGCCAAGGACCTGAGAATGCGACGGCTCGATAGGCAGCATTCTCAAGCAGATTGCGACAAGAATTCCGTCGCGATCTGATCACGACCGGACCATCGTCGCGACCTGACCTCTAGGTCTGACAGCCATGTCGCCTTCTTCATAAGCACTCGTCGCGATTTGCCTGCCTGATCAGACAAGCCTATCATGATCCTTACAAGGCATTGTCGTGATCTGATCAGACCCCGTCGCGAACCTTACAAGGGTCCGTCGTGATCTCAAGATTTTTACATAAAACCACATGTTTTCTTACAAATCTAACTGTTGTACTGAGGTCTGTTTAAATATAATTCACATGTCTTAGGTCGGATCATTTCATGATGGTTATATAATGGCTTAAAAGTGGTTAACCCATTTAAAAGTTTTAATTACATGAAGGATATTCTAATTGCTCTTTAAATGTTATGATCCATTCATGCAACTTGGGATTCAATCTTTCCATTATTCTAGCATATTTTAAATGATAATTATTATTCTTAAAACCTTGCGAACCCAGATGTAGTTAAATGCATTGTTCAATTCGTGCCATCATGTTAAGTGTTTTTCGCAAGTTTAAAACCGATGGTTGTGGATTGAGATGCGTACATCACTACACACTTGCACTGTTAGGCAGCCCTTTCTTTGGAAATTGGAAACTCTCTATCGGTCATTCCGAATCGGTAGACTAGTGACCTTTTTTCCAAGGCCTCCGTAAATCTCCTCTGGCCATGGATTCCCACATGGTCGACGAGTTGGTTGTACCATTGAAGTTCCCTGGAGATAGCGTGTGACGGAAAGCCTTGGCCAAGCCCATTAAACCGATAACGTACTTGATCCGAGTCCGCCTCCCGCGAACGGGCCGAAGCCTCGCAAGGGATACCAAACCACAGTCCGTGTAAACATAAAGGAACACACCACATTTCATATATATTTCACAGTTTTACATAGCCGAATTTCCACAAAAACTGAAAAGAGGTACAAGAGCCTGGGGCATACCCCGAGGTACAACTAAAGAAAGTAAGCAACTACAAAGCTACACTGCTGGAGAACTACACAGCTGGAACTACTCTGCTGGAGGTACTGACCCTGCATCGCTACGATGCGGCCCTGAACTGGACGCTGGACGAGAAACGTCCTCCTCGCCCTCACCTGTGGGGGTAGGGGTGAGCCTCTCTAGTCACTGGCTCAGTAGGGAACTCCCCCAAAACCGAGCAAACCAACACACAAGTGTTGGGTTGAATGCAAATTCATATCATTTCCCTCCTATTTTGATGATGGCAAGAAGTGTTCTTAAAGCAATTTAATTGAAACATGTCAAAAACATCATACCTGAAATTCATGTTCAAAAAGTATTTTTCAAACCACATTTATCATTTATGGTCATGACAAATCATTTAACTAATGATATATGTGTTCATTTTTCAGGTACAAACATTTTTATGCAAAAGATGAGTCGACACACCCATCAATGGTGTCGACACATCAACACATATTCAAAGGCAAAATGTGTAAAAATGTTGAGACTGTGTCGACACATGTCAAGAGTGTGTCGACACGAGTGGCAGTTTTTCAGAAATCAAGCCTACCCAGGTCGACACACTCTCAGAGCAGGTCGACACTAGATCCCGTTTCCAGAACAGCCAGTTTGAAGAATTGGGTCAGCAGGTCGACACACTCTCAGAGCAGGTCGACACTAGACCCAGTTCCCAGAACAGCTAGTTTGCAGATTTGGGATAGCAGGTCGACACACTCTCAGAGCAGGTCGACACGGGATCCTCTTCCCAGAACAGCCTTCTACATATTCTGGACAGTGTGTCGACACTACCACCAGGGCAGGTCGACACACTACGGAAACTTTTCATCCTAAAGGTTGTTGGCTGCCACGTGTCCCTCTAAGGCGATCAGAATCTTCCTAGGAAAGCGTACCCTTGTACCCCAAAAGGGTATCTTTGGAATCCTAAGGATATAAAGTGTCTTTTCGGCCAGCCTTCACAAGTGAGAAGGACCCAACTCTCTTAGAGCCTCCAAGAAGCTCCTGGCGGCCAAGAAGAGCTCGTGTCTCCTTCCCCTGCTCTCCAAGTGCTTCCAGAAGACCAATTCCCACCAATTCAAGGTGTGGGAATTGGAACTTGATTCCTGAAGACTTCTCTGAAGCATTCCAAGGAGGCAGATCCTGTAGAAGATTTCTTGGGTGAAGAATTCGAGGAAGATCCAATTTCTCAGATTGCAGAGCATCGACTTGGACTTCAAGCTTCACAAGTTCCTTCCCAATTCAAGCTTCTACAAGGGAGTACACTGAAGAACGAAGCATTTCAATTCAATTTACCTTTCTTCTGTTCTTCTGAGATATCTTTTGAGATTATGCAAGTGCTTCTGCATAACTCTCTTTAGAGTTCTCAAACTTCGACTAGATCTGTTGCTAGAGGATCTTAGTCTTAAGTTGGTGTCTAGCAGTTTCAGTGTGAGCATTGTGCTCAGGTGTTGTGAGCCGTCGAGCTCAGTTTGAGTTGTTAGCTCAGGGTTGGTTTGAGCAGTCTTGCTCTGTGTTTCTAGAGTAGTCTTGCTCTAGAGGTTGTGTGAGTTGTATGCTCTGAAGTGTTGGAGTTGTTAGGCTCTTTGGGTGTGTAGCCCAGTTGTGTTAGTGAAGCCTCACGGGTTGTGAGGGGTGGATGTAGGAATCACTTGGGTGATTTCCGAACCACCTAAAAATCCTTGTGCATTTGTCTTCTGTGGTTTGATTGATTCATCCGCTAGATGCTTTCATAGGATTCGTTTTTAATTCACTTAATCAACTTGCTTCACATCTAAGTTTTTCAACTCACTCAAATTTAATCAGATCTGTAGTTTTTCACTGATAACATTGCCTCTGATTCTAAATAGTTTTCAAATTGCTTAAGCTTCCGCAAAAGTGGCTAAGATCTATTCATCCCCCCCTTCTAGATCTTTTCCACACATTCATTTCGATCCTTCAATTGGTATCAGAGCGGGTTTACATCGATCTGATTTGAACTGAGCAGTTTTTGCTTCTGAGTATTGAGTGTTTGATTGTTTGCTTGTTTGTTTGCTTGGTTGTTTAACTCTTTCTCTGTGCATTTACTTAAGTGTCATGGACTCAAAGGGTTTCATAGCTGAGGGCCATTCCATAAATAGGCCACCATTCTTTAATGGTTTGGAGTATTCTTATTGGAAAAACAGAATGCAAGTATTTCTGAGGGCCCAGAACTATGAGATCTTGAAAGTAGTTGAGGTGGGTCCATATGAGAACCAGGGAGAAGAAGATACCTGGACAAGGGAACAGATAAGGAAAGCTACACTGAATTATAGTGCCATGAACATGATTCAGTGTGCTGTCCATCCCAAGGAGTATTCGAGAATCTCTATGTGCAAATCTGCCAAAGAGATGTGGGATAAACTCGAATTACTCTATGAGGGAACATCTCAGGTCAAGGAGACCAAGGCAAATATTTTAGTTTTAGAATATGAACTTTTCATGATGAAATCTAATGAATCTATTTCTGAAATGTTTGCCAGATTCATGGTGATAGTCAATGGACTCAAGGCTTTGGGTAAGGAGTATACTGATGCAGACTTGGTAAGAAAAATTTTGCGTTCACTTTCTTCAGTTTGGCATACCAAGGCCACTGTATTGAAGATTCAAAAGATTTGTCCAAAATTTCTTTGGATGAATTGATTGGATCTTTAATGACATATGAAATAAACTTAAAAAGAAATGAAGAACACATCATTAAGACCAAGCCTATGGCACTCAAAGCCTCTTCAAGCAACAAAGATAAAAATTAGGATAAAACAAGTTCTGAAGAATCTGAGTCGAATGAGGATGAGATTGCCCTCATGACCAGACAATTCAAGAAATTTTTGAAATATAGGAAAGGGAAAATGACTGGGAAAAAGAAATTTCCCTCAGGTAAGAAGAATATTTCCTCTTCCAATTTCAATAAGAATCATAAACCTGATGAGAATGTTATCTGTTACAGGTGCAACAAGCCAGGACACATGAAGGGAGAGTGTCCTGAGAACAAAAAGGAAAAGCACAAGAGATTCCAGAAATATAAGAAGCCAAAGGCCATGGTAGCCACTTGGTCTGATGAAGACACAAGTGATGAAGAAGAAGAGAAGAAGTCCTCAAGCTCAGAGAGTGAGGAAGTTTGCTTCATGGCCAACAACACAGATGTAAAGGTAAATACTTCCTTTGAAGATTATAGTGTTGAAGATTGGCAGGATGTGTATGCAGAATTAGTTGAAAGATATTCTGAAATGAGAAAAGAAAATAAACACATCAAAAAGAAAATTGAAAATCTCTACCATAATCAATCTTCAAACAATAGAATCTGTGAACTGGAATCTGAAGTAACAGACTTGCTTGAAGAAAAAGATAATCTCCTAAACCTAATTGATGAACTGAAACTTGCCTCTCAAAAGGCCTCCCAAGAATTCAGAAACTTAAATGAAAAGCTGGAAATTGAAAAACAAGAAAAACAACAGAAAATTGAAGAAATTGAAGTTCTTAAAAACCAGCTAAAGGAAAGGGAGGAGGTTATCCAAACCTTCACAAAAGGCCAAGATAACCTAGAGGCATTGCTAGGATCCAACATGACAACCACATCTCATGGATTAGGATTCAACAAGAAAAAACCCCAAAAAGACAAATCTGGTGAGAAAAAGGGAAAATCACCACTAATTAATTTTGTCAAGGGTCCTAATCTGGAAAACACTGAAATTTAACAAACAGCAAACAAAACCCCAAACAAAACTCAAAACAAATCAAAAACCCAAAAATAAAAGAGGACTATCAGGTCGACACAGTCCCCTGACAGGTCGACCTGCTCAACACCAAAAACCAAAAACAACTCAACCAAAAATTCAAATAAAAATCTGAAAAATAAGAAAAAGGGAAAAGAAATAATCCATGAAAAACCTTGGACCTCCAAGACAACACTTCAGGAAGATTGGATTAATCCTTGGAACCAATGGTATGAAAATCTCTGTTGGTATTATCCTCAATACTCTTATCCAAATTTCTGGATGTACCAACACAATCCATGGATTCCACCTCCTCCTCTGAACTCAAATTTTCAAGTGAAAAACTCTCCTCCAACCAAAAACAAAGATCTTGGTGCTTTCATTCCTAAAAGAAAGAACAAACAGAAAAATGCTGAAAACACCAAACTAACAAAACAAAAATCTAAAACAAATCAAATTTGGGTGAGAAAGGATTTGATATCTGTGCTAAATCATACTGATGGTCCCAACTTGTTTGGGTACCAAAATCTTCTCTCCATTGATCTTTGTGCAGGAAGGTCGTGCACCCAACACCAATGTTTGGTTTCTTGATAGTGGGTGTTCACGACACATGACTGGAGATAGAGCCAAATTTTCTGGTCTAATTGAAAAGGAGGGAGGGTCAGTCACCTTTGGAGGTAAAAATAAAGGAAAGATCATTAGATCTGGCAAGGTTGGTCAAACCTCTTCAAACTCATGGCCAAGTCTTTTGTGCCAAGTCCATGCAATTTCATCTTTATTTGCAACAAAACAAAGATTTTCAGAGAAGTTTTTATTAAGGTTGATCATGTAAACATTGTTTTCTCTTTTTCCACAGAATTTGATTTTGTCAGTTGATGAATCAATTATTTTGCAAAAATCAGATTCAAACACAACTTTGTGACCTTTGTCACATAGTTGGCCAATACTAAGCAAGTTATAATCAAGTCCATCAACTAACAAAACATATCTACTGAGTTTGAAGAGTCTTATGCCCCTGTAGCTAGACTAGAAGCTGTGAGAATTTTCCTTGCTTTTGCATCCTCCATGAAATTCAAAGTCTTTCAAATGGATGTCAAAAGTGCATTTCTAAATGGATATATAAGGGAAAATGTTTTTGTTGAACAACCTCCTGGATTTGAAAATGAAAAATATCCTAACCATGTTTTCAAGCTTAATAAGGCACTCTATGGTCTTAAACAAGCTCCAAGAGCTTGGTATGATCGTTTGAGTTCCTTTTTACTTGAGAAAGGATATTCCAGAGGTAATGTTGATTAAACATTGTTCACAAAAACAGTAAAAAATCAAATAATTGTTGTCCAAATTTATGTTGATGACATAATATTTGGATCAACTAATAAAGGCCTTTGCACTGAATTTTCAAATCAAATGAAGAATGAATTTGAAATGAGCTTAATGGGAGATTTAACATTCTTTTTGGGATTGCAGGTGAACCAAACAACTGAAGGAATCTTCATTAGTCAAACCAAATATGTCAAGGAGCTACTGAAAAGGTTTGACTTTCAGAACCTTAAACACTCAAGCACACCCATTACAATAAATGTTAAGCTAGAAGAAGACCCATCTGGTAAGTCAGTTGATCCAAAGACCTACAGAGGTATGATTGGCTCTCTGCTCTACCTTACTACTTCTAGACCTGATATTCAGTTTTGTGTGTGCTTATGTGCTAGGTTCCAATCTAATCCTAAAGAAAGTCATATGCTTGCTGTGAAAAAATTTTTAAATATCTTGTTGGAACATGTGACTTAGGAATTTGGTATCCTGCTGGTTACAAGTTAGAATTGTTTGCCTATTGTGATGCTGATTATGCGGGTGCAAGTTAGATAGAAAAAGCACAAGTGGCTTGTGTGTATTTCTAGGTGGGTGCCTTATTTCTTGGGCTTCTAAGAAGCAACATTCAGTTGCTCTGTCAACAGCAGAGGCTGAATATATTGCTGCAGGTAGATGTGGAACTCAGATCCTCTGGGTGAAACATCAACTTCTTGATTACAACCAAGATTTAGGGTGTGTACCCATCCTATGTGATAACACAAGTGCCATAAATTTGTCTAAAAACCCCATTCAGCACTCCAGAACAAAACACATTGAAATTAGGCATCATTTCTTGAGAGATGAGGTTGCAAAGAAATCTTTTAACTCCTTTTTATTGAAACTGAAAAACAAATTACAGACATATTCACTAAACCCCTTCCTGAAAACAGATTTTCATCATTAAGGAGAGAACTTGGTCTTTGTAAATGTCCACATTCTTGATCTCTCTTAAGGTTTGGGTTGAGTGCTATGCATTGTCTAAGGGGGAGTTCCTTGCATTTCATAACTCCTTGCTTCCTCAAGCTACATTGCTCATATCTCTCTCACTTTCAATTCCATTTCCCTTCTTACAATAAATTCTCCACTTCTGATTGTGTTGAAACTTCTTGGTATATCAAATAGTGACTTGGAGAAGGACAGGTTATGCCTGTCTGGACACTTTCACTATGCGTGAGAACATATCTCCGCCAAGTACTAAGAAGTTAATATGCAATAGTTGAGGGGGAGCTTTTATTGTTCAAAGAGAATTTCTTTTCTGATTTCAAAACTTGCACAGTTTTCACTTCCATTTCCTTTTGGCAATAAATTCTTCCACTCTTATTGTATTGAAATCTCTTGGTATATCAAATGGTGACTTGGAGAAGGACAGGTTATGCTTGTCTGGACACTTTCACTATGCGTGAGAGCTTATCTCCGCCAAGTACCAAGAAATGAATATGCAATTGGTGAGGAGAAGTTCTTGTTGTCCAAGAAGAAAATCTCTTTCTGATTTCAAAATTGCATATCTTTATTTGATGAAAAATGGTTGAAATCATCATCTCAGGGGGAGCTAGAAAATTCACAAGTCATCTTTTTGCAAATCTCAAAAACCCTTCTTGCATTTCATCAATTCCTTGCATGATGTCCTCATTCTAAAGTCTAGAGTCTCAAAATGAACCTTGAGTGATATATTATTATTTTTTAATCAATTTACAACTATGTCTCTCAATCCACAGAACTTCAGATCTCTTCCTAAACTAAATGACAATTTGTGCCTTGAACTTAAAACATTTCCTTGTTTGCAACTGATGACTGGATGTATTTGAATTCTATCTCACAAACTCTCCAAAATTTTATAAAATCCAACAGAGCAATGGCATCTGTGCTGAGAAACTGCACACCTTCACAATGAATGAAGTGCTATGTATGTCATGAGGCATTATTGCTAACTCTGTTCAAAGGGATCCAATTGAAAATAACTTCAAAATTTAAGCAATTATGTGCTATGCTTTTTGATGATGACTGAGTAACTGGAAATATTGGCGTCTACCAAACGTATATTTTCATGTCAAAAGGTCATCATTTACCCCTTTGAGACTTGACAATGATTAAATCTTAAGTATCCAGGGACTATGGTGTGTAAAAAGCACTAGTACTTGAGTGAAAGAGATTTATATCATTTGATAGTTTGTTAAAAGAACAAAAATATGAAAGTTATTGGAGATTTGTTTAGAAAGAATCATCTTCCTCCTTCATCAAGTTGTTCTTTAAGTTTGTGTTTTACTTTCAACACAACTGTATTTAGTCTAGATGACATCTTTAATTCTTGAAAATTGAGAAATATGGTAGTTTTTGATTGATTGTTAGATACATTATATCCCTCAATTTATCATTTTGTTGATTCAAGTCTTGGAATGCTAATATCCTGTTGGAAATTGTTTGAAACACTTGAACGGTGATGAATTTTTACAAATTACAACGAATTTTTAGGCCTCTTAAAAATCCTTGAAATGATAATTCCTCTCATTATTTATCATTATAATGATGTCCCCAAATTTTTTCAAAATTTCCTCTCAAAGATTCAAACTTCTCTCAAAGGCTGTGTCGACACAATCCTCTCTCGTGTCGACACACAACCCCAGTCAGGTCGACACACCCTTCCTCATGTGTCGACACTGCCTTCTTGCCAGACCCTTTTCAAACCTTTCAGGTTCACCTTAAACCCTTGTTGTTCCTGCGGGGCAGTGTACCACTGCATCTCTTTTTGGGCGTCAGGTCGACCCGACGGCCTCATTTCCACTCCTTTCCGGCAAAAATTCCTCTCAAATTTCTCTCTAGCTCTCATCCCCCTTCCATCATCTCTCCATTCTTCCATTTCCTCTCCTAATTCCACTCCTCTTGCACCATGGTCCGCAAGTTGGGTCCCCGCCGTGGCGCAAGATCAGCGGCCTCTTCAAGGCCAGTTCCGGCACAGGTTCCGGTTGAACAGATGGAAAGAAGAACAAAGAGGAGAAATGATCTGCCTCTTCTTCTGCACCTCTGAGGGCTTCCAAGTGTGGCAGGACCTCCACTTCAGGTAGAGGTGGTAATGTTTCAAACCCTAGACCAGAGATTTCGGGCGATTCCTCTGACCATCCTGAGGAATCATCTTCCTCTTCTTCTTCTGAGTCTCAAGAGGATATTCCCTCAGAATCCGTAAGTGCAGCCAAGTTGATTTTGAAGCCAAGAATACTAGACCTTTCAGACATCCAACTAGCATACTCCCTTCCTGAAATTCAAACCTACTTTTCCTTTCAATCTTGGATACCCTTTATTTCTGAATTTCAAGTCTGCTATCCAAGACTAGTTAGAGAGTTCTACAAGAACCTCACTTGCACAGACGAAGGGTATGAATCCAAAGTCAAGGGAATAGCCATAGACATGCCTACTGCAGTAGCTGCCTCCATTTTCAAAGTACCAGATGAAGGGGCAGACTACCATGAGTTTCAATTTGATTTACATGAAGCATACTCCATCTTGACAGGCCTTCCTGCAGATGAATAAGATCCCAAACAGACCTATGTAACCAGGTTCAATGCAAATACCTTCCCACCTGTGTTAAGGTCATCCACCACATTTTGACCACCATAATTACCCCTCAAGGTGGTGGGAGGGATAGGTTGACAGACATTCAGAGGTTCATCCTCTATTGCATGGTGAAAGACATCAAGATCAACCTCCATGTGATTCTCTATCAAATCATAGCTGAAACAACAAGGACAGACCTAAAGAGATCACTACCTTATGGAGCACATCTGACCTCAGTGTTCAAGCACTTTGGTGTGCCATTGGAAAATGAAAAATCCCAATCCATTCCCAAGTCAAACATCTACACTTTTAAGAATATCCAGAAGTTTATGGGATTTAGATTGGAGGGAAATCAGATTAGAAGAGGACCAATTGTGGTTGAGGCCCCTCAAGCTCAGGAGGACCAGCCTCAGGTTCAAGGGGATCAGCCCCAAGCACAAGAGGACCAGCCTCCAGCTTAAGGAGACCAAAATCAGGAGGATCAGCCTCAAGTTCAAGAGGAACAAGTTCACTTTCCAGAGGATCAGCCTCTAATGGATGAGGACCAGCCTCATATCCCTCCTGAAGGTGGCATTCAGCTTGAAACCCCTATTCCACCTCAGGATGATCCTTCCTCTTCCTTGCCACATACTTTTGAACCTCCACATTTCCCCTCTACATTCCAATCTTCCACTTCTTCTGGTGGGTCCTCAATTCCACCAGAATTGTTCTCTTTCCTCAATGCCAAATTTGATACATTGAACTCCACCATTCAAACAATGTCAGACCAATTTGAATTGAGAGTTCAAAGACTAGAGAACACAGTATCAGCAAAATTTATTGAGCAGAAGGCAGCTTCCGATTATGCAGCTCAGCGATTTAACAGACTTATAGGCACTCTGGGAGATTCCTATATTGAGCTAAAAGAGCATCAGGACAAGTTGGAGAAAGTTCTTCAGGGAATTTTGGCAAATTCCCAAGCAGATGTCTTCAACACCAACCAAACATTACATGAGATTTCCAGCACCAGATTGTCATTTGCTCATTTTGTGGATGATTTAGAAAGTATGAGGAACTTCAATGAGCACATTGACATGCAGCTTACAGATTTGACCAAGGAGTTCAAGATAATGCAGAGACCTGGTTGGTCAGCTGGCTCATCATCTTCCTCACAACACAGTGCAGCTGATCTAACCAGACTTCAGGCCACTTTGCTAAAAATTCAGATCGAATGGAACACTTTTTGAGCACAAAAATGATAACCATTCAAGATCAAATCAAGTCTAGCCTGAACTTCATGGAGAAAAGACTGTCAGACATTGAACTTCTTCTTGCTCCAATTCCTCCTCCTCCTCCATCTTCTACCTAATGTACATTTATTTTGATAATGGCAAAGGGGGAGAAGAATGAATGACTTGAATGTAATATTTTGATGTAATGATCTTTTGAATGAAATGAAATGGTTTGTTTTGGCTTCAATGCAGTATTGTGATTCGAATGCAAATCCTTGTCTTTGTGTTTGAATGCTTGTCCAATTGTTTGACTTGTGTGTACAAAATTTCTAATTTCAAGTAGCACTGTATCTCACAAACACATCACAACTGTTACTGAGCAACATCAAAAGTCCTTGACAAGTATGACAAAAAGAAAACAAAATTTAAACAATAAAAAATTACTTAAAATCACACTTCATAAAACCACATTGAAATAGATTTAATGTTGCCATCATCAAAAAGGGGAGATTGTTGGGTTGAATGCAAATTCATATCATTTCCCTCCTAGTTTGATGATGACAGAAGTGTTCTTAAAGCATTTAATTGAAACATGTCAAAACATCATACCTGAAATTCATGTTCAAAAAGTATTTTCAAACCACATTTATCATTTAGTTCATGACAAATCATTTACTAATGATATATGTGTTCATTTTTCAGGTACAACATTTTTATGCAAAAGATGAGTCGACACCCATCAAGGGTGTCGACACATCACCACATATTCAAAGGCAAAATGGTAAAATGTTGAGACTGTGTCGACACATGTCAAGAGTGTGTCGACACGAGTGGCAGTTTTTCAGAAATCAACCTACCCAGGTCGACACACTCTCAGAGCAGGTCGACACTAGATCCTGTTTCCAGAACAGCCAGTTTGAAGAATTGGGTCAGTAGGTCGACACACTCTCAGAGCAGGTCGACACTCGACCAGTTCCCAGAACAGCTAGTTTGCAGATTTGGATAGCAGGTCGACCACTCTCAGAGCGGTCGACACGGGATCCTCTTCCCAGAACAACCTTCTACATATTCTGGACAGTGTGTCGACACTACCACCAGGGCAGGTCGACACACTACGGAACTTTTCCTCCTAAAGGTTGATGGCTACCAGTGTCCCTCTATGGCGATTAGAATCTTCTTAGGAAAAGCGTGCCCTTGTACCCCAAAAGGGTATCTTTGGAATCCTAGGATATAAGTGTCTTTTTCGCCAGCCTTCACAAGGGAGAAGGACCCAACTCTCTCATAGCCTCCAAGAAGCTCCTGGCGGCCAGAAGAGCTCGTGTCTCCTTCCCTGCTCTCCCAAGTGCTTCCAGAAGAACCAATTCCCACCAATTCAAGGTGTGGGAATTGGAACTTGATTCCTGAAGACTTCTCTGAAGCATTCCAAGGAGGCAGATCCTGTAGAAGATTCTTGGGTGAAGAATTCGAGGAAGATCCAATTCCTCAGATTGCAGAGCATCGACTTGGACTTCAAGCTTCACAAGTTCCTTCCAATTCAAGCTTCTACAAGGGAGTACACTGAGAACGAAGCTTTCAATTCAATTTACCTTTCTTCTATTCTCTGAGATATCTTTTGAGATTATGCAAGTTCTCTGCATACCTCTTTAGAGTTCTCAACTTCGACTAGATCTGTTGCTAGAGGATCTTAGTCTTAAGTTGGTGTCTAGCAGTTTCAGTGTGAGCATTGTGTCATGGTGTTGTGAGCCGTCGAGCTCAGTTTGAGTTGTAAGCTCAGGGTTGGTTTGAGCAGTCTTGCTCTGTGTTTCTAAGAGTAGTCTTGCTCTAGAGGTGTGGTGGTTGTATGCTCTGCATTGTTGGAGTTGTTAGGCTCTTTTGGGGTGTGTAGCCCAGTTGTGTTTTAGTGAAGCCTCACGGTTTGTGAGGGGTGATGTAGGAATCACTTGGTGATTTCGACCCACCTAAAATCCTTGTGCTTTTGTCTTCTGTGTTTGATTGATGCTCCGCTAGAAGCTTTCATAGAATTCGTTTTTTATTCCCTTAATCACTTGCTTCACATCTAGTTTTTTCAACTCACTCAATTTAATCAGATCTGTAGTTTTCCCTGATAACATTGCCTCGATGTCTAATAGTTTTCAAATTGCTTAACTTCCCGCAAAAGTGGCCCCTAAGATCTAGTCATCCCCCCTTCTAGCTCTTTTCTTCCCCACATTCATTGCGATCCTTCAACCAGTACGAATAGTAAACAGCACCAACAATTTAATAACAGCTAAGCAGATAAGTAAAGCTGTAAAAGTACTCACCGTCTGCCGACTACGAGAAACAACAGTAATAATAAACGGCAACCAGTACAGGTGTACAAGCTAAAGTAGAGACAGCCAACACGAGCCACGTGAACTGGTTCGCGACACCAGAAACTGACTCGACAACTAACACAGGTCTACCTCTCAGTCTCGCAGCCCTGACGAAAGGTCCAGCTGCCGCTCCACGTAAAAGGTCAAGCAACTGTGGAGACCAACTAACACCACCACCTGCAGACCACACGGTCACAGGCCCATGCCTGGCACCTCCAGAGACCCTGGCCTGGGCTCGCTAGAGTGAGGCACTGGAAAAGGACTAGCCAAGGTCCAGTACGTCTACTGGTGTCTACCCCCAACTACGAGCGCGCTACAAGTGACTAAAACAACACAAGTGTCACTGTCCCACTGTCGTCTTTCTCCCTCAGCCGGACGTACAACTCACACAGGAGTGAGGGTGTCCAGGTCAGACGACACAGACCTCGACGGTACAACACAAGTACCGGACAAAGCCCCGAGCTAACAGCCTGGCTCACAAAGAACCTGGGGCACCCAACTGGAGAGGTAACCACGGTAGCGTCGTACTACTCGCCACGTACACAAAACACGTGCACGTCACACACAAACCACGTGAAACCTCACGTAAACACAAGTAACCACGGTCCACCACACGTGAACCCAACTGACTCGCGTAAACAACGCGCAGTCACAGAAGTAAGCACTAACTGCATACCTGTGTATGCTAAACACGAAAACCAAGTGCACTCAGTGCACCTCATGTGTCAACACACATGCATTATCGATAATACATACTTCAGTCATTTCTTTCATAACCAATAGGCGGCAACATCGACTGCCGCTTACACTAAGTCAACGGCAAGGGACCTGGCCGTTAACATCCTGGCTGAGGAGCTTGGCGACAAGCGATGTTGACGCCAAGTTCTCCGGCCATAAACCCTGCAGAAACCCTAATCCGCTCTGCGGTTTTCTAACTGTTCTAACTACAGAAAACATGCAAATGTAGTTCCTTTAGCATGCCAGAACCCAATACAACCCATTACAACATGCTCGTACATTAAACTACTCAAACCACCCATTATCCCCGTATGGTGCAACTTTCCAAACATGCATTATCATGCTGGTTCAGTGTTATGATGTGTTTTAATGTTTCTACGGAGCTAAACGGGTTCGTCCCCTACCTCAGAACGCTAGAATCTCCCGCAATCTCCCGGTTCACGCCGAGCCCTCCGCGAGCTCCCACGGGAATTGCACCACGCCGCGACGTTTCCTCGCGCAATTCGGCGACGCCGCGCGTTCTACGATCGTCCAACCACTCCTCGGAACCTGTTAGAAGCTTCAGAGACTCGGAACGCGAAGCTGGGGCAAGAGGGGAAGAGAGTGAGCTGAGAGAGCTGCCCTCGGGTGAGCCTATAACCTGCAGAATTCTCAGGTTGGCGTCAACCCCTATGCCGCCCAATAACAACCGCCACCCTTAGCGTCCACATCACTGCCGCCAAGTTCAAGAAGTAACGTCCACTAACTTGGACGCCAACCAGTCAACGGCCACCCCTGGCCGCCAACTCCAACTGAACAGCAGCAGGTCCTGTTTCATTTCAGGACCAACCCTGCTCTTCACCTGCTCAAGCCACACATTCACATCACACATTCCACACAACTAGCTCACATTGGCCTCACAACGGCCTACACAACCAACACACACCTGATCCGCATGGATCCGAAAGGCACGCGACGTTACATTACTATCATCTAAAAAGAAAATTTCGACCTCGAATTCATAACACAATTCAAAGTTAAACAACTCATACATACACATTTTACAAGTACTATCATCTAAAAGAAAATACATAAGGTTACTCAAACAGATAGGGATACCCTTTAGCCATTTCCGCGGCCAACTCCCAGGTATCCTCACCACCTAATCTATTTTCCCATCTCACTTTAACTAGCTCAATTTCTTTATTCTCAGCTTCTTCATCTTTCGATCTGTGATCTGCACCGGATACTCTGGCATAGTCATGTCCGGCCTCAGGTCACCACCTTGATATCTAATTATTTGAGCTGGATCTTCAATACACTTTCTCAACATGGAGACATGGAAAATATCATGCACATCTGCAAAATCAGCTGGCAAATCCAGCCTATAAGCTGCTTCCCCAATTCTTTCAATCACCTGGAAAGGTCCCACATACCTTGGACTCAACTTCCCAGACTTGCCAAATCTCATAATACCTTTACTCGGGGAAACTCTCAGAAAAACAAAATCTCCCACCTCAAACTGAAGTGGTCTCCTCCGCACATCTGCATAACTTTTCTGCCTACTTTGAGCTGCCTGCAATTTTTCTTTAATAAGCTTCACCACTTCCGTGGTTTGCTGAATCAATTCAGGACCCACCAATTGCCTTTCTCCCACTTCATGCCAGTTCAATGGGGTTCTACATGGCCTTCCATATAAAGCTTCATATGGTGCCATCCCAAGACTGGTATGATAGCTATTATTGTAGGCAAACTCACCATTCCCAAATGATGCTCCCAGCTACCTCCCCAAACTAAACAACAAGCTCGCAACATATCTTCAATTGTCTGAATAGTCCTTTCTGTCTGACCATCTGTCTGGGGATGATAAGCGGAGCTATACCTCAATTCAGAACCATTACTTTCTGCAGACTTCTCCAAAAACCAGAAGTAAATCTTGGATCTCTATCTGATACAATAGTCTTCGGAATACCATGCAGTGGAACAATTCTTTCAACATAAATATTTGCCAATCTGTCCACTGTCCAAGACATACTTACTGCCACTAATCTGCATACCTTAGTCAATCTGTCAACAAACACCCATATTCCATTATGCCCGGAACTCGACCTTGGTAAACCTGCCACAAAGTCCATTGCAATATCATCCCATTTCCACTGTGGAATAGGCAACGGTTGCAATAGACCTCCAGGCTTCTGATGCTCTGCTTTAATCTGCTGACAGATAGCACACCTTGCTACAAATTCTGCTATTTCTTTCTTCATATGAGGCCACCAAAAATGCTTCTTAATCATGGTACATTTTAGTACTACCCGGATGAATAGTGTACCTAGATTTATGAGCCTCTTCCAAAACTCGCTGCTTCACCTCTCTCTCTGCAGGAACAAACAACCTGCCCCTGAGCCTGACCACACAATTATCATCAATAGAAACTCCCTTCATTTTCACAATTTCAGCTAAATCTGCATCTGCTCTCTGAGCTTCAATATCTGCCAATATAAAGACGGCTCTACTGCACTAGCAGCTAGAATTGCCCGTCGCTGACTGCTGGGCACATACAAGGAATTCTCTGCTACTTCTTCATATAACTTCCATTCTTTAATCATCATCAAATTCATATAGCCTTTCTGCTCAAGGCATCCGCTACAACATTGGCCTTACCCGGATGGTAAGCCAAACTGAAATCATAATCCTTCAAATATTCAACCCATCTGCGCTGGCGAAGATTCAAATCTTTCTGCGAGAAGATATACTTTAAGCTTTTATGATCTGTAAAAATCTCAAATCTCTCGCCATACAGATAATGCCTCCACATTTTTAAAGCAAACACAACTGCAGCTAATTCCAAATCATGAGTGGGGTAATTTTCTTCTGCTGGCTTCAATTGCGTGGATGCATAAGCTATCACTTTACCATGCTGCATAAGCACTGCACCAAGTCCTCTCCTTGAAGCATCAGTATACAACACAAATCCACCACTCCCTGCGGTAATGTCAATATAGGTGTGATGTGAGTCTTTTCTTCAATTCCATGAAACTTCTTTGACATTCACCGGACCACACAAACGACACTCCTTTCCTAGTCAATCTAGTCATAGGTGCTGCAATCTTAGAAAATCTTGAATAAAGCGCCTATAATAACCTGCCAACCCCAGAAAACTTCTAATCTCGGTTATTGTCTTAGGCACTCCCCACCTAGACACAGCTTCCACTTTACTCGGGTCCACTGCTATTCCTTTAGCTGAGATAACATGACCCAAAACTGAATTCCTTCAACCAGAATTCACACTTACTGAATTTAGCAAACAACTGGTTATCTCTTAGCAACTGCAAGGTAAACCTCAAATGAGCTGCATGCTCCTCTTCAGATGCTGAATAAATTAGAATATCATCAATAAAGACCACAATAAATTGATCTAAATATGGATGAAAAATTCTATTCATCAGATCCATAAAACCTGCAGGAGCATTAGTCAACCTAAAAGGCATTACCACAAACTCATAGTGACCATATCTGGTTCTGAACGCTGTCTTATCTATATCCTCCTCTTTAATTCTCAACTGATGGTACCCGGACCTCAAATCAATCTTAGAAAACACCTTTGCTGATTGCAACTGATCGAATAAATCATCTATCCTCGGCAATGGGTACTTATTCTTGATGGTCACATCATTCAATTTTCTATAATCAATACACATCCGAAAACTACCATCTTTCTTTTTCACAAATAAAACCGGCGCTCCCCACGGGGAATGACTTGGTCTAATAAAACCTTTTTGCAACAACTCTTCTAATTGCTTTTTCAATTCTTTAAGTTCTAGCTGGTGCCATCCGATATGGAGCTTTAGAAATCGCATGGTACCTGGCAGCAACTCAATAGAAAGTCCACCTCTCTATGTGGAGCTAAACCAGGCAAATCTTCCGAAAAACATCAGCAAATTCCCTAACCACGGGGAACTGCTTCTACTGGCTGACTGGCCTCTACCAAACTTACCGAGGCTAAATAAGCCACACACCCATCATTTATCAACTTTCTAGCTTTAATTGCAGAAATTAGAAACTTGGAGGTATAAAAAGGCATACCTTGATATTCAAACACTGCACCATTAGGATGACAAAATCTGATCCTTTTCTTTCTGCAATCTAACATTGCTCCATACATCAAGCCAATCCATACCCAAAATGATATCATAATCTGACAACTGCAGGGCATACAACCGACCCGACATCTGGTTCCCTTCAATCATAACAGGAGCTTCATCTATATAGCTCGAAGTGAGTAAGAACTCACCTGAAGGAACCTCCACCACTAACTCACAAGACTTCTCTTCTAAAGGATGAGCTATGCAATCCAGAAATTCTTCGGAAATAAAAGAATGAGAGGCACCCGAATCAAATAAGACTCTTGCTGAATATTCATAAAGAGGTAAAGTACCTTCTATCATATTTGACGCCTCTGCCTGGGCTCGGGTGATAGCCATAACCGGCCTCTCCCTCGCTGCTGCGGTGCTCCTCTGCCACGACCTGCCTGTGGCTGCTGGAACTGCTGAGGTTGCTGCTGCTGCTGCACACCTCTGCCATACCCATATCTCTCTTGCATAGGGACAATTGCGGATCAAATGTCCCGTCTGATTACAATTATAACACCTATACCTGGAGGAACAATAGGCTGTCGGCAGTGCTCTACTGCGACTCCTCCACCTCAGGCCTACCACGGCCTTGCTGGAACTGCGGACGACCTCCCCATCCTCTTCCTTTTCCTTTAAGTGCTTGCTTTCAATTTCTGGCCCACTTCCCAAAGCTTGATGAAGAAGGTCCTGCTGGTGCTTGCCCTTGCTTGCACCTACTGCTGCTGCGGTAGCCGGAACTACCTGAACCTGACTCACCTGCCTGGCGAGTCGATAGACCTCTCCAAGGTAGCTGCCCTCTGCGCTGCCTCTTCACTGTCTTGCACATAAGAGGTACTATCGCATCTTGCAATTCCACTCTCAATCCTCTGATAAAATACTCAACCATCATGTTATTATCTGAAACCACATATGGCGCATAACGGCTAAGTGCCATAAATCTCATCTGGTACTCTAAGACTGAAGAGTTACCTTGCTGGAGAGTTCGGAATTGCTCTCTTTTTACCTGCTGCACTTGAATCAGAAAGAATGTATCATTGAACACATCAAGAAACTCCGACCAAGTGATAGCTTCTTCCGTCCTGCCTGCAAAAGTGGTTTGCATCTTCAATCGCCACCATTCCAAGGCAAAACCTCTCAACTGATAAGCAGCTAATACCACTCTATCTGCTGCCGGACTCCTCATAGTCGCAAAACCCTCTCAATTTCATGAACCCAATGCTCAGCTGTATCTGATTCGGCCCTCCTGAATAAGTAGGCGGCTGCAATCTCAAAAATTTCTCCACCTGCATCACTGGTTCTTCTGCTATCAATACTGGTGGTGGTGGTGGCACAGGTGCTACAAAAGGCACCTCCACTCTCGGCAGAACTGGAGCAACAGGTATTGCCTCTCCATCCCCAGGTGGCACTGCAACCGGTGGTACTGGCGCCTGCTGATCCATTCTCGCCCGAATATCCGTGAGGCTCTCCCAAATTCTTTCTATCATTCGCTGGGTGCTTTCCTCCGGATCATCTCCTCCACCACCCCAATCTCTCCTATCAGCCATTTCAGAGATTTCTACATAAGCAAAACACCAACCAAAAATCAAACAACAAATTATCAAAAACCAAGGTCCCTACCAACAATGTATAATGACCGAAATAAGGCTATGTATCTTTCTAATTCCCTTATATTAACACGGACCTTGCTCTGATACCAACTGTGACGGAAAGCCTCGGCCAAGCCCGTTAAACGATAACGTACTTGATCTGAGTCCGCCTCCCGCGAACGGGCCGAAGCCTCGCAAGGGATACCAAACCACAGTCCGTGTAAACATAAAGGAACACACCACATTTCATATATATTTCACAGTTTTACATAGCCGAATTTCCACAAAAACTGAAAAGAGGTACAAGAGCCTGGGGCTTACCCCGAGGTACAACTAAAGAAAGTAAGCAACTACAAAGCTACACTGCTGGAGAACTACACAGCTGGAGGTACTGACCCTGCACCGCTACGACGCGGCCCTGAACTGGACGCCGGACGAGAAACGTCCTCCTCGCCCTCACCTGTGGGGGTAGGGGTGAGCCTCTCTAGTCACTGGCTCAGTAGGGAACTCCCCCAAAACCGAGCAAACCAACACACAAGTACGAATAGTAAACAACACCAACAATTTATATAACAGCTAAGCAGATAAGTAAAGCTGTAAAAGTACTCACCATCTGCCGACTACGAGAAACAACAGTAATAATTAAACGGCAAACCAGAACAGGTGTACAAGCTAAAGTAGAGACAGCCAACACGAGCCACGTGAACTGGTTCGCGACACCAGAAACTGACTCGAACAAACTAACACAGGTCTACCTCTCAGTCTCGCAGCCACGGACGAAAGGTCCAGCTGCCGCTCCACGTAAAAAGGTCAAGCAACTGTGGAGACCAACTAAACACCACCACCTGCAGACCACACGGTCACAGGCCCATGCCTGGCACCTCCAGAGACCCTGGCCTGGGCTCGCTAGAGTGAGGCACTGGAAAAGGACTAGCTAGGGTCCAGTACATCTACTGGTGTCCGTACCCCCAACTACGAGCGCGCTACAAGTGACTAAAAACAAACACAAGTGTCACTGTCCCACAGTCGTCTTTCCCTCATCCGGACGTACAACTCAACACAGGAGTGAGGGTGTCCAGGTCAGACGACACAGACCTCGACGGTACAACACAAGTACCGGGACAAAGCCCCGAGCTAACAGCCTGGCTCACAAAGAACCTGGGGCACCCAACTGGAGAGGTAACCACGGTAGGCGTCGTACTACTCGCTACGTACACAAAACCATGTGCACGTCACACACAAACCACGTGAAACCTCACGTAAACCACAAGTAACCACGGTCCACCACACTTGAACCCAACTGACTCGCATAAACAACGCGCAGTCACAGAAATAAGCAACTAACTGCATACCTTGTATGCTAAACACGAAAACCAAGTGCACTCAGTGCACCTCATGTGTCAACACACATGCATTATTGATAAATACCATAATTCAGTCATTTCTGTTCATAACCAATAGGCGGCAACATCGACTGCCGCTTACACTAAGTCAACGGCAAGGGACCTGGCCGTTAACATCCTCGCTGAGGAGATTGGCGACAAACGATGTTGACGCCAAGTTCTCCGGCCATAAACCCTGCAAAAACCCTAATCCGGCTCTGCGGGTTTTCTAACTGTTCTAACTACAGAAAAACATGCAAATGTAGTTCCTTTAGCATGCCAGAACCCAATACAACCCATTACAACATGCTTCGTACATCAAACTACTCAAACCACCCATTATCCCCGTATGGTGCAACTTTATCCAAACATGCATTATCATGCTGGTTCAGGTGGTTACGATGTGTTTTAATGTTTCTATGGAACTAAACGGGTTCGTTCCCTACCTCAGAACGCGCTAGAATCTTCCGGTTCACGCCGAGCCCTCCGCGAGCTCCCACGGGAATTGCACCACGCCGCGACGTTTCTTCGCGCAATTCGGCGACGCCGCATGTTCTACGATCGTCCAACCACTCCTCGGAACCTGTTAGAAGCTTCAGAGACTTCGGAACGCGAAGCTGGGGCAAGAGGGGAAGAGAGTGAGCTGAGAGAGCTGCCCTCGGGTGAGCCTATAACCTGCAGAATTCTCAGGTTGGCGTCAACCCCCATGCCGCCAATAACAACCGCCACCCTTAGCGTCCACAACAACTGCCGCCAAGTTCAAGAAGTAAACGTCCACTAACCTGGATGCCAACCAGTCAACGGCCACCCCTAGCCGCCAACTCCAACTGAACAACAGCAGGTCCTGTTTCATTTCAGGACCAACCCTGCTCTTCACCTGCTCAAGCCACACATTCACATCACACATTCCACACAACTAGCTCACATTGGCCTCACAACGGCCTACACAACCAACACACACCTGATCCGCATGGATCCGAAAGTCACGCGACGTTACATAGCATGCACTTCCTTTCTCATCTTGTTTTCGTGAGTGTGATTTACAATCTAGACTAAAGCCATTAATGTAAGATTAAATTAAAGTATAAATCGTACCGTATACTGCCGAATTTATCTCTTGACCATTGTTATCACGAAATCATATTCAATTACTTATTACTCGTTCCCATCATCATCATGAACATGACGTTAAACATGTACATTTTGAAACTCTCAAAGGCCATTATTATGACTGTGGGTATTTACATTTAAAATTTTACATGAGATGCTGACCGGGCACGACGATTGTCCAAGGGCTCCATTCTAGCCCCAATGACAGAGAGTCATAAATATACTGTTAACCATGGGGTATAATGATTACTGTCATTGCATCTGTGCTGGGAGTCTTGCTCGCTTGTTGAATGATAGATACAATAACCACATACATGTGTGCTGGTGTACATTCTTGATGGATCTTTTCTTGGTGTACATTAGTGTCTACGTGCCTGATTAGTGTTACATGATCGTGCTCGTGCGTGCTTGCTTTCTTGCGTAATATGGCCATCCTGCATTTATTGCAATTTACATGATATCTTGCGTGCTTGTTACAAACCTCACTCTTGACAATATATTGCTCGTTATATTCTTGCTCTATCACAATCACTCACTCTCTAGCTTGTTCATGTATCTTGTTTTAATGAGTTTTATTCGTACACGCATATCATGACATTCATCGTGCTTACCTAGTTCTAAATTGCTAATCACTTATATCATTGCCCGCACATTGAGATATAAATCCTACTGGACTAGTTTGCTCATCCCCTACTTTTACTCAATCTAGGTGACTATGAAGTTCAAGAGGAAGAGCAAGTCGAGGATGGGAATGCATCCGAGTGATGAGCGTTCCAATTATGAGTCTATCTATAGTTAGTTTATTTTGAGTGTTAGAACAATGTAGTAGGAAGTGAGGTATTATGTACTTTTGCTTTATTGAATCTTAGTCTTGTAATAGTTTCCATTTGGAATACAATGAGTTAAGATTTGAATAAAAGATTAGTTGAGTTCAATATTTGGGCCCTATGATGATGTATGTTGTTATACATTTAGTGCATGCTAGCTAGAGGCTTATTTGCCAACTGTTCACGTCTAGGATATCGACTCGAATTATTTCTGAATTATTATTAATATCCGCTGCGTAATGCTCGGGACGTGACAGCAACGGGTCTAATGGTCGCGTTTAAGAAGATCGATTCATGACAGAAACGCGACGTACAAGTGTAACACGTTAAGAACATCGATTCTCGAACTTCGACTCTTGAACATCGACTCCTGAACTTTGACTCCTGAACATCGACTCTTGATAGAAATGCGACATGCATGTCCGACATGTTTATGGTAATCGGAACAGAATTGCGACGGCAAGGTCCGACGCGTTCATGCAAAACTCTATTTTTTAAAATAAAATAAATCCCCAAAAGCGGGAAAGAACCCAAATATTTGTCACGACCAAGAGGACACAGTTTGATGCAACAGTATTTGTCACGACCAAACTAAAACGTGACAACATGGGTGGTCACCTTTAAGGTAATCGCGATAGTCTCATCTATTGTGATACCAGTCGAAGAAACGTGATGTATGTGTCGGTCGCGATTCAATGTTCAGAACGAGAACAGTAAAACATGAAGCGAGCTTACATACATTGCTTATAACTCAAAATCTAGGGCTCTTGGGACAAAGCTGTGAACATGAAAGTTGCAGGGGTCGATGAAAAGAAGAGAACTATACCTTTAGGCCGAATCGATTGGGTCTCGGTAGGCGTGTAAACAATATGAACACGGAAAGCCCTAGACTTGCATGATGTTGGGAAAACGCTTATAACTCGAAGCATGCTTGATGAAAAATAGGCAAATCAAGTGCAAAAGTAACTAGACATGATTATCTACACGAGGGTATGAGTTTGTTCATCTTTATCCTGAGAATACCTACCTTTTGCTTGATGTAACTCCTATGGTTTTCTAGATGCGAAGAGCAGGGTGTAGAGCTTTAAGCTGCTATCTACCCACGGTTCCCTCCTCCTGTGGCCTCCTCTTCTCATCCAAGAACTCCCCAGCCGAGCAATAGGGCCGACCACGAAGGATTTGGGGTGTTTTTATACATCTAGCTTTGTTAAGTCCTAATACAACTCTAACTTCTATTAAACTTCGAATTTTCCTTGTATTCTCCAACCTTCCCACCATTGATCCTCCTAATTGGGTTAGGTTGGGGTTCCCATTTTGTACCTAACAAATGAGGGTAGGTTTACGAGTTCAATTTGGGTGCATACTAACTATATTTATTGAATCCCTTGCCCCTTTTTAATTTAGGAAACAATAGGGTTACGAATTTTTAGGGTATATTCTCTTATTCCATCTTTTAAACTCCTATTTGGCCTATTAACTCTTATATTAACCATTTGATGAAGCCCATTACTTATCTTTATTTTAATGGAATTTTAATTTATTGAGGATTCTCCTTTAGAGATTAATGGATATTGTCAAATTCAATATTATTCTTGTTATTCTTTTTACCTTTTACCTTCAATTTTTGATCATATGTATATATTATTGTTGTTATTATTATTATTTTGTTTATTTAAAAAAATATGGGGTATTACAATGGCACCGAAGTTCATACGGTGCATGGTTCCCGGGGTGATGTCCTAGCCTTAATGAGGTGTGAACCCAGTAAGAAGATGGAGAGTCCTTAAAGACCACCCCTTTGCATAGGGGCCAAGTCTTTAAACCGGGTAAATAAGAATAACAAACTTCAGAAATCCTGTGGTATAGAACAAACGGTGATAAATATTGGACTTGGGGATGATGGGCACATAACATGTAATGCTAATGCCCTTGCATAATCCCGTGGCCTACTCCCATACCCCTCAAGAATGAAAACTATGGTACATGATCATATGGATACGGCGCCCCTCATGGACCGGGGGAGGTTTCGCCTCTTTATCTTGGTGTACGCTCCAAGTTGCGGAGGGGGATGCCATGGATATCCCACAAAACATAAAGATAAAAGAATGGCCAAGTAGCCCATGGAGATAGAGGGGAAGGTGAACATGATATTTAAACATAAACATAAGTTACATGAAGTAATAAACAGAAAGACCGTTCGCATAAAGTTGGTGCCCAAAGGACAGGGCTATGGGGGCATTACATATGTGATCTTGGGGTGTGGAGACCATACCCATTAAGTGGCCAAGTCTCATCCCTGGGTCAAAACATAAAGATAGAGGTGTGACAAAACATATTGTAAAGAGAAAAGGTGCAAACATACATGCTCATTAAAATCATTTACCATGTGTACATGTGGTCATGGGAGCACAAAGGCCTTACCCACTTGATAGGCAAACCTTGGTTCTAATCAAAATATAAGCTAAAAAAAGTATAAAAGTCACATAAACAAATCATAAAGGAAAATGAGGGGACTCTTGTAAGCCATGTTGGACTAACTAGATCATGGGACCATACTCATAATTTTGAGCAAACCCCATACCATTGGGTCTCATTTAGGCCCAAGAGTGAGAGTTGCATGAAGGAGAAAACTTCTATGAGAGGAGCTTACAGAGAGCATATCACACATAAACTTAGAGAGCATGAGAACATCTTTTCAAGAAAAAGATTTTTCATTGATGATAGAAGATAAAAGCACATGGGTAAGAACATAGCATGAAGGGGAAGAACACGAGGAGTGAGGTTTTTTACATGGGACCTACCTCTCCTATCTCTCCCTTACAAAGACTCTCTAGGGACCCTCTAGAAGTGAAATGCTCCAAGCTTTAAAGTGGCAGCACCTCCCCTCCATGGTTCTTTCTATGCCTCTTTGGACCCTTAGGGTTCTATTCATAGAGGACACATGTTGGTGATTCAGTGCATTGACCCTTCTGGCGCCAGTTCACCTCTTCATGATGATCCGGTGCAAGTTGTCTAGTGCCGGTTCATCCCTTTAAGGTGATCCGGTGCCTAGATGGGTCTAGTGCCGATTCACCCCTTGAAGGAGTTCCCACACCAAATGGGTCTGGCATGAGTTCATCCCTTTAAGGTGATTCGGCGCCCAGATTGGTGTGGCTCCGATTCACCCCTTGAAGATGTTCCGGTGCCTAGCTGGGTATGGCGTCGGTTCATCCCTTTAGGGGGATCCGACGCCAGGTGTGTCTGGCACCTATTTAATTTTTTATGCTGATCCACATTTTTATGCTGATCCGTGCAAGTGCCTTTCGGTGCCTTATCTTTTCAACCCGTAGGCTTCCATGCTTTGACTTCATAATTGCAAACTTTTGACATGTAGGCTTCACCATGTGCAACCATTATACATATCGTCGTGCAACTGGCCATCTTCATGGTTATTGACATTTCATTTGCATCGTCAATAATTGATTGACCGTTCATTAGGGTTTAGTCGACTGTTCTTCATGCATTGTTGACCTTGGGCACACAGGCAGATTTAGTCGACTGAAAAATAGAGTTTGGTCGATCGTTCTTCATGCCTTTTTGACCCTGGGTGCACTGGGAGGTTTAGTCGATTGAAAAATAGAGTTTGATTGACCATTGATCATGCCTTGTTGACCCTAGGTGCACTGGGAGGTTTGGTCGACTAAAAAATAGAGTTTGGTCGACTGTTCTTCATGCCTTGTTGACTCTGGGCACATTGGGATGTTTAGTCGATTGAAAAATAGAGTTTGGTCGACCTTTCTTCAAGCCTTGTTGACCCTGGGCACATTGGGAGGTTTGGTCAACTGAAAAATAAAGTTCGATTGATCGACTGTCAGCATCCGACGATTCATTCATCTATTGGCCAGTCAGCCTTTACCATGATTCAAATGATTCTTTTGTCCATTGAAGCACATATGTTAATGACAAGAGATCCTCAATATGCACACATTAAATGTGATGTTCTCGGTGCCTTGGTTTTTCGACATCCAAGTGTAGGCTGCTCCATCATCAGAATTTTGACTTCATGACTATGGACTTTTGTTTTATTGCATGGTCACGGGCCTGTTGACTTGTCGTTGAAGTGCATGTCTTCACCATGTACAACATTATACATATCACCATGTAGCCGGTTATCGGCGTTTTATTTCCGCCATCACCGTTAGGTTATTTTTATATAAATATGATGTGCTATAGTTTTATTATTACTATTATTTTACAGTCAACATCTCATCATCGATCGCAACTCACTATCAATGTGTCTATCCTTTATTCTATCTTAGTATGCTACCCTCATTATTTCGTCATTGAGAAACAATTTCACCTTTACTTGGTCACTTGTGTCCGTGGACACATGCGAGTGCGGATTCTACTGTTGTAAGGCCCTCGAATTTTGTCCTTATTATTTTATTGTGTGCAATTTTATGCTTGTGTATGTATATGCATTATCGTGTAAGTATTATGTATACATCATCTTGGTGTACTTATGAATGTATGTATATACTTAGTTGTATGTATATATCGGTTGATTTCGTGACATAGTGAGTGTGTGCATTACACCCTATGTATTGCATGCATGAACTTAGGAGAAATTAGGGTTTTGTATGGTTTTGGCCTCTGGCCGAAGGGTTAGTCGACGTCAACATGAATGGACGTTCACTTATTGTTAACGTCCATATAGGTGGACGTCGATTATTAAGTAGACGGCCATATCGGTGGACGTCTAGGTCATGACAGGCCAGTCTGTAGCAGCATGGTGTGCCATGCCTTGATGGGAGATACCAACCACTCCCCAACGGCTCCTTGGCCTTCCAACCGACCTCTTGCGTGGGTGAGAGGGTCCTCTCTTAAGAGAGCCCTTGTTGCAACCCCAAAGAGCTCTCTTGGCTCTTTGCAAGGAGAAAAACAAAAAAAAAAAACCCTAGAACCTGTGAGAAAACTTGGAATTTGGAGGCTTTGATCCGGCGATCCAAGGCTTCACCTGAAGATCTACATCGACAAGGAGGGAGACAACACATCCGGCTACACATCCCCGACCCTGGATTTCAGAGGGGAGCATCACAGAGGCCGGAGTGGAGGCATCTTGGAGGCTTCTTGGGACTGCCCAAGGAGAGCTTCTCCAACCAATTTGATCCCTTTAGGAGTTTTTCCAAAGGCAAGTAACCCTTCCACCTTGTCCATGTATGTGTCTAGGAGGTTTCTATCATTTTTATGGATTTTCTTCGTGTCCTGGATCCCCAACATTCACCATTCTTTAGAGCTCGGACTGTGTTTTTACACAGGTCTGAACTTGACGGCCAGATCTATTGCCGTTGAGATCTTGAGTCAGCGGCCAACGATATTGCCGTTTACTTTGTTTGACGGCCAGACTATGCCGTTGAGTTCTTCTTGACAGAACAGTGGACTGTTCTGCCCTATATCTTTAATTTCCGAATTTCTACGCATGAGGATATAATGTAAATTTTATATGTTATGTAAAATAGATAATGTGATGTGTGTGAAAATTTCTGTATTTTTCTGTAGATGGCATAATTTATTAGAATTATTGAAAGGCATGTGTAGGAGAGAGATTATGCATGTTTAATTGTGTTCCCATGATTTATGAGGAATTAAATGCTGTAGAATTTTATGAACCATGTATATATGTATCAGTCCATGCCTTGCAAATTTGGGAATTTTCCCATATTCATGTGAATTTTTATAATTCTTACAATGAGAGATAGAAAGCATGTGTAGACCTTGTGAAAATTTTAGTAAATCGTGCGATGAGAAATAAATTTGGAAAAAAATTCTTGTGCCAATATGTATGTGTGGTTCATGACTGTGCATGACCAAACCTGAAACCCATGTCATGTTCTATGTTAACTTAGTTTATGAATGGCATGAAAGTGAATGTTTTAATTTCTATAAATGCATGTGAATTCAGAAAATGTGAAAAATTGTATGTGTGTTCTTATACCTGAAAAAGCATGTGGTTAAATTTTCATGAAAATTGGATAACAGTAGCCTACACTATGAGATTTCCATTTGAAAATGAGTTATAAATACATGTACCATCACTACAAAAAAAATGACCTATAGCTTCGCATAATAACCGTAGGTATATGCCACAAAACCGAAGGTAAAACCATTTACCTACGGAATGCGCTACGGTTTGAATCCGACACGCATGCGCCCGTGACTAAAGACTATACCCACAGAAAAATAATCGTAGGTATATATCGGGTTATTCATACAAATATTAACCGTAGGTAAAGAGTTATATAAATCATAGGTATTGGTATCTATACTTATGGTTTTATAACCGTAGTAATATATTTTTGAGACGATTATAAATAAATGTAAGTATAGATATCATCTATACTGATTGTTTCATAACCGTAGTAATACCATTTTTTTGAGATGATAAATAAATGAATGAATAAATATTACAATATATATACTTACGGCTTTAAATTATGGTATGTAATGATATTTAATCATGAATATTAAAAACCGTAGGTGTTAATTTTTTAGTTTTTTTTACAAATATAAACTAAATACCTGTCCACATCTGATGTAAACATGAAATACAAATACAGATATATTAACATGGCTAAAATAAAACTCAAATCCATATCCACTCATCTGCATCACATAGGCAAAACAACATTAAAATCCATAATATTCACATTCACATCCATAACATTCACATGTCCACTCAAATATCCAACATTAATAAAAATCATAATATCATCTGCACCAGGTAAAATAGGGACTACCTGCACATCATATCAAATTCACATTCACATCCATAACATTCACATGTCCACTCAAATATCCAGCATTAATAAAAATCATAATATCATATGCACCAGGTAAAATAGGGACTGCCTGCGCATCATATCAAGTTCTCTTTTCTATTCTTTTTTGGATGATTGGTTTGCTTACAGAAGATGGAGATAGTAATGAGAACCCTTCGCAGAAAATTTACACAGATCTCCCATTGTGGAACAATGGGAAACTCCCTCATTATCAAACAAGGATCTCCAGTAAATATACAAGCTGCTGTTGTCAGTCTCTTTTTTACCCACTTCAGATTACAGGTCATATGAATTAAGATTCAAGGTACCAGATACCATAGGACCACAGACATGTTCCATTGGTTACCGGTGCTTCCTGCTGCAGTACACAATTTAAGAATTTCCCACTTTGTGTTTAGATAAATAGCATAGCTTCTCACAGTCTCATGGAAGACAAAGCTGTCCCACAAATGTGTGCCATTGATGTTTGTTGTTCTTGATGATCACAGTTCCAGACCTTGGTGTGGGAGCAATCAAATGATGAGGTAAAACCTGTTAACTTTGTACATTATTGCTGCCAGGGAGAAAGGCAATAGGCCTTCTTTCAGCATGTCCTCAATATTTCCACCAGGAGGCATCAATGGTCCAGAGTAGTGAATTATGTTCTTTTTGGTGCCATAGCCTTGATTTTTTATGATTAAATGCAAATTTCAGTGGCTAAATTGAGTAATGTGTAGATATTGGTTTTTTCTTCTATTTCTATGCTAGAGCCTAGAAGTAGACAAGTTTCTATTGAAGAAAAAGGGCATGCGGCTGAGATGTTCCATGGTTCAAACTTCAGAGCTTTTTGCTGACATCTGAGTTGGGTATTCACATCCCAGATTGAACAGTGATGGAGCTGACCTAATCGAAAAACCATCACAAGGTATCTTTTTTTTTTTCTTTTTTTTACACCCTTAATGTTGGGGCCCCTCACTGCAGCTCCAAAGAGACAAGAGTTTCATTTTTTTTTCTTCTTAGGTGGGTTGAAATGATATGTTGGATTGGTTTGGGAATGAATCCCAAGTAATTGATTGGCAGTGAAAATTAAAATAGAATCTAACTCATTCAATTTGGCATCATATTGACGAGCATCAAACTGAGATCCATATAGTTCAGTTGGTGCCAGGACAAGTGCTTGGCATTCAACTGAACCATATAGTTGAGTTGTTGTAAAATTTCAGAACAAAAGGTTGCAATTTTTCTAGTACCAGATTGTGCCTGCTGGATGACATCAAGTTCCAGAACTATTCCCCTTTGCTGAATTACAGAAGGTTTCTCAAAACCTAATGGATAATTTGTCAAAATGCTACTAAAAGGATGTAAACTGGGAGAATAAACTTCATAAACGAATACTCTAAAATGAAAAAAATGGCATGTGACTTTACCATAACTGAAGAAGTGAAAAATACAAACATTTACAGCTAGTTTTACCAAACCAAATACAATGTATGAGAAAATAGGAAATGGTCACATAGCCAATCTTAATTTGAAGATTTGATTCCCCTTGTATACAAATTAAAAAAAAAAGATAAGAACGCGCATCTATCAAAATTAAATTCATGGAAAGCTGTGGTACGACATCACCTGACATGCCATTTGAGTGGCATTCTACACAAGAAGACATACAAATCCATCTAAGTACAGCTGACCCTGCAGTTCACAGTTCATATTTTCTTGAAACAATATAAGATATTGCATCCATAGCAAGAAAGAACAAAGCATATTAGCATCCATACATACATGGCCACTGTATATGAAGCAAGCGTGTCCATATATAAGAGGGGATTTCCAGTAAAGGCCCATGGCAACCATATACAAGCACATGACCTCCATATACAAAATAAAAAGTCATGACAAAAAAAAAGGTCACGTGTGTATTCCAAAATAAAAAGTCTACTTTAAAAAAAGTTGTGTATCTCAAAATAGAAAGTCTATATCGACAAAAAGGGCCAGTGTATCTCAAAATAAAAAGTTCCTCTAGCAATGTTCATGCATATAGTCAACATGAAGTCGAAACTGAGCAGCATCATGGATGGACCATAACCTGAAAAAAAAAGATCATACAAGGCTAAAAGTTACAAAATTGAAGACATAGAAAGAAATGTTAAATTGGAAGAAATATTTAACTACTTACATAGTCCTTTAACCATAAAATGTGGCTTCCCAGAGCATCACTCAACCTTTTCCTAAATTGATCCTTAACAAATAATGATGTGTTTGGCCTTTGAGCATGGGTGATTGATACCTCACAGCACTCAGTGCCCATTTTGCGGCTCATGACTTCCTTTTCAATTTCTGTGCTGATGAGGATTCCATCAGCTACATGTTGCATGTCAATGTCAACTAAACGAACACGTTTTCCAATCAACTGTAACACATTATGCAAAAAATCAAAGGCTGGAGCTGGGGAAATCCATAGTGTCTCAGGGGAAAGGAATTTAAGCAATCAACCTCAGGGGAAAAATCAATGGGCCTTAAAATGTGTTTGGAGAAGGCAGTAGACCAAGTCAAGTAGATGGACAAATTAATCTGATATACTAAAAAGCATTTATCATCAACAGATCATTGCTTAAAAAAAATCTAACAAACAACAAGTGCACTGCCTTTTTAAAAGAAGAACCATAACCGAGACATATATACTTTGTGGGCTGAGGGGAGAGTCAGCTTCCATGCCCACATTGGCATTGTCTACATTCTGAAATGAAATGATCTATTATGGTACGTAAGTTGATTTAGGATAGTACCAGGTAATTCAGAATACATGTGCAAATCGGTGCTGCTTTCTTTGTTGGGTTCATGTTTTCCAGACCTGAATATATATATTCAAATAACTCTAAAAGCTTGCAGACCTACAATCAAAGGCAAGAGTAGTCTCAAGAACAAAGCATTGCCACTGGTTTTCTGCAGGTACTCGATGAATAAGAAATAAACTCTCTCCCCATTGCTAATACAACAGAAAAAAAAACAAAAAAGGTTCCATACCTATTTTCCAGACAAATGAAGGTGGATATCACCAAGTGTTGTGTGCAAGATCTGGTTAAAAGATAGAGAGATGTATCTAATTAGATAATTGACAGAAGAAATTGTGGAAACACTCTCTTACTCTTATAACACTACTGAATCAGTGCCAATCACAAAACAAGAGAAAACTGCAGTAGATCAAACTATGCAATGCAAATGAAAATAACATGATTAAGAGATTAGAAAGACAAAATTTAGTCCTTGTTATCTATAATTGCCATTCAGAATATTTCAAAAACTTGACCTAAAAATATATTATCAATGGAAGAGACAGAAACATCACCACATTATCAGGAAGTGATGAGGTGACTACTTTTCCTAGTTCAGACACAGCAAGAAATTCCTCAGGAGGTGGCTTTTCATTGAAAACATCTCTCCCTTAGGTTGCATCTTCAGCTTCCTCTGGTTCTCTTTGACTATATAAAGAACTCCAAGAATATCACAAACCATCAAATTACATAAACCCCAACAATAGAAACTCATTTATGGGTAACCAACCATTTCATAGATTTTTCTGCATTTATTTTCCATATTCATTTCATCACTTCATAATAGTCAATTCTATTTTTTTTTTTACCCAACAGAGTTTTTATCCACCTGTTAAAGGTTTTTCCTGCCCTTTCTCTCTTTTGGTATAAGTCCTAACATAAAAGGTATAGGTCCTGGTATCAATAAGCCATTTTAGAGGAGGTAATCAATACCTAAATAAATAAATGTGATATTTCTTGAAAGCACAACACAGAAGAGTGGGATATGTTAAAGGTTCTTTGCTTTCATTGACATTTGCTGCAGCTGCAGAAATTGTTCGCACCTTTTTGCTGCTCCTATCATCTTGAAAGCACCTTTTTCTCCACAGCCATCCTTCGTCCAAAGTCAATCGCTTCAAGCCGATACAAAGGAGCATCACTTCTTCGTAGATCCTGAGCAACCTACTTAAATAAAACATAAAGATTCTAGTACAAATTATGGAGACATAAATTCTCTCAAAAGATAAAAAAAATTTACATAAAAAATTTACCTCTAGAGACTCATCATATACTCGCCTAAGTTTACCAGTATTGTACCAAAAAACACAAATTCTGCGATCAGGAGATGTTATAGTGAATTGACTTCCATCTGGGCTCACCTGAAAGAAATGTATTTTCCTATATCTCACATCTTTTTAGAACCCTTGATAATGTGTGCACTGTTCCTATTTCCCCAAGGGTACTTAACACTGCTTTGAGAAAAAATATTTAATGGACATGGAGAAAATTCAAGGCATACATCAGTGACTAAGAAGTGTGCTGGGTACCTAGATACTACCTGACATCATCCACAGTGCAAATTACAAAAGAAAGGAATAACATCTCATGCACTACATCATTTCCTACCTGAAGGGTAAATACCCAGTGATTCCATAAATCAAATTATGATGAAATCTAAAGGTTTATGTCTATTTTGTAATTAAAGAAGAAAAGAGAACCACCATCCACAATTACACATTCATCATCAATGGCAACATAACCTTCCGAAGATGACGAGAACCTTTACATGTAGGTGAAAAAGATTTTCTCACTGCTATAAAGCAGATGCTGCAAATGGCCTCATAATTTCTTAGTAAACTATTCTCACATTCAGAGAGGAGGAAAGCTTGTGCGCATGAAAGTCACTAAATTTCATGAAAGCCATATGCTAGATTACAGAATAACATCATTAGCTTCTTCAAAGCTATGTCAAGGTTCAAAAATATGTTTCACTGTACACATCCTAATAATAAATTATTATTTAATGCCATCATCAAATTTCATCAAGGTTATTCCAAGATGTAAAAGAATACTTCAGTCATTTTGTTGCATATCTCAAAGAAGATTTATGACCCAGAAAAATATGATAGCATCACCAAGAAAGCCATCAACATGTCTTATGGTAGCTCATGAGGATCTAAAGATTTAGGAGAAAGTGAAAATGTCACATATTAACATAGAAGGCAATAAGACAGTTTACTGGCTTGCAATGATGGCGAGGAAAGCCAATCTCAAATGGCAAAGGGATCATGAATTTACTCAGGAACTGGGGAAGTTTTGCTTTGTGGTTTTTTTTTTTGGATCCTCCTTGATGGTTGTTTTTTGTATCTCTGTCTTTTTTTCTTTCTGTTTTCGCTTTAATTTCGTCTTTAGCTTTGTTTCCTTTAGATGAGGGATGGTGTCTGCTCTTGTGTTTTCACTTTGGACTTTGTGTTATGAAGTTATGTCTCAACTATGTGTTATGAGGGATGGTGTCCGACTTGCTGGCTGATATATGTTTACAAGATTAAAGCGTGACATTTCCTTTTTTCTGAGTTTCATCTTTTCCTTAATGATCTTCATATTTTTTGTTCTCTGATTGGCTAGAGATTTCATGTTTTCCTTGATGAGGAAGAGACATGCAGATCAATATGTAAAATTCCAAAGATATCTGAAGAAAGACAAGACTATGAGGATGGACTTACAAGGGCTTCATTTGCTGGTGTAGTTGCTCAGAATATTACATTATTACATCCATAGCTTCCTCTGGAATGTCAGGCCGCAATTTAAATCTCCGGACAGTAGAGCTACATAATCCCCCTGCCATATGGTGCCAAGTCCCTCATAAGTGCAAACAAATTATATTTTGTTGTAAAAAGTTCTTTACATGTATTGTATTTTGTTTCTTATTTCATAGTAACTTACTTCACAAGACAATCAAGGAAATGAAATGAGTGAAAGTACAGACCTCTATAGGGAACAAAAATTGCAAAAAGGTACCTGAATAATCTTTGGATCAACACATCCACATGATTATTACAAACAATCGTATCATGCTCTTTCTTGCAATGCAGGTTCTTAGAAACTTTTCTGGTATTTTTTGCAACAAGGATGAATTTAAATTATTCATATTAGTGAAAAATGGTGTTAAGTTTCTCATCATATGATGTAAACCTCCTTCCATGTTAAAGTCAAGCTCCTTTGGAGCTTCCTTGGACTACTCATCTATCAATGGATTGAAGATATATTGTGGCTCAACCCATGCTATCCAGTCAATTATGGATTTTGCATTCTTCAAATCCTGTGGATAAATAACAATTATACAACAAGTACTAGCCTCTGAATTACCCAACCACATAAAAGTTAGGATGTGGAAACCTCCAATATAACTTGTTTGATGCCCTCGTGTTGAACTTTCACCACCACTTCCTGCCCATTTCTTAATGTTGTACCGTCGACCTGTGCAAGCTACAACCAACAAACTCGTAAAAGTTAGAGTACAACATATTATTTCTAGAAATTAGTTATTACAAGTATCATGCATTATTTACAGATGTTGTTGCAAGAGCCACATTGTCTAAACTAGAGAAAATATCTGCCACTGGTTGTCCCAACTCCCTTTCTCAGATAGAAAATAAGTATACACACGTATCAAGGGCTTCAAGGTATTTTTGCTTTCTTATCTCAAAGAAAATCCTCATGGAGTGGAGATTGCCCTCCACTTTTGTGAAGCCACCGAGGTACTTCTCGAGCTCATCCCATTCACCCGCCTGCACCAGATCCTCGAAATGTTTCATATTGAAGAAGAACCCTGATTCCTGCTCCAACCTGAGAATTCAAAAGGGAACAGAAGTAATAACCACAGCATCATTGTCATAAACATAAGAGTGAAAAGGGGAAAGCAAATACCTTCCTTTTGCCCCTTCCTTCCCGTTAACAACTCCCAACGATGAATATGGATCGAAGATACACTGTTCTGTAAGAAATGAAGACTTACTTGTGAATTGTTTACTTGAACTTCTCCTCATCAAGGAACTGCAGGATCAGGAACACCAGCTCCCTGCTCAAGGATGACATGCTCCCCGGAATCCCTAGCCGCTCCAGTGGGAACAACAGATTTTGCAAACGATACAAAAGCTAAATCACCTCCTCTCCAAATCTCTCCAGTGACTAGACACTTTGCAGCTGAAATACGGACCTTCTGCTCCGAATAAGAAGTAGTCTTTCCACGGTTGCAAAACTGAACGCCCAAAATAGGAGGGACGCGAGCGCGAAGCACACCAGGCTCCAGAAACCCCGGACACCTACTCCTCCTCTAACGAACCGACCTTCCAAAACCAGAGGCCTCGCCAAAATGACACGAAATCCTCATGAACCCATCACTAGGCCCCATCCTCCGTGGGGGACGGACGAGACGAGGACGCAATAAAAGAATCACAACACCAGAGCTCTATCCTCTGCCTCCACCGTGAGATCTGCCCCAAGCGAGAAGAGGGAAAAAGGAACCTCTTCTCAATCAAAATACATAGAAAATAAGTCAAAGCCTTGAAATAAATTGAATAGCGAACTGTCACTTTCACAGGCCAAAAATACAGGGGAAATAGACAGTGAATGGGGAAAGTCTGAATCGCATGTGTCTGTCGGGGGGCGAAGATTGGTAACGGGGGCTGGAACCGCTCCAGTGAACACTGGGAGAGACAGAGAGAGAGAGAGAGAGATGTGGGCGAGGGGACTGGGTCACGGGAGGAACCCCCCTATGGTTCAGCAAAGAGAGAGAAGTGACGGGGGCATGTAGAGGTAGATGGTCTCTCTCTCTCTCTCTCTCTCTCTCTCTCTCTCTCTCTCTCTCTCTGTACCGACCGGGAAGGGGGAAACTTCCTCTGGCAAAACCCCCTGTCCCTCCCCCAGCCCCACCCCCTGTCGACTATCTCCATCTTCATCTCTCCGGAGATCACCCACGGCCGCAGCGCAAGGATTCACCTTCAACCCGCCAGCCTTCTACTGGTTGCTACGCACCAGACTGAGGAGGGAGGAGTCCCCTGCGTCCCAAGATGGAGAACAATATCCCCTCCCCGGAGAAGGGGATGCCGAGCAAGCCAAGGGACAGCGGCGACTGGGTGCGGGAGCGTGGACCTGGAGGATGCACTCTCCTGGGCGGTGGAGATCGGCGTCGATGACTTCGCCAAAGCGGCAAACTGTGGAAAATGAAAAGAAGTGGGGAAGAAGAGAAGGGGAAATGACACCCAAAATTTGTAACCCGCGGGAAATGAAAAGTAACAACGCCATTTTTTATTTCTTACGATTTTGTATTTTTTTAGATTTTATTTATTGAACAGTACATATATTTCAAATTTTAAGAACACTCAAATTTTTTTTTTACATTTTTAGTAAATCATGACTAAAATAACTACTTTTACACATTATTGTAAAAAATCGTAACTATATCTACTTATATACACACAGTTAATACAATCGTATGTGTAACCTAATAATGGATGCTTTTTTCATATGTAATTCTCGTCTATTCCTACATATTACTCTGCCGTAGGTAAAATCTGTGGGTATAGACTGAATTTGTTGTAGTGCATGATTAAGGTTAAATGAGGTGTATTACAATTAATCCATGAGAGCTACTAAATGCTTGATTTCTGTTATTAGTGGCATCATGCTAGGGAAGAACAGAACCATGTGCATAAATAAGAAAGTGTGAATATCATATGTAAAACGTGTGTTAATCGGAATGTGTAATGTGTAAAATGTGTCGTGTGTGACACTGCTTCCATAGAGGGCTGTGGAACCGTATCATGGAAAGGTTCCCATGAGAAGGTTCAATGTGTTAAGATATCCTAAGGGCATTAGGATGAAATCCTGGAGGTGGACAAGTACCACTGGTTAGGGTGGAGACGTGTTCTCCCGGTCTACGCAGTGCCAAGAGTCATCACTGTATTGCCTAGGTGATGTGCTATGTGTTATGTGTATGTGATGTGTCCTTCTAGTGGTGGTTTGGACCATGTGTCACGGCAAATAAATTGTGAAATGTGAATGTGAGCATGTGTAAAATGTGTATATGTGAACATGTGAATGTGAAATGTGAAATCATGTGAACTATTCATGTTAGAATGTGAACATCGTGTACATGTGAAATGTTTGAAAAATGAACCATGTGAAATATGGGAATGTGTAACCATGTGAAGTGAATGTGTTAGAGTATGAGACGATAATTCATGCTATGATATTTCTAATTCCATGTAAATTGCCATCATGTTATAGTCAAATTGGAAGTGTAGTTTTCATGTGATTAAATGAGTAGAAAGCATGTGATAGGGAGTGTTATGTGAAACATCTTAAACCATGTACCATGTGTTTTGACTTTGTAGAAATACCATGATAGGTTGCCTCTTATTGATGTTCAAGCATGCTGTATGATTGCCGTGCAAATTGGAATAGTAGAACCTACTATGATGTATTCATGAATGATGTGTATGGAGTTACTTGCTGAGTCTTTTAGACTCACTCCTTGCTTCGGCGTACAGGTTTAGTTGGTGACACACTTTTGGAGGAGACCGTGGAGAGCGACTCCGAGCGTGGAGAGTAGCTTGTGGAGTTGGCGTTGTGTTCCTTTTTGTTTCATAGTATGTAAAGTGTAGCTTGTATTAGAGTTATCATTTATGTAATTGTGGACAAATTATGTATTAAATGTAGAACTTTAATCTTGTGGACAATGTAGTTTGGTTTAATTTCAATTATGAAAGTTTAGTCCTTTAATTTGCTATATGGATCATGTATGAGAAATGTGGATGATGAAATGTGATGACAGTTAGTCCTTTACTTCCGCGACTCTGTGTCTATATTTGTGTATATCTCAATCATGTGATAGTGTTTGGGTAAATGTCCCACTGTGATAACCTTTACTATACCGACGTGGGTTGGTATAACCGTACCGGTATAATGAGGGTCGTCACAGAGATTGGTATCAGAGCAACCGATTGAGATCTTACATAAATATACATGAATCATCATCCTCATCGCATGCTAAATCTTTATAGATTGTCCACATGGGTAGAAACGACTAATAATGAATGGAAAAATAGATAAGAAAATGGTTAGGAAGCTTAGTAACCTAACTCTAATTGGTGGCTAAAATTTTATGACAGCCATGGCTTCCCGTGGACGACGTGGAGGTGTGCCAGCTCGCGACGACGAGCAGAGGCGTGAGGAGCGGGCGGAGCAGCAGGCCCCGGCACCACAGGGTCCTGTGCTTCCCCCACCACCGCCAGTGGACTATGGAGTATTTATGCAAGGTCTGGTGCAAGCCATGCAGACGCAGGCCCATACCCAAGCAGCACTCCAGGCCCAGTTGGAGGCCCAGGTAGAATGAGAAAACAACATAGTAGTTGCTATTTAAATTGCATGATATTGTGTTTATTGTATATTGCTTGTTGTTTAATGTAGCAGGCTCAGGCCCCAGCTCAGGACCATGGTGGACCTTCCATCATGGAAAGATTCAAGAGGATGCTGCCACCCTCTTTCAAGGGGGAGAGCGATCCGTTGCTAGCAGAAAGCTGGATGAGGGAGATCGAGAAGATCTTCCGGGCCATCAGGTGTGTGGATGAGGACAAGGTTACTTTAGCCACCTACATGTTACAGGTATGTGTTAGTTTTGTGTTTCCTATTCCCTGTTAAGTTGAAGTTGTTTAGCGGTGCTTATGAAGGTTATGTTGCAGGAGAGAGCTGATGTGTGGTGGGCTTCATTACTACGTACACGGTTTGAGGACGGTGCGATTGATGTTGCGTGGGACGAGTTCGTGAGGCTCTTTCGGGCCAAGTTCGTCCCCGAGCACATCCAGGACAGGATGGAGCAGGAGTTCCTCACTTTGACTCAGGGCTCCATGACCGTACTCGAGTATGAGGCCAGGTTTGCAGAACTATCTAAGTATGCACCTCACATAGTGGCTGATGAGCGCAGGAAGGCAAAGAAGTTTGTGATGGGCCTTAAGCCATCATTGCGGACGAGGCTCGTAGCGTTTGATCATCGTACCCTGGACGAAGCCCTTAGCGCTGCTTGTAGGCAAGAAGGCGAGATGGAGCGGTACCTTGAGGAGAAGAGGGCTTCGCAGAAGAGACCAGCAGCCACTTTCCAGCGACAGGACAAGAGGAGAACAACATACCAGTCACCACAGCGCCCTGTGGTAGTCAGCAACACTCAGGTACCTTCTGTACGTTCCTCTGGTGACAAGAAGGAGTGCCCTCACTGTGGAAGGGCACATGGTGGTACGGAATGTTGGAAGATAGCGGGCAAATGCCTAAAGTGCGGGAGTAGCAACCACAAGATCAAGGATTGCCCCAGACTTCAGCAGGAAGCTCAGCGAGAAGCGCCAGTACCAGCAGTAGCGGCAGCCGCGCCAGCGACAGGACGACCAGGAAGGCCTCGAGCCCCAGCTCGAGTGTTTGCGTTGGCTTGTAAGGACGCCGAGCAGGCGGAGCATGTCACCGAAGGTACAGTTTTACTTTTCGGTGTGCACGCTCGGGTTTTGTTTGATACGGGTGCTACTCACTCGTTCATTTCCGAGCGGTTCGCTAGGCAGTTAGCCCTAGAGTCAGGCATAGAGTCTGAGGAGTTAGAGGTCCCTTTGTCTGTGCACACCCCTGCGGGTACGGTATCGACTAGGAAGTGCATTCCGTCGTTACCTGTGTGCAATGAGGATAGATTCCTAGATGGGTGTTTCTTCTTGCTAAAGATGAAAGACTATGATTGTATTCTTGGTCTGGATTGTCTAGAGGAGCATTATGCGTTAGTGGATTGTCGTAGGAAGAGGATTGTTTTCCGCATTCCTGGTGAGGATGAGTTCTCTCATCCCTTGCCAAAGAACATAGCGGGAAAGTTAGTTATCTCTGCCATGAAGGCGATGCGCATGGTGAACAAGGGTTGTGACGCATTTCTTGCCAGCGTTATGCTAGTACCCGAAGCTGGTTCGTCACTAACTCTTGCAGAGATCGATGTGGTGCAGGACTTTCCAGATGTCTTTCCCGACGACTTGTCTGGATTGCCACCGGATAGGGAGATAGAGTTCACTATAGAGTTGCTTCCAGGCACCTCTCCTATCTCGAAGGCCCCATATCGGATGGCCCCTGCAGAATTAGCCGAGTTAAGGAAGCAATTGCAAGAATTGCTCGATAAGGGATTTATTCGCCCTAGCGTTTCCTTGGGGCGCACCTGTACTATTCGTCAAGAAGAAAGACGGGTCACTTAGGTTGTGCATTGATTATAGGAAGCTAAACCAGGTGACTGTGAAGAACAGGTATCCCTTACCTCGGATTGATGATCTGTTTGACCAGTTGCGAGAGGCATCAGTCTTTTCCAAGATTGACTTGCGATCTGGTTATCATCAGTTGAGAATTAGGTGTGAGGATGTGTCCAAGACGGCATTTAGAACCCGTTATGGACATTATGAGTTTTTGGTTCTTCCTTTCGGATTGACCAACGCCCCTGCAGCGTTCATGGATCTCATGAACCGGGTGTTTAGTCCGTATCTAGATAGCTTTGTTGTTGTGTTTATTGATGACGTGTTGGTCTATTCTCCGGATGAGGCCACACATCGTCAGCATTTGAGGTTAGTCTTAGAGGTTCTCCGTGAGCACAAGCTGTATGCGAAATTCAGCAAGTGCGAGTTCTGGTTGCATGAGGTTCATTTTCTCGGGCATGTTATCTCCGGTGCTGGTGTTGCAGTTGATCCAGCAAAAGTCCAGGCAGTTATGGATTGGGAGATTCCCAGGACCCCTTCGGAGATTCGTAGTTTTATTGGGTTAGCTGGTTATTATCGGCGATTCATTGAGGGTTTCTCATCCATCGCCGCCCCTTTGACAAAGTTGACCCGGAAAGGTGAGAAGTTCGTATGGTCTGAGGCATGTGAGCGTAGCTTTCAGCTATTGAAGGCTAAGCTTACTTCTGCTCCGGTATTGGTATTGCCTAGTGGTCTAGAAGGCTTTGCCATTTATACGGATGCATCTCAGATTGGTTTAGGCTGTGTGCTCATGCAGCAAGAGAGGGTAGTGGCTTATGCTTCTCGTCAGTTGAAGGAGCATGAGAGGAACTATCCGACTCATGATTTAGAGCTCGCAGCTGTGGTTCATGCACTAAAGATCTGGAGGCACTATCTTTATGGTGTCAGATTTGAGGTGTTTACCGACCACAAGAGCTTGAAGTATCTTTTCTCCCAAAAGGAATTAAACCTGAGGCAGAGGAGATGGATCGAGTTCTTGAAGGACTATGACTTCGACCTTCAGTATCATCCTGGAAAGGCGAACGTCGTAGCGGATGCTCTTAGTAGAAGGAGGTCTTCGCTCCAGCAGGATTGGAAGATGTTGGAGGATGCAGCGTGCTCTATGACCGAGTTAGAGCCATCGTTGTGTCAGGCTTTTGTAGCTCAGCTATCCCTTAGATCCTCAGTCTTGGATGAGGTGATTGAGCAGCAGAAAGCCGATCCTAGATTGTTAGAGTTAGTGGGTAAGGCGGGCATTGCTCGTGATGAGGACGGTGTGATTAGATTTCAGCACCGTGTTTGTGTCCCCGATATGGTAGATGTCCGTGAGCATGTGTTAGCGGAGGCTCATAGATCGCGATTCTCTATTCATCCGGGTAACACTAAGATGTATCAAGACCTGAAGAGATCATTTTGGTGGTCCGGCATGAAGAAGGATGTTGCGGATTATGTGTCCAGATGTCTAGTATGTCAGCAGGTGAAAGCCGAGCGGCAGCGACCATCCGGCCTTATGCAGAGGATGGATATCCCCGTATGGAAGTGGGAAGCTGTCACTATGGATTTCGTATCGGGTTTGCCTCGATCTAGAAGGGGCAATGACTCGATTTGGGTAGTTGTAGATAGATTCTCGAAGACTGCTCATTTCTTGCCTATGAAGAAGAAGCAGTCAGTAGAGAGTTTAGCTAGATTGTATGTTAGCATTAGATTGCATGGTGTGCCGAAGTCGATCATTTCGGATCGAGATCCGAGATTTACTTCGAGGTTGTGGAAGGGTCTTCAGGATGCGTTAGGTTCGGAGCTGAAGCTCAGTTCGGCGTTTCATCCCCAGACCGATGGACAGTCCGAGAGGACTATCCAGACGCTCGAGGATATGTTGAGAGTGTGTTCTGGATTGGAAGGATGATTGGGAGCGTCATTTACCTCTTGTGGAGTTCGCATACAACAACAGCTTTCATGCTAGTATCGGTATGGCTCCATTCGAGGCGTTGTATGGTAGGCCCTGCAGATCTCCTTTGTGTTGGGAGGAGACTGGTGATAGACAGCTGATTGGTCCGGAGTTAGTTCAGGAGACTTCGGATAAGATCCAGTTGATTAGGAGGAGGCTTGTTGCGGCACAGGATAGACAGAAGAGCTATGCCGACAACAGGAGGAAGGATCTAGAGTTCGAGGTAGGTGATCATGTCTTCTTGAAGATATCGCCTACGCGTGGTGTCGTCAGGTTTGGCAGGCATAGTAAGTTGAGCCCTAGATTCATTGGCCCGTATGAGATTCTCAGACGATTGGGCAACGTGGCTTATGAGCTAGCTTTACCCCCAGCTTTGGCTAGTGTTCACCCCGTTTTCCACGTATCTATGCTCAGGAAATATGTCCGAGATCCATCTCATGTTATTAGTCACGAGCCAGTGGAGATCCAGCCAGATCTGTCGTATGTGGAGCAACCAGTAGCTATTCTTGACCGGAAGGTTCAGCACCTCCGGAACAAGAGTATTGCGTCGGTAAAAGTTCTATGGCGTAACTTCTCGCGGGAGGAGGCTACTTGGGAGCTTGAGGATGCGATGAAGAAGAAGTATCCCCTTTTGTTTGAGTAGTGTTGCCCTAACTTCGAGGACGAAGTTTCTTTAAGGGGGAGAGGGTGTAAGGCCCTCGAATTTTGTCCTTATTATTTTATTGTGTGCAATTTTATGCTTGTGTATGTATATGCATTATCGTGTAAGTATTATGTATACATCATCTTGGTGTACTTATGAATGTATGTATATACTTAGTTGTATGTATATATCGGTTGATTTCGTGACATAGTGTGTGCATTACACCCTATGTATTGCATGCATGAACTTAGGAGAAATTAGGGTTTTGCATGGTTTTGGCTTCTGGCCGAAGGGTTAGTCGACGTCAACATGAATGGACGTTCACTTATTGTTAACGTCTATATAGGTGGACGTCGATTATTAAGTAGACGGCCATATCGGTGGACGTCTAGGTCATGACAGACCAGTCTGCAGCAGCATGGTGTGCCATGCCTTGATGGGAGATACCAACCACTCCCCAACGGCTCCTTGGCCTTCCAACCGACCTCTTGCGTGGGGTGAGAGGGTCCTCTCTTAAGAGAGCCCTTGTTGCAACCCCAAAGAGCTCTCTTGGCTCTTTGCAAGGAGAAAAAAAAAAAAAAAAACCCTAGAACCTGTGAGAAAACTTGGAATTTGGAGGCTTTGATCCGGCGATCCAAGGCTTCACCTGAAGATCTACTTCGACAAGGAGGGAGACAACACATCCGGCTACACATCCCCGACCCTGGATTTCAGAGGGGAGCATCACAGAGGCCGGAGTGGAGGCATCTTGGAGGCTTCTTGGGACTGCCCAAGGAGAGCTTCTCCAACCAATTTGATCCCTTTAGGAGTTTTTCCAAATGCAAGTAACCCTTCCACCTTGTCCATGTATGTGTCTAGGAGGTTTCTATCATTTTTATGGATTTTCCTCGTGTCCTGGATCCCCAACATTCACCATTCTTTAGAGCTCGGACTGTGTTTTTACACAGGTCTGAACTTGACGGCCAGATCTATTGCCGTTGAGATCTTGAGTCAGCGGCCAACGATATTGCCGTTTACTTTGTTTGACGGCCAGACTATGCCGTTGAGTTCTTCTTGACAGAACAGTGGACTGTTCTGCCCTATATCTTTAATTTCCGGATTTCTACGCATGAGGATATAATGTAAATTTTATATGTTATGTAAAATAGATAATGTGATGTGTGTGAAAATTTCTGTATTTTTCTGTAGATGGCATAATTTATTAGAATTATTGAAAGGCATGTGTAGGAGAGAGATTATGCATGTTTAATTGTGTTCCCATGATTTCTGAGGAATTAAATGCTGTAGAATTTTATGAACCATGTATATATGTATCAGTCCATGCCTTGCAAATTTGGGAATTTTCCCATATTCATGTGAATTTTTATAATTCCTACAATGAGAGATAGAAAGCATGTGTAGACCTTGTGAAAATTTTAGTAAATCGTGCGATGAGAAATAAATTTGGGAAAAATTTCTTGTGCCAATATGTATGTGTGGTTCATGACTGTGCATGACCAAACCTGAAACCCATGTCATGTTCTATGTTAACTTAGTTTATGAATGGCATGAAAGTGAATGTTTTAATTTCTATAAATGCATGTGAATTCAGAAAAATGTGAAAAATTGTATGTGTGTTCTTATACCCGAAAACAGCATGTGGTTAAATTTTCAGGAAAATTGGATAACAGTAGCCTACACTATGAGATTTCCATTTGAAAATGAGTTATAAATACATGTACTATGATTAAGGTTAAATGAGGTGTATTACAATTAATCCATGAGAGCTACTAAATGCTTGATTTCTGTTATTAGTGGCATCATGCTAGGGAAGAACAGAACCATGTGTATAAATAAGAAAGTGTGAATATCATATGTAAAACGTGTGTTAATCGGAATGTGTAATGTGTAAAATGTGCCGTGTGTGACACTGCTTCCATAGAGGGCTGTGGAACCGTATCATGGAAAGGTTCCCATGAGAAGGTTCAATGTGTTAAGATATCCTAAGGGCATTAGGATGAAATCCTGGAGGTGGACAAGTACCACTGGTTAGGGTGGAGACGTGTTCTCCCGGTCTGCGCAGTGCCAAGAGTCATCACTGTATTGCCTAGGTGATGTGCTATGTGTTATGTGTATGTGATGTGTCCTTCTAGTGGTGGTTTGGACCATGTGTCACGGCAAATAAATTGTGAAATGTGAATGTGAGCATGTGTAAAATGTGTATATGTGAACATGTGAATGTGAAATGTGAAATCATGTGAACTATTCATGTTAGAATGTGAACATCGTGTACATGTGAATTGTTTGAAAAATGAACCATGTGAAATATGAGAATGTGTAACCATGTGAAGTGAATGTGTTAGAGTATGAGACGATAATTCATGCTATGATATTTCTAATTCCATGTAAATTGCCATCATGTTATAGTCAAATTGGAAGTGTAGTTTTCATGTGATTAAATGAGTAGAAAGCATGTGATAGGGAGTGTTATGTGAAACATCTTAAACCATGTACCATGTGTTTTGACTTTGTAGAAATACCATGATAGGTTGCCTCTTATTGATGTTCAAGCATGCTGTATGATTGCCGTGCAAATTGGAATAGTAGAACCTACTATGATGTATTCATGAATGATGTGTATGGAGTTACTTGCTGAGTCTTTTAGACTCACTCCTTGCTTCGGCATATAGGTTTAGTTGGTGACACACTTTTGGAGGAGACCGTGGAGAGCGACTCCGAGCGTGGAGAGTAGCTTGTGGAGTTGGCGTTGTGTTCCTTTTTGTTTCATAGTATGTAAAGTGTAGCTTGTATTAGAGTTACCATTTATGTAATTGTGGACAAATTATGTATTAAATGTAGAACTTTAATCTTGTGGACAATGTAGTTTGGTTTAATTTCAATTATGAAAGTTTAGTCCTTTAATTTGCTATATGGATCATGTATGAGAAATGTGGATGATGAAATGTGATGACAGTTAGTCCTTTACTTCCGTGACTCTGTGTCTATATTTGTGTATATCTCAATCATGTGATAGTGTTTGGGTAAATGTCCCACTGTGATAACCTTTACTATACCGACGTGGGTTGGTATAACCGTACCGGTATAATGAGGGTCGTCACAACTGTCATACTGTGCCTATGGTTGGAGGGATGGACATTTCATCTGTAGGCACCAAGTGCCACATCCGTTGTCTTGTAACAAAAAATTTAGGATAAATCATGATATATTTTTAATAAAAGCCCAATCAAACATTGAACTTTGAGAATCTCATTCCCTGCGAGGCAATCAGCCAGTCAGTCTACAGCGCTGTTTGTCGCTGGGTGGTGCGCTCTCTAGTGCTGCATCTGCCTCCGACAGCGATGGGGCCTTCAGGTTGGTATGTGTATATGAGAACGTTCCCCACTTTGTGCCACGCCCCTCGGTGCATATGCAAGTATCAACGCGGACGCAAGCCACAGTCCCGCATTGGTTATATATACATCAGAGAGACGTGTGGGCAACCAAACACAAGTAAATTATGATTCTGAAGATTCATAGGGAGTCTTACATATATCCCTCTCAACCTTATATTGTTATAGATATATATACTCTTTATATTTATTGTAGAGTATTGATCATTCAGATCGTGGTTTAGTGGTTGCGGGGGCCAGTGTGTGGCCAATGACGTATGTTTTAGGTGTTTACACAGGTTGAGAGGCCTCGTGGGCCGATAGTTTGGGCCCAAAGCACTCACTGGTTTACTGTTTGTGAACGCGATAGGGCTAGGCATCGCATTCTGAACGTAACGGTCTTGAGTGTCGCGTCTTGGGTACCGCCGCTGAGCAGTCTTCATCTGATTGTCTGTCGCGTGTCGCGCGCTAGGCAGCTTGCTGACATCGGCCATGAGAAGGCGACGTCCTTCTCCGTCGCATTTAGGTTGCAACAGTAGGGTGCGTCGCATTCTCAACCGCAAAATGCTCTTATCCTAGGTCGGCCAGACAGAGCCCAGCAAGGTCTGTTTGGTCAGGAGGAGGAGATTTCGCGTGGATTTTGGGTGATTTGACATTTTGGTGTCGTTTTTGGCGTGGTCTCGCCGCGAGGACATGGTTCGGAGCTGGGGAAACGCTGGGGTATCACCATTCCTCGTGTTCTTCGTGAAGGTAGGGAGATTCTACCCCATTTTACATTGTGGATTGCATGTGTGGCATGTTAATTACTTTATAGATGATAGATATCATGCTAGGGTAATGAGTTGAGCATGTATATTGGGTTATTTGGGTGTTTTACATGGTTTGCATGGGGAATCCGGAGAGGGGTTGCCAGATTAGGGTTACTGTCTATGAAGGCGATGGACCTGCCTGTCGCGTTCTAAATGCGACAGCCCGACCAGTCACGTTCTGCCTATGAATGCGACATATCGAAGTGCCGCGTTCTGAAGGCGATAGAGAACCCTATCGCGTTAAGGGTTCCAATGGCAATGAGCTTGTGCATATCTGTGGGATTATCGGATTATCGTTGTTTATTATGCATGGCATTGGTAAGCGGTGCATTGGAACCTGTAGAGCTCGAGGAGCGGGTTGTTCTCGTGGCTGACATGTTGTTCACGTGGGTTGTGCAGTGTGTTCACGTGGTTTGTGTGTGGGTGGCGAGTAGTACGATGCCTACCATGGTTACCTCTTCAGTTGAGAGCCCAAGGTTTTGTGTGAGCCAGGCACATTAGTGCTCGGGGCTTGTCCCAGTACTTGTGTACCGTCGGGGTTTGTGTCATCTTCTTGGACACCCTCACTCTTGTGTAGAGTTGTACGTCTAGTTGAGGGAAAGACGACAGTGGGACAACAACTTGTGAGAGTTTGTACTTTGTCGCTTGTAGCGCACTTGTGGTTGGGGGTTACGGACACCAGTAGATGTACTGGGCCCCATCTAGTCCTGTTTTCCCATGCCTCACTTTAGGGTGCTCAAGCCGGAGACCCTAAAGGTGTCAAGCATGGACCTGCGGCAGTGTGGTCCGAAGGAGTGGTATTGGTTGGTCTCCACAGTTTCTTGACTTGTTCTAGTGGAGTGGCAGCTAGACCTTTCGTCTGTGGCTGCGAGACTGAGAGGTAGTCTTGTGTGGTTTGTCCAGGTCGATTGCTGGTGTTGCGAACCAGTCTTCCTAACTTGAGTGTGGCGTTTTCTACTTTAGCACGTACACCTGGCGTGGTTTGCCATTTATTTATTAAAGGCTGATTTCAGTTAATGGCACGTGGTAAGTAGTGTTTACATCTTTAATATCCTGTGTGGATGGTTCTATAAATTGTTAGCATAGTTTCCTGCTTCTTTACTTGTGAGTTTGGTTTTGTATGGCTTTTGGGGGAGTTTCCCTACTGAGCCAGTGACTCGTGAGGTTCACCCCTACTTCTTTCAGGTGAGGGAGAGCAGGAGGCTTCTTGCCCCTCTTCTAGTTCAGAGCCGCACCGTAGCGGAGTTGAGTCTGCACCACCAGCAGTGTAATTTTCTTTCTTTGTACACCTCGGGGTATGCCCCAGGTCATTTTTATACTTGTGTTTGACTACAGTTGAGAAAATGGCTATGTATATTTCATGTAAATATTTGTGAGATGGCAATCTTATATATATTTGAGCTGTTTCCTTTATATTTCTACAGACTTGTGAATGGTTTCCCTTGCGAGGCTACGACCCGATCGCAGGAGGCGGAGTCGGGTCAGGCCCGTTATTAGGTTAACGGGTTTGAATGTGAGGACTGCTACAGTTGTTATCAGAGCAAGGTACGTTTGGATATAAAGGAATCAGAAATTTGCATAGCATATTCTCTACCTTATCCCACTGCTGGTTGTTGACCCTGGTTTTTGTATTGATTTATTGTATGTTGTGTGGTTGGAACGATATTTGTGCAGGATCAGAAATGGCAGACAGGAGAGATTGGGGAGGAGGTGGAGATGAACCTGAGGAGACTACGCATCAGATGATGGAAAGAATATGGGAAAGTCTTACAGAGATCCGTACCAGATTGGATCATCAGGCACCAGTACAGTCAGCAGTAGGGGCATCTCTGATTATGTAGGAGGCAGTACCAGTGGCACCACCCCCACCACCACCAGTAGTTGAGGTACCACCTGATGTACCTATACTCCCTGGAGCACCAACACGGATAGTCAGTGTGGAGGATCCTACAACACTAGTAGAGAGATTTTTACGGTTGCAGCCACCCACATATTCAGGAGGTCCAAATCCCGACACAGTAGAGAACTGAGTGCATGAGATAGAGAGAGTTTTTGTGATTATGAGGTGTTCACAAGCTGATAGGGTGTTACTAGCTACCTATAAGTTGCGTGGATTTGCACAAGAATGGTGGAGATTGAAGATGCAGATGGCTTTTACAGAAAGGACAGAGGAAACCATTACCTGGCCAGAGTTTTTGAAGGTATTTAATGATACTTTCTTCCCAGTTCAGATACAACAAGCCAAGAGGGAGCAGTTCCAGACATTGCAGCAAGGGAACCTGTCAGTGCTAGAATATCAGATGAGGTTCATGGCGTTGAGTAGATATGCTCCATATGTGGTTACTGATAACACAATGATGGTACAATATTTTATTCGAGGATTGTGACCAGAGCTTCAGAATGCAGTTATTCCCTTGATGTGCAGAATAGTGGAAGAAGCAGCACAGAGAGCAGCAATTCTGGAGAGGACTGTGCAGGCTAGGCTGTCCAGAGGAGCAGGGACAGGTAGTTTTCGGCTACCGCAGCAGTCCACAGGTATCAGTAAGGGCAAGGCACCCTCAGGAGCATCGTCATCATCAGGATTTGCAAAGTGGGGTGGTAAATTAATGAAGATGTTTAGAGGACGAGGAGGTGGCAGGCACTAGGGTTTTAGTCGGGTGTTCAGCAAGGCTGAGGTGTTAGGCCAGCATCGGAGGAGTCGCAGCAGAGTACGGAAGGGCAGCCCGCAGCTTTTCTAGGTTTTTGGTGTTATAATTGTGGGTAGCCAGGGCATTTAGCCAGGAATTGTCCACATCCTCGGGAGTACAGTTATGGAAGAGGAGCATCGCAGCAACAGTAGCCATTTCAGTAGCTAGCAGAGCGAGGCGGGGGTGCACCTTTCTAGAGAGGAGGACGGGGTTGAGTTATGGCAGTTACTAGAGCTCAGGCAGAGGCATCCAATTTAATTGAAGGTATATTACCTCTTTTTGACTTTTTTTCCAGAATATTAATTGATTCGGGTGCTTCGCATTCGTTCATTTTTGAGGATTTTATGGATAGCATGGTACATCCCCTACAAGAGAGGCAATTATGAGTCATATGATGATCAGAGAATGGAAATTGTATGAAGATGTGGCAAAAAATTCACTATATGTACCAAATAGTCAACGACGAGCAATATTAGCAAATAGTGTAGTGGAACCTTCTCTGTATTGGCAGATAGTAGAAGCGCAAAGAACAAATGAAAATTTAGTTGATCTTGTGAGAATGGAGGAGGTGACACTTGATGATGATAGCGTGGTCAAACTCAAAGGCCGCTTGTATGTTCCAGCAGATGCCGAGGTGAGGTAGAAAGTGTTAGAGGAAACTCACAAGTCTAGATACACCATCCATCCAGGCAGTACCAAGATGTATCAAGATTTATAGAAGCATTCCTGGTGGCCTAATATGAAGAAAGAGATTGCAGAATTTATAGCAAGATGTGCAGTGTGTCAACAAGTGAAAGTAGAGCACCAAAGGCCAGGAGGACTGTTGCAGCCATTACCCATTCCACAATAGAAATGGGATGATATTGCCATGGATTTTGTAGTTGGTTTGCCCAGGACAACAGTAGGTCACAATGGAATTTGGGTTTTTGTGGATAGATTGACCAAGGTTTGCAGATTATTAGCAGTAAGTATATCATGGACTGTGGATAGATTAGCCAGATTGTATGTAGACAGAATAGTACCCTTGCATGAGATTCCCGTTACTATCATTTCAGATCGAGATCCCAAGTTCACCTCAGGTTTCTGGAGGAGTTTGTAGAGAGTGATTGGTACAGAATTGAGGTACAGTTCTGCTTATCATCCACAGACAGATGGGAAAATAGAGAGAACCATTCAGACTATAGAAGATATGTTGAGAGCTTTATGTCTAGTATAGGGAGGTACCTGGGAGCACCACTTGGGTATGGTAGAGTTTGCATATAATAACAGTCACCATGCAAGTATTAGAATGACACCCTATGAAGCATTATATGGCAGACTGTGCAGACCACCACTGAATTGGCATGAGGTAGGAGAGAGACAGGTTATGGGTCCGGACTTAATTCAGCAATGTGCAGAAATGGTTAAATTCATTAAAGAGAAGCTTCAAACAGTGCAAAGTCGTCAAAAGAGCTATGCAGATACCAGACACAGGCCATTACAGTTTGAAGTTGGTGATTATGTGTTTTTGAAAGTTTCTCCTACCAAGGGTGTACTCAGGTTCAGCAAGAAGGGCAAATTGAGTACGAGATATGTTGGCCCATTCCAGATATTAGAAAGAATTGGTGAAACAACTTACAGATTGGACCTCCTAGTAGATTTCACAGATGCCCATGATGTGTTTCATGTTTCTATACTCAGAAGATATATCTGAGATCCGTCCGAGATGGTCAGTTACCAGAGAGATGATTTGAAGCCAAACATGATAATGCCAGAATATCCAGTGCAAATTACAGGCCAAAGAACCCAAAAGTTAAGAAATAAAGAAATTGAATTAGTGAAAGTTATATGGGAGAACAGACAGGGTGGAAAGGATATGTGGGAATTAGCCGAGGAAATGATGAAAGTGTATCCACACTTGTTTGAGTAAGCCTTTAACTCTTTTAGGTGATAGTACCATGCTTGTTTAATTGAAAATTTTTGATGTCGAGCTTTCTTCCTAAATTTCGAGGATGAAATTTCTTTTAGGTGATAGTAATGTAGCGTATTGATCGTTCGGATCGTGGTTTAGTGGTTGTGGAGGCTAGTGTGTGGCCAATGACTTATGTTTCAGATGTTTACATAGGTTGAGAGGCTTCGTGGGCCGATAGTTTGGGCCCAAAGTACTCACTGCTTCACTATTTGTGAACGCGACAGGGCTAGGCGTCATGTTCTGAATGCGACAGTCCTGAGTGTCGCATGCTGGTTGCCGCCGCGGAGGGTCTTCGTCAGAATGTGCGCTGCCTGTCGTGCGTTGGGCGGCTTGCTGACGTCAGCCATGAGAAGGCAACGTCCTTCTCTGTCGCATTCAGGTCACGACGGTAGGGTGCGTTGCATTCTTAACCGCGAAATGCTTTTATCCTAGGTCGGCCAGACAGAGCCCAGCAAGCTCTGTTTGGTTAGGAGGAGGAGGTTTCGCATGGATTTTGGGCGATTCGACATTTTGCTGTCGTTTTTGGCATGGTCTCGCTGTGAGGACATGGTTCGGAGCGGGGGAAACACCGGGGTATCGCCGTTCTTCACGTTCTTGGTGAAAGTAGGGAGATTCTGCCCCGTTTTACGTTGTGGATTGCATGTGACGCATGTGTGGCATGTTAATTACTTTATAGATGATAGATATCATGCTAGGGTAATGAGTTGAGCATGTATATTAGGTTATTTCGGTGTTTTACATGGTTTGCATGGGGAATCCGGAGAGGGGTTCCCGGATTAGGGTTACTGTCTATGAAGGCGATGGACCTGCCTGTCGCGTTCTGAACGCGATAGCCCGACCCATCGCATTCTGCCTATGAACGCGACATATCGAAGTGTTGCGTTCTGAAGGCGACAGAGGACCCTGTCACGTTAAGGGTTCTGATGGCAATGAGCTTGTGCATGATTGTGGGATTATAGGATTATCATTGTTTATTGTTCATGGCATTGGTAAGCAGTGCATTGACACCTGTAGAGCTCGAGGAGCGGGTTGTTCTCGTGGTTGATGTGTTGTTCACGTTGGTTGTGCGGTCTGTGCACATGGTTTGTGTGTGCGTGGCGAGTAGTACGACGTCTACCGTGGTTACTTCTTCAGTTGGGAGCCCTAGGTTTTGTGTGTGCCAGGCACGTTAGTTTAACGTCGTGCATTTTTTCAGATCTTCGTGGATCCTTGCTTAGCGGGTTTAGTGGCTAGTGTGTAGCATATTAGTTGTGTTTCAGGTATTTTTGTAGGTTGTGAGGCTTTGCAGGCCGGCAGGTTGGGCCCAAAGCACTCACAGGTTCGCTATCTATGAACGTGACAGAGTCTGGCATCGCGTTCTGAACGAGACGGCTCTGGGTGTCGCATTTTGGTTGCCGCCGCAGAGCGGTCTTTGTCTGCATGTCTGCTGCGTGTCGCGTACTGGGTGGCCTGCTGACGTCGAGCATGGGAAGGCGACAACCTTCTTCGTCGCGTTCTTGTTGCGACAGTAGAGTGCGTCGCGTTCCCAACTGTGATGCATTTTTAAGCTAGGTCGGCCAAACAGAGCTCCAGTGAGCTCTGTTCGGCCAGGAGGAGGAGGTTTCGTCGGTTTCTTGGGCGATTTGGTGAGTTGGGGTTGTTTTCGGCGTGGTCTCACTACGAGGACGTCGCACGGAGCGGGGGAAATTTCGGGGTATCGCCGTTCTTCGTGTTCTTCACGAAGGTAGGGAGTTTTCACCCAATTTTACGTTGTGTATTGCATGTTCAGATCGTTATTCACTTTATAAATGATAGATACCATGTTAGGATAATGAGTAGAGCATGAAAGATAGGTTTTGACATCATTTTACAGGGTTTGTGTGGGAGATCCGGTGATGGGAACCCGGATTAGGGTTCCTGCCTGTGAAGGCGACGGACCCTTCTGTCGCGTTTTGAACGTGACAGACTGACCTGTCGTGTTAGGCTTTTAATCGTGACCTATCAGGGTGTCGCATTCTGAAGGCGACAGTAACCCCCGTCGCGTTAACAGTTCCGAGAGCTTTATGGTTGTGCATGTTAGCGTATTTATTGGGTTATCGTTGTGTATTGTGCAAGGCATTGGTAAGTGGTGTATTGGCACCTGTAGCACTCGAGGAGCATGTTGTTCACATGGTTAACATGGTGTTTACGTGGTTTGAATGCTGTGTATGTGGTTAGTTCGTGGTGGTTGGGCAGTGAGGTTCCAACGTGAACCTAGCCTCGGTCCTTTGACGTCTTTTATAGATTATTTAAGATGGTTTAATTAGTAAAGAATGTGTATGGTTATTAAGTGGTTATTATATATTGTGTTTATATGGCATTGGAGGTCACGAGGCGACCAATGACAGGCAAGATTGTGATATGTTATTGTGATTTAAGTATGTGTTGGGGTCAGTTAGCTTAGGTCATGGTGATCAGTGATGAGCCAATTATGTTTAATGTATTGTGATATAAGTTTCACCGAGGTGTTAAGTGACTAACGTGGTTTGTGTGCTAGCCATGTGTGGTAGTCCGATGCCTATTCTGGAATGCCTCTCTAGTCATGTATCCCAGGTTTTGTGTGAGCCAGGCACGTTAGTGCTCGGGGTTTGTCCCGGTACTGTGTGTACCATCGAGGTCTGTGTCGTCTTCCTGGACACCCTCACTCCTGTGTTTGAGTTATACATCCGGCTAAGAGAAAGATGACAGAGGGTAGCGACTGTGTTTGTGGGTGTGCGGTTGCTTGTAGCGCGCTCGTGGTTGGGGGGACGGACACCAGTAGACGTACTAGTCCCCAGCTAGTCCTGTGTTTCCAGTGCCTCACTTTAGGGAGCTCGGGCTAGAGTCCTTAAAGGTGCTAGGCATGGACCTGCAGCTGTGTGGTCTGCAGGTGTGGTGTTGGTTGGTCTCCACTGTTCTTTGGCTTTACTGTGTGGTTATGGAGCGGCAGTTGGACCTTTCGTCTGTGACTGTGAGACTGAGAGGTAGTTCTTGTGTTGTGTTGTCCGGGTTAGATACTGCCATCATGAACCAGTAGTCCGTTCCTGTGTGGTGGTGTCGTTCTTTCCGACTCGTGCTTTGCCACTGGTGGTGGCTCATGTGTGTAACTCATTGGTAGAGGTTTGACCCGACGTGGTGTGCCTTGATGGTGGCACGATTTTGGTCATGGTTTCGTGGTGGTACCTCGTGGAGGTAGGTACCTGTACCCTTCGTGGGTAACTTTGTATTGTGATACTTTGTGTACCAGCCTCTTCTAGTATTGAGGTAGACTTGTGTTCTATGGAGGTCTGTAGAGTGACCTTCCACATGTTGTCTTTTACTCGTCTTCAGGTAAGCATCCAATTATGGCTTTGGTGTAAGGTGTTGGTATGAGGTGGATTGGCTTGTTGATGCCAGTCTAGTTACCCTTCGTGGGTAGGTTGCCTGTGAAGCTTGTAGCTTAGGCAACTGGTTGTTGTAGTGGTTTGCCTGTGAGGCATGTTGCCTAGGCATTTCAGTTGTTGGGCAGACTAGTGGTGTTGTGCTAGTCCTGTTGTTCCTCTTTCCTTCCGAGGATTATATGTTTGTTGATATGTTTATGTTTAGTTATTGTTTATTATGATTGTGGTGAGCATGATACGGTTTGGCTATCTGTGTTGCCAGTGAGTCCCTCTGGGGTTGAGGTCTCTTCAGTGTTGTGTGTTGTTTTTGGGTGGTGCCTACTGAGCCTGTGACTTGTTGAGGCTCACTCCCCTACAGTTCTTTTTAGGGCTTGCCGTTTGTGTGGCTTGCAGAGGTGTTGTGACAGACTTTTACCACCAGAAATAGAGTTAGTCGTGTTGTGTGAGCTTGTGCTCCCTCGGGATATGCCCCAAGTAGTTGAACTCTTTTATTGGACATGAGTTGTAAATTGATATATATAGGTATGAGCACATGTACTTTCTTGTGTCTTATACTGTTGTGGTTGTCTTTTATATTCTTACTGGACACATGTACAAGCTATCCCTTGCGAGACTTCGGTCCGTTCGTAGGAGGCAGACTTGGATATGGAGCCTTATTGGGCATAAATATCCAGGGCCATTACAGTTGGTATCAGAGCAATGGTCTAGTTAGAATATGAAAGGACATTGAGGTTACAATGTCTCAAGACATGGTTTAATGTCCACTACTGGTAGTAAGTTTTCGGTTTTATGTGGTTTAATGTGGTTTTCACGTGAGTTTTGTCATGTGAATTGTGTGTTAGTTTTTATAAGTGTGGCAGTTACTGATAATAGCTGAGAGAAGATGTGGTTAGAGGAAACCCAGTTTGTGAAATGTGTATGATTGTTTGCACACCTGGCAGTTGTTAGTAATGGCAGAGAAATGGTGAAGCTAGTGGTATAATGTGAGTGGTTATGTTAGTGTGCCAATTTGCAGTTAAAGTGTGATTGCTTAAAGGTTTTCAGTTATTGAAATTGAAAGGATTAGTGAATTCAATTATGGAATTCAGTGAAGGTGTTTTAATGGTGTACAGAGTTGGCAGAGACAAGTATAAGGTAATGATGTGATGGAATAGCAGAGGGAACAACGTTCTAATGAGGAATAGAACATTGTGATAAGGATTATTAAGTGTGTGAATTGTGGTTGAGAACCTTAGCAGAGGTAATTATTGTGTTTAAAATCTGTGTTAATAAGTGTTAAGGAGTAGTTGGGATAATAATGGGATTGGTGATATGGAAAGATTTGGAATAATTAAGTGAGGTGGATTAGCTCCAGATAAGATATTGGTAAATCGAGGAGAAGTAAATTGTGAAAGTCAGATTAAGAATGCTTTGTGATTAGTGACGGTTGCAGTAAAGAGTTTAAGAATGATACTGTTGTGAGTAATGATGATAATGGGAATTTGATATAAGAGATTCGTGTAAGAATGTGTTGAGATGATCATTTGAGTAAAGAGAAAGTAAAGAAGAATCAGTGTATAGTTAGATTTTTTTGAGAATTTCACAAGAAAGATATTCGTTTAGCAAGTGGCAATTTATGAAGATTCTACATAATGATTTGTAAAGAATTACAGTGTTGAAGACAAGATTAGCGATACTTAGCAGTTGTGTACAGTTTGTGGAAAAAGGGAAGTAAAGTTGTGTCAGAAAAAGATTGAAATTGAAGTTATGAATAATTGGAATAAGATAGAACTATGTAAGTCAGAATAGAAAGTGATGAATTAGTTGAGAAGCAGTTAAAGAATATCGAATTAAGAGGAACAACAAGGCAGATTATGAATGGTTATTTGTGAATGTGCTATAACAGTAAAATTGTTTATATTTGGCAGTAAAGCAGTAATGTAGAATTAAGAAAAAAATGATTGTATATCTGGAAGGATTGCAGTGTAAATGGCACAGTGGGATTAGTCAGTTAGTAAAATAATTAAGAGAAATATTTTACAGAAATAGTATTATGCTGTTGGCAGTAAAGTTAAAGTTCAGCATCAATGACCAGATGAAGGAAGAATGTGGCAGGTTATAGAATGATGATAGATGGTTTAAGAGATGTGTAGTAAGAATTTATGTGAAAATGTACAGCAAGTGATTCAGAGAAATAGAAGAGTTTTATTATAAGAAAATTTTCAGAGTTTGAAGTAAAAGTCACAGTAGATCAGTTAAAGAATAGCGAGCAGATTAAAGTATGAATAGTTTAGCAGTAAAGAATTTTAAATAAGACGTCATATAATTGAGAGAGACTTCGGTAAAGGTGAAGGCAAATATTAGAGTATGTGCAGTATTGAGTTAACTGAGCAAGTTTTGTTTCCTAATAAGAAAGTACAGTGTCACAGTAATGAGAATGGATATTTTGGAAAATTATGAATTTGATTTACTGAGTCACTTAGAAAAAATTAATTGAAGTAAGGAAAGTATATAAAGGATAAAGTATGTCAGTAGTAATATGACAAGATTCAGAATTCAGTGTGGCACAGATATAGTTGAAGACTGGATATGAGCAGAACTAGTTGAGCAGTGTATTTATGTGATAAGAGAAGTGTAATGTCAGATAGAGAATATGACTTAAAGAAAGATATGCTAATAGTGATATGGCAGAATTCAGAATTTAAGTAAGTGGCACAATCAATATAGAAATATTAAGAAAAGCATATCAGAATTATCAGTATTCTCTTTCAGTGTTAGGTGAATGAATAACATGATTTGAGAAGCCAATAAAGTTAGAATTGAGTCCAGCTGGAGTCAAAGTAATAGTGCAAATGGAAAATAGTTGGAAGCAATAAAGAGAGCAGAGTTTATGAAATATTTTACCTAATATCCGGTATAATCAGAGTGGCGCAGCAGAAGCATGGAAAGCAATGTTCTCAAGTTACTAGAAATTTAAAAGAATGTTTATGTTTTGTGTAAGTTGAGCAGAGAGGCAGAGGTTCTTAGTCAGATATGAGTTAAGGCAACTTGTGCAGAATGGCAAAAAGAGGCAGAAAATTCAAAGATGATAATATGAATTGTTTCAAGAAGTAAATAGTTGAGAATGTGAACACAAATAAAGCAGAGTAGCGGGTTACAGTAACAGGCAGATAATGGAACGACACCGAGGAATTCAAGAATTTAAGTAGGGTTTAGCAGGGCAGAGTATCCAAAAGTAGCAGTGTAAAGCTAAAGGTTTTGATCAAGAAAAGTGGCCCAGAAAAAAATGTTGCAAACACAGCTGAGAAAATGTGGAAATAGGTTGAGTCGAAGGAGATAAAGTGCCAACAGCAGGGTAGAATCGCTTACAGTTGAAAGGTAAAGTGAGTCAGATTGGTAACTGAATGAAACAGACATGGAAATGAGTAGATTCAATTAGCGCAGATGATTTGAAAGGCAGATGCAGAGAAAGTGTACCCTACTTGTTCTATATATGGCTTTGTTTCTTTTTAGGTGATAGTCTGACTTACTGTGGTTTGTTTTGAATGTTGAGGATGACATTCCATTTTAGGTGATAGTAATGTAACGTCGCACACTTTCGGATCTTTGTGGATCCTTGCTTAGCAGGTTTGGTGGCCAGTGTGTGGCCCATTAGTTTGTGTTTCAGGTGTTTTCGCAGGTTGTGAGACTTTGTGGGCCGGCAAGTTGGGCCCAAAGCACTCACAGGTTCTCTATCTGTGAACGCGACAGAGCCTGGCGTCGCGTTTTGAATGCGACGGCTCTGAGTGTCGCATTCTGGTTGCCGCCGTGAAGCGGTCTTCATCTGCATGTCCGCCACGTGTTGCGCACTGGGCGGCCTGCTGACGTCGACCATGGGAAGGTAATGACCTTCTCTGTCACGTTCTTGTCGTGACAGTAGAGTGCGTTGCATTCCCAACTGTGATGTGTTTTTAAGCTAGGTTGGCCAAACAGAGCTCCAGTGAGCTCCGTTCGGCCAGAAGGAGGAGGTTTCGCCGGTTTCTTGGGCGATTTGGCAAGTTGGGTCATTTTCGGCGTGGTCTCGCTGTGAGGACGTCGCACAGAGCGGGGGAAACACCAGGGTATCGCCGTTCTTCGCGTTCTTCATGAAGGTAGGGAGTTTTCACCCAGTTGTATGTTGTGGATTGCATGTGATGCATGTTCAGATCGTTATTCTCTTTATAAATGATAGATACAATGTTAGGATAATGAGTAGAGCATGAAAGATAGGTTTTGACATTGTTTTACAGGGTTTGTGTGGGAGATCCGGTGATGGGAACCCGGATTAAGGTTCCTGCCTGTGAAGGCGAGGGACCCTTCTGTCGTGTTCTGAATGTGACAGTCCGACCCGTCGCGTAAGGCTTTTGATCGCGACCTATCGGGGTATCACGTTCTGAAGGTGACAGTAACCCCCGTCACATTAATAGTTCCGAGAGCTTTACAGTTGTGCATGTTAGCGTATTTATCGGATTATCATTGTGTATTGTGCAAGGCATTGGTAAGCAGTGCATTGGCACCTGTAACACTCGAGGAGCGTGTTGTTCACATGGTTAACATGGTGTTTACGTGGTTTGAACGCTGTGTATGTGGTTCGTTCGTGGTGGTTGGGCAGTGAGGTTCCAGCGTGAACCTAGCCTCGGTCCTTTGACGTCTTTTATAGATTATTTAAGATGGTTTAATTAGTAAAGCATGTCTATAGTTATTAAGTGGTTATTATATATTGTGTTAATATGGCAATGGAGGTCATGAGGTCACCGATGATAGGCAAGATTGTGATATGTTATTGTGATTTAAGTATGTGTTGATGTTGGTTAGCTTGGAGGTCACATGGTGACCGGTGACGAGCTAATTATGTTTAATGTATCGTGATATAAGTTTCACCGAGGTGTTAAGTGACTGACGTGGTTTGTGTGCTAGCCGAGTGTGGTGGTCCGGCGCCTATTCCAGAATGCCTCTCTAGTCGAGTACCCCAGGTTTTGTGTGAGCCATGCATGTTAGTGCTCGGGGTTTGTCCCGGTACTGTGTGTACCATCGAGGTCTGTGATGTCTTCCTGGACACCCTCACTCCTGTGTTTGAGTTGTACGTCCGGATGAGGGAAAGACGACAGAGGACAACGACTTGTGTTTGTGGGTGTGCGGTTGCTTGTAGCGCGCTCGTGGTTGGGGTGACGGACACCAGTAAACATACTGGTCCCCAGCTAGTCCTGTGTTTCCAGTGCCTCACTTTAGGGAGCTCGGGCCAGAGTCTTTAAAGGTTCCAGGCATGGACCTACAGCTGTGTGGTCTGCAGATGTGGTGTTGGTTGGTCTCCACTGTTCTTTGGCTTTACTATGTGGTTGTGGAGAGGCAATTGGACCTTTCGTCCGTGACTACGAGACAGAGAGGTAGTTCATGTATTGTGTTGTCCGGGTTGGATACTGGCGTCATGAACCGGTAGTATGTTCCCGTATGGTGGCATTATTCTTTCCGACTCGTGCTTTGCCACTGGTGGTGGCTCATGTGTGTGACTCGTTTGTTGAGGTTTGCCCGACGTGGTGTGCCTTGGTGGTAGCACGATTTTGGTTGTGGTTTCGTGGTGGTACCTCGTGGAGGTAGGTACCTGTACCCTTCGTGGGTAGCTTTGAGTTGTGATACTTCGTGTACCAGCCTCTTCTGGTATAGAGGTAGACTTGTGTTCTGTGGAGTGACCTTCCACATATTGTGTTTTACTCGTCTTCAGGTAAGCATCCGATTATGGTTTTGGTCTAAGGTGCTGGTATGAGGTGGATTGGCTTGTTGATACCAGTCCAGTTACCCTTCGTGGGTAGGTTGCCTGTGAAGCTTGTAGCTTAGGCAACTGGTTGTTGTAGTGGTTTGCCTGTGAGGCATGTGGACTAGGCATTTCAGTTGTTGGGCAGACTAGTGGTGCTGTGCTAGTCCTATTGTTCCTCTTTCCTTCTGAGGATTATATGTTTGTTGATATGTTTATGTTTAGTTATTGTTTATTATGATTGTGGTGAGCATGATATGGTTTGGCTATCGGTGTTGCCAGTGAGTCCCTCTGGGGTTGAGGTCTCTTCAGTGTTGTGTGTTATTTTTGGGTGGTCCCTACTGAGCCTGTGACTTGTTGAGGCTCACTCCCCTACAGTTCTTTCAGGGCTTGCCGTTTGTGTGGCTTGCGGAGGTGTTGTGACAGACTTGTACCACCATCAGTAGAGTTAGTCGTGTTGTGTGAGCTTGTGCTCCCTCGGGGTATGCCCTAGGTAGTTGAACTCTTTTATTGGACATGTAATAATGTTTTGGGATAGTTGTAAATTGTTATATATAGGTATGAGCACATGTACTTTCTTGTGTCTTATACTGTTGTGGTTGTCTTTTATATTCTTACTGAACACGTGTATGAGCTATCCCTTGCAAGACTTCGGTCCGTTCACGGGAGGAGGACTTGGATATGGAGCCTTATTAAGCATAAATATCTAGGGCCATTATAGTTAGTGCTCTGGGCTTGTCCCGGTACTTGTGTACCATCGGGGTTTATGTCGTCTTCCTGGATACCCTCACTCTTGTGTAGAGTTGTACGTCTGGCTGAGGGAAAGACGGCAGTGAGATAGCAACTTGTGAGAGTTTGTGCTTTGTCGCTTGTGGTACACTCGTGGTTGGGGGTTAGTGACACCAGTAGACGTATTGGGTCCCAGCTAGTCCTGTTTTCCAATGCCTCACTTTAGGGTGCTCAGGCTGGAGACCCTAAAGGTGTCCGGCATGGATCTGTAGCAGTATGGTCCGCAGAAGTAGTGTTGGTTGGTCTCCACAGTTTCTTGTCTTATTCTAGTGGAGCGGCAGCTGGACCTTTGATCTGTGGCTGCGAGATTGAGTGGTAGTCCTGTGTGGTTTGTCCGGGTCGGTTGCTGGTGTCGCGAACCAATCTTTGTGACACGAGTGTGACATTTTCTACTTTAGCACGTACACCTTGCGTGGTTTGCCATTTATTTATTAAAGGCTGATTTCAGTTAATGGCACGCCGTAAGTAGTGTTTACAACTTTAATATCCTGTGTGGATAGTTCTATAAATTGTCAGCGTAGCTTCCTACTTCTTTACTTGTGAGTTTGGTTTTGTATGGCTTTTGGGGGAGTTTTCCTACTGAGTCAGTGACTCGTGAGGCTCACCCCTACTTCTGTCAGGTGAGGGACAGTAGGATGCCTCTTGCCCCTCTTCTAGTTCAGAGCCGCACCGTAGCGGAGTTGGGTCTGCACCACGAACAATGTAATTTTCTTTCTTTGTACACCTCGGGGTATGCCCCAGGTCATTCTTGTACTTGTGTTTGGCTACAGTTGAGTAAATGGCTATGTATATTTCATGTAAATATTTGTGAGATGACAATCTTATATATATTTGAGTTGTTTCCTTTATATTTCTACGGACTTGTGAATGGTTTCCCTTGCGAGGCTACGACCCGATCGCGGGAGGCAAAGTCGGGTCAGACCCGTTATTAGGTTAACGGATTTGAACGACGAGGACCACTACATTTATGAATTATCAATATGCCTTTCAAACTTTCAAAACTTAAAATTCTACAATCACTTCCAATACATAGACAAAACTATGTTCATACTTTATCACATATCGAAAAGAGAGTTTAAACCAACATAAGAGTTGGGCAGGTTAGCTAATAATAGAATGCTAATCTCATAATAACTAGTCATTTTATTCTCTAGACCCTAATTTATCTCTCTCAAAATAGATGAAAGTTACAACATAGGCATAATCATAATATTTGTGAGTTTTTAAGGATATATGATAAATGAAAGAGTATGTACATAACTATATAATCTCGCGTGATATATATTACAAAGTCCGTATGCATGTATATTCTTGTGAGCCACGCCACCGTTGTGTGCCTTCCTAAATAGCTCGAGATGTATAATCCAAGATTGGTCGTACCGCGTGTATCGACTGACTTGAATTTTTTCTAACACGGTCTGGATTGATCTATATCGTACCAATCGATTGATCAAAAATGTCAAGTCAGTGGACTATTTTTTATCTCTCTTTGAAGATCAAACATGTCATTGGATCTGGATGCCAAATTGCCACACTGACAGAAATCGATCGACTGATTTTAGACTTGGTCTGATGGACAGTTGGGGGAGCTCACTAGATGAATTGGTCGACTGATAAGATTAAATCAGTTGACTGACTTTGAGCCTAGTGGATCAACGGTGTTGGGACTCACAAACACTCTAACATGCACTGAATCGATCATACCGCTGTAGTACAATACAGTACGACCAACCTTAATATACTTGACCAATGGATCCCCATCAAATCATGGATATCATGTTATGGCCTGAAACTCTCATATCTATCTATGCAGACAGACTTAATGTCCGATCTAAGATGGGTGGGGACCATCCGCTCCATATACATGGGTTAAGTGCTGCTAGAAGCGTGACCCAACCATCTCCACTTGCATACTTGGCTGCCCAGCACACTAATCTTACTTTTTTTCAGAAGGGGTTGGGAGGGGCGGAGGCATTAAATGCCTAAATATCGCCTCTCCCTCCTCCACACGGCACACCCCAAGTAGGTGTGCCACGTCTCACCGCTGTGCACCCCTTATATGTTGTCAGTGCTCCTAATCTACTCTCTATCTCTCCTCTCTCCCTCTCAAATAAAAAAGAGAAAGACTTAGTGCACTTTTGTATTGCACTTTAAGTGCAATATGACTAGGCAATAGCCCATGTGGCACCCCTCACACGAGGATTGATAAAGTGGCAATCCAATTGTTAGATGTCATATGGACTATTGCCTAGTCATATTGCACTTAAAGTGCAATACAAAAGTGCAATAAGGCTTTCTCAATAAAAAATACTTCTAATCACTTCAGCTTTGAGAAAAAGATAATCCCGTGTTATTGATCATATAGAAATAGTTTTACTTTGATATCCCAAATAACATAATCAACGTTTAAACTAGATGTCTCTATAAGGAGAGATATCTCTATTGAGCGCAATTGCGCGACTATGCTTTTAAGGAGGACATGGGCATGGGTAGTGATGGTTTAGACTATCTAAAAACCATCCAGACTTTTAAATCGCTTATGTGACCACAATTCGGAATCGGCACTTTGAGACGGTTGACAGGGCGTAAGTTTTGCAGAACTCCGTTTCGGTGCCAAAATTTCGGCACGGAGCATGTGTACTAGTACACCGATTGTCATACCCCTTGGGTAGGACGCGGATATTTGTTCGCTCGGCGATCGGAACCTCCCGCGAGGCACCAATTTAGAATCGGCACTTCGACCCGGTCGGCACAAGGTCACATTCGGAGATTTCCGGTCCGATGCCCAAATTCCTCTCCAGGAGCGAGGTCGCGGGCTGCCGATGCGATCGCATATGGACACCCCTTCACTCAAACGGGCATAACTTTCCGTACGGTTATCGGATTCATTGATAAGACCCCAATTCGGAATTGACACCCAGAGGCGCCCGCCGCCCCCTTATGGTCTCAAGCAATAAGACCTCTTTTCGGGGTCGAAAATCCTTCATTCCTCACTCCAAAATCACGATTCCAGCCGACGATCTCCCCATTTTCAAGGTTTTATGGCAGTAGCATCCCCCTCGATTACGTGAATGCCTGGCGGGGGTATGGACATAGGTCCACATACATCAGTATGTATGAGTTCCGGTAACTCAGAAGCTCTCTCTCCAGTTCCACTAAATGAAGAGTTGGTCAACTTTCCTTGAAGGCAAGATTCACAGGTTGCATATGATTCATAATCAAATGGGTCTAAATATCCATCCTTTAACAACCTTTGAATTCTACCCTCATGGATATGACCTAGCCTACAATGCCATAGGTAAGCCTCGTTCACCTCATCTCTCTTTCTTTTAGACGTACTAACATTCATGACATATGAAGCAACATCTAATGTAAACAAACCATTAAACAATGTTCCTTTACTAATGATTTCATCATCCAAAATCAGTGAACAACCATTGTTCTCAAAAACAAACTTATATCCATTTTTAGTCAAACATGAAATGGAAATGATATTTTTGATGATAGAGGGAACAAAGTAACATTTATCCAACAGAAGTGCAGCTCCACGAGGTAGTAGTAGGTTGACTTCGCCGACAGCAACAACAACAACTTATGCGCCATTCCCCATTCTTAAGTCAACCTCACTCTTTGAGAGTCTCCTAAACTTTGTCAGAACCTGCAACGAATTGCAAATATGAGATACAAATACAGTATCTAATACCCATGCATTATCATAATTTTTTGACAAATGGAGATCAATCATGAATATACCTGAAGCTTCTCCAAGCTTCTGCTTTGCCTTTTCTGCAAGATATTCCTTGCAGTTCCCCTTCCAATGCCCATCCTTGCCACAGTGGAAACACTTTCCTTTATCCTTGGCTGGGTCTTTCTTGGCAACCTTTGCCTTGCCCGCTTTATTGCCCTTGCTTTTACCCTTCTTAAGGGTCTATCGTGCCTTCCTCTTCTTGTTGATCTCATCAACGTGGAGAATTGGCTTCTCCTTCTTAATGGAACCCTTAGCTTCCCTCAACATATTAAGGAGCTCAGGCAGGGTTGCCACTATCTTGTTCATATTGAAATTCATAATGAACTGTGAAAGGAATCTGGAAGGGATTGAAGTGTTAGATCCACACACAGGTCATCCTCGAGGACAAGTCCTAGACCTGTGAGCTTCTCGATCCACTCAATCATCTTCAGGACATGGTTTTGAACCGATGCCCCTTCTGTCATCCTCATCCTGAACAGACTCTTTGATATCTCGTATCTTTGAGTCCGTCTTTGCTCCTCAAACAAGGTGCGAAGATGCAGCATGATGGATTGAGCATCCATCTTTTCATGCTGTCTTTGCAGCTCGGGAGTCATAGAGGTTAACATATAACATTGAGCAAGAACCGAGTCTTCCTTATACTTCTTATAGTGAGAAATAACTTCCTCACTAGTCCCTTCCACTGGCTCGGCCACGATCTCATCGAGGACATACACAATATTCTCTTCCGTAAGAACAATTCTTAGGTTCCGAAGCCAATCAGCGCAGTTAGGACCAGTGAGATGATTGACAACTAATATGCTACGGAGTGGGTTTTCAAGCGACATTTTTCTGAAAAATAAAGATGTAGCAGAAATAAACAACATGCAGACTTTTGGTTTTGTAGAAAATTAAGACATGGATTTTTATCTCAGTTTATCCCACTATTTTCTCGCAAGACACATGACACCCTCTAGCATGTGAATTGGAAGTTTCCGGCAAACTTCTAGTGGGGATCGGGATCCAATTTGCATCTTGGCATGACCTCGAGGGACTCGACCAATCATACCAAGCCCAATTGGTAGGCAACTCTTGTCAATCACAACTCTTATGATTCCCGTCATAATTTGGCCTCCAAATTACCATGGCCCAGAGGGACTCCGCCAACCATGATGTTTGGTTAAGTTAACACCATCATTACTAGATGAGTTTGATTCGGTGATATGTTCCCGAGGGACTCGGCCAAACATACCCTGTCCTCAAGTCACCGGTAACATCTCCATGTCGTAGGCCAGATATCAAATTCCAATATAGGTGAGTCTGGAGTGACTCCGCCAACCCACTCTATATCAATAAAAGACGTCTGCCCTATAATGATGGAAGGCCACATGAGTCAATCTTATTGCTACATGCTTGCCGACTTAATATATTAAAAACAGAGGGGTTTTTCTTTTATTTGAGTGGTCTCATAGCTAAATAATACACGTCCCACACATATATTTAGCATATACTTACATCGCATGCAAATATGTACCTAGTAGGTGCGGAAATGAATATAAATCATATATATAAATAACCACACCAGATGATCATGGACCAAATTCTAGCGTGATCAAGCCTGAGCCAAAAGACTTGATCACTAAGCCCTATGTGTATTCCCAATGCATCCCATGCACAGTGTTCATCCTCCTCTTCGTCATTAGCTCCGTCGGTGATTCCATGCTTCTGCCGTGCCTCCGAGAGTGATTTCAAATAATTACAATAATTACAAATGACTATAGGCACGCAGGCCCAAAAATGTGCATTTAATTAATTAAGAAACCTTGATCATATCAAGGGGAATTACACTATTGGGAGAGGTAGAAATACACCATGATTTTAATGAGAAAGAGAAGGGGGCTCGCAGACCCCAATGAATCACCATCCACACATAGGTCCATGATCATCTACCCACAATATACACATCACATGGATATTAAGCTACTAGAAATTAATTAAACACTTTAACTAATAAAACTATTAGATTAACTCTTAATCTAATACATGGATTAACTATTAATCAATCTGAATCGTTCAAAATATCAAAACACGAACATCATAGCCTAACCTTGGCTCTGATACCACTGTTGGAAATCGACTTGAGGCATCACATGCGCAGTGGAAGTAAAACAAAAAATCGATTTCCATCTATGTACTTGATCGTGCTATGATGTACGGTGCATGTAAAGAAACATACAAATAAGGCATGAGACAATCTCACCTAGGGGAGATCGTATATCCCCTGAAGCACAGAACTAGTCCTTGTTTGAAGGAGCTCTCGTAAGACTCCCTCTAGCGGTATCCAGACAGTGGATGATCGGCGATGACGATGACCCCTCCTACACCGGTGGTGCCACTCCTCCTAGTCGTGCAACGCCACACAGCGGCCAACAGAAGCAAGTAGCATCAACAACAAGAGGGCTCGACCCTCCAAGTTCTCCTCTTGCCTAGGGAGAACACAGGAGGGTGAGACGGGAAGGGGGGATGAAGTAGGTGGTTTCTCTTCTCAAGCTCTAGCCCATAAACTTCAAAGAGAACCCCTTCTATTTATAGAGATCCTAAAGGACACCTCATTAGGGGCACCTCATCATGTCATGATGACAAGGGACACCTCACATGGACACCTCACCATGTCATGATGACAAGAGAGACACCTTGCTAGGACACCTTGTCATGTAATCATGACAAGGGACACCTCGCAGGGACACCTCACCATGTCATGATGACAAGAGAGACACCTTGCAGGGACACCTCCTTATGTAATCATGACAAGGGACACCTCGCAGGGACACCTCACCATGTCATGATGACAAGAGGGACACCTTTCAAGGACACCTCCTCATGTAATCATGACAAGGGACACCTCGCAGGGACACCTCACCATGTCATGATGACAAGAGGGACACCTTGCAAGGACACCTCATCATGTAATCATGACAAGGGAAACCTTGCAGGGACACCTCATCATGTCACGATGATAAGGGACACCTCACAGGGACACCTCACCATGTCATGATGACAAGAGGGACACCTTGCAAGGACACCTCGTCATGTAATCATGACAAGGGACATAACACAGGGACACCTCATCACGTCATGATCGGTAATGATGAAGTGTCCTCCTTCTAGAAGGGGTGAGGTGGCATGATCCTGGTAAGCTCCCTTAACGGATCCTTATCAAGACTTATTGGGTCTTACTCATAGGTCCATAATGGGTTAAATAAGGCTTATGGATAACGTTTATCTAATCCTCTATTCATCTCATTATCCACCTTATGTGTGTACCCTCTAGGCCCAATATCGAACTGGCCGTGAGTTGTACTCGTCAGAACTCCTTCTGTCTTAGTGAATTATTATCTTCATAATAATTCACTCAACGCATCGATTATGAACATACTAGGCCACTATGCCAAAATCCCCAGACGATACGAGTGATCAAATCCATTGGACCTGTCTGCCTACAGTTATCGTGTACCTATAGTCCCTCATCCATCTATTATCCTAGAGACCATATATTAGGCATGGTGTTGTCAGGTCTATATGGAATCTGTTAAAGTCAAACTCTTATCGGATTCTCCCGGAGAACTCCTTCTCACTAAATCCAATTGACCCTGGCCAGGGATTTGCCTGAGTAAGACAATATGGGATATTCCTCTCATGATACCGTGAGTGGATGATCCTTTATTGACACATAATTGCCTTCATAAGGATGGCTACCATTCCCAATGACTGGCTATACTAGACCTGGAACATCCAGACCTATAAATCCAGTATCAAAGAATGGAGTACTCAAACAAGACATCTTTGGTGTCTCAAGTCTAAGGACCAGTTACACAACTGAGACTACGGAATCGCTAGCTAACAATTAGGTATCATTAACCATATAGCATTCGAGAACGGATCATTCAGTGAACTCATTCTCTAATAAGCACCTGCACCATATCTCTAGTGTCTCCACACAAGCAGCTATGAGACCAACTGCTTCCATCATATGGACAGGTATATGGCACACCGGTCTTTCCGGTCATCTCAATGTCCTTCTTGAGTAACCTACGACTAGGAATATTTAGGATCTGTGTTTAAAGAGAATCGACCTCATTATCATGATCTCATCATGATCCCATTCCCATTGCACGGACCCATGGACATCACAGTATACAAATGCATGGAATATACAGTGAGAAAATACCATTATAATATTACCAAAAGATATTGTACATAATTACAAGTGCCATCACTCACGTGAATTGGCTTGTAGGGCACCTATAACTAGTAGACTCCAGTGGAAAGGAGGTCCGAACCAGGATACATCTGGTGTTGTGTGATTGTCCTCTTGTATTTGTTGTTTACTAACTCTAACAATCTTCAAAGTGCATTTCTTTATGAACATTTTAGTGAACAGGTATTAATCGATAAATTTCAAAAGACTGATTCACCCCCCCTCTGGGCTACCTAACTTGGCAACAGATAAAACATCTGTGATACTCTCAGAATAGAAATCGATGGAAGGCAAGAGGAGCACCCTGTCAGACTGTAATTCTTGCCATTACTCTAGCAAATCTTTCAAAGATAGAGGGACCCACAGCAGAGTCCATGAGCAAGGAATGAAGCTTGGGGAGGAAGACAACCTCTGGCAACTGAAGGGTAGCAAAGTCTACTTGAAGAGAGGTGTTCACAGGGTTTTCAGTCCTAAGCTATACAATGGCTCCTCTAAACTAACCAAGCTGAATTTTTGGCAATTTGTTGACAAATCTGTAGTCTTGAAACATATGTAAGTGCCGAATCAACTTGATTTCCCTCTGGACGAAGAGACCCTAAGAATTTCTATGGTGGATAACAAACCACTCAGACAGAGTAAGTTGAGGGCCTAAGGGTGGAAACCTGTCAGATCTAGTAAGCACAAAGTTCCTGTAGTGAGACTGATGGTCCGGAGCCCACTGGTCTTCAGTCTTAGACTCAGCAATGGAAAAGACTTTGGACTGATCTGATTTGGATATTGGAGAGAGAGGAAGAATAATGGTGAGGTGTTCAGTGAGGTTAAGGTGAGGGAGGCCAAAAATTGCGGCAAATGTACATTTCTGAAGATATTCACAATAGAGGGATCTCCTTCTATTTTCAACAGAAAGAGAGAACCAAAGGGGAGGAAAGAGAGGTTGAGAGGTGAGAGCAAGGTCCTTGGAGACTTTCCTCTTTTAAGGGGCAGGACTAGAAGAGGTAGTCCTGTGATCATGAGAGGGCACAGATGCGCGAAGAATTGCTTCTTCAAACTCATCTTTGATGTCCTGTATGATGTGGCCTTGAACACGAGCACCCTCCGGAATGATGGTTATGAAGGATGGAGGAGTGGGTGGATGAAAAGAAGAGAAAGAAGTAGGAGGAGGAGGTACAGATGCTTGAGCAGCTGATGGTCTAGCAGAGGAGGGACCAGCTGAGGATGATGCTGGAGGTACCTCAAAGGTTGGAGGAGGAGGAATTGCAAGAGAAGAAATAGGTGAAGGGAAGGTAGTAGGAAAAGGTGTAGGTGAGGAGATATGTTTTGGAAGAGGTTGTTTGAAGATTTCAGGTGTTGGAGGAGCAGTGGAGGATGAAGGTGGAGTGGAAGGAGCTGGAGTCTGAAGAGGAGAAGGAACAGGTGGCTCTGGGGACACAGCAGCCTCTTCCGCAGGTTCTTGAACTGTGACTTGCTCTGCCTCTGATTCCACTGGCCCTGACTCTCCAACTGATGGCCCTGACTCTCCAACTCTTCCATAGATGGCCCTGGAGGCCCTGACTTCTTAACTGTTGGCCCTGGTGACCCGGATTCCTTAACTGTTGGTCCTGGTGGCCCTGATTCCTTAACTGTTGGCCCTGGTGGCCCTGATTCTTCTTCAGAAGGCCCTGATGGCCGGATAACTTCATCATCGATTGGCCCGGATGGCTCAACTGTAGGTTCTGCTGCTACTTGTTGAGTGGGAGAAGGAGGGGCAAGAGTTGTCAATTGCACCCTCACAAATTCTGAAAGATCTGTCACTAAATTCTTCAAGCTTCCCAGCTCAATCTTCATCTCTTGGAGCTCACTTTTGACTGCTCCAATTTCCTTAACTCCAATGCTCTGACTAAGAAATATGGAAGTGAGGTCGGATTGCACAGAGCACAGAATCTCTCCATGCGCATTTAATCTGTTGATGATTGGCTTCAAGCGCACATGAATTCTCTTCTTCTTTGATCTGTGGTGTGCCTTCTTGGTAAGTAGGGAATTGAGGTAACACCCTTTCTCTTTCCACTTGAGCTGATAGTCGGTTCCACATCATCATCTGAAACATCTTCAACGATGCCTTCTTGGAAAGGATCTGCGGGGGCACTAACAGTAGGCCTTTCTCTTGAATAACAGACTCCTCTTGAAATGGAGCATCTTCCATAGTCACATCCTCACTGTGACCTAGTGCCACAACTTTCAGAAAAACTGCTTTCTAACATCCTTCTATAATAACATCTTCAGCAGGAATATTTTGGATGATTTCTTCATGAGTCTCTTCCTGCTCCCCCTCAATATGAGCACCAGTCTCCAAAGCTTCTTCAATAATAGATGTAATGACTATTGAAGGGGTTTCAACTCCAGATGATTGCCCAATGGGCTCAATTTACTCAGAAGCTATTTCCTCTATCCTTCTTACTACTGCAACAGGTTCCTCAACCCTGACTGCTGCTTCTTCCTCTTGGACTACTGGGATTTCAGGGGTTTCACCAATAATTACTTCTCCTTCTGCCATAGAGGTCTTGCTCCAAACATTTCCTACTAGAGAGAAGCCACGTTTCTTCAGATTCTTGCACCGAATAGGCTGGCCCATTTTCTCCATTACTTTCCTTTCAGATCAATGCCATAATGTTTGAAAATCTTCCTCAGCAAATGAGCATATGGTAGAGATACATTCAATTTATTCTTTTTGTCCCCTATAATCTCTACAGCGAATTTCATCCTTTCAATAATTACTTGAGCCATGTTGATATCCTGATTCTGGATGGCCCAAAACATCATGTCTGAGTCTGCTTTTGGGCAGGTTGAGAATGTGGCGCTCCTTGGCACTAGAATCTGGCAGACTATAAAATGAAGAATTCTATTGAACGCATTCAACTGGTTGTTATGTATTTAACCATCTTTCAACTTGTACTTTGTTCCGATGATTCCTAATCCCTTAGCATGAATATCAACGGAGTCTACCCCACTGCGACCGACGGTGGACACACCAAATAGCCTCTCCAATAGTTCATAGTTGATGAGAATGGGGGTACCTTTAATTGTGGAGGAGAGGGACCCATCTTCTTCTGTCTTCAGGCAGGTGTAGAATGCCTTGGATAGGTCTGGGTAGCTTGGTTCAAAAACTGTGACCATTTTCGTCCACTTTATCCTTTCTATGGCTTCTACAATACTGTGCATCCCATTCTTCTCTAAATCAGCAATATCCACTGCCTTGTTACCACGTAGCTTGACCTTGACTGCTGCAAACCGATCCTGCTGTTCCATCGTGAGGAAGGCGACGCTGTAACCACCTACGGTGCCGAAACTCCCAGAAGAGGCCATGAAATCGAACAGGGAAAGTTCGTGGAGGATTGTGGGGAAGAATGGGACAGAAGCCCTCAAGCGATTTTAGCAGGAACAGAGAGATTTTTTGAAACCATGAAGGAATGTCTAGAATTGATAAGGGTTTCGTGAATAGGCAAGTCAAAGGTGATAAGAGAGAGGAAATCGATAAGGAGGCAAGGATTTCAGACTTAACGGCAAGACTTAAAAAGCTTTTTAAAATGCCATAACAATTTATGACGCACGCAATTAAAGAATTTGCTTAACTTTTAGTGGGAAGAGCAAGTGTTACTCTGAAAAATATTATTTCAGTTTCATGCAGACGTATCTGTTACAAATTACACATGCTTAATTCCCTTCTAAGAGACGTAAATCTCTCTTCAGGTAAGGCCTTTGTAAAGATATCTGCTAACTGATTCAGAGTATCTATGAAAGAAATATTTATGTTACCATTAGCTACATGATCTCTAATAATATGATATCTGACCTCTATGTGTTTCATCCTGGAGTGTTGTACTAGATTTTTTCGTAAGATTTATCTCACTTATGTTGTCGCACAGCAATGGGATAGTCTTGATGTGCAATCCATAATCCTCAAGCTGTTGTTTGATCCATAAGAGTTGAGTGCAATAGCTTCCAGTGGCTATGTATTCAGCTTCAGCTATTGATAGTGCTAGTAAATTTAGCTTCTTTGAAGACCACGAAATCAAGCATCCTGCAAGAAATTGACAACCACCACTGGTGCTTTTTCTATCTACTTTGCATCTAACATAGTCAGCATCAGAATATTGAACTAAGCTAATTTCGCATGATTTTGGATACCATAGATCTAGATCATGAGTTTTAGCTAAATATCTAAATATTCTTTTAACGGATATTAGATGGGATTCTTTGGGATCAGACTGGTATCTTGCACACATGCATACGCTGAATAGAATATTAGGTATACTGGCAGTTAAATACAGTAATGAACCTATCATGTCTCTATAAAGTTTCTGATCAACTTTCTTACCTTCCTTGTCACTGTCTAAACTTGTAGATGTGCTCATTGGAGTGGACAGTGGTTTGGCATTATCGAATCCAAATTTCTTTAATAATTCCTTGATGTAATTTGCTTGACAAATATGTGTTCCTTCATTACTTTGCTTTATTTATAATCTAGGGAAATAGTTGAGCTCTCCCATCATGCTCATTTCAAACTCTCCCTGCATGAGCTTCTTAAAGTACTTGCACAAGGATTCATTAGTAGATAGAAATATAATATCATCTACATAAATTTGCACAAGTAATATGTCTTTGACTTTTGATTTAATAAATAGTGTGTTGTCTACCGGTCCTCTAATAAATCCATGATTCAATAAGAATGCACTAAGCCTTTCATACCATGCTCTAGGTGCTTGTTTTAAACCATATAATACTTTATACAATTTAAAAACATGATTTGGAAAATCTAAATCATCAAAACCAGGAGGCTGTTCTACAAGACTTCCTCCTTTATAACCATTTAAAAATGCAGACTTGACATCCATTTGAAAACGCTTTAAATCTAATGCATATGCATAAGCAAGTAACATTCTAATGGCCTCTAGTCTAGCCACTGGTGCATAGGTTTCATCAAAATCTATACCTTCACTTGGAAAGCCTTGAGCAACAAGTCTAGCTTGTTTCTAGTGATAACACCAGCTTCATCCAATTTGTTTCTAAACACCCATTTGGTGCCAATCACAGGATGATCTGATAGTCTCGGAACAAGGGACCAAACCTGATTTCTCCTGAACTAATTAAGTTCATCTTGCATGGCTAAAATGCAGGATTCATCAGACAGTGCTTCATCAACTGTCTTTGGCTCTATTTGAGATACAAAAGCTAAGTAATCACAAGAAATAACATTACCTCTTGTTCTTACCCCAACTGTTGGATCTCTGATGTTGTTGTCAGTAGGGTGATCTTTCTTGTATCTCCATTCCCTTGGAAGATCATCATGAGTAATATCTTTTTGTTGTAGTTCTTCCAATGGTGGATCTTCATTGTCTTTGATTGTAGATCCTTTCAGCTTTTGTGAGACACTATCTATGTCTTCATCATCACTTATAGTTTCCTTTCTCAAGGAAGGGTTAGATTCATCAAAAATAATATGAACAGTTTGTTCAATCAATAAATAAAAAATAATATGAACGGTTTGCTCAATCAATAAACTTATTTTATTAAAGACTCTATAACCTTTAGGTTTAGAAGTGCACCCCATAAAGATTCCTTCATCAGATTTGGGATCCAGCTTACCTATATCTCTCTTACCATTGTTGTGAATGTAGCATGGACAACCGAATGTTCTGAGATGGATGGTCTTGGGCTTTCTTTGCTTGAACAGCTCATAAGCAGTCTTCTTAGGATTGGCCTAACCATGACCCTATTTAAAATGTAGCACGCTGTATGTATGGCTTTACGTAGAAATATCTTGGAAGGTTGTATTCAGATAACATGATCCTAGCCATATCCAACAAGTTTATTTTTTCCTCTCAACTACTCCATTTTGCTGTGGTGTTCTGGTGCTGAGAAATTGTGTTGTATACCTTGATCATTACAGAATTCTACAAATCTATCATTTTGGAATTCTCCTCCAAGATCTGAGCGGATGCTAAAAATGCTGTTGTAACGACCTACTTCCACTAGGTATGGTTATACCAACCCACATCGGATGAGAGCAAGCCGCTACAGGGGAGAAAAGCCCAACAATGAACAAATGGGCTGAGATATACACAAATAGATAACACTATTGCAATAGAAATTAAACAAACTCTTATTCCATGAACTTTAATTTAATGACCTGACCTCCTGGACCCCCGTCAGGGCCCCGAAGTTCGCATCGCCACCCACGGATCTGAAGATCCGGAAGGGTTAGAAGAAAGTCTAGTGAGATAGTACTGAATTTAAAAAACTACAACAATATGTACAATATACAAAAGTCTATACAACGAGTCCCAAGCAAAGCACAGTACAGAAGGAAGGTGCAGTCCTTAAAAGCATACCTACTTGAGGACTTGCAAAACCAAACTCTCAGCTCACTCAGCTACAAGAGCTCACCACACCAGCTATCACTACTGCTGACAACAACACGGCGCCACAGCCGCCTCCGCAACCCGTCCGACACCGAGCTCCCGTGACGATGAGCCCCTAGATGAAGGAAGTAGGGGGGGGAGCCTTGCGAACAAGGCCCAGTAGGGTAACCAGGTCCCTCACCGGCCAGAGCAGCAGGAACTCTGAAAATAAGAAAACTACACTAGAAAGCTGTAAAGCAGGAAACACCTACAGCATGATACTACTAAGCAGTAGAAGAGAACAACGCAATGCCACGACCACCAACCGAGGTCGGGCCACACACACAGGACTCCCACAGAAACCAACGGAGCCGAGCACAGAGAGGAAGCAATGCTCAGCACATCCGCCGAGACTACACACCAACCAAGTGAGAACGACGTCTCACCTCAAGCACGGCCACCTCAGACCTCCACGAGGTCGAGGGCCCACAAGCAGAACCACCCCGGACCCTGGACATAGCACCAGGTCGAGAAACCACACTCTTCGGTGCCACCACGGACTAGCACCCAAGAACGGGAATACGGAACTGAGTGAACACCAAAGCGAAAACCACTAGAAGCACGGGTCTGCACAAATCTAGACCAACGACGCCCACGGAAACTAGGCACGGCCAGGCTATAACTGCCAAGCAAGCTAGGGCAATGGATAACACTTAGAAACATCGTGAGCGAATGCCGTCACAACAATAGCAACCAAGCCACCGCCACTGGCAGCTAAGAAGGGGATGAGCCGTCCGCATCCTCTTCGCTCACCAGCTGGCTCTCGCCTCTAACCTCCCTGGAAGAGCGAGACAGAACTGCCAAGAACACACAACACATGCAACACCATAGCCTGGCCAAGCGCAGCCCTACACCTGACCCCCCTACGCAGCTCTGGAACCAACGTAGAGCGAGGCAGTGAGACAAAGGATTGTCTGGTCTGCGGCAGAAAAGCACTCCGAACCCCTCAGCGTCCCAGACCCAGACAAGAGAGCTCTATAAATGACTCGGCGCCGCTGACCAACCTCATTTTCCACTCAGCTCTAGAGTTCGCTCACGTGGGCTACCAACTCGAGCACGCTCATAGCCCGGAGCCAACCTCAACAGGCTCACGAGGACAGGGATCCCAGGAAATGGAGACAACCTCTGAACGGGACAAGCCCTCAAGTGCCAAGCACCAGGCGAAAGGTGGGGCAAGCACAACAGGAACCGCGCCGCACCGCTGGCTTGTAACACACGACAAGCCCAAAAAGCACGAGGCACGCACAGACCCTCAAGAGGGCCGTCGGCCAACCAAACACGCACGAAAGGCTAGAACCTCGGAACACTACGGGACACCACGGAAACCCGTCGCTCTACTAATAATCGATTGACCGCCGGTCAATCGATTATTGGATAGATGCGACCCTCCTGGCACCACTGGCAGGACACGACCACGAAGGTGTCTCCTTCGGTCACTGAATGTAGGGAGGCAACCTGCCGCATTCCCTACCAGAAGGTCTTAAGGGCAAGGCCTACCCTAGAGCACACACCGACACACAATCGGGCCCACGGAAATACCTGAGGCAACACAAGTATTGTCGCGACCGCCAAGGCCGTCGCGACACCATTGCAAAGGGGAAGGGCACCGCGACAGCCCTTTTTGCGACCGGGCAAGGCATCGCGACAGCAACCCTGTCGCGACTCGGAAATGCGCCACGACAGCAATCCTGTCGCGACTGGGAAGTGCGGCGCGACAGCCTTATCGCGACAGCCAACGGCATCACGATAAGGTCACGCCCGACGGGGCCGATGCCTCCTCTGATGTCGCGACACGCCGGGCCATCGTGACATCAGCCGGGAGGCAGTCCAACGGGATCCTCATTCCCAGGTCACCCACGAAGATACACACATGAACACACGGGGGAGGGGAGCATGGGGAACGTTGTAAATCTATCTAGAAAGCACGAGGGGCTCCCAATCCACCCGGATCGAGAAGGGAATAGGAAATCCCTACCTTTCACGAAGAACGAACCCCAATGGGGCCCTTCACGTCGGTTGGCCACCTCCTCCTCGTTCCACGCAAAGTCCACGATGTCACGGCACCACGCACGGCCTTCCTCCTCGCCTGAAACACTCAAAGGGGAGTGGCGGAGGTGGAGCTCTGCCAGAGGGAGAGGGAGAAGGAAAGAAAGAAGAGAGAGAGAGGGAAGGGGTAGCCGGCCAGCACCTTAAGCCTCTGGCACCCAGAACGCGATGGACCGCCCCGTTGCATTAACAACCTTAACGCGACGAGTCCACAGACCGCGACAATAACGCGCCCCCCACGGGCACCGCGACAACACGACAGGCCGTACTGACACACCTGCCACTCTGACAGGCGTCAGACGACCGAAGCAACATAAAGCAGTCGCGACCCGTTGACCGGGCGCAACACGAAGACGCGACGGAGAGCCAGGGCGTGACCAGAACGCGACCTGTTGCCCAGTTAGGTAGCCCAGAGGGGGGGTGAATGGGTCATTAAAATTTATCAATTAATACCTGTTCACTAAAAACGTTCACAAAGAAATACACTTTGAAGATTGTTAGTGTTAGTAAAGAGAAACAACAAACACATGAAGGCAATCACACAACACAAGATGTATCCTGGTTCGGACCTCCTCTCCACAGGAGTCCTACGTCCAGTCCCTGAGCAACAACTCAGGATTTCACTAACTAGGGTACACTCCCCTATGGACACTACACACTGGATACCCCACCAGGTCTTCCTTCACACCAGAAGGGCTCACACACAACCTGGATACCACCAGGTCTACCTTCACACATGAAGGGTACAACCACAGAAACAAGTAAGTAGTGATTAAGCCCCTAGATCAAGCTTTGACAAGCCAAGATCTGAAGCTAGGGACTGAGAGCAATGAGATCTACAAAAAAAAGCTCACTCTGAGAACCAAACAAGCTCTCTCGAAAATCTACAAACAATGCAATGAACAAAGAGCTAATCAAATAGAGTGAGGCTTGGCTCTTTCTTGAGAACTCAAGAAGACTTGATGATCAGAGAGACGTTTTTCTATCACTGTCATTCTCTATCTGTCTATCTATATATCACTTCTAGAGCTCCTTTCTTCAATATATAGCTTCAATTTGAAATATGAACGTTGAAGTATCTGTTGCCTCTAGCTTTTGGTGGACGTTAGACTGAGTGGCACTTGGAAGATTCCAGTCAACAGTCCTTTATCTATTGTGCACGCAAGGAGATAGATCTTCTGAAGTGTCCTTTGGCTTCTACAATGTCCAATTGTTGTGAGATGAATAGCTGACAAGGACCTACACACAAAGCAAGCTAGAATGATAGACAGCTGGACTGTCTCTTGTTGTCAGTCAACGTTAGTGTGAATATTCATCAAAAAGGTAATGCTATTTTGCTGTTCTAAAAGATGCATATGGGATAGACATGATAATGGGTGATATCGTCTGCATGCATGCAGAGATACATTCAGTCTTCATTAAATGCACAACTGACAGAAGAATATGTGCGAAGACTTTGACTATTCAACCCGATGAAAGGATAAGTCATATGTCAAGTTGATTGATATGAAATCGATGCATTTTGACTTATGAAATCGCTATGGAACCAAACAGAAAATCTTTGTGGGATATGAAAGAATCGTTGTGATCAATAAGGAAATCATTATGATTACTTAAGAAGTCGATGCGTAAAGCAAATCGTTATAATATCTGAAGCAATCGTTACGATAAGCAAATCATTTTGATAACTAATGGAATCGTTATGATAGAAAATCGTTATGATCACTAAAGGAATCATTACGAAAGCAAGTCGTTATGATGACTAAAGGAATCGTTACGAAAGCAAGTCGTTACGATGACTAAAGGAATCGTTACGAAAGTAAGTCGTTATGATGACTAAAGGAATCGTTACGAGAGCAAGTCGTTACGATGACTAAAGGAATCGTTACGAAAGCAAGTTGTTATGATCACTAAAGAAACTGATGTGTACTTAGATAAATATGATGCTATAGATACAATGCAAAGATGCTTACCTGTTTTGGCTTATTTTCCTTTGGTATTAATTCCTGTGCTTAAGACTTGTAGAAAATAGGTTAGTGACCTTTAATTAAGGGTTTGATAATTATCACAATAATATGGTTTTCTTGATCACCAAAATAGAAATGTAATTACTTTTAATTATATGGGGATAGACTGTTCATCACGACCCATAAGCTCGTCGCAACACGGATGACTATCGAATTAGACACCCCCAACACGACACTAACGCGTCGCCCAGCCTGGACGCGTTAGTGGCCAGTCACGCCACGACACTGGACGAAAGCTGGGAAATCGGGTCTTACATTCTACCCCCCTTAAAACAATTTCATCCTCAAAATTGGGGCAAACCCAAAGTATCTCGAGGCACGAAACGAAGCACATGGAGCAAACATAAGACCAGCGCGAAAAAGCCACTAAGTCTTAACGTGACTTCTTCGTGGCAACACTCGCACAACCAAACACACGCGGAGCATACAAGGCCGGAAAAAACCAACGGCTCAAACAACGAGCCCCAAAGACACCAGAGGCACAGAACCGAAAACTCAACGGCTCACAACATGCTCCAACGCACCTGGAACACCAAGCCGAGAAACCAATGGCTCACTCCAGCCACACGTGGGGCGTCCAATCGGGACGACAACCCCACAGGTGCCGAGCAACGCCAAATTCATCCCGAACAGTAGAAAACGCCAGCCGTGAACCGCATGGCTGCAACCACCAACAGACCCCGCTGTGGGGACCAACCAACCAGCAACCACTCTGTCACCAGCCAAACTCGACAGAGGACGCAGTTTCCGACAGCAACACAAGAAACACCTGAGAACCAACCACAAGTGTCAGGGGAACGGCCTCACGCTACTAGCGATAGCTAGCATCGGTCACCAGCCCAACTAAGAAGCCACGCGAGTGACAAGAACCAGAGCAACATCGTGCTCGCGGAGAATCCGCAACACATGGAACAACGTCCACTGTCACTTCTAGGTTTCACCCAGACCTTCCTCACGGTCCAACAGGGACAGCAAACTCACGCGGAGGCCTCAACACGTGAAAACGGCATCCGCTGTAACCACTAGGTCTCACCCAGACCTTCCTCGTGGTCCAACAGGGACACCAAATGCACGCGGAGCCACAGAAACTGGCAGTCCACACTCCACAACGTGGCACACCATGACGGAAACACGGAAGACGTCTGAGGTTAAGCCAAATCTGAGCACCTCACAACGTCATCAAACCACGTGGTCGAGTAATAGCAAGACAATAGTCCTCAGTGTCACCATACGAACCAACAGGAGACTCTGCCATCGGATTCCAGACTCACGAACGCCACGCACAACCAGAGAACCAACAAAGAGTTGGCAGTACACCCGCCACGCACACACAGGTTCAGCGTGGGTACCAACATGCCAACCACCAAAAAGACGCATAACCACACGGGAACAAAAACAACTGCAAGGATCAAGGACAACGCGTCGACCTCAAAGGGACCCAACTCGAAGCAGGGTACCATAGCCAAACACACTCGCTCCCAAAGCAAGAGGAAAAATCGGACACGGGGCACGACTAAAGCCTGGCGTACCACCGATAGGGCTACCTAGACAAGGCAAAGCAGCACCCCACAATAATAATGGTACAACCACAAGGCACAGGCCAACACAAAGTGTCCCAGAGGTGGAATGCTCAACGCCTCCAATGCCGAGCAAACTTGTGAAATGACGCACAAATCTCACGATTTGACACACGGCACAACACATGGTGCTACCACAAGCACCAGGAGCCACCCTAGGTACAACACAATGCACCAAGGTTCAAGACGGCACAAACCAAAACACTCTAGCACGAGCACACGGGGCTACCACAAGCTCCCAAAACTAAACAAAGTGCAACACAGGTGCACAACGACTGAAACAACATGGGCTCACAGGAAGGACTCTCCACAAGAGATCTGCCGAAAAGCCACACGCAAAGAACCGCAAGCCTGAAAGGGCACAACAGGCCACGCCGGCCCTAGCCCTTGAGGCACAAAATGCAAAGCATCGGAGAAAACACTCAAGGTGCAGCACACACAACAGCACCAGCGGTCCGAAACGGCACAAGGCCCACCGAACGGGACTCTCCACCAGAGACCCACAAGGGAAGCATCCGGAAAGCCGACAGCTTCAAGAGAACAATGAACACCTCGGCTCCAAAAAAAACACACCAAAACACGGAGCACCGACTCTGCCGCACGGGGAGTGAAGACCGCAGCAACTCCCTGGCGCACACGAGCAACAGACACCACCTCTATCACAACTAATAGAGAGGCCAAACACCAAAACGACGTCACAAAAAGCCTCCAAGGCACAAGCCGAGGCACATCCGAGCATACACCGGAACAATGCTTGCACAAGCTAGCCAATCAGAAATGCACAGCAGAACAATGCTCACATAGAAACCCAACAGAAAACAGTACTACCTCGCACGAAATCAACAGGGACCCAATGCTCCAAGTTGTTCAGGCAGGTAGCACGAAACCATCACAACGACAAACGGCACAAACAGATCCACCGACCCACGGTGCCAGAAGGAAACGACAGCATGAGGGGAGCGACCAGCTCAACCCAAAAACAACTCAAGGGAAGATGACTCCACCAGAAGGTCGCAACCATGCGCACCCTGGCAACACAACACCACAGTGGAGCATCACCACCCCGAGCAACCAACGAGAAACAGAGGAAGGAGACACGCAACACAATGAGTCTCTTCCATGCGCGAGAGGCAAACCACAACGTGGGACTGACACTTCCACAAGAAGCATAATCATCCAGACACCGACTGCACTCACCAGACCACCATCTGGTAGAGCACGCAGGGCGCAGGAAAACAAAACGAACCATCCGAGCCAAGGGGACAGACAAAGTCCCACCGACGCAATCGAGAAACTTGTAAACGACTAACGAGACAAGCTGGCCAACGCAACGGCCAGACACATGGCCAAGCGCACCACACCTTCACCGACAACGCCCAGGTAGACCGTAACACAAATAGTCCAACCGGCAACGATGATAGCTCATCTCCACTGAGAGAGAGTAGCGACGACCAAAGCAAACACAAGGCAGCTTTGGGGAGAACCTCCGCCAACAAGAGCCAAGAGCCGTCCTGGGAGAACCTTACCAGAATGCAGCCCAACCGAACGGCACACTTCATACCACAGGGGCAACACAAAGGTGGCCCAAAACGAACAAAGAGCACTCCTGGGAAGAACCTCCGCCAGAAGCGACAAAGGGACATCCTGGGAAGAACCTTCACTAGAATGCACAACCCAACGACCAAACAACACGGACCATCAGAGAAGATACTACAGCCAGCAGAACTATAGAAGCAATACAAGCTGGTCCTGGGAGAACCTCCACCAGAACCACCAAGGCACCGTTCTGGAAAAACCCTCCAGAACGCACCAGCCAAACCAACAGAAGCAGCATACCTCAAACCCTGATGTACCACAGTACGATAGAAACGAGCACGGAGTAGTCCTAAGAGAAACCCTCACCAGGACAACAACAAACGGTTCTGGGAAACCTCACCAGAACACAGGGCAACCAAGCGATGCACCTCAGCCTCGAGGGCAGTGCAACAGCAACTAGAAATGGGTACAACATAGCTCTGGGGAAACCTCACTCCCGCCAGAACCGACGGAGAAGAACACTGAGAGCACCTCACCAGAGCTCACAACCAGCCAGCGCCAGGCTGACAACAACCATAGGCAAGTGTCGCAGTGCTCAACTAGCGATGCAACACGGCACACAGGACATTTGCTTAGCCCAAGCAACAATGCCGACTGAGCAGAGCACAGTGCACAACAGTGCACAGACATAAGACCACACGCACAACAAATGCAACGCACACCCCAACAACAAAGGGGCAGCCAACAAGGCAGAGACACCTTCCACCGACTCCACAGGTAACCCCCTTGCCCCGATGAAGGACACACCACACGCAGGCTCTCTCAGCCTCAGGGCACATACACACGCAAATGCGCCAGAGGCGACCAGGAGCACCGCACCTGGACTTGCCTGCAACCTTCCTCCATACGAGGAAGAACACTGCCAACCGCGCCACCACGACACGAACACGCCGGGCGACCACACTTGCCACGCACGTGACGCAGCAACAAACGCAACCTACTGCAGCGCGCACACGAAACTTGCAGGGAAACCGCACACTTGTAAAACAATCAAAGGCACAAGCCTAACACTAGTCGGATGGTGTCAGCAGCGCACTAGTACCTTTCTTTGGGACAGCTATAGTTATTACTTCCTTACAAATCACAGTAGACCCCCGCTTTGATACCAACTGTAATGACCCGACCTCCCGAACCCCTGCCAGGACCCCAAAGTTTGTGTCGCCATCCACGGATCCGAAGATCCAGAAGGGTGAGAAGAACTAGTCTAGTGAGATATGTACTGAATTTAAATAACTATAAATATGTACAATATATAAAAGTCTGTACAACGAGTCCCAAGAAAAAGCATAGGTACAAGAAGGAAGGTGCAGTCCTTAACGGTCATACCCCGAGGACTTGTAAAACACAACTCTCAGCTCAGTTGGCTACAAGAGCTCATCATACTCAGCTCACACTGCTGCTGACAACAAAACGGTGCCACAGCCGCCTCTACAACTCGTCTGACACCGAGCTCTCGCGACGACGAGCCCCTTGTTGAAGGAAGTAGGGGGGTGAGCCTCGCGAACAAGGCCCAGTAGGGATTACCAGTCCCTCACCGGCCAGAGTAGCAGAACTCCGAAAACAAGAAAACTACACTACAAAGATGTAAAGCGAGAAACACCTACAGCATGATACTACTAAGTAGTGGAAGAGAATAGCGCAACGCCATGACCACCAACCGAGGTCGGGTCACACACATAGGTCTCCCACAGAAACCAATGGAGTCAAGCACAGAGTGGAAGCAACGCTCGACACACCCGCCGAGACTACGCAACAACCAAGTGTGAACGACGTCTCACCTCAAGCACGGCCACCTCAGACCTCCACGAGGTCGAGGGCCCAGAAGCAGAACCACCCTAGACCTTGGACATACCACCAGGTCAAGAAACCACACTCTCCGGTGCCACCACGCACTGGCACCGAAGAACGGGACTACGGAATCGAGTGAACACCAAAGCGGAAACTGAGTGAACACCAATGCCTGACCTCCCTACGCGGCTTCAGAACCAACATAGAGCGAGGCAGTGAGACAAAGGACTGTCTGGTCTGCGCCAGGAAAGCACTCCGAACCCCTCGGCATCCCAGACTCAGACAAGAGAGCTATACAAATGACTCGACGCCGTTGTCCAACCTCATTTTCCCCTCAGCTCCAAAGTCCGCTCACGTAGGCTGCCAACTCGAGCATGCTCGTAGCCCAGAGCCACCCTGGAACAAGCTCACGAGGATGGGGTCCCAGGAAATGGAGACAACCTCAGAACGGGATAAGCACTCAAGTGCCAAGCACCGGGCGAAAGTCGGGGCAAGCACAGCAGGAACCGCGCCGCACCGCTGGCTTGTAACACACGACAAGCCTAGTAAGCACGAGGCACGCACAGACCCTCAAGAGGGCCGTTGGCCAACCAAACACGCACAAATGGCTAGAACCTCAGAACACTACCTGACAGCACGGAAACCCGTCGCTCTGCTAATAATCGATTGACCGCCGGTCAATTGATTATTAGACAAAAGCGACCCTCCTGGCACCACTGCCAGGACACGGCCACAAAGGTGTCACCTTCGGTCACTGAACACGGGGAGGCAACCTGCCACATTCCCTACCAGAAGGTCCTAACGGCAAGGCCTGCCCTGGGGCACACGCCGACACACAACCGGGCCCATGAAAACACTTGAGGCAACACAGGTACTGTCGCGACCCCCAAGGACGTCGCGACGGGGAAGGGCACCGCGACAGCCCTTGTTGCGACCGGGCAAGGCGTCGCGACAGCAACCCTGTCGGGACCCATAAATGCGCCGCGACAGCAATCCTGTCGCGACCGGGAAGCGCGGCATGACAGCCTTATCGCGACAGCCAACGGCTTCGCGATAAGGTCACGCCCGACAGGGCCGACGTCACCTCTGATGTCGCGATGCGCCGAGCCATTATGACATCAGTCGGGAGGCAGACCAGTGGGATCCTCAATCTAGGTTGCCTACGAAGATAGACACATGTACACATGGGGGAGGGGAGCATGGGGAAAGCTGTAAATCAATCAAGAAAGCGCGAGGGACTCCCAATCCACCCGGATCGAGAAGGGCACAAGAAATCCCTAACTTTCATGAAGAACGAATCCCAATGGGACCCTTCACGTTGGTTGGCCACCTCCTTCTTGCTCCACATAAGGTCCACGATGCCATGGCACCACGCACGGCCTTCCTCCTCACCTGAAACACTCAAAGGGGAGAGGGGGAGGCGGAGCACCGCTAGAGGGAGAGGGAGAAGGGAAGAAGAAGAGAGAGAGAGGGAAGGGGTAGCCAGCCAGCGCCTTAAGCCCCCGGCACCCAGAATGCGATGGACCACCCCGTCGCGTTAACAACCTTAACGCGATGGGTCCACGGACCGCGACAAGAATGCGCTCCCCACGGGCGCCACGACAACACGACATGCCGTACTGACACACCTGCCACTCTGACAGGCGTCAGACGACCGAAGCGACAAAAAGTAGTCACGACCCATTGAGCGAGCGTGACACGAAGACGCGACAGAGAACCAGGGCGCGACAAGAACGCGACCCACAAGCTCGTCACGACACGGATGACTATCACATCGGACACCCCCGACGCGACACTAACACATCGCCCAGCCTGGACGCGTTAGTGGCTAGTCATCCCATGACACCGGACGGAAGCCGGGAAATCGAGTCTTACATTAATCCACATAACACAGTCTATATAGTCCAATAAAAAATGACATAGCATAATAACCATTAACATGTAGCCAGTTCCAAATACAAGTAATCAAAGTTCAAATTACAATGCCTTACATACTAGGAAATAAATTACAAGTCTTCAATTACTCTTCATGCTCCGTGACTGATCTTGCTACTCCTCGGTTTCTAAATCTCCTGAAATGTTTAGTAAGGGTGAGTCTACATAATAGACTCAGCAAGTAACTTAAACTTCAATCCATATAATTATCATACATGTTTTCTAATAATTCAATTAACACATATTCATTCTAAACCATGGATGATAAACATGGAATCTATTAAGTAAAACTATACTAACAAATGTGAAACGATAAATCTAAACATGGATACTAATAACATGGTATCATTAACATAAACACAATCATACAATTACATGCTTTCATATTTTACTCTCACTTAAAACTGACACATGTCTATTAATTAAATTACAACATGATACTAAGCACATGCGCATCAAGTAATTATAATTCATGGATAAACATGCACCCACACATGGTACTAAACATAATATCACTTTTATCATTTAACAAGAATCATATTAACACATGCAATTTCCTTTTTCATGACATGTTCACATACACTTACTTTCACATTATCACCTTTTCATTTACACACAAATTCACATGGTTTTCATATAGGTTTTCACTTGCACATTCACGGTCACATATCACGTCATTTTGCACATAACATGTACCACATTCACATATCACTTGCACATACCTTGTGCCATGTTCACATGTCATTTTACACATTTTACACATGTTCATTTTTCACGTTTCCAAGACACACCCCAAACAACCACTAGAAGATCACGTAACATTTACACGCACACTCACACTTTCACGTACTCAATCACTAGGCAAAGTGATTAAGTTTAGGTTCCTGTAGAAACCGGAGAAAGCCCTTCCCACCATTACTAGTGGAACTTGTCCACTTCCAGGATTTCACAAGACCCTTGCCTCGGGTATCACATAACATGTTGAGCCTTCCCGTAGGGGCACTACTACAGTACAACTCCAAGCAAATCTAGGGTCGCAGTGTCTTATGGGCACAATTAATTTATCTTGTCACATTACACATTAATCCCCATACACACATGTACCACTTGTTCTCTCACTTCCCATGCACATGCATACACATAGGCAACATGACATTATATACACTAATCATTTCTGGATGCTGAACTTAATCAGAACAATAAGAAACAGAACCTGTTCAAGTAGCAAATCATGCTCTAACACATAATGGAAATCAACTCTTAATACATGGTGTAGAAAGCTTCAGAATTTAATGGAAATTTGCACAGCACTGAGAATCATATCAAATTTAGACCATCGTTTAAATATAGCACAAGGAACATACTTATAATTTTCACAATTTTCGGAGTAGTAGAACCATTTTTAATAATTATCACAGATTGCATGAAATTTATCAAGATAATTCAGTTAAGCATGAAAAGCAGTGAACTATCGGTTCTAACAGTCCTAAAAAATGCATACAGTAACATGATTTAATGGAAATTTTAGAACATCATAACATGCATCAATTTTAATTACTCTGAATTAACTTCTATCAAATCATGTATATTTTATCATGATATGAATTTTGTAAATAGAAATATTATTGGAAAATTATCCACATTTCATGGGATGATCTAAAAATCCATATTAGATAGGACCACATTTCTAATCACATGCATGTATTCACAATTTTCCCGAAAAAAATCATATCACATACTGTTGAACACTTGTTCTAGAAATCAGAGGAACTTGGCGTCCAAGGTCTGCACGCCAACAGTGGTAGATAGCATAATCGACTGTCGTTTACCTAGGATCTTGATGGCAATAAAGTGGCTATCAATATTCTGCCTGCACACAGTGCAAACCGAAATACAAAAACACAGAATCCTGGGGGTCCAAGTAGTAAATAAAAAAAAAATGAAAATCCTGAAGGATGAGTCTATGGGTTGAACCAATAAGCTACTTGCCTGTCAAAAATTGTAGAACATATTTAAATCAGTCGATGATGCCCTCCTCAGCCAAGCCAAGAAGGCACCTAAAATCCACCCAGATTCGGTCCTCCTATCGATGAAGGCCGCACACCAGAGTTGGGGACAATTCATCTATCCAAGGTTCAGCTCCCAGTTGAAGAAGATCTTCGGAAGACGCACCATAACACCGGATCCAAGCCTCCAAACTTCAGCTTTCGCACAAGTTTTCTAGGGTTTTGACCAAAGCCAAAAGGGACCTAATCTAGCCAAAAAGGGTGTTTTTATAGAACCTAAGGGGTCGGGTATGCATTAGGGTAGGTCATCCTACCGTTGGAAGAGAGTTTACCGAAATAGGGACCGGAGAAAACCGAACGTTTCCCGATTTGAAACTGAAAAATATTTGGGGAAGTAGATGTCCACATTCATGGCCGTCTACTAGGAATAAATGTCCATCGATCTGGACGTTGTCATCCCCATGCACGTCCATGCATGTTGACGTCAATTGGCCCTTCGGCCAGAACACAGAAATGCCCAAGACTTACATACACTATATACATATACATGCATTATATAATGTATAACATAAATACCATATATACAATGTAAATAAAACAATATGTACGGAATAAGCAAGCATATACATATGAACAACATTATTAAAATACAATATGCAGAATAATTATATATATAGATACTTATATATACACATAGCTATATACATAAAGCATCTAACATCGCATGACTAAAAATCTAAATAAAAGAGCGAAATTCGGGGGCCTTACACCCTCTCCCCCTTAAATTGATATTCGTCCTCGAAGATCGGATCATGTACCTATGGTGACATCCTCAGTGTCGCTTCCACTCAATCCATATACTCTGGCCGGTGCTTGAGTTCCTACAGCTGGCTTCATTGTTGCTGGTACATCTCGGGAAACAAACTAATTTAGATTCGGACACTCTATAATCCGATGATCCTTGCTGCCACACTTAAGACATGTAACGACCCACTTCCACTCGGTACGGTTATACGAACTCACATCGGATGAGAGCAAGCCGCTATAGGGGAGAACCCCAACAAGTAACAAATGGGTTGAGATATACATAAATAGAGAACACTATTGCAGCAGAATTTAAATAAATTCTTATTCCATCAACTCTAATCCACATACCACAGTCTGTATAGTTCAATAAAGAAATGACATAACATAAAAATCATTAACATGTAGCCAGTTCCAAGTACATAACCAAAATTTAATTTACAACTTGCATACTAGGAAATAAATTACAAGTGTTCAATTATTCTCCACGCTCCTTGTCAGATCTTGCTTACTCCTCGGCTTCTAAATCTCCTGAAATGTTTAGCACGGGTGAGTCTACACAATAGACTCAGCAAGTAACTTAAAACTTCAAACCACATACTTATAACACATGCTCTCTAACAATTTAAAATTTACATATGCTCATTCTAAAAACATGGAATCTATTAGGTAAAATTAGATTCCATGTTTTTAGAATGAGCATGCGTAAATTTTAAATTGTTAGAAAGCATGTGTGCTAAGTATGTGGTTTGAAGTTTTAATTTACTTGCTGAGTCTATTAGGTAAAATTATGGATTTGCCTTCTAGAGAGAGAATTTAGTTTTCTAGAGTGAGAAGCTCTGAGCTTTTTACGCAGAAGGTCCCTGCTGGAGACTGGCCGCCGGCCTTGGGCCAGTGGGGCTTCCTGCTTGGTGACATGGCGTCATCGGCGTCTGGTGGGGAGGCTACACAGTCTCCTACGCCGATGGGGAGGAGAACTTTTGCACAGATTATTGTGGAGTCCAAGCCGCCGCCTTAGGTGAACATTGGTATCAAAGCTCCTAGGTTTATAGATGCTGGCGAACCAGCAGTGTTCTTCTCCCAGGAGGAAGTAGATAAGTCCATTGTCATGCTGAAATTTGTTGTTAGAGTGAGGTGTACATATGGGAGGTGCTCTATCCCAGAATTCAAAAATTGCTTATCTCAAAGGCTGGACCTCAAAGTTGATTTTATTGTAAGTGTGCTACACCCCCGACAACTTCTTCTTAGGTTTGAAGTGGAGGAAGACTACCTGAAGGTGATCTTACGAAGGAGCCTTTACATCAAGGGTCTTTTGTTTAGATTATTCAAGTGGGATGCAAATTTTGATTTCCATGCAGATCCTACTATAATGCCGATCTGGATAGGTCTGCCCTTGCTTCCTGTGAACTATTATTACTCAGATTATCTTAAATCTATTGCTGGGAACATCGGAACAGTTCTTAGAATCCATGAACCGACACTGGCTCTTACCCAGACACAAGAGATCTTTGTTTGCATCGAAATGAATATCGCCAAGGCCAGGCATGAGAGGATTTGGATAGGTTGTGGGCAGGATGGTTTCTGGCAAAAAATCAATTTATATAGAATCCCGACAGTCTGTAAATTTTGTAAGAAACTGGGACATGTTGAGGCGGAGTGTCACAAGAAGGCTAAGGATGCCGGTGGGGAGATTGTTGTTACGGGTCAAAACTATCTAAATGTAAAACAAGGTGGAGAGGTTGTTGTTCCTCAAGTGTGGCGTAGAAAGGATCTTGATAACCATGAAAAGACCCATAGTAAGGTTGGTGCGGAAGCTAGACCCAATGGTGATCCTTCCCCCTCGGGGATGGATGATGAGATACCAGTCACCGGTCCTATCGCTAATAGAGGGTCGGTAGTGAGAGAAATCACCACTCATCCTTTGAAGAATATGTATGATCCTAGTATAGATGGCATTTGTGATCTTGTCAGTTCCCCTGCGGCTTCTGCTTCACAGGATGTTCAGGAAAATATGGGGCAGAGAAACCCTACGTTAAATGGTCAGCATACTTTGCATGGAAGTTCCTCAATTGGTGGTATGGCTATGTTGCATGGGCTGCATGGGAGCCCAAGTCTACAGGAGCATTCGTCTAGTCTTGCTATGGATGGGGTTCTGGATGGTAACGAAGTCTGAAAGGATGGTAAGGCTGCCGCGTCTTCAGTTATGGTTTGTTCTCTAGGTAATACTCATACAAGAGGGGACAAATTTGTTCTTCAGGGGCTTTCCACTGGTCCTTGTTTACATGGCTCTGTTACTGAGGAGGTTCCAACAGCGGAGGAAGATCCTCCGGCGATGGTTGCCGGAGAAGAAGAAGTCCTTCCATATATCAATGTTGCCAACTAAAAACCTGCTGATGCGATTCTCAATAAAATCTCTAGCTTAGCAGATATGGAGAATATTTACATGCTGGCTGTTGGTGATAAAATAAAGGATAGAAAGCTGGTGATTACGGGTGCTACTACTCGATCGAACGCAAAGGCTGCAGTTGGTCTATCCTCAGGATACTCGTCTACATGAATTATTCCTTACTATACTGGAACATCAGAGGTGTAGCTAATTTAGCCTCCAGGCGATCATTGAAGAGATTGGTTAGAAGCCACAGGGTAGATTTTCTTGCCATCGCGGAGCCCAAGGTTTCTATAGACCGGGCTAATAATATTCGTTCATATCTCAGCATGGATTGTGTTTTAGGTAATATAGGGGAGGACTCGAATCTTTGGGTGTTCTGGCATAATCTCTCCCTCCAAATGGTCAACTACTCAGATCAGCACGTCACCATGGGTCTCCAACAGGATAATAAAATTTCATTGTATATTACGGTGGTTTATGCTAGCTGCCAGGCTAGTTGTAGATGTGTGTTGTTTGATGAATTAATTAATTTCTCACTTAATTTGGATGTGCCTTGGTTGGTGGGGGGAGATTTTAATTGTGTCTCTCTTCCGTCTGAGAAGAAAGGTGGGAGACCTATCCAGTTACATGGTAGGCTGGACTTCAATGCCTTCATATCTGGGGCATCTCTCACGGATGTGGGGTTTATTGGTGCTAAGTTCACCTGGTCGAATAAACGTACTGGGCTGGCGTCAGTGAGGGCTAGGCTGTGTTGCCCAGTTGACTAGCCCAGAGGGGGGGTGAATGGGTCTTTAAAAATCTATTTAGGTGACACTTGTACATAAAAGTATACACAAAAAAAATCTTCGATGTTGGTTAGTAACGGTTAGTATGAACATCAAACTCACAAAGAATCAATCACACAACGCAAGGAATTATCCTGGTTCGGGCCTCCATTCCTTAGGAGTCCTACGTCCAGTTCTGAGCAACAACTCAGGTTTTCACTAACTACGGTACAGTCCCCCTATGGACACTACAACACCCAGCACAACTGGTCTTCCTTCACACCAGAAGGTAATAACCACACCCTGGATACCTCACCAGGTCTTCCTTCACAACCGAAGGGAAACAACACCTTGGATCTCACAGGTCTTCCTTCACACACGAAGGGAAACACCACAAAGAGAATAGAATGAATTCAATCCCCTAGATCAAGCTTTTTCAAGCCAAGATCTGAAGCAACAAGTACTGAGAGCAAAAAGATCTAAACAAGGCACACTCTCAGAACTATACGGGGTCTCTTAGAAATTCTATTACAGCACAAAGAGCGAAGAGCTAAGGATGATGATGAATGAGATTCTTGGCTCTAGACTTCTTGCAGAAGAATTTGAATGTTTGAATTGCAAGATGCTTGTTCTCCACTTCAGTTCTTTTTTTTTGTTCTTTTCTTCTATCTTGTATTTATATCTCCTTTGAAAATATGGCCGTTGAGGTAACCGTTGTCTCTTAAATTGATAGACGTTAGACTGCTTGACATTTGGAAGCTTCAACAATCTTTTATCCATTTGAGCATGCAAAGAGATAGGGTCTTCTGGCGTCTATATGGTCCAACGTTGTATGACAGAATGTCTTTAGGACCCTGCACACATTAAATGCTAGAACAGTAGACAGCTAGGTTATCTCTTGTTGTCAGTAAACGTTGACGTGAGTATTCACCAAAATAGCAATGCCAAATAGCTTGTTCTAAAAGATGTTGACAGAATATGCACAATAGTAAAAGGATATCATCTGCATGCATGCAGAGATACGTTCTATCTTTATTAAATGCACAACAGTCAGATAGATAAGAGAAGACTTTGACTATTCAACGCTTTATGAGATAAGAAAAATGTCAAGTCATTATAAACCATAAAGTCGTTGTCTATATGACTTATGAAATCGTTATGAATACAAACAAGTCATTATAGAGAGCAAATCGTTATAGAGAGCAAGCTTATGTGTTCAACAAGGAAATCGTTATGAACACTTATCAAGTCGTTATGAGCTTTAAAGAAATCTTTTCAAGAAGCAAATTGTTATGAGCTCTGAAGAAATCGTTGCGCAAAGTAAGTCGTTATGAGTTCTAAAGAAATCGATGCGCAAAGCAAGTCGTTATGAATTCTAAAGAAATTGTTATGATAACTTAAGAAATCGTTACGACGAGCAAGTCATTGCGAATTGTAATGAAATCGTTATGATAACTTAAGAAATCGTTACGACGAGCAAGTCGTTGTGAGTTCTAAAGAAATTGTTATGATAACTTACGTAATCGTTACGGCGAGCAAGTCGTTGCGAATTCTAAAGAAATCGTTATGATAACTTAAGAAATCGTTACGGCGAGCAAGTCGTTGTGAGTTCTAAAGAAATCGTTTTGATAACTTAAGAAATCGTTACGGCGAGCAAGTCATTGCGAATTCTAAAGAAATCGTTATGATAACTTACGAAATCATTACGGCGAGCAAGTCGTTGCGAATTCTAAAGAAATCGTTATGATAACTTAAGAAATCATTGCGACCGACAAGTTGTTACGAGTTCTGAAGAAATCGTTGCGATGACTTATAGAATCGTTGTGAGAACGATTTGTTTGTAATCAAACGATGTCACAGTAAAGAAGTCGTTCAGACACTTAAGAAATCGTTATGAATTCAAATCGTTATAGAATTAACGGAAGTCGTTGTGACTTTCAACAGAAGTCGATGTGGGCTTAGAGAAATATGATCTTGACAAGATAAAGGCTTCGGAAAGGTAATACTTACCAATATTGGCTTATTTGACTTGGTATATTTCCTGTACTTAAGACTTACGAAGAATGTGTTATAATTTTTGTTTGATTTTGTTAATCACCAAAATAAATATGTAATTAATTAAGATTACATGGGGATAGACTGAGCATCAATCTCCCCCTTTTGGTGATGACAAAACTTAACAATAAGCATAAATAAAGTATCTGAATTTTTGCAGAATGTATTTCAGACATGCTAAGTATTTTTCTCCCCTTAACAATAAGCATGAATAATAATAAAAATCTGAATATTTGCGGAATGTATTGCAGATATGCTAAGTATTTTTCTCCCCCTTTTTTGTCATTAAGCAAAAAAGATAATCTGAGATAAAGAATGAAGAGAAAAGATAATCTGAGACAAGCAAATGTAGTTTATTCATTCTGAGGAGGTACATGTAAGTAATAAGCAGGAGATAAAAGAGAGGCAAAATGGGAAATAATCTCCCAGGCCTGCTCTTCCTGCCTCTCAAAGTAAGTCTTGAAGGGTCCAGGACCAACAGAATAATTTGGTCCCATAGAGGGAGCCATTCTTTTGAGGTGAAGGACCAACTGAGCTTCAAGGAAATCAATGTACGGATCTCTGTCCAAGGAGTGCTTGTAGAAGGAGACTTTTCCAAAGCTAGCACATGCAAGAAACTGATTAAGGGAAACATGATAGAATATCTGCCTATGCTTCAATTCCTGGCGCATGGCGACATAGACTTTGTACCTTTCCACCCAAATTTGAAGAGGATCATTTACAAGGTGGAGGGAATTCATATCCAAAAAGGTTGCAGCTGAGATTGGAGGGCGGCCTTCCCTGGCTAAGGTTACATTTGTATCCGACAATTGCTGAGCAGATAGGGGATAGAACTTGGCCCACCCTGCAGGTGTCAGTCTTTCACATTCTGACAAGGCAGGGGCTAGAATCTCAGCATGGATGTGGCCTAGGTGGTACTCCCTAAAGATAAATTTGGGGAAAGCTACTACACTGCCCTTATGAACTTTGATTCTGCCCATCACTCGCGCAAAATGATCAAAAATAACTGAGCCTACTGGTGTATCCATGAGCAAAGAGTGAAGAGGAGGAAGATATGTAGCCTCTGGCAGCTGAAGAGTAGCAAAGTCTACTTGAATTGCTGCAGTGCCAAGCTCAGGTCCAAGATTTTGGATGGCTTGCCTGAACTGACTGAGTTGGACTTCAGGTAAACGATGAAGATACCTATAATCATTAAACATGTTGAATTGCCTGATCATCTTCATCTCTTTCTAGATGAAGGGAGCCCAAGAGTTGTTATGGTGGAGCAGAAACCATTCTGACAAGGTGAGAGAGTGATCCCTGGGAGGAAACACTTCAGATCTGGCAGAGAGAAACTTGTTGTAGAGGACCTTATTTGTGCGTGCCCATTCTTCTTCAGATAGGGATTGAGTAGAAGAGAAGATCTTGGCCTTGACAACCTTGGTAAGAGAGGTGTAAGGTAGGATGGTTTGAAGATGGTCAGAAAGGTTTAGGAAAGGTAGATTTAAGAGGGTGGCAAAGACAACTTTTGTGAGGTATTCCCTGTAGAGAGGCCTGTTTTTAGTGACCTCTGTGAGAGAAAACCACAAGGGAGGATACAACGGATTAAAAGATGAAGAGGTTTTTCTTTTCTTAGAGGGAGGACATGAGGGATCAGAGACATGAATATGCTGGCCAACTTTGAGAATAAAGCCAAGAATAGTGTCCTCAAATTCGTCTTTGATGGGGCTCATATAGGGACCATCAATTTGAGCTCCTACTGGAATGATGGTGATGAAGGAGGGAGGAGGATGAGGATGAAGAAGGGATGGTGGAGGAGAAGAGGTGTGAGGAGATGGTCCAGCTGATGATGAGGGACCAGAGGAGGAGGCTCCAGCTGATGATGAGGCTAGAGGAACCTCAAAGATAGATGGAGGTGGAGGAATATGAGTGGGAGAGGCAGGAGAAAAGCTAGATTGAGAAGGAAATGGTGTTGGAGAGGAAATGGGTCTGGGTTGAGGCTTTTTGAAGGTCTGGGGAGCAGGAGGTGCTGTAGAAGCTGAGGGTGGAGATGGAGGAACAAGTGTGTGAGAAGAAAAAGAAGGAGCTGGGGGCTTAGGTTCCAAGACTTCTTCTTCTACCACTGTCTGCACAGGATCAGACTCCAATGGCCCTGATGGCCCTAACACCTTCTCAGCTGGCCCTGGAGGCCCTTCAACATGCTTAGCTGGCCTAGATGGCCCTTGCTCATTGACCTCTGCCTCTGCTGCTGCTGCTGCTGGTGCCGGCCCTGATGGCCCGGACACAGGAACTGACGGCCCTGATGGCCCTGGTGGCCTTGAAGTATCAGCATCCAAGTTCTGATCTGCAGGAGGTGTAGGAGGAGGAGGAGCTTGAGCTCCAACTGCCTTCAGAATCTTAGCTAGCATAGACTTCATACTGCCCATCTCTTGAACCATTTCATGACATTTCTTATTTGAGGATTTCCTTAGTGGTGGATGCTTGGCTCATAAAAATGGAGTTCACATCACATTGAAGAGAGCACAAGATCTCTCCTTGAGCATCTAATCTTTCAACGACGGGTTTCAAATTAATAACAATTTTTTGTCTCACCTGCCTCTCGAAAGGAGTATCTGCTAAGAGTGGAACTTCAGAAACCACTTCTTTTCCTTTCTGCCTTGCCTCTGATGCTGGAGGCTGCTGATCATCATCTGATTCGGAGGAGCTGGCTGTCTCCCCGTCTCTAGGATCATCACCTGGGGGATTGTCATGTTCCTCCCCCTGAGTGCCATCATCATGTGAACTGGCAAAGACTTCATCAGCAGGCACACTGCCCATAGGCTCATCACATTGTGCTGCTTCTGCTAGTCCACCCTTTAATTGCTCCCCCTCAGTAGGAGCATCTTCTTCCATTGACTCTTGCTCCCCCTGAATGGGTGCATCTTCCATAACAATGTCTTTAGGAGCAACTGATTCCTCAATGTGGCCTGATGCCACAACTTCTTCCTCTAAATTTCCACCAACCTCTGGAGTGACTGGGGTGGAATGAATAGAATCCAACACCTCTCTAAGGATAGAGGCAACAATGGAGGTGGGCAAAGGATCTGCTGCGCCTACCACTGCTTCTCCTACTGGTGCTTCTGGAGGTTGAGATTCGACTGTCACTTCAGGGGACCCTGCTAGCTCTGCTATCCCTGCTACTTGAGCTGCCAATTCAGATGGTCCTGCTGCCTCTTGAACTGCTGATATAACAACTGTTGCCTCAACTTCTGCTGCTAATGCTACTGCTGCTAGATCTGCTGATGCTTCTGGCATTTCTTCCTGAATATCTGGAATATCTCCTATAATGGCCTCTCCCTCTGCCACAGAGGTCTTAGACCAAATTCCATCAACAACTGAGAACCCACTCTTCCTCAGATTTCTGGACCTAATTGCTTGGCCCATCTTCTCAACTACTGCCCCAGATAGATCAACACCAAAGTGTTTGAAGATCTTGGTAAGCAAATGGGCATAGGGCAAAGAGACATTAAGCTTGCTCTTTGTATCCCAAATCTGATCACTGGCAAACCTCATCCTTTCTATCATTACTTCGGCCATGTTGATCTCCTTGTTCTGTATGGCCCAGAACATCATATCTGAATCTACCTTGGTACAAGAGGAGAAAGTTTCACTTCTAGGAACCAAAATCTGACAAAGTATGAAATGAAGGATGCGGTTGAAAGCATTCAATTGATTGATATCTATTTTCCCATCTCTTAGTCTGAACCCTGGTCCTACAATGCCAAGACCTTTAGCTTGGGTGTCCACGGTGTGAACCCCACTGTGACCGGTTGTGCTCACATCAAACAACATCTTCAGAAGATCATGATCAATCTTTATGGGGATACCTTTGACTGAAGACGTCACAGACCCATCTGTCTCTGATTTCAAGCAAACATAGAATGCCTTCACGAGGTCTGGATGGCTTACCTCAGAGAAGGTTGAAATAACTGACCACTTCATCCTGCTTATGGCTGCTACAACACTGTGCATCCCGTTCTTCTCAAGATCAGCAACATCTACTGCTTTATTCCCACAAACCTTGGTCTTCACAAACGTGAACCTCTCCTGCTGCTCAAGAGTAAGGAACTCAGCACCGTAGCCCCCAAGACTTCCGGAGATGACGGATGCGGCCATGGAATCAGGTGAACAGGGTTTCTGGAGGGTTGAGAAGGAAGAAGGAGTGAAAGCCCTCAAGAAATTTGTAGCGGGAAGGAGAGGGGAGCTTCAAACTTGCAGAGACTCGATGTCCAAATCGTTAGGGCATCGGCTTAGGAAACTAGACGAAAGAGGGAAAAGGGTAGAGGATGGGAGATGAAACGTCCCCACATCGATTTTTGTAATTGAATAAATGCTTTGTGGAAAGTGAGGCGCCAAAAGGCGGCAGAAAGCGACAAAAGAGTTTGACTATTCAAACCGACTTTAATAAAGAGGTGGCCAAGAAAGATAATTTGGATTTCTTTTGCTTAAAACCATGGAGGGAAAAATTTACTTAATTCTGAAAATTTATATGCCAGTTTTAAACAGAAATCTTTTCACAAATTGCACATACCCAATTCCCTTCTAAGAGATGTAAATCTCTCTTCAGGTAAGGCTTTTGTGAAGATATCTGCAAGCTGACCATTTGTATCAATAAATGAAATTTCAATTTTACCATTTGCTACATGATCACGAATAAAATGATATATGACCTCAATATGCTTGGTCCTTGAATGTTGGACTGGATTTTTGGTGAGATTGATAGCACTGGTGTTGTCACACAATAGTGGAATCGATTTGATATTTAATCCAAAATCTTCAAGTTGTTGCTTTATCCATAGGAGTTGTGTACATCAACTTCCAGTAGCCACGTACTCAGCTTCAGCTGTAGACAGTGCCACTGAATTTTGTTTCTTTGATGACAGGATATCAAACACCCTGCAAGAAATTGACAACAACCACTGGTGCTTTTTCTATCTACTTTGCATCCAGCATAGTCAGCATCAGAGTATCCTACTAAACTAATTTCACAGGATTTTGGATACCACAGACCTAAATCATGAGTTCTAGCTAAGTACCTAAATATTCTTTTTACAGAGATTAAATGAGATTCTCTAGGATCTGCTTGATACCTAGCACACATGCATACACTAAATAAAATATCAGGTCTACTTGCTGTTAAGTAAAGTAATGAGCCAATCATACCTCTGTAGATCTTTTGATCTACTTTCTTACCATCCTTGTCACTGTCCATCCTGGTAGATGTACTCATGGGAGTTGGGAGTGGCTTTGTGTTTTCAAAACCAAATTTCTTTACAGCTCCTTGATGTATTTTGCTTGACAAATGTGAGTGCCATATTTTCCTAGCTTGATTTGTAGTCCAAGGAAATAATTGAGCTCTCCCATCATGCTCATCTCAAATTCTCCTTGCATCAACTTTTCAAAGTACTTGCAAAGGGATTCATCAGTAGATCCAAAGATAGTATCATATACATAAATCTGTACAATTAGTATGGTTTTAACTTTTGATTTTACAAATAGAGTGTTGTCTACTTGACCTCTACTGAAACCATGGTTTAGAAGAAAAGAACTAAGCCTTTCATACCAAGCCCTAGGTGCTTGCTTTAAACCATATAATGCCTTATGAAGTTAAAAAACATGATTAGGAAATTCTGTGTCATCAAAACCCAGGGGTTGTTCCACATAAACTTCCTCTTTTATAAAACCATTTAAGAATGCAGATTTGACATCCATTTGAAATAGTTTTAAGTCTAATGCTGATGCATATGCAAGTAATATTCTAATAGCCTCAAGTCTAGCTACAGGTGCATAGGTTTCATTGAAATCTATACCTTCCTCTTGGGAATAGCCTTGAGCTACCAATCTGGCCTTGTTTCTTAACATCACACCAGCCTCTTTCAATTTGTTTCTAAACACCCATTTGGTGCCAATAACTGGATGGTCTGATGGTCTAGGAACAAGTGACCATACTTGGTTTCTCTTGAACTGATTTAGTTCATCTTGCATGACTAAGATCCAAGATTCATCACCAAGAGCTTCATTGACTATCCTCGGCTCTATTTGAGAAACAAATGCTAAATAATCACAGGGTATCATATTACCTCTTGTTCTTACCCCAATAGATGGATCACGATAATATTCTCAGGTGGGTGATCTTTCTTGTATCTCCACTCCTTTGGAAGATTTTCATGTGTAATTTCCTTTTGTTGCATGTCTTCCAGAGGTGGATCACCCTTGTCCTCAATTGATGTATTCTTTAGTTTCTTGGACAGTTCATCTGCATCATCATTATCACTATCTTCTTCCTTTCTCAGGGAAGGGTTAGTTTCATCAAAAATAATATGTACAGACTGTTCAATTAATAAGGTGCATTTATTAAATACTCTATAGCCTTTGGGTTTAGAGGTGTACCCCATGAAGATGCCTTCATCTGATTTGGCATCCAACTTACCAATGTCCCTTTTTCCATTGTTGTGGATGAAGCAAGGACATCCAAATGTCCTGAAGTGACTGATCTTTGGTTTCTTTCCTTTGAACAGTTCATATGCAGTCTTCTTTAGGATTGGCCTGATCATTACTCTGTTGATAATGTAGCTTGCTGTGTTGACTGCTTCAGCCCAAAAATACCTTGGCAGATCATATTCTGATAGCATTGTTCTTGCCATATCCAATAGAGTTCTATTCTTTCTCTCAGCAATTCCATTTTGCTGTGGTGTCCTTGGTGCTGAGAAATTATGCTCAATCCCTTGATCAACACAGAATTTAGCAAATTTTTCATTCTGAAATTCACCACCATGATTTGATCGGATAGAAACAATGCTGAACTTCTGATCCTTCTGGACTTTCTTACTGAAACTAACAAAGTTTTCAAATGTGTCATCTTTATGCTCTAGGAATGATACCCATGTGAATCTTGAGTAATCATCGACTATGACAAATCCAAAGTTCTTTCCTCCAAGACTGGTAGTTTTCATTGGCCCAAATAGATCCATATGAAGGAGCTCTAAGGGTTTTGAGGTGGTTACCACCGTTTTTGACTTGAACGAGCTCTTGGTGTGCTTTCCCTTAGCACAAGATCTACAGACGTCTTCCATTTTTGCACTGACCTTTGGCAGGCCTTCCACAAGATTTTTCTTTAGCAATTTTCTCATCCCATCTATGCTGCAATGACCCAGTCTTCTGTGCCACAGTTCAGTTGACTGGCTTTTATTTGCTGCCAGGAAAACATCCTGATCCTTGAGTTCTTCAAGATGAAGTGCATACAGGTTCTTCTCCTATTGGCTTAAAAAGATTACTGCTCCATCCTTTAGTATGCTGCACTTTGACTCTTGAAACTGAATCTGATGACCTCTGTCACAAAGCTGGCTGATGCTATGAGGTTGTGCTTCAGCCCTTTGACAAGCAATACATCTCAATGACTATTTTTCCTTTGTTGCTCACAGAGCCTCTGCCAATTACTGTGCCTTTCCCATTGTCTCCATAGGTAACTGTTCCTTCTTCAGCTTGGATATGGGTGAATAGCTTCTAATTTCCTGACATGTGCCTTGAGCACCCACTGTCCAAATACCATTTGGATGCTCGAGTGTTACCCTGAAATAAAATCATCAAGTTTTAAATTCTTTTGGGTCCTGATTAGTTAGTATCATTGATTTTACCTTTGATTATCCATTTCTTATGTTTTGTTGGGCATGTTGTTATGATATGTCCTAACTTGTTGCAATGACTACAGCAGGATAATTTGGTTACTTTTTCTATACATTTGAAGTTAGCTTTGTATGCTATATCTTGTTCGGGTACAAATTTTGGTGTTGGATATGTTTTAGGATAAACTATGTTTTCTTCATTATCTAGGGGTGTATATCCTTAATCCATTTTTCTTCTTACATGATCTTCTGGCACCTTTTAATATGAGGGAGTTTTTACCATTTGTGAATTTTTCTAATGTGCTAGATAACTGTATACTTTCTTCTGTTAGTGTCTTGATTTCAGTTTTCAATTCATCTGAACTTACTTGTTTTTCTAATTTAGTTATTTGTTCATTCTTAGCTTTTAGATCTTCACATAACAGTTCATTTCTTCTTTTAAGCTCAGTTATTTGAATTTCTAATTGTTCATTTTCTGATTTTAGATCTGAGTTTGTATTTTCTAGACAAACTATGTTTTTCTTGCTTACTTTTAATAGTTTGGTTACTTCTCTATATTTATTATATAGTTCGTTGAAAGCTTCTTCTAAACTATCAGAATCTGAACCATTACAAGAATCAAAGGATGAGTCAGAGGTTACCTTTTCTTCGATATTTGCCATGAAAGCCAGGTTGGCTTCTTCCTCATCACTGGCTGAGCTTGACTCACTGTCTGAGTCGTTGCTGTTGCTCCATGCAGCTGCCATAGCTTTCTTCTTATATTTCCTGAACTTCTTGGAGCTCTCTCTCTTCCTGAATTCAGGCTTCTTGAGCTTTGGACATTCAGCTTTGATATGTCCTGGCTTTTTGCACTCGTAGCATATGGGCTCACTCTTCTTTTAATCCTTTCCATCTGGTTTCTTGAAGTCTTTATTTCTTTGAAGTGTCTTCTACCAGATTGGAACTTCTTCTTCTTTGCTAGAATGCGTTGCAATCTTTTTGACAGCATGGCTTCTTTATCTTCACAGCCACTTGAGTTCTCATCTTCAGCTGATGACTCATCTGACTTGTCTTCTTCTGCTTTAAGAGCATTTGAAAGCTTCTTTCTGCTAGAGGACTCTCCTAGCCTTTCCATATTGATCTCATGGGCCATGAGGGACCCAATGAGTTTTTCCAAAGACATCCTTTTCAGATCATTAGCTTCTTCAATAGCTGTGACCTTTGGGGTCCATGAGGATGGTAAGGATCTAAGAATTTTCCTCGCCATGTCTCCAATCTCATAGGTTTTTCCTAGTCCGGCTAACCCATTTGTGATATCGGTAAATCTACTGAACATGTGGGTTATGGATTCACCTGATTGCATCTAAAATCTTTCATATTGTGTAACAAGAATATCAATTCTTGTCTCCTTCACCTTGTCTGTGCCTTCATAGGTAATTCTAAGCTTTTCCCACATCTCCATTGCGGATTTGCAGGCTGAAACTCTGTTGAATTCCTTTTTGCTTAGTGCACAGCACAGAATACTCTTAGCCTTACAGTTCAAGGAGATCTTTTTCCTGTCATCATCTGTCCACTGAGCTTTCTCATTTGTGACCAGGTGATCACCTTCTTCTACTATTGACCATATCTGATAGTCGTGACCTTAGAGAAAGTACTCCATTCTGGTCTTCCAGTAAGCATAATCTTCACCATCGAAGAGAGGGGGTCGGTTGACAGACTGACCTTCAATGTTACCTTGGGCTGCCATGGATCTTTACTCTTCAGATCGTTAGATCTTCTTCTTTGTCGAAGAGACTAGCTCTGATACCACTTGTTGCCCAGTTGACTAGCCCAGAGGGGGGGTGAATGGGTCTTTAAAAATCTATTTAGGTGACACCTGTACGTAAAAGTATACACAAAAACAATCTTCGATGTTGGTTAGTAACGGTTAGTATGAACAACAAACTCACAAAGAATCAATCACACAACGCAAGGAATTATCCTTGTTCGGACCTCCTTTCCTTAGGAGTCCTACGTCCAGTCCCTGAACAACAACTCAGGTTTTCACTAACTAGGGTACAGTCCCCCTATGGACACTACAACACACAGCACAGCTGGTCTTCCTTCACACCAGAAGGGAATAACCACACCCTGGATACCTCACCAGGTCTTCCTTCACAATCGAAGGGAAACAGCACCCTGGATCTCACCAGGTCTTCCTTCACACACGAAGGGAAACACCACAAAGAGAATAGAAGGAATTCAAGCCCCAGATTAAGCTTTTTCAAGCCAAGATCTGAAGCAACAAGTACTGAGAGCAAAAAGATCTAGACAAGGCACACTCTCAGAACTACACAGGCTCTCTTAGAAATTCTATTACAGCACAGAGAGCGAAGAGCTAAGGATGATGATGAATGAGATTCTTGGCTCTAGACTTCTTGCAGAAGAATTTGAATGGTTGAATTGCGAGATGCTTGTTCTCCACTTCAGTTCTTTTTTTTTGTTCTTTTCTTTTGTCTTGTATTTATATCTCCTTTTGAAAATACGGTCGTTGAGGTAACCGTTGTCTCTTAAATTGATAGACGTTAGACTGCTTGACATTTGGAAGCTTCAACAATCTTTTATCCATTTGAGCACGCAAAGAGATAGGGTCTTCTGGCGTCTATATGGTCCAACGTTGTATGACAGAATGTCTTTAGGACCCTGCACACATTAAATGCTAGAACAGTAGACAGCTAGGTTGTCTCTTGTTGTCAGTAAACATTGACGTGAGTATTCACCAAAATAGCAATGCCAAATAGGTTGTTCTAAAAGATGTTGATAGAATATGCACAATAGTGAAAAGATATCATCTGCATGCATGCAGAGATACGTTATGTCTTTATTAAATGCACAGCAGTCAGATAGATAAGAGAAGACTTTGACTATTCAACACTTTAAGAGATAAGATAAATGTCAAATCGATATAAACCATAAAGTCATTGTCTATATGACTTATGAAATCGTTATGAATACAAACAAGTCATTATAGAGAGCAAATCGTTATAGAGAGCAAGTTTATGTGTTCAACAAGGAAATCGTTATGAACACTTATCAAGTCGTTATGAGCTTTAAAGAAATCTTTGCAAGAAGCAAATCGTTATGAGCTCTAAAGAAATCGTTGCGCAAAGTAAGTCGTTATGAGTTCTAACGAAATCGATGCGCAAAGCAAGTCGTTATGAATTCTAAAGAAATTGTTATGATAACTTAAGAAATTGTTACGGCGAGCAAGTCGTTGCGAATTCTAAAGAAATCATTATGATAACTTAAGAAATCGTTACGGCGAGCAAGTCGTTGTGAGTTCCAAATAAATCGTTATGATAACTTACGAAATCGTTACGGCGAGCAAGTCGTTGCGAATTCTAAAGAAATCGTTATGATAACTTAAGAAATCGTTACGGCGAGCAAGTCGTTGTGAGTTCTAAAGAAATCGTTATGATAACTTAAGAAATTGTTACGGCGAGCAAGTCATTGCGAATTCTAAATAAATCGTTATGATAACTTACGAAATCGTTACGGCGAGCAAGTCGTTGCGAATTCTAAAGAAATCGTTATGATAACTTAAGAAATCATTGCGACCGGCAAGTTGTTACGAGTTTGAAGAAATCGTTGCGATGACTTATAGAATCGTTGTCAGAACGATTTGTTTGTAATCAAATGATGTCACAGTAAAGAAGTCGTTCAGACACTTAAGAAATCGTTATGAATTCAAATCGTTATAGCATTAACGGAAGTCGTTGTAACTTTCAACAGAAGTCGATGTGGGCTTAGAGAAATATGATCTTGACAAGATAAAGGCTTCAGTATTGGCTTATTTGTCCTTGGTATATTTTCTGTACTTAAGACTTATGAAGAATGTGTTAGAATTTTTGTTTGATTTTGTTAATCACCAAAATAAATATGTAATTAATTAAGATTACATAGGGACAGACTAAGCATCAGGCTGACAAATTCCTGTGTAACTATAAGTGCAATGATACCTGCATGGGCCTCCAGGTGAGGCATCTGCCAAGATACACTTCTGATCATGCTCCTCTGCTGGTAACTTTCAATCCATCAAATCCTCACCTGGCTAGGTTTACATTTCAGTCTATGTGGATCACTCATGAGAATTTCTTAGATACTATCAAAGCCGCATGGGCAGCTCCATTTGCTTGGCACTATCATCCTTTTGTTGTCCTCCAACAGAAGCTTAAAGCAGTCAGATGTGCCCTTCGAAGTTGGAATAAAGATACTTTTGGAGACATCAATGATAACTTGAAAAATTATGAGGGGGTTGTCGTGGTCATGCAAGAAGCCTTTGATATTGATCCTTCTCCTTCTAATCGGGCTGCTATGGAGGAAGCTAATGCTAGATTGAGGAAAGCTATCAACTGTGTGGAAATTTTTTGGGCTCAAAAGGCTCGCATGCAATGGATGGAAAATGGGAACAAAAACACTGCTTTCTACCATGTAGTGGTTTAAGGTAATCGGAGACGTAACCGAATTAATAGGCTGCAGGTTAATGGTGTCTGGGTGGAAGACCAGGATACCCTAAAGGAGGAGGCTGTGAACTATTTTAGCTTTATTCTTCAAACTTCTGATCATGACAATGATGAGTATATCCTGCAAGCTATCCCTGCCTTTATTTCGGAGGACCAGAACAATATGCTCACTGCTGTCCCTTCTGAGGAGGACCTCAAGGCTTCTGTTTGGAGCCTTGATGCTAACAGTGCGCCTGGCCCTGATGGTTTTACAGGTTAGTTTTTTTACCTCTTGTTGGGGAATTGTCTCCTAGGATGTTATTGCTGCGGTCACTAGTTTCTTTCAGGGCCTTCCCCTACCTAGAGGGGTCACATCCTCTTTAATCGCCCTGGTGCCTAAATCTGATTGCCCAGCTTCCATCACGGACTTTAGACCTGTATGTTTGTGTAATTTCTGTTACAAAATAGTATCTAGAATTGTTTGTGACAGGTTGGTTCAGGTTCTTCCCCATATTATTTCGAAGGAACAAGGAGCCTTTGTCAAAGGAAGGTTTATCATTGATAATATTTCCTTAGCCCGACAACTTGTCAAAGATATTGAAAGAAAGGTTAGGGGCCACAATGTTCTGTTCAAGCTAGACATCAGAAAAGCTTATGATACTGTGGAGTGGGATTTCCTCCTGGCAGTTATGCAGAGATTTGGTTTCTCCCATCAGTTTATGTCTCTCATTGGGATGTTAATTTCTAATTGCTGGTTTTCTATCATTTTAATGGCTCCCCTCATGGATACATTCAATCGACTAGGGGCCTCAGACACGGGGATCCAATAGCTCTGGCTCTTTTTATTATTTTGGAGGAAGCGCTTAGTAGAGGAATTAGCAAGATGGTCTGGTCTGGCTACATTCAGCCTTATGCTGGACCTAGAAATTGCCCGTAGATATCCCATCTTCTTTATGCTGATGATACGCTTGTTTTCATAAATGGAGGAATTCTAAATATCAAGAAACTGATGGATTTCCTAGACAAGTACTCTAAAAGCTCTGGCCAACACATCAACGCCTCCAAGAGATGCTTTCTGATTTCACATAAAGCTTTGGCTCAGGCGGTTCATAGAATTAAAATGCTGACTGGATTTAAGAGACAGAATGGTCCTCTCCCTTACCTGGGTGTATCCCTGAGATCTGGAAGAACTCAAGCTGCTGATTTCCAACCTCTTATTGAGAAGCTCAACTGGAGGCTTGCAACCTGGAAACCAAGACTGTTATCCCAAGTGGGTAGAGTGACCCTCATCAACTCTATCATAGATTCTCTCCTGGTTTACTTGGCTTCTTCATCCTCCATTCTAGTAGTGTTTTGTGTTACTTTGACAAGATCACTGCATCCTTTTTCCGAAATGGCACGGACGGGGCTCGTGGGCGCCACTGGGTGGCCTGGCATTTGATCAAGCGTCTGCTTGAGTAGGGAGGCTTGGGTGTTCGTGATCTCAAAATTGTGTAGCTAGCTATGGTAGTTAAGTCCCTGTGGAACATTATGCATGGTTCCTCCTTATGGTCAACATATGCTAGAGGGTGCCATCAGTCCACCAACTATAGACAGCTCTCTGGCATTTGTTCTAAGGATCAGATTAAAGCTCTCCAGATCATTAAGGATAGAGAGTCTGGGAATTCGCTTTCTCTGGTGTAGGCGACCTAGCCGCTGGCCCTTGGGCCTGGCCGGCCATGGCCGCCTCAGGGGAGGCACTTGCTCCTCCCCTGGGTCGCTCCTTTGCCAGTGTGGTTGCTGCTTCTCTCGAGCTTCCCCCTGTTCCCACCATACAACATGCCCCCACCTTCACCGATCTTGGTGAACCTGCGGTTTTCTTCAGCAAGGAGGAGATGGATGCATCGCTGATCCCCTTCCAGTTCTCGGTGGTTGCAAAAACGGCTTATGGGCGGCCTGCTGTTCCTGAGATCCGATCTCATATCCAGTCTAGATGTGGTCTTAAAGAATCGTTTCTAATCAGTGCTTTGGACAATCATCATCTGCTGTTCAGATTTAAATGTCACGATGATTATCTCAGGGTGCTTTTATGTGAATTTATCTATGTCCAAGGTAAGCGGTTCAGATTTTTTAAGTGGTCTCCTCTCTTTAATCTATCCGAAGAACCAACTATTCTTCCTGTTTGGATTGAGTTTCCCGCTCTTCCTGTTAACTTATATCAAAAGAGCTTGCTGTCTTCTATTGCGGCCAATGTTGGCCCAGTTCTTCAAGTCGCACATGATACAGAACTCCTTCTTAACACTAAGGCGGCCCGGGTTTGTGTGGAAATCGATGTGCTGAAACCTAGGCCTGACAGGGTCTGGATTGGGATGGGTGAGTTAGGAGGATATTGGCAAGATGTTATTTACCTTAATATTCCGGATTTTTGCCATGGCTGCCGACGGCTAGGGCACAATCAGGAGAAGTGCCGCTCTGTGGAGTCTGGGGTGCTTTCCAATAAGCAGCGACCCGTTACAAAGTTGACAGTTGGGAAACCTAATACCACTTGGGTTCCGGTTGCTGATGGCGGCGCAGGAGGTGAATCGCGTTTAGACGAAGCGGCTAAGGAACATAAGGATCCTGAGTCCCGGAATCCGAGTCCTTGTAAGGAGGCGTCGATCGGTCCTATGTCGAACGTGCATGGGAGCGTTGGCGCGACCGTTGTTACGGGTCAAGGTATCACGTCGGAGGATCAATGGCCATCATTAACTCCGATACCGCAGAATTGCATGCAGGAACCTAACGTATTACGTGCTCTTCCTGACCCTGTTCTGGAGGTCTTTTGTGATAACAGGATTGCTGATCCCCCTTCTTTGGGGATGCAACCTCCTGTGCTGGCAGAAGATGCCTTGGGTGAGTCTAATATTCGTGGATCTGAGGTTGATACGTTAACGTTGGCTAGACGGGATAATCAGCTGATGCCTCTCCACTCAATTATTGCTGTTGACACTGGTGGGGCTCGTAGGGAACGGGTTGTTACTAGAGCGCGTGCTCGTTCGGAGGATAGAGGTAAGGATCCATTATCTCAATGAACTCAGCCCTTTTCTGGAATATACGGGGGATCGGGAATATGTCTTCTTGCAGGTGTCTCAAAAAATTGGTTCGTCAATTTCATCCTTCTATTGTGGCTATTATGGAGCCTAAGCAACCTCTTGCAAAGGCCTCTCGGTTATCTTATTCTTTGAAGCTGGATAATTTTGCGGGTAACTTGGATCATGAATCCAAAATTTGGGTCTTCTGGGATTCAACCCTTCCTTTTCAAGTCGTGGCTACATCTGACCAGTATATTACTTTGGGGCTTCCTTCTGCGAATGGATTCTCTTGCTTTATTACTTGCATCTATGCTTCTTGTGACTGTGCTACTCGTCGCCAGATGTTTGACGAGCTTATTCAGTTTTCTGTTTTGGTGGATGTCCCTTGGCTTCTTGGTGGCGACTTCAATTGCATCGCCCACCCATCTGAAAATTTTGGTGGTTTATTTGGTAATAACACTGGTATGATTGAATTTAATGCTTTTATTGCTGCTATTGGCCTTTTTGATGCTGGCTTTATGGGCCCCACTTATACTTGGAGCAATAATCGTACTGGAAGTGCTAATATCCGTGCTCGTTTGGATCGTATCCTTATGAATAATCGGTGGCAAGACAGTTGGCCGAACCTTCTTGTCTCTCATCTTAGGAGAGGTCCTTCGGACCACTCCCCTCTAGCGGTTTCTAACCGTATTGTTGCTAGAGGCCCTAGTCGGTTTATCTTTCAAAACATGTGGCTTTCGCATGACTCTTTTCTTGCCCTTGTGGATGAAGCCTAGAGGAAGAATGATATCCAACATTGGAATCCTCTGATTCGTCTGCAGGTGAAGCTTAAAGAGGTTAAGTCTGCCCTCAAATGCTGGAACCGAGATGTCTTTGGCAATGTTCAGCAAATGGTTATTTTGGCCTCGGAGCAGGTGGACAAACTTCAAAGTGCATTTGATCTTGTGTCTTCTGATGATAACAGGTCTGCTCTCTACACCGCCAATGCCAATCTTAATATTGCTCTTTCCAGGGAGGAAGATTTTTGGAAACAAAAATCGAGGGTGGACTGGCTTACAAATGGTGAACGGAATACTTCTTTCTATCATGCCACGGTTAAGTGTAACAGGCGGAAGGGTTTCATTCATAGATTAAAAATTGATGGGCATTGGTGCATGGATCAGGATGTGCTCCGCCATGAAGCAGTTACTTTCTTCCAGTCGCTTCTCACCTCTCAAAATCATGTTATCGATGATAATATTTTGGATAATATCCCGGCTGTTATTACTCAGGAACATAATGACATGCTCTGCAGGACACCTTCGGCGGATGAGGTGAGGTCTATTGTTTTTGCTATGAATGGCCACAGCGCTCCTGGGCCGGATGGTTTCTCGGGCTTGTTTTTCACTCACTGTTGGCCCATCATTGGTGACGATGTGATAGCTGCCGTTCAGGGTTTTTTTGCGGGTTACACTCTTCCCCGTGGGCTTACGTCTTCCATTATTACCTTGATTCCTAAAGTTGATGAGCCTCAAACTTTCAGTGATTTTAGGCCTATTACCCTGTGCAACTTTGTCTATAAGATTATTACCAGGGTGTTTTGTGAGAGACTTGCTCCTATCTTACCCTCTATCATTTCAGAGGAGCAAAGTGCTTTTGTCAAAGGGAGATTCATTCTGGATAATGTGTCTCTTGCTAGACATATTTTGAGAGACATTGACCGTAAGGTGAGAGGTCATAATATTCTTTTCAAATTGGATATGGCAAAGGCTTATGATCGTATGGAGTGGGACTTCATCCTGCAGGTCATGAACAAGTTCGGTTTCTCTCCAAGGTTTACTTCTTACATTGCCATGGTTCTTTCTAATTGTTGGTCTTCTGTTAGCTTCAATGGTTCGTTGGTTGGTTTTTTCAAATCCACTAGAGGTATTCGGCAGGGTGATCCACTAGCTCCTATCTTATTTATTATTGCTTCTGAGGTCCTTAGTCGTGGATTAAGCCAGCTCTTTAACTCTGGTCGGATTCAGCATTATAGTAGCCCCAGGGGTTGTCTGAAGGTTTCTCATCTCCTATATGCTGACGACACTTTGATCTTTATGAATGCGGGTATTCTTAATGTCAAAACTTTGTTATCTTTCCTGCATGCCTATGAATTGAGCTCTGGTCAACAGGTTAATCCCAGTAAGAGTTGTTTTCAACTTTCTGTTAAGGCTCCTAGCGTGTTGGCTCGTAGAATTTCTCAAATCACTGGCTATCGCTGTCACCATGGTAGTATGATCTACCTGGGTATTCCTTTAAAACCCAAACGGCTGAAGACTCAAGACTTTAAATTCTTGGTTGATAGACTCACCCGCAAATTAGCGGGTTGGAGGGCTAAATCGCTGTCCCAAGCTGGCTGGGCTGTGCTTATCAGGTCAGTTCTTTTGAGTCTTCCCGTCTATTTGGCTAGTTCAATCTCTATCCCCAAGTCTATTTGTCATCAGATAAACAGGGTTTGTGCCAATTTTTTCTGGCAAGGAGCTGATGGTAGCCAACGTCGCCATTGGGTTAGTTGGCACAGGTTGCAAAAACCTTTTGTTGAAGGTGGCCTTAATTTCAGAAACATTCAGACTTTACAAATTGCTATGGCTGCTAAACAGTTATGGTCTATTTTGCATGGCAATTCCCTCTGGTCTACTTATGCCAAAAATAGGTTCTTGAAAGGTTCACATCTTCGGGACATTTCAAGCCCTTCCCTTATGGTATTTCTAAGAATAACTTCTTGCAGGCTAGGGATATTGTTCTGGATAATTCTAGGTGGTTGACAGGTGATGGTTCCACGATGGATTTCTTTCGTGATAAATGGATTGGTGAGTGTACTGTCTTGCATGGCATGAGGAATGCGGCTTCCTATACTCAGCAGTGGCCTAGAATATCAGTTCGGGATATGGTCCTTTCACCTCACGAAAGTATTTGGAACAGTTTGAGCTCCAATCCGCATGAGGTTCAATCCCTTCTCTCTCATCGGCCGGATGTGTTCATTTGGGAAGGATCTGCTCAGGGCGACTTTTCAGTAAAATCGGCTTACTGTCTTGCTTCTCATAATGGTCTTAGACGACCTGCTTTTACTAAACTGTGGCATCATGCGTTTCCTCCTCGTTCAGCCATGTTTATGTGGAAGGTTCTTCATAGGGCGGTTCAGGTGGATTCTCGCATTATGGAATGTGGCATCCCGGTGGTCTCCAAATGTGTATGTTGTGCGGACCATCATCTAGAATCTCTAGGACCATCTGTTTATCTCAAGCGACATTGCCACGGAGTTATGGTCTTGGGTGGCGCCTTTGCTCCACAATAAAACTACCTGGAGCGACCATATCACTATTAGATGTTGGAGTATTATTGCTAACTCAAATTTGCGTTCGGCTTATCATTTAGCAGGTTTGCTGTTTTGTCTCTTAATGATTTGGGAAATATGGAAGTTTAGATGCACTGCTAGAATGGAGGGCAACCTTCGGACTGTTGAGGATATTAAGCATTCCATTATGTTTAATGTGCACCGAATTGTTAATACGTTGCACTTCTCTCGGTCTATTTCTTCTGCTCAGGCTGATGCTCTTCAGTGGTTTAATATTCATCCGGTGGTCAACATCAAAGTTCCTTTTCCGATAAAATGGCTTCGTCCCCAACATAACTACTGTCTCAATGTGGATGGGGCGTTCAAAGGTTCTACTGGCATCTGCGGGGGCGGTGGCTATTTCAGGGATTCTAGAGGTCAATTCATTTATGGATTTGCATTCTACTATGGCGCTGGCAGTAGCCTCCTGGCTGAGTCGAGGGCGATGCATGATGGCTTGCGTTTGGCACTTGAGAGGCGGCTTCCTGTCTCCATTCTTTATTCAAATTCGGCCCTGTTGGTTGGTGCTATCCACTCTGGGCAGTGTCCACATTGGTCGGTTTTCCTTGGTTGAAGGGTATTTGCAATATGGTTGATCACCTTAAGCCGATAATTCAACATTCTTTCTGGGAAGGAAATCAGGTGGCGGACTGCCTGGCCAATCATGCGTGTGCCCAGGCGGACAACACGGTCTACTCCGATTTCAGATTGCTCCCTCCCTCTTCTAGGGGTGCGCTTCATGTGGATAAAGCTGGACTGCCAAGCTTTCGGATTCCTTAAAGAGCCCTTTTTTTTCTACTTTTTGGTCATTGTGGTTTTCCTACTTTCGTACTCTTACTTCTAGTAGGTTGAAGTTTCATCAGGTGTCGGGTGTATCATGTACTTTGTTCATCACGATCATATCTATAAAATTTTTTGGTAATGGGTTGATCGCCTGGGGGGGTGAGCACATTTTCCTCCTCTGGAGGGAAATGCACCTGACCGGTCGCTGACCCTGTTGCCCTACTTAAAAAAAAAAAAAGATTCATGGGAATGGTTGACAGATTAACTTTGTGTCAGATGTTTGGATGGTGGAGAGGCCTCTACTGGATCTCCTTAGGTCAGGCTATGAAGGTGGCCAAATTTCTCTTCAGGAAGTTATTGATAACAGTGAGCATCCTATCAGATCCCTTCTTCCCAATGGATTATTGCAGGGGGTGTCTTTGACTGATGAAGAGGATACCTACATGTGGAAGGCTTCCAATGATGGGAATTTTTCTTCTAAATCGGCTTATAATTTGATCAGGAATCATGGTGTCAAGCGCCCTGCTTTAAAAAAGATGTGGCACCACTCTTTCAACAGAAAAGCATCTTTGTTCTGCTGGAAATTAATTAATAGAGCAGTTGCAGTGGATCAACGTATTGTCGAGTGTGGAATTCATCTTGCTTCTTGTTGTTCCTGCTGTAGCAGACCTCATAATGAGGATCTCAATCACCTCTTTCTGCATGGTGATCTGGCGGTCTCCTTATGGAATTGTTTGTTACCCCTTGTCCCTCCTAATATACAACTCCATGGCAGCATAACAGCCAAATTATGGCACTTCCTGTCGGAATCTAATATTTCTTCTCCTCTTGGATACGTGTTCCTTCACTGTCTCATTCTTGTGCTCTGGGAAATTTGGAAGGGGAGATGTATTGCCAGATTTGAGACAAAGAGAATTTCAGCTAGAATTGTTATAAGCAACATCATATTTAGAGTTGTCCATTCTTTATCTAAAATGCATTTTTCGGTGGATGCCATTCCTGATGAGATTATGATTCTTCAACATATGGGCTTCTTTCCTCAATGCAGAATTAAACAATGTAAGTTTATTCACTGGATTCCTCCAATAGCTGATTTCTCCCTTAATGTGGATGTAGCTAGTAAAGGCCATCCTTGGGATTGTGGTGGTGGAGGCTGCATTAGGGACAAGAATGGTGTTGTTTGGCTAGCTTTTGCTCACTTTTATGGCTATGGAAGTAGCATGATTGCCAAGGCTAGGGCACTGTGTGATGGGTTGCGTTTGCTGGATCTATTTGGCTTTCGACTCTCTTTGATTCATTCAAATTCTATGGCGTTGATTAGTTCCATTAATTCTGGCCGTTGTCCATCTTGGTGTGCCTATCGTTGGTGTCGAGATGCCTGCTCTTTTCTAAAGAAAAAGTCTTACTTGTTAAGTCGTGTATAGGGAGACCAACCAAGTTGCAAATGTATTTGCCAACCATGGCTGTCAGACTAAGCAGAACATGGTTTTTTGGGGCGCTCGGGACTTTCCTCATGTGTGTAAGGGACCCATCAGGCTAGACAAAATGGGTTTATGCCATGTCCGAATGATGTAACTCATTTTCTTATCATATTATAAATTTTCAGCCCAGGGGTCTCTTTGGTAGAGTGAGTCCATTCTCCCCCCCCCCTGGGGGAGGGTGCACTCTCCCAGATTGAGTTTCTGAGGACCGCCTTCATTAAAAAAAAAAGGTAAAATTATCCTAACACATGTGAAACAATAAATTTAAACATGGATACAAATAACATGGTATCATTAACATAAGCAAAATCATACAATCACATGCTTTCTTATTTTACTTTCACATAACACTAACACATGATCATTATTCAAATTTACAATATGATGCTAGACACAGGTACACCAAGAAATTCAAATTCATGATATGATATTACACATTTACACATGGTACTAGACAGGATAAAATTAACAATATTAACATTAACATTTGCACTATTTTCTTATGACATGCACACATGTATTTTTCCTTGGCTTTTACAGGCACTTACTTTCACACTATCACACATTCACTTACACATGTTTTCACTTTACACTTTCACATTATCACATGGTTTTCACATAGTTTTCACGTTGCATATTCACGTATCACTTATCACGTCACTTGCACATACCACGTGCCACGTTCACAAGTCACTTTACATGTTATACACATGTTCATTTTTCACGTTGCCAAGACACAGCCTAAACCACCACCAGATAGATCACATAACATGTACACACACATTCACTTTCACGTACTTAATCACTAGGTAAAGTGACCAAGTCTAGGTTCCTACAGAAACTGGGAAAAACCCTTCCCACCATTACCAGTGAAACTTGTCCACCTCCAGAATTTTCAAGACCCTTGCCTCGGGTATCACGTTTCACAATTGAGCTTTCCCGTAGGGGCACCACTACAGTACAGCTCCAAGCAATCTAGGGTGGCATTGTCTTATGTGCACATTTGTTTATGTTGTCACATATTATACACACATATATCACTTATCCACTCACTTCCCATGCACATGCACATACATTGTTTGATCTCTTATTTTGATGATACTCAAATATGATTCATTAATATACTGAAGTCATGCTTTATGCTTACATTTATATCTCACAATGTTTCTGTCATGTATAGCTCAAGAAAAAGTCATATATGCTCAGTGGTGTCGACATAGTGCCTTGTGGTGTCGACACTAGCTCACTGTCCCAGAAGAAGAATTTTGAAGAAATGGCCAGTAGTGTCGACACAGTGCCTTATGGTGTCGACACTAGTTAACTTTCCCAGAACCAGGATTTCAGCAAGTACCCAGTGGTGTCGACACAGTCTAGCTGTGTGTCGACACTAGTACACTGTCCCAGGAGCTTGTTTCTCAGCCAGGAACTTGTGTGTCGACACATAACAGTGTAGTGTCGACACAGTTTGGATAATTCTCCAGATCTAAAGTTACAAGTCACATGGAGGATTTTGGTAAGGGCTTTTTGGGCGGGAATTCCTATGCTCCCAATTCCCAAAATATTTTGTGAACCCTTGGGGCTATAAATACCTCTTTGCCACTTGGCTTTTAGAGAGGCATCCATCGGGACACACATCTGCTCTTTGTGCTCTAGAGTATTCCAGCCGACCACTGAAGAAAACTTCATCCTGGTGAATTGCTCCCAAATCTGAAGGAACAAAAGCCTTGAGCATCTTGGATGATCCATTTGGTGAAGAATTTCGAGCCATCAGAGTCTTCTTCCTGGAGCTGAAGCAGAAGAACAGAGTTCTACTTTTGAAGCAGAAACAGAGACCTTCGAACCAGTCTTCTTCAACTTTGAATTTCAATTGATTTGACGGTTCTTCATCTCAAACCTATTCTATTGAAGTGTGTATTGTGAAATTGGTGCAATCCTTGTGCCCAATTTCGTGTTACTGAATCTGAGATTTCTGAATCTCAGAGTGTGTGTGTTGTTGTGCGACTTTTCTGAACTGGCAAGATAAGCCACATTTGAGTGTGTGTGTGGATGGTGGATGTAGGATACACTGTTGTGTAATCCGAACCACCCTAAATCTCTCTATCTTTGTGGTTTGCTTGTCTCTTGCGTTAGATGCTTGATAGGCTCATTAGCATCTCATTATCTAACTGGTCTAATTTGTTTAGAAATGTCATTGATCTTTAGATTTTATACTGAATTCAATTTCTCTAAAATCCTATTCGAAGTGAATTTTTAAAATTCTAAGAAATCTATTCAACCCCCCCCCCCTTCTAGACTTCCTATAGCAGTTTTTCTGCAACATTTCATTTGGTATCAGAGCGGGTTCTCTTTGCACTTTAAGTGTTTGATCTAACGATCAAGAGTTTATCACTATGGAGAACACTAAGGGGTTTATTGCTGAGGGTCATTCAATTTCTAGGCCTTTGTTTTTCAATGGATCTGACTATGCTTATTGGAAAAATAGAATGCAAGTGTTCCTTAAACGCCGAATTATGAGCTCTGGAAGATTGTCGACAAGGGACCTGATGAACTTCCTGTGGATGAAAGTCTATGGACCAAGGACCAGATCAACAAGTCCACACTCAGCTGGAGTGCCATGAACATGATGCAATGTGCCATCCATCCCAAGGAGTATTCCAGAGTCTCCTCATGTAAGTCTGCTAAGGAGATGTGGGACAAGCTACAGCTCATTTATGAGGGAACTTCTGAGGTAAGAGAGACCAAGGCAAGTATCTTAGTCTCAGAATGAAAAGCGATGAGACTATTTCTGAGATGTTTGCTAGATTCATGCTTTTGGTTAATGGTCTTAAAGGTCTAGGAAAAGACTATTCTAATAGTGATCTTGTTAGGAAAGTTCTTAGATCACTTCCATCAGCCTGGCACACAAAAGCAACTGTAATTGAGGATTCAAAAAATCTATCAACCATGCAACTGGATGAGCTAATAGGTTCACTCATGACATATGAGATAAATCTGAAAAGAAATGCATCTATGGCTACATCTAAGAAGCCTATTGCTTTAAAAGCTTCATCTAGTTCAAAAATTATTATTGATCAATCTGATGAATATGATGAGTCCTCTGATGAAGAGAATGATGAAGAATTGGCCTTACTGACAAGGCAATTCAGAAAATTTTTGAGAAAGAAAGGGAAAGGTAAGTTTAAACCTTTTGTCAAAAAAGATGTTTAAAAAAAAATGACTTTAATAAAAAATTGGAAACCAATAAAAAGACTGACATTATTTGATACGAATGGAGGAAGCCAGGACACATGACAGGAGAGTGTCCTGATCTGAAAAAGAAATTGAAAAATCAAATGTTCAAAAAGACAAGGGCAATGCTAGCCACATGGAGTGACAAGGATGAAGAAGATCAGGACGAAAATGAATCAGAAGAAGAAGAAGTGACCTGTCTCATGGCAAGACATGAAGAAAATAATAAGGTAAATTCTTCATTTCAAAATTTCTCAACTGATGACTGGGAGGAAGCTTATGCTATTTTATTTGAAAAATTGTGTGAACTAAAATCTAAAAATAAAACATTGAGAAGAAAAATTAACAGCATAGTGCGAAGTCCACAAGATTCTGAGCAAACAAAATTGTTGACTAATGAAATCAATAACCTGAAAAAGGAAAAAGAATGTGTGAATGAACAACTTCATGTAATCAAGGAGAGATGTCAGTTAATTGAAAAAGAAAAACAAATCTTAATGAATGAAAATAAGAAACTCATAAATGAAAATGAAGTGATGCAAGAGGAACTGAAAACTGTCCAAAAAGAGCTGGATGACAAGAAACAGACCTTGACAAGACTTGTCAAAGGCAAACAAAACCTAGACGCTATTTTAGGAGTTCGGATGAACCCTACCAAGCATGGTCTAGGTTATCAGTCTGAAAGTAATAAGAAAATTGGATAAACATTGATAACCTCATTTATTCAAGAAAGCACTTCCTATGGTAATTCTGAAAAGAACTTCAAGGAAAAATCAGAAGCAAACTCCAAAACAAAAATTCAAAATTAGGTCAAAATTTTCAAAATGCAATTTAAACATGAAAAGACTCAAGGTAAAGATCAACATAATTTAAAATCTAGTTTAAGACCAACTTTAAATCCAAAGAACAACAAAAACTCTTCAGTTGATTCAAAATCATACATCAATAAGAATAAGGGTTTCACACCACAAAGAATCATGATGTGCACTCTATGCAAGAAATCTGGACACACTGATGAAAAATGCAGGTCAATAATGAATTTAAGGAAAATAAGGCAAATCTGGATTCCAAATCATCTTGTTGCTGAGCTGAAACAACTGATGGGACCCAAAGCAATTTGGGTACCAAAATTATCTTTCTAAATTTGTTTTGCAGGAATGTCTTACAGCCCACAAGAAAGATAAATGGTACCTTGACAGTGGCTGTTCAAGACATATGACTGGAGATAAGGAAACATTTTCAACATTGATTGAAAAAGATAGTAGACAAGTAATTTTTGGAGGTAAGAACAAAGGGCAAATCATTGGAACATGAAGAATTGGTAAGAATCCTTCAAGCTCAATTGAGAATGTTTTACTTGTTGAAGGTCTTGATCATAATCTCTTGAGCATAAGTCAACTGTGTGACAAAGGGCTTAGGGTAATTTTCAATTCTGAATCATGTGAAATTGTTGAAAAAGTATCTGGAAAAATAAAATTTCTTGGCCAAAGAATTAATAATGTTTACTTGGTTGATTTGAATGATCATCAACATGAAAATTTTTATCTTGTTGCCAACCAGCATGATTTATTCCAACTGTGGCATAGAAGGTTAGGTCATGCTAATGAAAATGTTCTGAATAAGTTGCTAAGATATTCTCTTGTAAATGGTTTACCAAAAATGAAGAGAAAGAAAAATGCAATTGTATGTGCTTCATGTGCCCAAGGTAAACAAACCAGGAAATCATTCAAATCTGTTGCACCCTTAATCACTTCCAAACCTTTTGAATTGTTGCATATTGACTTATTTGGTCCAACTAGGACACTCAGTCTTAGTGGACATAGATTGGGATTTGTGATTGTGGATGACTTTTCTAGATTCACGTAGGTGTATTTTCTATCTCACAAGAGTGATACTTTAGAAAATTCAAAGAATTTGTTGATAAAATTGAAAATGCAAAAACAAATAAAATCCACTCCATTCTTACTGATCATGGAGGACAAATTGACAATAATTTATTTTTTGATTTTTGCAAGAATAAAGGAATTAATCACAAGTTTGCTTCTCCAAGGACTCCTGAACAAAACAGAATTGTTGAAAGAAAGAATACGACTTTAGTGGAGATGGAAAGAACATTGTTGATTGAAAGTCAGCTTCAAAGAAAATTTTGGGCAGAAGCCGTCAACACTTCATGTTATGTCCTCAACAGAGTAATGGTAAGACAAGTCCTTAAGAAAGCTTCCTATGAACTTCTGAAAGGTAAGAAACCTCAAATTGCATATTTTAGAGTCTTTGGATGTAAAGATTTCTTTCATAATAATGACAAACATGATCTTGATAAATTTGAAAAGAAAAGTAATGTAGGCATCTTTCTAGGATATTCTGAAAATTCAAGGTCATATAGAGTGTTTAATAGTGAATCAAACAGTGTGGAGGAAACTCCTCATGTCATATTTGATGAGAATATTGAAAAATCTACTGACCTTAATTTGTGCATGAATCAAGAAGAAGATGTTGACATTCTTATAAAAGAAAAAGATCAATCTGTGGAGAATGAAGTGGTTGCTGAACCTGAAGCTGAGTCGACACCACAGAACATTGAGTCGACACCAGAGCAGGTAAGTGCAGCAACAAGAGGTAATTTCAAATACTTTAAAGACCATTCACTTGAGAATGTTGTTGGAGATGTTCATGACAGAGTCCATACAAGATCTCATTTTAGAAATGTCATTGAACAAGATCATATGGCTTTTATATCTCAAATATAACCCAAAAACATTGAAGAAGCTCTAAAAGATAATTCTTGGATAGAAGCAATGCATGAAGAATTGAATCAATTCAAAAGAAATAATGTTTGGAGTCTAGTTCCAAAAAATCCTGAAAACTCAATAATTGGAACTAGATGGGTGTTTAGGAATAAATTGAATGAAGAAGGAAAAATTGTTAGAAATAAAGCAAGACTGGTTGCTAAAGGATATAATCAAGAACTTAGAGTTGATTTTGAGGAATCCTTTGCACCAGTAGCTAGATTAGAAGGAGTGAGAATTCTATTAGCATATGCATGTTCCAAAAACTTCAAATTATTTCAAATGGATGTGAAAACTGCCTTTTTAAATGGTTACATAAAAGAAGAAGTGTTTGTTGCTCAACCTCTTGGATTTGAAGATCTTGATAAACCTAACCATGTGTATAAACTGCATAAAGCTCTTTATGATTTGAAACAGGCTCCAAGAGCATGGTATGATAGATTGAGCATTTTTCTGGTTGGTATGAATTATTCAGAGGTAAGGTAGATCAAACACTTTTCACAAAATCAGTCCACAATCATATCATTGTAGTTCAGATGTATGTGGATGATATTATTTTTGGATCCACTAATCCTTCACTGTGTGAAGAATTTTCAAATCACATGCACAGTGAATTTGAAATGAGTCTTATGGGAGAATTACAATTCTTTCTTGGTTTGTAGGTCAAACAACTTGAGGACGGGTTCTTTATAAATTAAGCCAAATATATTAAAGAATTACTCAAAAGATTTCACTTTGAACAAGCCAAACCAACATCAACTCTCATGAGTACAAGCATCAAATTGGACAAAGATGAAAAAGGTAAATTGGTTGATGCAAAGCAATACAGAGGTATGATTGGATCTCCTTTATATCTTACTGCAAGTAGGCCTGATATTGAATTTAGTGTATGTCTTTGCGCTAGATTTCGGTCTAGTCCGAAGGAAAGCCATTTGCTTGCAGTTAAGAGGATTTTTAGATATCTCTGTGGAACTTGTGATTTGGGTTTATGGTATCCAGTTGGATGTCATGCTAATTTAATTTCATATTCTGATGTTGATTATGCTAGATGTAAGCTTGATAGAAAGAGTACTAGTGGTTATTGTCAATTCTTAGGAAATTGCATGATAACATGGGCTTCTAAAAAGCAACACTCAGTTGCACTATCTACTGCAGAAGCAGAATATGTTGTTGCATGAAGGTGTGCAACTCAAGTGTTGTGGATTAAAAGTCAATTGCTTTATTACAACATTGATATTGGATGCTCATCTATTTTGTGAGATACCTTCCATACCACCTCAGCTATATACATTTCTGCAAACTCAGTTTGAAACTCTAAATTCCTCCATAACAGAAATGTCTAACAGATTTGAACTTCGGATTCAGAGATTAGAAAATTCTATGAATGGTCAGTTTGTGAGACAACATGAAGCAGCTAAGCATGTAACAAGAAGATTCAACAGACTAATTGGCACTTCGGGTGATGCTTGTACCCAACTTAAAGAACTTCAGCTCAAGACTCAAGCAGTTCTAGAAGGAATTTTGCTTAATTCTCAACAGGGACTGTTCAATAGCCAAGAACCTGTAACTCAAGTGTCCAAAACTCGATTGTCCTTTGATCATCTGGTTGATGATATGGACGGTATGAAGTCTTCAATTGCTCACATTGATCAAGAAATGGCAGATCACAAGTCTGATTTTAGCAATTTCATGCAACATGGCACAGTTCCCAGCTCATCTTTCTCATCTCACAGTCTTGGTGTCATTCAAGAAAATATGTATGAAAATCATCAAAGAATGGAAGATATTTCCTCCACTATGCAAACATAAATGAGAACAAGCTTGAATGCTATGGAAGCAAGGATGAAGACCATGGAGACCATCTTACTCCCTATTCCTCCTCCTCCTCCACCTCCTTCTGCATGATATTTTTTGTTTTGATGATGTCAAAGGGGGAGAAGGGGATTTACATTTTGGGATGTTAATCTTTAAACTTCTTTTTGGGATACATCTTGATATGAATGCTAACATATTTCGATTGTTGGATGCTTGTATGTATGATTTTTCTTTGGAAATGACAAATGAATGACATGTTTTGCTTGCAAAGGGATGACAAATTGTGGATGTCATTGTTATGCTTATGATATGCTATGAAATTATGAATGGATGTCTTTTAATATCACATGTGTGAGAAACTCAAGTTAATTTAATAAATCATGGTTGTCATCATCAAAAAGGGGGAGATTGTTGGATCTCTTATTTTGATGATACTCAAATATGATTCATTAATATACTGAAGTCATGCTTATTATGCTTACATTTATATCTCACAATGTTTCTGTCATGTATAGCTCAAGAAAAAGTCATATATGCTCAGTGGTGTCGACACAGTGCCTTGTGGTGTCGACACTAGCTCACTGTCCTAGAAGAAGAATTTGAAGAAATGGCCAGTAGTGTCGACACAGTGCCTTGTGGTGTCGACACTAGTTAACTGTCCCAGAACTAGGATTTCAGCAAGTACCCAATGGTGTCGACACAGTCCAGCTGTGTGTCGACACTAGTACACTGTCCCAGGAGCTTGTTTCTCAGCCAGGAACTTGTGTGTCAACACATAATAGTGTAGTGTCGACACAGTTTGGATAATTTTCCAGATCTAAAGTTACCAAGTCACATGGAGGATTTTGGTATGGGCTTTTTGGGCGGGAATTCCTATGCTCCCAATTCCCAAAATATTTTGTGAACCCTTGGGCTATAAATACCTCTTTGCCACTTGGCTTTTAGAGAGGCATCCATTGGGACACACATCTGCTCTTCGTGCTCCAGAGTATTCCAGCCGACCACTGAAGAAAACTTCATCCTGGTGAATTGCTCCCAGATCTGAAGGAACAAAAGCCTTGAGCATCTTGGATGATCCATTTGGTGAAGAATTTCGAGCCATCAGAGTCTTCTTCCTGGAGCTGAAGCAGAAGAACATAGTTCTACTTTTGAAGCAGAAACAGAGACCTTCGAACCAGTCTTCTTCAACTTTGAATTTCAATTGATTTGACTGGTTCTTCATCTCAAACCTATTCTATTGAAGTGTGTATTGTGAAATTGGTGCAATCCTTGTGCCCAATTTCGTGTTACTGAATCTGAGATTTCTAAATCTCAGAGTGTGTGTGTTGTTGTGCGACTTTTCTGAACTGGCAAGATAAGCCACAATTGAGTGTGCGTGTGGATGGTGGATGTAGGATACACTGTTGTGGAATCCGAACCACCCTAAATCTCTCTGTCTTTGTGGTTTGCTTGTCTCTTGCGTTAGATGCTTGATAGGCTCATTAGCATCTCATTATCTAACTGGTCTAATTTGTTTAGAAGTGTCATTGATCTTTAGATTTTATACTGAATTCAATTTCTCTATAATCCCATTCGAAGTGAATTTTTAAAATTCTAAGAAATCTATTCAACCCCTCCCCCCCTTCTAGATTTCCAATAGCTATTTTTCCGCAACATTTCATACATATATCATGGAATATAACTTATCACATTTAGACACTCAAATTAGTCATAATCAGTAATTAATAGAAGCTAAACATGATGCTAATCACAATTTTAAACTTGGTTGAGCCTTAACATTCAATTTACAGTACAGAACCTTCCAAAATTCAGAATTCATTCTACAATGACCAGAACCAACTAAAAATTTAACCACATGGTACATATGTATCACAGAACACATCACTAATTTTTCATAAATTTTGGAGCAGTAAAACTGTTTTTAATATTAAACATAGATTTCAGGCAATTTACATGATATTTCAATTTGAACATGGTAGACAGTAAACCATCTATTCTAACAGATATAAAACATGCAAATAGTGGTTCTAACTTCATTAAAATTTATGAACAATAACATTCAACATACATAATTATTCTGTATTTAAATTTGTCATATCATGGTGTAGAAAGATTCAGAAACTAATAGCACTATGCACAGTACTTAGTATCCTACCAAATTTTAACCACGGTTCACATACAGTAAAAAGAACATATCAGAAAATTTCCACAATTTTTGGAGCAGAAGCACTAATTTTAATAGTTATCATTAATTTCATGAATTTTAATAGGATAATTCATTTAATCATGAAGGATAGTGAACTATCTGTTCCAACAGTCCTAAAGCATGCATTGAGTGGTACTGAATTCATGATAATTTTTCTGAAATCATAACATGCACCAATTCTAATTTTTCCCAATCAAACTCTATCAAATCATGCATATTTCATCACAACAGAAATTTTATAAATAAGAATTATCATTGTAAAATCATCAATATTCCATGGCATGATCCACTAAACATATTAGACAGAATTACATTTTCTAAAAACATACATGTTTTCGCAATTTTCCCAAAAATTACATCACATGCAGTCACACATTGTTCTGAAAAAAATCAAAGAACTTGGCGTCCAGGGTCTGGACGCCTATAGAGTAAACGGCATGATCGACCACCGTTGACCTAGGATCTTGATGGCAACAAAGTGGCCGTCAGATACAGAAAACACTGAAATTTGGGGTTCCATAAATTGAATAAAATCTGAAAAAATAATAAAAACCTAAAGGATAAGTCTATGGCTTGAACAATTAAGTCACTTGCCTTTAAATAAATCTAATGAGGAATGATTCTGTCGAAGAAGCCCTCCTCAGCCGCTGCCAAGAAGGTGCTCTAAATCTGCTGAGATCTGGTCCTCCTATCGATGTAGGCCGTACTTCGGAGTCGGGGAAGCTTCCTCTGTCCAAGAACTAGCTCCCGGTTGAAGAAGATCTCTGGAAATGTCCTCCAATAGTCAGATCCAACTCACCCAAGATCAGGTTTCCTCATAAAACTTTAGGGTTTTCACAAAGAGCTAAACAAGACCTAATCTAAATGAAAGATGGGTATTTTATAGGCTTAAGGGGTCGGGCACGCATTAGGGGTAAGTTATCCTGCCATTGGGAAAGTTTCCTAAACGAGAACACATCAAAACCGCTACCATTTTCAGATCTGGAAACACACACAGCTGGAGAAATAGACGTCCAGTTCACTACCATTGACCCCAGGTCAACGTCCATCGATGTTGACGCCAGGAGACAGTAAACGACACAACTGTGGCTGTCTACTCACTCTTAATGTCAAGAGATATTGAAGTTAAAAAGGAATTTTGGCTAGAACACAAAAATGATTAAGTAAACACACATGCACAATACAATTACATACTATATGCACTACATTATTTAAATACACTAAGCACAGATATAAATAACTATAATATACACACAAGAATAACATATATTTATATACATGCACATGAGTAAACAATTGTTTATAATATGCATCAAATAAACAGTATCAAATGCACAAAATTCGGGGGCCTCACACCTTCTCCCCCTTAAAAAGATCTTCGTCCTCGAAGATTGGATCATGTACCTATGGTGACATCCTCAGTGTCCTTCCAGTCAACGCTTGTACTATGGCCGATGCTTGAGTTCTTGTTGCTGGCTTCATCATTGCTGGTACATCTCCGGGAACAAACTTCTTCTTCAGATTCGGACATTCTCTAATCTGATGATCCTCGCTGCCACACTTGAGACATCTTCCCGACCTCGTCCAACACACATCTTCGCCATGACGCTTTCCGCAGTGTACACACTCGAGCTTCTCGCTGTCTGTAGAAACTACTGATTGGGGTGCTGATTCTACTGGTACCATAGCTGATTGCTGACCTTCCATAAGCTTCTGCATCTTCCTATTTTGCCGCTGGAATGGTTCTGGTAGTCTCTGCAACCGAGCCTTCTTCTCCTCCAAGTACAATGTCATCTCACTCTCCTGCCTGCATGCCGCACTAAGAGCCGTATCCATAGTCCTACGGTCAAATGCTACAAGTCTGGCTCTCAATGATGGTCTAAGCCCCATCACAAACTTCTTTACCTTACGCCTCTCATCAGCAACTATGTGCGGTGCATACCTCGACAACTCTGCGAATCTAGCCTCATATTCCAAAATTGTCATCGAACCTTGAGTCAACGTCAAGAATTCCTACTACATTTTGTCCTGAATGTGCTCAGGAACATAATTGGCCTCAAATAACCACACGAACACTTCCCAAGTCACCTCCAACTCCACTCCCTCAAACTGCTTACGAAGAACAGAAGACCACCACACATCTGCTCATTCCTAAAGTATGTATCTTGCTAGACTGACCTTGTCATCCTCTGCACACCAGATAGCTCTGAATATCTTCTCGATCTCTCTAAGCCAGCTCTCCGCAACCAACCGCTCACTCTCCCCCTTAAAACAGGGTGGAGCCATCCTCTTGAACCTTTCCATGATCGATACACCTCCCACACCATGGTCCTACTGAGCTGGTGCCGGAACCTGAGCATGAAGCTGCGTCTGAAGAGCTGCCTGCATCTGTGCTTGAGTCTGCATCACTTGTACAAGCCCTTACATGAACGTGCCATAGTCAACCAACGATGGCGGGGGTGGCACAGGTGGTCCCTGAGGTGCTGGCACTTCCTGCTGCTCACTTACAGTCCTCCTAAGTTCCTCGTCTGGACAAGCACACTCGAATGTTGGGTCCTTCTAGCCATAGTATGCAAAATAAACACCAAGCACATTATCATGCCTTCATCTTACCACTTTTCTAATCCTATCTTAATTATTCCTTGGATCTGGCTATCCATTGCAAAGACTTAGGGATGTGAATTAGTTGATGGCTATTCATGTATAATCTCAACCTTGTAGCTCTGATACCATCTCTGTATTGACCCACTTCTACCCGATACAGTTATACCAACTCACATCGGATGAGCAAGCCGCTACAGGGGAGAAAACCCCAACAAGTAACAAATCGGCTGAGATATACATAAATAGAGAACACTATTGCAACAGAATTTAAATAAATTCTTATTCCATCAACTCTAATCCACATACCACAGTCTATACAGTTCAATAAAGAAATGACATAACATAAAAACCATTAACATGTAGCCAGTTCCAAGTACATAACCAAAATTTAATTTACAACTTGCATACTAGGAAATAAATTACTAGTCTTCAATTATTCTCCACGCTCCTTATCAGATCATGCTTACTCTTCAGCTTCTAAATCTCCTGAAATATTTAGCAAGGGTGAGTCTACACAATAGACTCAGCAAGCAACTTAAAACTTCAAACCACATACTTATCACACATGCTTTCTAACAATTTAAAATTTACGCATGCTCATTCTAAAAACATGGATAATAAACATGTAATCTATTAGGTAAAATTATACTAACATATGTGAAACAATAAATTTAAACATGGTATCATTAACATAAGCAAAATCATACAATCACATGCTTTCTTATTTTACTTTCACATAATACTAACACATGATCATTATTCAAATTTACAATATGATGCTAGACACAGGTACACCAAGAAATTCTAATTCATGAATATGATAATACACATTTACACATGGTACTAGACATGATAAAATTAACAATATTAACATTAACATTTGCACTATTTTCTTATGACATGCACATATGTATTTTTCCTTGGCTTTTACATGCACCTATTTTCACACTATCACACATTCACAAACACACGTTTTCACTTTACACTTTCACATTATCACATAGTTTTCACAAAGTTTCCACGTTGCATATTCACGTATCACTTATCACGTCACTTGCACATACCACGTGCCACGTTCATAAGTCACTTTACATGTTATACGCATGTTCATTTTTCACGTTGCCAAGACACAGCCCAAACCACCACCAGATAGATCACATAACACATACAGACACATTCACTTTCATGTACTTAATCACTAGGTAAAGTTACCAAGTCTAGGTTCCTGTAAAAACCGGGGAAAGCCCTTCCCAGCATTACCAGTGGAAGTTATCCAACTGCAGGATTTTGAAGACCCTTGCCTCGGGTATCACATTTCACAATTGAGCTTTCCCGTAGGGGCACCACTACAGTACAACTCCAAGCAATCTAGGGTGGCAGTGTCTTATGGGCACATTTGTTTATGTTGTCACATTAATCATTATACACACATATATCACTTGTTCTCTCACTTCCCATGCTCATGCACACACATATATCATGGAATATAACTTATCACATTTAGACTATCAAATCAGTCATAACCAGTAATTAACAAAAGCTAAACATGATGCTAATCACATTTTTAAACTTGGTTGAGCCTTAACATTCAATTTACAGTACAGAACCTTCCAAAATTCAGAATTCATTCTACAATGACCAGAACCAACTAAAAATTTAACCACATGGTACATATGTATCACAGAACACATCACTAATTTTTCATAAATTTTGGAGCAATAAAATTGTTTTTAATATTAAACATAGATTTCAGGCAATTTACATAATATTTCAATTTGAACATGGTACATAGTGAACCATCTATTCTAACAGATATAAAACATGCAAACAGTGGTTCTAACTTCATTAAAATTTCTGAACAATAACATTCAACATACATAATTATTCTGTATTTAAATCTGTCATATCATGGTGTATAAAGATTCAGAAACTAATAGCACTATGCACAGTACTTAGTATCCTACCAAATTTTAACCATGGTTCACATACAGTAAAAAGAACATATCAGAAAATTTCCACAATTTTTGGAGCAGAAGCACTAATTTTAATAGTTATCATTAATTTCATGAAATTTAACAGGATAATTCATTTAAGCATGAAGAACAGTGAACTATCTGTTCCTACAGTCCTAAAGCATGCATACAGTGGTACTGAATTCATGATAATTTTTCTGAAATCATAACATGCATCAATTCTAATTTTTCCAAATCAAACTCTATCAAATCATGTATATTTCATCACAACAAAAATTTTATAAATAACAATTATCATTCGTAAATCATCAATATTCCATGGCATGATCCACTAAACATATTAGATAGAATTACATTTTCTAAACACATACATGTTTTTGCAATTTTCCCCAAAATCACATCACATGCAGTCAGACATTGTTCTGAAAAAAACCAGAGAACTTGGCGTCGAGGGTCTGGACGCCTACAGAGTAAACGACATGATCGACCACCCTTGACCTAGGATCTTGACGGCAACAAAGTGGCCATCAATATCCTGTCTGCACACAGTGCAGACCGACCTAAAGCAAACAATGAAATTTGGGGTTCCAGAAATTGAATAAAATCTGGAAAAATAATAAAAACCTAAAGGATAAGTCTATGGCTTGAACCATTAAGTCACTTACCTTCAAATAAATCTAATGAGGACTGATTCTATCGAAGAAGCCCTCCTCGGTCACTGCCAAGAAGGTGCTCTAAATCTGCTGAGATCTGGTCCTCCTGTCGAAGTAGGCCATACTCCAGAGTCGGGGAAGCTTCCTCTATCCAATATCTAGCTCCTAGTCAAAGAAGATCTCCAGAAATCTCCCCCAATCGTCAAATCCAACTCACCCAAGATCAGGTTTCCTCACAGAATTTTAGGGTTTTCACAAAGAGCTAAAAAAGACCTAATTTGAACGAAAGATGGGTATTTTATAGGCTAAAGGGGTCGGGCACGCATTAGGGGTAAGTTATCCTGTCGTTGGGAAAGTTTCTTAAACGAGAACACGTCAAAACCACTACCGTTTTCAGATCTGGAAATGCACAAAGTTGGAGAAATAGACGTCTAGTTCACTGCCATTGACCCCAAGTCAACGTCCATCGATGTTGACGCCAGGAGACAGTAAACGGCACAACAGTGGTCATCTACTCACTCTTAACGTCAAGAGATATTGACGTTAAAAAGGAATTTTGGCCAGAACACATAAATGATTAAGTAAACACACATGCACAATACAATTACATACTATATGCACTACATTATTTAAATACACTAAGCATAGATATAAATAACTATAATATACACACAAGAATGACATATATTTATATAAATGCACATGAGTAAATAATTATTTATAATATGCATCAAATAAACAGTATCAAATGCACAAAATTCAGAGGCCTCACAAGACATCTTCCTATCCTTGTCGAACACATGTCTCTGCCGTGACGCTTGCCGCAATGCACACACTCGGGCTTCTCGCTGTCTGCAAAAGCTACTGACCGGGGTGTTGATCCTACTGGTACCATAGCTGATTGCTGACCTTCCATGAGCTTCTTCATCTTCCTCTTCTGTCGCTGAAATGGTTCTGGCAACCTCTTCAACCGAGCCTTCTTCTCCTCCAGGTACATTTCCATCTCACTCTCCTACCTGCACATCGCGCTAAGAGCCGTATCCATAGTCCTATAGTCAAATGCCACCAATCTGGCTGTCAATGATGGTCTAAGCCCCATCACAAACTTCTTTGCCTTGCACCTCTCATAAGCAACTATGTGCGGTGCATACCTCGACAACTTCGTGAACCTAGCTTCATACTCCAAAATTGTCATCGAACCTTGAGTCAACGCCAAGAATTCCTGCTCCATCTTGTCCTATATATGCTCGAGAACATACTTGGCCTCAAATAACATCACGAACTCTCCCCAGGTCACCTCTAACTCCACTCCCTCGAACTGTGTGCGAAGAACGAAAGACCACCACACATTCGCTCTTTCCTGAAGCATATACGTCGCCAAGTTGACCTTGTCATCCTTTGTGCACCTTATAGCTTTGAATATCTTCTCGATCTCTCTAAGCCAACTCTCTGCAACCAATGGCTCACTCTCCCCCTTAAAATGAGGCGGAGCCATCCGCTTGAACCTTTACATGATCGATACACCTCCTACACCACGGTCCTGCTGAACGGAACCTGAGCCTGAAGCTATGTCTGAATAGCTGCCTGCGTCTGCATTTGCATCTCCATCACTTGTACAAGCCCTTGCATAAATGTGCCATAGTCAACCAACGGTGGCAGGGGTGGCGCAGGTGGTCCTTGAGCAGCTGGGACTCTCTGCTGCTCATTTGTAGTCCTCCTTGGCTCCTCATCTTGAATAGGCATGCTCGAATGACGTGTCCTTCCAGCCATTGCTACAAAATAAAAACCAAGTCAAACTCCATTTATTACTACACGTAGTATATTCTCATGCATTCATCTTATCACTTTTCTAATCTTATCTTAATTATTCTTTGGATCTGGCTATCTACTACAAAGACTTAGAGATGTGATTTAGTTGATGGCTATTCATGTATAATCTCAACCCTATGTCTCTGATACCATCTCTGTAATGACCCACTTCCACCCGATACGGTTATATCAATCCACATCGGATGAAAGCAAGCTGCTACAGGGGAGAAAACCCCAACAATGAACAAATGGGTGCAGATATACACAAATAGATAACACTATTGCAACGAAAATTAAACAAACTCTTATTCCATCAACTTTAATCCACATACGACAGTCTATATAATCCAATAAAGAAATGACATAGCATAATAACCATTAACATGTGGCCAGTTCCAAATACAAGTAATCAAAGTTGAAATTACAATGCCTTGCACACTAGGAAATAAATTTCAAGTCTTCAATTACTCTTTACGCTCCGTGACGCATCTTGCTACTCCTCGGCTTCTAAATCTCCTGAAATGTTTAGCAAGGGTGAGTCTACATAATAGACTTAGCAAGTAACTTAAACTTCAATCCATATACTTATCATACATATTTTCTAATAATTCAATTAACACATATTCATTCTAAAACATGGATGATAAACATGGAATCTATTAAGTAAAACTATACTAGCACATGTGAAATAATAAATCTAAACATGGATACTAATAACATGGTATCATTAACATAAACACAATCATACATTACATGCTTTCATATTTTACTCTCACATAACACTAACACATGGCTATTAATTAAATTACAACATGATACTAAGCACATGCACATCAAGTAATTATAATTCATGGATAAACATGCACCCACACATGGTACTAAACATAATATCACTTTTATCATTTAACACGAATCATATTAACACATGCAATTTCCTTTTTCATGACATGTTCACATACACTTACTTTCACATTATCACCTTTTCATTTACACAGGAATTCGCATGGTTTTCATATAGGTTTTCACTTGCACATTCACGGTCACATATCACGTCATTTTGCACATAACATGTACCATGTTCACATATCACTTGCAGATACCTTGTGCCATGTTCACATGTCATTTTACACATTTTACAAATGTTCATTTTTCACGTTGCCAAGACACAGTCCAAACCACCACTAGAAGATCATGTAACATTTACACGCACACTTAGACTTTCACGTACTCAATCACTAGGCAGAGTGATTAAGTCTAGGTACCTACAGAAACCAGGGAAAGCCCTTCCCACCATTACCAGTGGAACTTGTCCACCTCTAGGATTTCACAAGATCCTTGCCTTGGGTATCACATAACATGTTGAGCCTTCCCGTTGGGGCACTACTACAGTACAACTCCAAGCAAATCTAAGATGGCAGTGTCTTATGGGCACAATTAATTTATCTTGTCACGTTACACATTAATCCCCATACACAAATGTACCACTTGTTCTCTCACTTCCCATGCACATGCATACACATAGGCAGATGATCAGTCTGTCTCCATACAATTTTAATTAATTACATATTTATTTTGGTGATTAACAAAACCCTATCAAAGGTCTCTAACTCATATTCTATGAAGTCCAAGCACAGGAAATACACCAAGGACAAACAAGCCAATATTGGTAAGTATTATCTTTTTGAAGTATTAATTATTTCAAGATGATATTTCTCCAAGTCCACATCGACTTCTGTTGAAAGTCACAACGATTTCCTTCATGTATATCATTTTTAATAGAGCTATAACGATTTGATATCATAACGGTTTCACAAGTATCTTAACGATTTCTTTATAAGACTGAAACATCATGTGGTTACCATCAAATCGTTCCTGTAATGATTTCTTTAGTCATCATAATGACTTGCTCATCGCAACGATTTCTTTAGTCATCGTAACGATATGCTCATCGCAACAATTTCTTTAGTCATTCACAACGATTTGCTCATCGCAACGATTTCTTTAGTCATCATAATGATTGGCTCATCGCAACGATTTCTTTAGTCATCGTAACGATTTGCTCATCCCAACGATTTCTTTAGTCATCATAACGATTCCTTCAGTCATAGTAACGATTTGCTCATCGCAACGATTCCTTCAGTCATCGTAACGATTTGCTCATCACAATGATTTCTTTAGTCATCGTAACGATTTGCTCATCGCAACGATTCATTCAGTCATCATAACGATTTGCTCATCGCAACAATTTCTTTAGTCATCGTAACGATTTGCTCATCGCAACGATTTCTTTAGTCATCGTAACGATTTGCTCATCGCAACGATTCCTTCAATTATCATAACGATTTGCTTCGTGTAACAATTTCTTTAGCGCTCATAACGATTTGTTTCGTGTAACGATTTCTTTAGCGCTCATAATGATTTGTTTCGTGTAACGATTTCTTTAGCGCTCATAACGATTTGCTTCGTGTAACAATTTCTTTAGTGCTCATAACAATTTTCTCTCTATAACGATTTCTTCAGCATTAATAATGATTCCTTTAATGAATATAATGATTTGCTCTCTATAACGATTTCCTCAGTATTCATAACGATTCCTTTAATGAATACAACGATTTGCTTTCTATAACGATTTCCTCAGTATTCATAACGATTCCTTTATTGAATACAACGATTTGCTTTCTATAACGTCTTGTTAAGTACTCATAACGATTTCTTCAGTAAACACTTGATCATAACGATTTCATAAGTCATATAGGCAACGACTTTATGGTTTATATCGACTTGATATTTATCTTATTTCTGAAAGTGTTGAATACTCAAAGTCTTCTCATATCTGTCTGACTGCTGTGCATTTAATGAAGACAGAACGCATCTCTGCATGCATGCAGATTGGATCTTTCCATTATCATGCATACTCTACTAACATCTTTTTAATATAGCAAAAAGGAATTACTATTCTTGGTAAATCTTCACATCAACGTTTACTGACAACAAGAGACAGCCTAGCTGTCTACTGTTCTAGAATTTAATATGTGCAGGGTCCTAAAGATATTTTGTTATACAATGTCGGACCATATAGATGCCAGAATATCCTATCTCTTTGTGTACACAAATGGATAAAAGTCTGTTGACTAGAAGCTTCCAAGTCTCAATCAGTCTAACGTCTACCAAACAAAGAGACAACGGTTACTTTAATGACTACATTTCAAATTGGAGATATAAATTCAAGATAGCAGCTCCAGAAGTTCTCCAAGCAACTTACCATTGAATACCACAAGCATTGCAGATCTTCTAAAAGAATCCGAGAGCCAAGAATTCAATTCTAGTATGTCTTTAGCTCTTTGCTCTCTATGTTGTAATAGAAATCCTAAGAGAGCCAGTATAGTTCTGAGAGAGTGCCTTGTTTAGATTATTTGCTCTCAGTGCTAGTAGCTTCAAATCTTGACTTGCTAAAGCTTGATCTAGGGGCTTGAATTCCTGTTTATTCTTTTTGTGTTGTGTTCCCTTCTGTTGTGAAGGAAGACCTGGTGGGGAGCCAGGGTGTTGTGTTTCTTTCTGTTGTGAAGGAAGACCTGGTGAGGAATCTAGGGTGTTGTAGTTCCCTTCGTGTGAAGGAAGACCAGTTGAGTTGGGTGTTGTATTGTCTATAGGGGGACTGTACCCTAGTTAGTGGAATCCTGAGTTGTTGCTCAGGGACTGGACGTAGGACTCCTAAGGAGAGGAGGTCTGAAACAAGATAATTCCTTGTGTTGTGTGATTACTTATTGTGTGTTTGTCTTTTATACTAACCTTCTCTAACCTTCATCGAAGAACATCTTTGTATGAATGTTTTAAGTACAGGGACTAATCAAATAATTTTTTAAAAGACCCATTCACCCCCCCCCCCCTCTGGGCTCGTCAACTGGGCAACAAGTGGTATCAGAGCGAGTCTCTTCGACAAAGAAGAAGATCCAACGATCTGAAGAGTAAAGATCCATGGCAGCCCAAGGTAACATTGAAGGTCAGTCTGTCAACCGACCCCCTCTCTTCGATGGTGAAGATTATGCTTATTGGAAGACCAGAATGGAGTACTTTCTCCTAGGTCACGACTATCAGATATGGTCAATAGTAGAAGAAGGCGATCTCCTGGTCACAAATGAGAAAGCTCAGTGGATAGATGACAATAGGAAAAAGATTTCCTTGAACTGTAAGGCTAAGAGTATTCTGTGCTGTGCACTAAGCAAAAAGGAATTCAACAGAGTTTCAGCCTGCAAATCCGCAAAGGAGATGTGGGAAAAGCTCAGAATTACCTATGAAGGCACAGACAAGGTAAAGGAGACAAGAATTGATATTCTTGTTACACATTATGAAAGATTTCAGATGCAATCAGGTGAGTCCATAACTCAAATGTTCAGTCGATTCACAGATATTACAAATGGATTGGCTAGACTTGGGAAAACCTATGAGATTGGAGACATGGTGAGGAAAATTCTTAGATCATTACCATCCTCATGGACCCCAAAGGTCACAGCTATTAAGGAAGCTAATGATTTGAAAAGGATGTCTTTGGAAAAGCTCATCGGGTCCCTTATGGCCTATGAGATCAATATGGAAAGGCTAGGAGAGTCCTCAAGTAGAAAGAAGCACTCCAATGTTTAAAAGCTGAAGAAGACTCATCAGAAGCAAGCTCAGATGAAAATGAAAGTATTGAGGACAGTGAAAATGAAGAAGCAATGCTATCAAGAAGACTGCAGCGGATTTTAGCCAAGAAAAAAAAATTTCAATCTGGCAGAAGATTCTTTAAGAAAAACAAAGAGTTTAAGAAGTCAGAAGGAAATGATCTGAAGAAAGGAGAACCAATATGCTATGAGTGCAAGAAACCTGGACATATCAAGGCAGAATGTCCAAAGCTTAAGAAAGATGGATACAAGAAAAAGGACAACTTCAGACGATTCAAGAAGTACAAGAAAAAGGCAATGGCAGCCACTTGGGAAAACAGTAGCGACTCAGACAGTAAGTCAAGCTCGAGTAGTGAGCAGTGATAAAGAAGAAGCCAACCTGGCGTTCATGGCAAATACAGATGATAAGGTAACATCTGACTCCTCCTTTGATTCCTGCAATAATTCTGATTCGGATAATTTAGAGGAAGCATTCAATGAACTATACAATAAATATAGATAAGTATCCAAACTATTAAAAGTAAGTAAGAAAAATAATGCTTGTCTAGAAAACACAAACTCAGATCTAAAATCAGAAAATGAACAGCTAGAAAAATAGTTAACTGAACTTAAAAGAAGAAATGACTTATTATGTGAAGATCTAAATGATAAGAATTAACAAATAATTAAATTTGAAAAACAAGCAAGCTCGGATGAACTAAAAACAGAGATAAACTCATTAATAGAAGAGAATAAAAAGTTATCTAGCACATTGGAAAATTTACAAATGGTAAAAACTCCCTCATATTAAAAGGTGCTAGAAGATCAGGTAAGAAGAAAATGGATTAGGATATACACCCCCAGATAATGAAGAAACCATAGTTTATCCTAAAATATATCCAACACAAAATTTGTACCTGAACAAGACATTGCATACAAGGCAGATTTCAAATATATAGAAAAAGTAACCAAATTGTCCTGCTGCAGTCACTGTAACAAATTAGGACATACTATAACTACATGTCCAACTAAACATAAGAAATGGATAATAAAAAGGGAAACCAGTGATACTAACCAATCAGGACCCAAAAGAACTTGGGTACCTAAAACTTAATGTTTTCATTTCAGGGTAACTCTCGAGCATCCAAATGGTATCTGGACAGTGGGTGCTCAAGGCACATGTCAGGTAATCGAAAGCTATTCTCTCATCTTCAAAATGAAGAAGGAACTGTTACATATGGAGATAACGGAAAAGGAACAGTGATAGGCAGTGGTTCTGTGAACAACAAAGGAAAGACAGTTATTGAAGATGTATTGTTTGTCAAAGGGCTAAAACATAATCTTATTAGCATCAGCCAGCTTTGTGACAGAGGTCATCAGATCCAGTTTCAAGAGTCAAAGTGCAGCATATTAAAGGATGGAGCAGTAATTTTTGAGGCAAATAGAGAAAAGAACTTATATGTGCTCTATCTTGAAGAACTCAAGGATCAAAATGTCTGTTTAGTAGCAAATAAAGATCAATCAACTGAATTGTGGCACAGAAGATTGGGACATTGCAGCATAGATGGTATGAGAAAGTTGTTAAAGAAAAATCTTGTGGAAGGTTTGCCAAAAGTCAGCACTAAGATGGAAGGTGTTTGTAGACCTTGTGCCAAAGGAAAGCACTCTAAGAGCTCCTTCAAGTCGAAGACTGTGGTAACCACCTCAAAGCCTTTGGAACTCCTTCATATGGATTTATTTGGGCCAATGAGGACCACCAGTCTTGGAGGAAAGAATTTTTGTTTTGTTATTGTCGATGACTACTCCAGATTTACATGGGTGTCATTCCTAGAACATAAAGATGATACATTTGAAAGCTTTATCAGTTTTAGCAAGAAGATTCAGAAAGACAAGAAATTCAGTATTATTAGTATTCGATCAGATCATGGAGGTGAATTTCAGAATGAAAAATTTGCAAAGTTCTGTGAAAATGAAGGGATTAAGCACAATTTCTCAGCACCAAGGACACCACAGCAAAATGGAGTTGCTGAGAGGAAGAATAGAACTTTATTGGATATGGCTAGGACAATGTTGTCAGAATATCACTTACCAAGGTATTTTTGGGCTGAAGCAGTAAACACAGCAAGCTACATCATTAATAGAGTAATGATCAGACCAATATTGAAGAAAACTGCATATGAGTTGTTCAAAGGAAAGAAACCGAAGATCAGTCACTTCAGAATTTTTGGATGTCCATACTTCATCCACAACAACGGCAAAAGAGACATTGGTAAGTTGGATGCCAAATCAGATGAAGGCATCTTCATGGGGTAGGCTTCTAAACCCAAAGGCTATAGAGTATTTAACAAATGTACCTTATTGATTGAACAGTCTGTGCATATTATTTATGATGAGACTAACCCTTCCTTGAGAAAGGAAGAAGAAAGTGACAATGATATGCAGACGAACTGTCCAAGAAACTAAAGGATACCTCAATTGAAGACAGGGATGATCCACCTCTGGAGGACTTGCAACAACAAGATATTACACATGAAAATCTTCCAAAGGAGTGGAGATACAAGAAAGATCACCCACCTGAGAACATTATTGGTGATCCATCTGTAGGGGTAAGAACAAGAGGTAATGTAATACCTTATGATTATCTAGCATTTGTCTCTCAAATAGAGCCTAAGACAGTCAATGAAGCTCTCACTGATGAATCCTGGATTATAGCCATGCAAGATGAACTTAACCAGTTCAAGAGAAATCAAGTATGGTCACTTGTTCCCAGACCATCAGACCATCCAGTTATTGGCACCATGTGGGTGTTCAGAAACAAATTGGATGAGGCTGGTGTGATCTTAAGAAATAAGGCCAGGCTGGTAGCTCAAGGCTACTCCAAGAGGAAGGCATAGATTTCGATGAAACTTATGCACCTGTAGCTAGACTTGAGGCTATTAGAATTTTATTAGCATATGCATCTGCTTTGGATTTAAAATTATTTCAAATGGATGTCAAATCCACATTTTTAAATGGTTTTATTAAAGAGGAAGTATATGTTGAACAGCCTCCAGGTTTTGATAATACAGAATTTCCAAATCATGTTTTTAAACTTCATAAGACATTATATGGTTTAAAGCAAGCACCAAGAGCCTGGTATGAAAGACTTAGCTCTTTTTTATTAAACCATGGTTTCACTAGAGGACAGGTAGATAGCACTCTATTTGTAAAATCGAAAGTTAAAAGCATATTACTTGTACAGATTTATGTAGATGACATTATCTTTGGATCTACTGATGAATCCCTTTGCAAGTATTTTGAAAAGTTGATGCAGGTAGAGTTTGAGATGAGCATGATGGGGGAGCTCAATTATTTCCTTGGACTACAAATCAAGCAAGGAAAAGATGGGACCCACAATTGTCAAGCAAAATACACCAAGGAGCTTCTGAAGAAATTCGGATTCGACAATGCCAAGCCACTGTCAACACCTATGAGCACATCAACAAGGATGGACAGTGACAAGAATGGTAAGAAAGTAGATCAAAAGAACTACAGAGGTATGATAGGTTCATTACTTTATCTAACAGCTAGCAGACCTGATATTTTATTTAGTGTATGTATGTGTGCTAGATATCAAGTAGATCCTAGAGAATCTCATTTAAGCAATGTCAAAAGAATTTTCAGATATTTAGCTAGAACTCATGACTTAGGTCTGTGGTATCCGAAGTCATGTGAAATTAATTTGATAGGATTTTCTGATGTTGACTATGCTGGATGTAAATTAGATAGAAAAAGCACCAGTGGTTGTTGTCAATTCCTTGCAGGGTGTTTGATATCCTGGTCCTCCAAGAAGCAGAATTTAGTAGCACTCTCAACAGCTGAAGCTGAGTACGTGGCTGCTGGAAGTTGTTGTACACAACTCCTATGGATAAGGCAACAGCTTGAGGACTATGGAGTGCACATCAAGTCTATCCCACTGTTGTGTGACAACACTAGTGCCATAAATCTCATCAAAAATCCAGTACAACATTCAAGGACCAAGCACATTAAGGTTAGATATCACTTCATTCGAGATCATGTAGGTAATGGTAATTTAGACATGTCATTTATTGATACAAATGGCCAGTTAGTAGATATTTTCGCAAAAGCCTTACCCGAAGAGAAGTTCACATCTCTTAGAAGGGAATTGGGCATGTGTAATTTGTGAAAAGATTTCTGTTCAAAACTGATAAATAAATTTCCAGAATTTAAGTAAACTTTCTCTTCAATGGCTTTAAGCAAAAGGAAGTTAAATTATCTCTCCTGGCCGTTTTTTTTCTAAAGTATGTTGAGTTGGTCAAACTTGTTTGTCGTTTTCTACCACCTTCTGGCGCTTCATTTTTCGGTAAAGCCTTTATTTAACTTCAAAATCGATGTGAAAACGATTCATCTCCTACCTTACACTTTTTCCCTCTTTCGTCTGGTTGCCTGAGCCGATGCCCTAACGACTCCGACATTGACTTTCTGCTAATTTGAAGCTCCTCTCTTCTTCCCGCGAAGAATTTCTTGAGGGCTTTTCTCTTCTCTTTCAATCTCTATCCTCCAAAAAATATTCCTCACCCAAAGTCCATGGCATCGTCCATTGCCTCCGGCAGTTTGGGTGGTTACAGCGCTGAGTTTCTATCGGCCGAGCAGCAGGAAAGGTTTACTTTCGTGAAGACCAAGCTTTGTGGGAATAAGGCGGTAGATGTTGCGGATCTTGAGAAGAATGGTATGATCATTGTACTAGTCGCTATGAGAAGGATGCAGTGGATGGGAATCACCACCTTCTCTGAGGTAAGCTATCCAGACCACGTGAAGGCGTTTTACGTGTGTTTGAGAACAGAGGCAGATGGGTCCTTGATTTCATATGTCAAGGGAACCCAAAACAAGATTGACCATGAAGTTTTGAAGACCCTGTTTGATGTGAACACATCTGGTCATAGTGGAATCCACTCTGTAGACACCTAGGCAAAGGGTCTAGGTATTGTTGGTTCAAAATTTAGACTGAAAGATGACAAATTGGATATCAATCAGTTGAATGCCTTCAATCGCCTTCTGCACTTCGTAGTCTGTCAAATACTTGTTCCTAGAAGTGCTACTTTCTCAACATGCACCAAGGCAGACTCGGATATGATGTTTTGGGCCGTTCAAAACAAAGAAATCAACATGGCCGAAGTGATGATGGAAAGGATGAAGTTTGCCCGTGATCAAATCTGGGATACCAAGAGTAAGTTAAATGTATCCCTGCCTTATGCTCATTTGCTCACGAAAGATTTTCAGCACTTTGGAGTAGACGTGTCTGGCGCCGTTGTAGAAAAGATGGGCCAAGCAATTAGGTCTCGAAATCTAAGGAAAAGTGGTTTTTCAGTGGTCAACGGAGTATGGACCAAGACCTCAGTGGCTGAGGGTGAACCCATCCTAAGGGAAGCCCAAGATGTCCAGCACGAAGTAGTAGCAATAGAGTCAGAGGGTCCATCAGCAGTTGCAGAACCAGCAGCAGAAGAGGCCGCAGTGCCTAGAGCTTCACAGGAAATAGCTGCCAACATAGAAGTTGCAATGGAAACTCCGGTAGCTTAAGAAAATGTAGCAGTGGTAGATTCTATCAAAAGCTCAGAGGATCCACTTCCCACCTCCTCTATGGCATCTGTGCTTCGACAAGTATTAGACTCCATTCACTCCACCCCAGTGATTCAAAACACTGGTGGGAGTTTGGTTGATCAGATTGTGGCATCTGGCCACATTGAAAATTCTGTATTGATAGATGCTCCTATTCAGGGGGAGCAAGGAAGAATTGTGGAGGAGGCTCCTATTCAGGGGGAGCAAAATATTGAGAAGGAAGCAGCATCTCAAGGAGCACATTCTGAAGATGCTCCTATAAATGAAGAGCATATTAAAGTTCCAATAGAGGTCGAGGAGCAAGTGGAAAGGAGAAGCCTAAGCAAGAAAATTGCTCACAGAAGGCAGTAGAAAATTCTAAAGAAGCTGCACTTGAAGCCTATCTTGAAGAGATTGGATGATCAAGGTGAAGTCTTGACATCAGTGCAGTCAGCTGTGAGTTCTGTCATTATGCGCCATGAATCTATGTCAAATGACATTTCTCAAATCAGTAATGCCATGAAGTGGTTCAATAAGGAATTGCACTCTATGAAGGTGATGGTGTCTGAAATTTTGAAGACTGTAGGACCCAAAGATACTACTCCTCAAGAGTGTGAGCCTTCAGGGCAAAGTGAAGGTAATGCAGGGCCATCCGGGCCAATTGGTGTTGATCTTGTGGAGCTGCCATTAGGGCCTTTAGTTGATGCTCCAGCAGGGCCATCAGGGCCAAGTATTGTAGTTCAGCCTTCTGAGAATTTGCCTATTGAAGATTCTGATATCTGTCAGGGGTCTGGGCTGGGAAAGGAGATTCTTAATCCAGTGGAACCGGTAGCTGAAAGAGCAGACCAGGCTATAGCTCCTGAGCCCCCTGCCTCTTCTACTCTTCCCACTCCAGCCGCTCCTTCTCCACCATCTTCTTCCACTGCACCTCCAGCTCCAACCACCTTTAAACGACCCCGTCCAAGATCTGTATCCTCTCCTCAACCATTTCCCTCTCAATTTGCTTCATCTCCTGTTTCTTCCACCATTGTTCCTTCTCTACCATCTTCTCCTCAGATTCCACCAGCATCCTCTTCAGCTGGGCCATCTTCTTTAGGTCCTTCCTCCTCAAGACCCTCTGCTCTCCCTACCATAACTCCCGCCTCTATCTTCAATCCACCTACACCTCCTTCCTTTATTACCATCATTCCTGAGGGTGCCCAACTCACTCAGGTTGAAATCCAAGATATCAAGGATGAGTTTGAGGTAGCAATACTTCATTCAGTCCTGGCTGTTGGCACCCACACTCACAGGACAGGCTCTTCTAGTCTTGTCTCTAAAAAGAGGAGACTCACCTCCACTCATCCTATCTCCTCTGACCTCTGTTTTCCTCCCCTTTGGTTTTCCATTTCTATCTCCAATAAGCAGAAACTTATCTATGAAGAATATCTTCAAAAAGTAGTTTTTGCCCACATTTTTTACCTTCCCTTCCAAAATCTTTCTGATCATCTTGCCACCATCTTTCCTTACACCCATCTCTCTAAGGCTCAACAGTCAAAAATTTTCTCCATGACTGAAGTCAAACCTGAAGAGTAGTGGGCTCGGAGCAACAGAGATCTGTACAGTCAATTCCGTCGAGTTCAAGCTGCCCGATATCCACCTAGGGAAGCTCCTCTTCCTCTTTTGAATGGTTTCAGATCCATCACAAAAATCTATTTAAACCCTTCATTCAGAATGAAATTAAGTTTATCAGGCAGTATCAGATGTACAGTAACTACTGCTATGTAAATCGCCTCCCTGAATCTCAATTGGGTCAATTCCGAGAAGCCATCAGGGCTCTCAGTTCAAGCACAGCTCTTTCGGACTCCCTTAAGGTTGATTTTGCTACCTTAGTCATTCCAGATGTAGTGTTCCTTCCCCCTCTCCATGCCCTGATTATGGATTCTTCTGTGGGGACACTTATCTTTGAGCGAGCTGCAATAGTCATGGCCAGGTTATTTGTGCAAGATTGTCGTGATCTATCTTTCCCGAGATTTGTCTTCAAGCAATATCTTCAGGGGCATATCAAGGCAGATGTCCTGGCCCCCATTCACTATGAATGTGAGCGGTTGTCTCCTGCAGATTGGACGAAGCTCTATCCCTTGTCTGCTCAGCAGCTAGGCGATCTTAATGCCTCTCAGGCCAGCTCCAATCAACCTCCCTTGTCTCCCGGTGAATTTTTGGATGCCAACTCTCTTCACCTCATCCGGGATTCCTATCTGACCTGGGTCGAAAGATACAAGGTTTTCTTTGCTTTAAAGAAAGAGCTTAGATTGCTTCAGATTGACTATCCCCTCAAGATTGATGCCTTTCTTCTGTTTGCCAGTTTTGGGTCATTCTTAACCTACAAGATAGCCCTTGGCAGTGCTAAATATGGGGATTTCATTTCAGATCAAAGGAAGCTTCATATCAAAAGGATGGCTCCCAATATGGGACCCTCCTATCAAATTGAATTTGGGGCCGTTCAAGCTTTTTTTGAAGAGCAGGAATGCCAGGCACTCCCTGTCATCAGGCGCTTTGCCTCCCTGTTGTCTCGTGCTTATTATTTACCTATAACTCCTCAAAACTAATGAAATATATTTGGTTGAGTGCCCTTCCATCTTTTCTCTTCTTCTTTGTCGAAGTTTATCTTTTTGCTTAATGACAAAAAGGGGGAGAAACATTCATAGCATGTCTGAAATATTACATTCCGCAAATTCATGCTTCCTGATAAGTTTTGTCATCACCAAAAAGGGGGAGATTGATGATCAGTCTGTCTCCATACAATTTTAATTAATTACATATTTATTTTGGTGATTAACAAAACCCTATCAAAGTTCTCTAACTCATATTCTATGAAGTCCAAGCATAGTAAATACACCAAGAACAAACAAGCCAATATTGGTAAGTATTATCTTTCTGAAGCATTAATTGTTTCAAGATGATATTTCTCTAAGTTCACATCGACTTCTGTTGAAAGTCACAACGATTTCCTTCATGTATATCATTTTTAATAGAGCTATAACGATTTGATATCATAACGGTTTCACAAGTATCTTAACGATTTCTTTATAAGACTGAAACATCATGTGGTTACCATCAAATCATTCCCGTAACGATTTCTTTAGTCATCGTAACGATTTGCTCATCGCAACGATTTCTTTAGTCATCGTAACGATTTTCTCATCGCAATGATTTCTTTAGTCATTCATAACGATTTGCTCATCACAACGATTTCTTTAGTCATCATAACGATTTTCTCATCGCAACGATTTCTTTAGTCATCGTAACGATTTGCTCATCGCAACGATTTCTTTAGTCATCGTAACGATTTGCTCATCGCAACGATTTCTTTAGTCATCGTAACGATTTGATCATTGCAACGATTTCTTTAGTCATTGTAACGATTTTCTCATCGCAACGATTCCTTCAGTCATCGTAACGATTTGCTCATCGCAACGATTTCTTTAGTCATCATAACGGTTTGCTCATCACAACGATTTCTTTAGTCATCACAACGATTTGCTCTTCGCAACGATTCCTTCTGTCATCATAATGATTTACTTCGTGTAACGGTTTCTTTAGCGCTCATAACGATTTGTTTCGTGTAACGATTTCTTTAGCGCTCATAACGATTTGTTTCGTGCAACGATTTCTTTAGCGCTCATAACGATTTGCTTCGTGTAATGATTTCTTTAGCGCTCATAACGATTTGCTCTCTATAACGATTTCTTCAGTATTCATAATGATTCCATTAATGAATACAACGATTTGCTCTCTATAACGATTTCTTCAGTATTCATAACGATTCCTTTAATGAATACAACGATTTGCTTTCTATAACGATTTCCTCAGTATTCATAACGATTCCTTTAATGAATACAACGATTTGCTTACTATAACGACTTGTTAAGTACTCATAACGATTTCTTTAGTAAACACTTGATCATAACGATTTCATTAGTCATATAGGCAACGACTTTATGGTTTATATCGACTTGATATTTATCTTATTTCTGAAAGTGTTGAATAGTCAAAGTGCTGATGCATGATTTAATGAAGATCTCTCTGCATGCATGCAGATGATCGTGCATACTCTGCTAACATCTTTTTAATATAGCAAAATGGAATTACTATTCTTGGTAAATATTCACATCAACATTTACTGACAACAAGAGACAATCTAGCTGTCTACTGTTCTAGCATTTAATATGTGCAGGGTCCTAAAGATATTTTGTTATACAATGTCGGACCATATAGACGCCAGAAGATCCTATCTCTTTGCGTACACAAATGGATAAAAGTCTGTTGACTAGAAGCTTCCAAGTCTCAATCAGTCTAACGTCTACCAAATAAAGAGACAACGGTTACTTTAATGACTACATTTCAAATTGGAGTTATAAATTCAAGATAGCAGCTCCAGAAGTTCTCCAAGCGACTTACCATTGAATACTACAAGCATTGCAGATCTTCTGAAAGAATCCGAGAGCCAAGAATTTAATTCTAGTGTGTCTTTAGCTCTTTGCTCTCTATGCTGTAATAGAAATCCTAGGAGAGCCAGTATAGTTCTGAGAGAGTGCCTTGTTTAGATTGCTAGCTAGCTCAGATCTGCTAGTAGCTTCAGATCTTGACTTGCTAAAGTTTGATCTAGGGGCTTGAATTCCTGTTTATTATTTTTGTGTTGTGTTCCCTTCTGTTGTGAAGGAAGACCTGGTGGGGAGCCAGGGTGTTGTGTTCCTTTCTGTTGTGAAGGAAGACCTGGTGAGGAATCCAGGGTGTTGTAGTTCCGTTTGTGTGAAGGAAGACTAGCTGAGCTGGGTGGTGTATTGTCCATAGGGGGACTGTACCCTAGTTAGTGGAATCCTGAGTTGTTGCTCAGGGACTAGACGTAGGACTCCTAAGGAGAGGAGGTCTGAACCAGGATCATTCCTTGTGTTGTGTGATTGCTTATTGTGTGTTTGTCTTTTATACTAACCTTCTCTAACCTTCATTGAAGAACATCTTTGTATGAATGTTTTAAGTACAGGGACTAGTCAAATAATTTTTTAAAAGACCCATTCACCCCCCCCCTCTGGGCTCGTCAACTGGGCAACATAGGCAACATGACATATATATATACACTGATCACTTCTGGATGCTCAACTTAATCAGAATAATAAGAAACAGAACCTGTTCAAGTAGCAAATCATGCTCTAACACATAATGGAAATCAATACTTAATACACGGTGTAGAAAGCTTCGGAATTTAATGGCAATTTTCACAGCAATCAGAATTATATCACATTTCGACCACGATTTAAATATAGCACAAGGAACATACCTATAATTTTTCACAATTTTCGGAGCAGTAGAACCATTTTTAATAATTATCACAAATTACATGAAATTTATCAAGATAATTCGTTTAAGAATGAAAGGCAGTGAACTATCTATTCTAACAATCCTAAAACATGCATACAGTAACACTTATTTCATGGAAATTTTATAACATCATAACATGCATCAATTTTAATTACTCTGAATTAAATTCTATCAAATCATGTATATTTTATCATGATAGAAATTTTATAAAAAGAAATATTATTGGAAAATTATCCACATTTCATGGGATGATCTAAAAACTCAAATTAGAAAGGACCAGATTTTCTAATCACATCCATGTATTCACAATTTTCCCGAAAAAATTAATATCACATTCAACTGAACACTTGTTCTGGAAATCAGAGGAACTTAGCGCCCAGGGTCTGGACGCCAACAGTGGTAGACGGCATGATAGACTACCGTTTACCTAGGATCTTGATGGCAATAAAGTGGCCATCAATATCCTGCCTGCACACAGTGCAGACCGAAATACAAAAACACAGAATCTTGGGGGTCTAGGTAGGAAATAAAAATCCAGAAAAATATGAAAATCCTAAAGGATGAGTCTATGGGTTGAACCAATAAGCTACTTGCCTGTGAAAAATTGTAGAACAGATTTAAATCATCCGATGATGCCCTCCTCAGCCAAGCCAAGAAGGCGCCTGAAATCCACCCAGATCCGGTCCTCCTATCGATGAAGGCCGCACACCAAAGTCGGGGACGATTCCTCTGTGCAAAGTTCAGCTCCCAATTAAAGAAGATCTTTGGAAGATGCACCACAACACCAGATCCAAGCCTCCAAACTTGTAGTATCCTAGAAAATTCATTAATTAAAAATTATAAATAAATTAAACTTTTGTCAATTAATGAATACAAACTAGTTAAAAAGATATGCATCATTATTGCATGCTTATAAACCCATAGAAAAATTTCTTAAAAATAGTAATTTTACTTCAAATAATATTCTCTAATGACGCATGAAGAAATTTGGACACAAAAAAATCAATTGGACTAAGTTTAATAATTATTGTGACTTAATATCGTAATTAAGGAATAAGTCAGAAAACTCATTGTCATATATGCCAAAGGGGACTATAAATCAAAATAAAAGTGTGGGTAAACTTTAAATAAGGTGTAATGATAGCCCATTATGAGAATTGGACTAATGGACAATTTTGGCCATGAATAAATTCTCTAATAAAATGGATAATTAAAACTTATTAAGTAAATTAGGTAATGGGTTTCCCTAAATGGTCCATACAAGAATTAATGGGCCAAAAGCCAAGAGCCCATCCTTGAATGGGAGATAATTAAGCTAAATTCGTACCTAAAAATATAATAAATAGAAAATGGTTAAGATAATGACTATTTTAACTCTTAATGAAAGAGTCATTAGTCTAACTCAATAGATATCCTAATCTAAAAAGGGAATTTAGAAAGAGGAATAGAGATAAATATAGGAGACTCATGTTTATGAGTTTAAAAAATATAAAGAAAATATTATAAAATTCGTAATTTTAAACTATTCTCTAATTAAAAAGGGTCAATTAAATCATTAAAAAACTTATATAAATCTAGAAAAGAGACCTAGACTTACCCCAATCCCTTAGCCACGAAATTAGAATTTTCCCCAAGACAATTAGATGATAAATTCTATAATAGGGGGAGATAAATGTGGAAACTCAGAGTTAATTAATAAATAAATTAAATATGGGTAACATAAATACTAAAAAGGGTTGTAAATATCGAAAAAAATAGTCCTAATCCTATCCTAACCCATTGCCCACAGATTTAAACCTCTTCCTTATCCTATTAGGTAGATAATGGCTAGAAAATTGGATGATAGTTATGTAAATTCAGAATTTTAAGAAGAGAGAAGAGTTTTAAGGTTTTAGGACTCTGACACTAGCTAAAACACCTCTAATTCGTGTCTACCAAGCCCCACTTTGTTGTTGGAGCTCTGGAGCACGAGGAGAGGAGGCTAAGCACGAGGAGCAAGGAGAAGAAGGGCTTGGAGCAATGAGGATCTCACCATCTATCTCGTCTTAAACCCTAGGAGTGTTTATAGTGTAAAAGGTAGGCAATCTCTCAAGCACAAATCGTGAAATTTTAACCCTAGGTAGCCCACATGATCCTCTTTGAAAGCCCCATGATTTCCCTACTTTTCGTGGCTCTATGAAGGAGTATTAAATATATCAATCCCTGTCAACTCCATATACTCGAATCTTCATGATTGCTCTCAATCCATCTGTATACTTAATCCCATGCCATGATATTAATCTCATAAATACTACATGCTCTTAGCTTTCAAACACCCCTATTTGCCCTAATTTAAATACTACATGCTCTTAGCTTTCAAAATACCCTATTTGCCCTAATTTCTATCTTGTATTCTTTGCCAATTAAATCATTGTTCCTTGACTATGCATGTTTAGGTTACCAAAGATCAACCTATTCAAAGCATGCCTTATATGTATCTGTTTTCTAATTAAACATGCCCAGTGATAGATCTCCATGTCTTCTTTCGTTTAAAACTTGTTTCATATTTTTGGAAAATCGAGTGATTTGATATTGATTTTTGAAGTGTGTTGTGTCATGCCATGGAGGGATGGAACCCACCTGGAAAAGGGAAAATCATCTATTATGGGCTCAGGTCACCTTCTGAAGTCGCGACAGCCCGACCCATCGTGATCTCAGAGGGGATCACAACACGGGGGTCAGTCACATTCTGAACGTTATGGGTCGACTGGTCGCGACTTGTCCACAGTTCACCCCAGCGGCCGGTTCAGCAGAACGTGACCAGATCGTACGTCGCGACCTGAACGCGACACCTAACCCTGTCGCGACATCAGTATAGCGGCCAGAACCTGGATTTGCACATATACCCTTACTAATTATGTCAATTCAACCCTGTTTAGTCCTAATTCAACACTGTTATGAATAATTTCAACCTGTTAATTAATAATGGGTACTATTACATGAACTCAATTAATTTAAAAGCTATGTACACAATCCATTATGCTCTCTTGATTTCTTACACTTGCACACACTTAACATTCATGTTTTGCTTTTAACCCAATTAAATTACTCAATAATGTATCAGGTAATTAAGTGAAATCAATTACTAAATTCCCTATTTAATTATTGACACTTGTCTTCATTTTCTTCGCGCACCTTGAATGCCGTTAACATTTCCCTCAGCCTTCAAGCACTCGAGACACGATGGACACTTGTTTTATACACAGTTTCTCTTGGCATGGACCACCTCTCCACCAGGAATACTCCTGACTGGGCCAGGGACTCCTTGTCAAGGCCTCCGTAAGTCTCCTTGGCCTTAGCGCACATCCTTAGCCGACGAGCTGGTTGTACCCTTAAATCCCGATACACCCTTAGGGATCGGCACGATCCAACAGCCTTAGTGTGTTTCCTTCTTACCTTGTGATCATGCCGGACCATCTAGTCTATGTTTTGGCATGGCTAGTGGATGGTGGTGACTTCTACTAGACTCCCAGAACACGATGGTGTGCTGTGCAACTATGACTATCGTTGTTTGTCGTGGTTTTACGATTACGTCCCTGCCTCCTCTACTATCTCTGCACTCTCATATGTTCACTTTCACTCTACTATCTCATATATTTCATCTACTATCCTCACCTATTCTTGGTACTCTATTTGGCCATACAATTGATTGTCTAAGATAACAAACATGGCTGGTGCAATTGGGCCCGGTCTGGTCCTGGGGAGAGCTCCCGAAGAGTGCCATTTCCTCGCGAGGGTCAACATGATCAGGGTGTGTACGGCATGCACTCAGCGCCATTTAATACTATCAAGATATAATCTATGACAATCAATATATCAATCACTATACTATCGTTCTCTGGGTTGACAAGAAGCTCGACAAAATGTGCTATCTCTACAAGTGCACTTTTGTACAACCATATACACAATTTCGTTACATGGCCAATCCTTTATCATACTAGTTTTGCATATATTCTTTTTGGGAGTTTTATCATTCTCTTGTTGTCATGTGCTAATACTCTCTTGGCTATACTTGATTGTTCTCTCTAGTTATCCCCGCTTTACAAGACATTAATCACTTAAATCATGCATATTTACATGAGATATTAAGTCCTACTGAGCGTTATCGCTCACCCTGCGCTATTTGTTATATGTGTTTCAGGTAAGTCGGATGATGACCCTACACACACCAACGGGAATGGATTGGAGTGATGAGCGACCTGGAGTCATAACAATGGAATGTTCTTAATACCTTAGAGTTTAGTTAGATATTTGCTTAGTTATCCTTTCCAAATGTAATGAGGTTATTGAGCCCTATGTTTTGGTTCAGAATTAGTGGTTGTAATAGTTTAGGTGATTTATCAATAAAATAAGGAGTTTATTGCAATTATTGTTCATTAGTTGCTCTGATATTTGCGACTGTACGGGAAATTGTAGTTACCATACATGTTGTTCATGCCTCCCCGATTTATTCCGCTGCTAAATTGACGGGGCATAACAAAACTTCAGCTTTAACATAGGTTTTCTAGTGTTTTGACCAGAGCCAAAAGGGACCTAATCCAGCCAAAAGGGGTGTTTTTATAGAACCTAAGGGGTCGGGTACACATTAGGGTAGGTCATCCTGCCGTTGGAAGAGAGTTTTTGAAACAAGGACTGGAGAAAACGCAGACGTTTCCAGATCTAAAACCGTAAAATTCTGGGGAAGTAGACGTCCACATTCATGGTCGTCTACTGGGAATAAACGTCCATCGATCTGGATGTTGACATCCCCATGCACGTCGATGCATGTTGACGTCAATTGGCCCTTCGGCCAGAACACAGAAATGCCCAAGACTTACATACACTATATACATATACATGCATTATATAATGTATAACTTAAATACCATATATACAATGTAAATAAAACAATATGTACGTAATAAACAAGCATATACATATGAACAACATTATTAAAATACATTATGTAGAATAATTATATATATAGATACTTATATATACACATAGCTATATACATAAAGCATCTAACATCACATGACTAAAAATCTAAATAAATGAGCAAAATTCAGGGCCTTAAAGCTGTATTTCTTATCCTTTTGGACTATTTTGCTGAACTTCACAAAGCTTTCGAATGTGTCATCTTTATGCTCCAAAAATGATACCCATGTAAATGTTGAAAAATCAACAACTATTACAAATCCAAAATTCTTTCCTCCCAGGCTAGTGGTTCTCATTGGTCCAAACAAATCCATATGCAATAATTCTAGCAGTTTGGAAGTGGTGACCACTATCTTTGGTTTGAAGGAGGATTTTGCATGCTTTCCTTTTGCACATGGTTCACAAATGCTATCCAATCTTGTGTTTATCTTTAGTATTCCTTCTACTAGATCATGTTTGATAAGCTTTCTTTTTCCATCTAAACTGTAGTGACCTAACCTTCTATGCCATAATTCTGCATTCTGATCTTTGCTTGCTGCTAGACACACATCTTGATCTTTGAGTTCTTCTAGATGCAGTACATATAAGTTCTTTTCTCTGTTGGCTTCAAAGTGAACTGTATCACCTTTGATAATTAGACACTTGGATTCTTGAAACTTGATTTGATGACCCTTGTCACATAGTTGACTAATGCTTATTAAATTATGATTGAGTCCTTTGACACACAGAACATCTTCTATGAGGATTCTATCTTGACTTCCAATAGATCCACATCCAATTACTAACCCTTTTCCATTATCACCATAGGTAACTGTGCCTTCTTCATCTTTGATGTGAGAGAAGAATTTCTTATTACCTGTCATGTGTCTTGAGCACCCGCTGTCAAGCTACCACTTTGATGCTCTAAGACTTCCCTGCAATAAGTCAATATGATTTAGGTACCCAAGTTCTTTTGGGTCCTGGTTGGTTAGTTTCTTCACATTTTTCTTTAGGAATTCATTTTAGGTGTTTATTGGTGTATGTTATTTTAGTGTGTCCTAGTTTGTTACAGTGTGTGCAGTAAGGAATAGTGTTTATTATTCTATTTGGATTATGATGTTTATTTTTATTTAATTTATAACTAGGATTTTGTTCAGCTACAAATTTTGGAGTTGGATAAGTTTTCGGATGTATTACAATTTCTTCATTGTCTGGTGGAGTGTATCCTAAACCATACTTTTTCTTTCCTGATCTTCTTGCTCCTTTTAATATTGGAGAGGATTTACCATTAGTAAAATTTTCAATTGTGGCCATTAAATATTCATTATCTTTTGTTAGTGTGTTAACTTCGTTTTTAAGTTTGACTCTAGTTTCGTAATTTCTAAATTTAGTATCTTTTCATTCTTATTTTTTACATCTTCACATAGCAGTTCATTTCTTTTTTTTAATTTTGTAATTTGTTTTTCTAACTGTTCAGTTTCAGATTTTAGATTTGAATTGGTTATTTCAAGACATGTATAGTTTTTCTTAGTTGTTTTTAACATTTTACATACATCTTTATATTTACTGTAAAGTTCGTTAAAAACATCTTCTAAGCTATCAGAATCTGATTCATTGCAAGAAGTAAATGAAGAGTCAGAAGTTACCTTATCATCAGTGTTTACCATGAAGGCCAGGTTGGCCTTTTCTTCTTCTTCTTTGTTGGAGCTTGACTCACTGTCTGAGTCACTTTCATTGTTCCATGCAGCGGCCATGGCTTCCTTCTTGTATCTTTTTCGTTGTCCTTCTTCTTTAATTCAGTTTTCATTAACTTTGGACACTCAGCTTTGATGTGTCCTGGCTTCTTGCATTCATAGCATATGGGTTCAGCTTTCTTGACTTCTTTCCCTTCTGGTCTTTTGAAGTCTTTACCTTTCTTGAAGTATCGTCTTCCAGACTGGTATTTCTTTTTATCTAGAATTCTTTGTAGTCTTCTAGAGATAAAGACCTCTTCATATTCACTGCTCCCATTGCTTTTCTCACTGTCAGATTCGCCATTAGATGTGTCTTCTGTGGCTTTGAGAGCATTGCTATGTTTCTTCTTACTGGAGGATTCTCCCAGCCTTTCCATATTTATTTCATGAGCCATTAAAGACCAAATTAGTTTCTCAAGTAACATTCTTCTAAGGTCGTTGGCTTCTTCTATGGCTGTCTCTTTTGCAGTCCATGAGGCTAGCAAGGATCTTAATATTTTTCTCACCATGTGTCCTATCTCATAAGTCTTTCCAAGCCCCGCCAAACTGTTGGTGATGTCTGTGAATCTGCTATACATTTGAGTGATGGACTCTCCTGCTTGCATTTGGAATCTTTCATATTATGCAACTAGAATGTCTATTCTTGTCTCCTTTACCTTATATGTTCCTTCGTATGTGAGCCTAAGCTTTTCCCACATTTCCATAGCAGATTTGCAGACAGAAATATTGTTGAACTCCTTCTTACTAAGAGCACAACACAGTATACTCTTTGCTTTACTGTTAAGAGATATTTCTTCTTGTCTTCATCTATCCATTTGTCTTTTTCAATGGTTACCAAGAGATCTCCTTCTTCAATGATTGACCATAGTTGGAAATCGAGACCTTGAAGGAAGAACTCCATTCGAATCTTCCAGTAGTTGTAATCTTCACCGTCGAATAAGAGAGGTCTGTTGATGGACTGACTTTCAGCATATCCTTGAGCTGCCATTTATCTTTGCTCTTAAGATCGTAAGATCTTTTTCTTGAAGAGACTTGGCTCTGATACCACTTATTGCCTAGATAGCAAGCCCAGAGGGGGGTGAATGGATTGCTAAAAATTCTTCTAGGATATATACCTGTAAATAAAAACACTTGACAAAAACCACTACGTTGGACTGTTAGTCCGGAATAAGGAAAGACAAGCAATCACACAAAGACAATAGGAATTTTATCGTGGTTCGGATCTCCTATCCCAAGGAGTCCTACATCTAGTCCCCAAGCAACCACTTGGGATTTCATTAAACAAGGGTACAGTCCCCCTTAAGGACACTTACACATCCAGCTGCAGCTGGCCTTCTCTTCTCAACCAGAAGAGGAAGAACAACACCTGTACCAATAGGTCTTCCTTCTTACCAAAGGGAAACAATCACCTGTTCAACATCAGGTCTTCTCTTCACAACTGAAGAGGATTCACCACAAGAGTGAGTTCGAAAGAAGGAGGCCCCAAGACCAAGCTTATTAGCACTTGCCTGGTTTGAGGTGAAGTCTGAGAGGCATAAGATGATTACAAGAAATTTCCTCTCAGATCTACACAAGCTCTCAAAAGTAATACACTATTCTCACAGAGAGCTAAGAGCTACAGAAGGATTGGGTTGGATGAACTGGCTCTTCTTGTTCTTAAGATGACTAGGGCTTTGAGCTTCTCCAAGGATTGAAAGATTTGAATACTCTAGTTGTCTAACTGTTGTTCTTGGAGTGACCAGTCTTCTACTTATCTCCCTTGAAATATCTTGACCGTTGTAGATCCGTTGAAGTGTCCGTTGTCTCACAACATCATACACGTTAGAGAGATTGGTCTGAAGCATGGATCAAGTGAGACTGCAGCCATAAATGCTTAGATTGACATGTACATCTTCAAGGGAAGATTGTTTGAATCTTCCATGCTCTTGTCAGGTCGACATGTCCATCTTTGACGTGCGTTACTCCAAAGTCCTGCATACAATAAATGTTGACACCTAGACAGCTTCTCTTTGTCTAACTTATTAGTCAACGTTAGTAGATGTGTAGTATGAATATACATGAAAAATGAAACTCCAATCTGTCATTATGTAAGGATATATTGTGTGGAAGTATATTGTACTATCAAAATAAATGTACAAGATCATGGATACAGTATGATGCGCGAGAAGGATTTTGAATTCTACAGAGATTTGAAAATATTCATACTTTAAATGTCATAGAGAAAATGATGCATGATTGTTGTATAAGAATATTTGAAGCTAAAGGATATTCTATATAGCAATTAAATCAATCATATAATCATGTGAGAATGTGATCCATGAATATTTTAATGAAATCTATCATGTAATCGTTGTTTCAATGAAGAAATCGTTGTGAGATTAAAATCATTGTTTAAGTGAAGACAAATCGTTGTTTGTGATCAAATCGTTGTTTGTGATCAAATCGTTATTTATGATCAAATCATTATTTGTGATCAATCATTATTTAAATAAAGGCAAATCATTGTTTTTAATCAAATCATTTTTTAAGAAAAGACAAATCGTTGTTTTCAGTCAAATCATTGTTTAAGTGAAAGCAAATCATTGTTTTCGATCAAATCATTGTTTAAGTAAAGCGAATTGTTGTTTTTCGATCAAATCGTTGTTTCAGTAAAACGAATCATTGTTTTTTATCAAATCGTTGTTTAAGTTAAAATGAATCATTGTTTTTTCAATCAAATCGTTGTTTAAGTAAAGTGAATCATTGTTTTTGATCAAATCGTTGTTTAAGTTAAAGTGAATCATTATTTTTCGATCAAATCATTGTTTAAGTCAAAGCGAATCGATGTTTGCGATCAAATCATTGTAGCGATGGAAATCGTTGTTTTACTTATGAAATCGTTGTAGCGTTGGAAATCGTTGTTTTACTTATGAAATCGTTGGTTCTATAATGGAAATCGATGTGTACTTAGAAACATATGTAATGAAGTTCAGATAGCAGTAAGTGAGGTTAACTTACAGAATTTTCTAGAGTTATTTCCTGTGAGGGAACTTCAGAAAGAGTTGTTTAGAAAACATTTTTCCAAGATTTTGTTAATCACCAAAATACTTAAAGTAAAAGATAATTTATTTATGGAGATGGACTGAACTTCACATTTAGCATTCATTTCTCAAGTGGAACCTAAAAACATTGAAGAAGCTCTAAAAGAAAATTCTTGGATAGATGCCATGCATGAAGAACTTGGCCAATTTGAAAGGAATAATGTATGGAACTTAGTTCCTAGAACCCCTGAAAGCTCAGTAATTAGAACAAGATGGGTGTTTAGAAATAATCTAAATGAAAAGGGAAAAGTGGTAAGAAACAAAGCTAGATTAGTTGCAAAAGGGTATAATCAGGAATTTGGGGTAGACTTTGAAGAACCCTTTGCACCAGTAGCTAGGCTTGAGGCGGTTAGAATCTTGTTGGCATATGTATGCTCTAACAAATTCAAACTTTTTCAAATGGATGTCAAAATTGCCTTCTTAAATGGTTACATCAAGGAAGAGGTTTATGTATCTCAACAACCTAGATTTGAAGTTCATGACAAGCCTAACCATGTTTATAAATTGCACAAAGCTCTCTATGGTTTGAAACAGGCACCAAGAGCTTGGTATGACCGTCTGATCAACTTTTTGGTGAGTAAAAACTACTCTAGAGATAAAGTAGACCAAACTCTCTTTACTAAATGTGTTCACAATCACATAATTGTTGTTTAAGTTTATGTGGATGACATCATTTTTGGTTCCACTAACCCCTCACTGTGTGAAGAATTTTCAAAACATATGCACAGTGAATTTGAGATGAGTTTAATGGGGGAGGTACAATTCTTTCTTGGCTTGCAGGTCAAGCAATATGAAGATGGCCTCTACATCAATCAAGAAAAATATGTCAAAGGGCTATTGAAAAGATTTCAGTTCGAACAAGCCAAACCAGCATCTACACTAATGAGCACAAGTGTAAAACTGAAATGTGATGAAAAAGGTAAAATGGTAGATGCAAAACAATACAGAGGTATGATTGGCTTTCTCCTTTATCTTACTGCAAGTAGGCTGGATATACAGTTTAGTGTTTGCCTTTGTGCTAGATATCAATCTAGTCCAAGGGAAAGCTATTTGATTGCAGTTAAAAGGATCTTCAGATATCTCTCAGGAACATGTGATTTGGGTTTGTGGTATCCAGCTGGTAGCAGTTTTGATTTGATCTCATATTTTGATGTTGATTATGCTGGTTGTAAAATTGATAGGAAAAGCACTAGTGGGTATTGCCAATTCCTAGGGGGTTGCATGGTTTCGTGGACATCCAAGAAGCAACACTCAGTTGCACTCTCTACTGCAGAGGCAGAATATGTTGCTGCAGGGTGTTGTGCAGCTCAAGTGTTGTGGATCAAGAGTCAATTGTGTGATTACAACATTGACATTGGATGCATACCTATCCTATGTGACAACACTAGTGCTATCAATCTTTCAAAGAACCCAATTCAACATTCTAGGACTAAACACATTGAGATAAGACACCATTTTCTGAGAGATGAAGTTGCTAATAAAAACCTTGAACTAAATTTAATTCCAACTGAAAAACAATTGGCTAACATTTTCACTAAATCCTTAGGAGAAGATAGATTCACATCACAGAGAAGGGAACTTGGTCTATGCAAAATTCATTAAATATCATGTTTGTACTAATTCTATTTAAATTGGTTGCTTGAATTGCTTGAATGTTGTTTTACCACATGCACACATTATGGGGGAGTAAGTCAAAGTGTTTTTGAGTGAGATGATTGAGGGACACCTTTTCATAATCATCTTGTCAACATATCCCATTCACATGATCCTCATGTCCCTCAATCCAAAGGCTTAAATCTATTTTTTTCTGCAGCTGTCGACAACCATGAAGCTAGCTGTCGACAGATCATCTCTTCCAGAACTAAATTCTTGTTGTTTCATAGTAGCTGTTGATAGCCACCTTTCAGCTGTCGACAAATGACTCTTGCTCTGTGAATTCTTCTTCATTGTCCACATCTTCCATGAGGTTGTTCATTATTCTTCTTAAAGGGGAGAATTGGGCCTTTATACTTAATTACAACCTTTCATACTCACATAGTAGCAAAGACATTGACTTGATCACGATGATTTTGAAATAATATTCTGTGTATGAGTCTAGGTTGTATCATCTAGAACACATTGATTTAAAAAAAAAGGTGGCAAAGGCAGAGCAATGATAAGTCACATACTGAGTAACCGGGGACATGGGCATCATAAATGTCTATCTTCGCGTCAAAAAGTACAACTGTCACCTCTGCAAAATAATATGATGGTTACTTCCACTAAGTAACTGAGGGTACGACATTACAAATGTCTACCTTCACGTAAAAAAGGTGAATGTGCACTTGATTACCACTTACCCCACATCAACATGAAAATTCATTAAAACAAATAGAAATAGAGTGAAGCCTCCATGATTTTTAATCAATATCCAATGTTTGTTTCTTGTCAAATGCCCATTTGAATATTAATTTCAATCATCAACTGAACATCATACCACTAAGAAATAAGTAATTCTTCAATGACTTTTTTCAATGGGTTATCTTATCCACATATGTTTTTGTGAAGTGTCTTCTACATGCTACAACTTTAGATTCCTAGAATTTTATCTCACGACCTTTGTATAAATTGAAATGTCTTAATACTAGTGTGTATGACACTTTGTAATGAATGTATACCAGTTCTCATCCTTAAAATTCAACTTGAACACTTATTCTCCATTCGTTTTTGTCAAATTTCTGTTCTGGCACATTTCTACATAGCATCTGTCGACAGATGCACTGCGCCTATCGACCAAAAAAAATCTGAACCGTCCAGAAGTTCAACCGGTTCACATTCTGTCTGGTTATTTGTGGGCCCGTTCTATTTCAAATACATCCTCCATAGCCCTAAAGGCCAGCCCACGATCCTTCTAGGAATGATGATGCTTAGATTGTTTAGGATATATTTGAGCAATGTGGGCTTAAGTAGTTCCTTTTCCTAGGTTGGGTTATGGGTGGTTGGTCATGTCATCTTTATCTTTCCCTTTTTGCTTTTGCATTGTAATGGATGCTTTTGTACTGTGTGCACTTCAAGAAATATCAATGAAATCATAGTTTCTTTCTTCAATCCATATGTGTATGACATATCTTTTTGAATGTTGTTAAAAAGGGGGAGAACATCAATTGTATTTTTGTCATCATCAAAAAGGGGGAGAATGTTGGGTTATGCTTTGTATGATGATTGGCTTGATGGTTAAACACCTAAATGTTTTTGATAATGATAGAATTGATGTTGAGAAGACATGAGAACACATGATCAAATGAAATAGTTCTATGACCATATATGCTTTCATGATATCTTATTTGGAATGTCCTTTATGTAGGTGAGAATGAAAGCACAAGACAAGCATCAAAATCCAAGCACAAAAGAACTGAAAAAACACAAGAAGTGCTCAGCTATCGATAGGCCTGAAGCCATATGTCGACAGCCAAAGAAGACAGTGTCTAAACAAGCTTCTGGAAGATAAGAAAATTTAGTAGTTGTCGACAGAAAAAGTTCATATGTCGACAGATCAGTTAAGACTGTCAACAACACCAGGTCGCCTGTCGATAGCCCAGTTCATCTGCCAGAAACATGGTTTTGGAAACCCAGTTTGCAGCAGTACCTGTTGATAGTCACAAGGCATCTGTCGACAGCCGCAGGTTAAGTCACAACATGTGACGGGCATGTGATCTATGTTAGGGTGTTCTCTTCTCTCACGATTCTTAAGACTTGAACACAACTATATATAGATCATATAGATCTATTTTCAAAGTAAGAAGCCTCCACACCAAAACCCTAAGAAAAGAAAAAAAGAAGGCTTTCTCTACTGCTTTGCTTCAAGTCTCCAGGCTGTTCAAAGTGAGATCTGTCTCGCACGAGGAGTTGAAGCAGATTCGTCCTCAACCTTCGAGCTTTGTCATGATCTGATCTTCATCAACGTGGAGCTTGGAGTTCTTATGGACGAACACCCTGAAGAGTTCAACCTTTGGATTTGTTCTTCAACTCTGAACTCTTCTTTCATTCTATTTTCCAACACTTGTGTGTGTGTTGTTGGTTTGAGCATTCCTTGTGCTCAATCCACGTGTGTGTGGTTGTTCTGAGAGCATGTTTGCCTCAGAGATTGTGTGTGTGTTGTTGTTGGGTTGAACTCGCTTGATAAGCAGTTTTTCCGTGTGTGTGTGGACGGTGGATGTAGGATACACGAGTTGTGTAGTCCGAATCACCTTAAATCCTAGTGTCATGTGGTTTGGATGATCTTACGTTAGATGTATGCTTGGCACGATCACTTGTTCACACACTTGTCATAGTGCTAATTTCCTAAGCACACCCTACACACACATCGATGTTTAAACATGATCCATATTAGTTTAAATCTTCTTCAAGTCAGTCATAGTCTCGAAAAGAAGGTTAATTTATTTTATTAGGTAGTAATCTATTCAACCCCCCTTCTAGATTATTGCTTTAGGTAATTTCGCACACCTTTAATGTTACATGTAAAGCTTCTAACTTCATTGTTGAATACTCCTGTTCAATCACATAGGTCACTTTCATTCACATTTGCATCACCATTTTAACTACATTCAGATCATTATAGTTTGCTATACTTTGGGTTGAGTGTGTCCATGTGATTAAACCTTAATGCACAGTCGTAAAAACACAATAAACTCTTTCATTTGTCAATATCACTTTGTCTCATTTGTTTTGATCATTTATGAACTTTTTTTTTTCACCACTTCCTTTCCTGAACTCCTACCTTCTTAGTTTTCATGTTTATCTTTTTGATGCTGTCAAAAAGGGGGAGAAAATACCAATGGGAAATTGGTATAAAATGCCTTCAGTATTAATTGCATTGGGCGAGAAATATGGAGAAATTGGTACATTATTATGAAAGTGCAGGTTGTGGGAGAAACTGCAGTCAGGGGGAGTATGAAGAGACCCAAATTTGAGTATTTGTTTCGTCATCATCAAAAAGGGGGAGAATGTTGTGTTGAGTGTGTTTTGGAATTTCTTAATGATGATTTTTTTTAATGATGACCAATAAACAACACTCATACTTTGATTTTGATGATGACATATTAAACATATTGAATATATTACAATAATGCTCAATCAACATGTTCTTGATACTTAATATCTCATCTCCTACTTTTTATGACATTTTTTGATGGTCTACTCTTCATTCGTACAAGTTTACAGAGTTTTTGTAAAAGTAGGTCGACTCTAGTTGACAGACAGGTCGACTCTCAAGGTCTGTCTAGCAAACTACTGAAGAAAAGATCACCTATAGGTCTACTCAAGTTGACAGACAGGTCGACACATAAAGTCTGCCCAACAAGTTTCTGAAGAGTAAATGTCAGTAGTGTCAACTCTATTTGGAGATGTGGTCGACACTAGCATCAATCCAGTGAACCAGTTTTAGAAGAGTTAACAGGAGGTCGACTCTACCTGTTGATCAGGTCAAAACTAAGTGTCTGTCAGGTCGACACTAGTGTTCTGACAGTAAGCCCTGAATTGATGATTGGTCAGTAGGTCGACTCTCTTAAAAAATGAGGTCGACACACATTTCTGTGCAAACCTAGAATTGTGCAGAGGATAAAATCCGATGGCTGTGATTTCACTCTGATGTCTTTATGGAAGATGCTATAATTACCAAATTTCCCTCTCATCCAAGTGGGAGAATGGTAAAGACCTTTTCAGACACGTGGCAGCCCAAGGTGTATTCTAGGTTTTTGTGCACATTCCCTTCACATAAAAGGAACTACACAGTGGCTATATAAGCCTCCATCTCATCTGAAGCAGTAATCCCCTCCAGCCATCGATTGATTTTATCCAAGACGAACTGGGGATCAAGGCCAAGTAGTGGAGAAAGATGTAAAGTGCTGAAAGAGGAGCAGTTCGGGAAGAAGAGCAGCAACAAAAGAAGAAAGAATCATGCAAGTAGCAGATCTGAAAATAGAGCACCGTGGATTGAAGGAGTGCTTCATCTCATCTTCTCAAAAACCTTCAATTCGAGTCTCTGCAGGTCATCTTTGACAGGGGACATCTAATTCACCTCTCTTTTATCCATTTCTATTGGAGTGTTCTTGTTAGTTTATTTCTGAGTGCTTGTGAGATCTGTACATGAAGTTCTGTGTAGATTTTTGTGTTTGTTGAGTCTGTGATTCAGATCATTGTTAGAGGATCTAGTTTTGTTTGGATTTGATCTAGCTTGTGTTTGGAGTCGTCGTGCTCCGTTGTGTTGGAGTCGTCGTGCTCCAGTTGTGTTTGAGCGATCGTGCTCAGTTTGTGAGTCGTTGCACTCATAGTTGTGTTTGAGCTGTCGTGCTCAGTTTGGCGTCATCGTGCTCCAGTTGTGTGTTATGCCATCATGCTCATGGTGTTTTGGAGTCGTCGTGCTCCGGCTGTATGTTGAGCCGTTGAGTTCAAGGGTGTTTGGAGTCGTCGTGCTCTAGTGTGTGTTGTACTCGGGTTTGAGTAGTGAAGCCTCACTATGTGAGGGGTAGATGTAGGAATCACTGCTTGCATAGGATTTCACTTTCACTCTCTTTCTAATTGCCTCACACATCATATACACACAATCACACAGTCACACATCAGATCAGTTGGATTGCTTGCTTGAATGGATCTATAATTCGAAGTAATTTTTAAATTGTTAAGCTTCTGCATTAATTAGTGATAGACCTATTCAACTCCCCCCTTCTAGATCTGTTCATACACTGAATTCGATCTTACACTGATTACAATGACTACAGAACAGATCATATGCATTTTTTAAATGTGTAGTGTTTCTTGAGTTCAGTTTTTGTTTATAAACATACTGATTTACCTTTCTAGGATTTTTAATTTCCTTTTCCTTTACAAATTTAGGAGTTGGATATTTTTCAGGATAGATGATATTTTCTTCATTGGTTGGAGGTGCATATCATATTCCATATTTCTTTTTGCATGTTCGAGCACCTTTTAATTTTACAAGTAATGATGTTTTAAAACTGATAATTTTCTCTATAGTTGTTTTTAGATAAAGGTTTTCTTCCCTTAATTTTTCTCCATCTTATAGTTTATTCTCATTTGCTTCAAGTTCCATGAGTTTACTGTTTTTATTTTTCAAATCCTCACACAATAGTTCATTGGATATTTTTGTTTCAGTTAAGTTTTGTCCTAACTTTTCTACTTCATTTTTTAGAGAGGTGTTGGATTTTTCTTGATTTCGTAGGTTTAGATTAACTATTTTCATTTGTTTAACTACTATTTTATATTTTTCATACAGTTCATTGAATACATCTTCTAAATTATCAGAATCAAATTTTGAACATGAAGTAAATGAAGTTTTAGATTTTACCTGTTCTTGTACTCTCTTTCTTTGCCCTTCTTCGTCTCAAATCTTTTAGCCAGATCTTTCTTCTTGAGTTTTGGACATTTTGACTTGTAATGCCTAGGCGGATTGCATTCATAGCAGGTTGACTCTTTCTTCTTTTCTCTTTTCAAATCTCTCTTTGAGCTGAACTTCTTTTTCTTCGCAAGAATTTGTTGGAGTTTTCTTGACAGCACGACATCATCATCACTGTCATCTGATCTTTATTTTGAATCTTCTGAGGAATAAGAATCTGCAGCTCTCAAAGCATTTAGCATTTTCTTTTTTGATGTACTTTCAGAAAATCTTTCCATATTTATTTCATGTGCCATAAGGGAACTAATTAATTTATCAATGGAAAGTTTTATTAGATCATGGGCTTCCTCAATAGCAATGACCTTAGGGGTCCATGAAAGAGTTAAAGATCTAAGTATTTTTCTGATAGTTTCTTCATCAGAAAGAGTTTTTCCAAGAGAGTTCAAACCAACTACTATGGTTGAAAATCTATTGTACATTTGAGTGACATTTTCATTTGGAAGCATTTTAAATTGCTCATATTGTGAAACAAGAATCTAGTTTGTTTCACCTTATCAATTCCTTCATATGTTACTTGCAATTTATCCCACATTTCTTTAGCGGATTTACATGCTGATAATCTACTAAATCCTTTTTTTGATAAAGCACAACATATATAGTTTTTAGCTTTAAAATTTAGAGACAATTTAACTTTATCAACTACAGTAATTACAGTAGTACCTTCAGCAGGAATAATAACAAAATCACCTACCTCTATTACCTGCCACAAATCAAACTCTATGCCTCGAATGAAGCATTCCATTCTCATCTTTCAGTATTCGTAGTCCTCACCTTCGAAGAATGGTGGTCTGGTAACTGATTGACCTTCGTAGTTATGAGCTTTAGATGCCATCTCTTCTCAAATCTTTCGAATCTTCCGAGAAGACCTCGCTCGGATACAACTTGTTGAATCGAGATGGTACTATAGTTGTCCTAGAGGGGGGGGGGGTGAATAGGACTTCTTGCGCTTTAAAAATTTTATCTAAAAGATAAACAACACTAAATAGAGTAGTTAGTACTTAGTGTGATGTGTATGAAACAAGTGTAAACTTAGCGGAAATAATCATACAAAAATGCACAAGAAATTTTATCCTGGTTCAGCCCTTCCTACATGGAAGTCCTACGTCCTGTCCCCAAGCAACCACTTGGGATTTTAATAACTACTAAGTGCACTTGGCCTTCTCTCAACTTGGGATTTTAATAACTACAACCACTTACAGACCAGCAAGTCTTCCTTTAAACCAAGGGGTACAAGACCATCTACAACTGTAGATCTTTCCTTCACAAGAGAGGCACTGCAGGGTACAAACCCCTGCAGGTTATCTAACACAGAAGTTGAAAACTTGTGTGTCTGCTCAAAAGAAATGAGCAAACACAAAGATTCAGAAAGAGAAGCAAATGAAAGTAGAGCTCAATCTTTTTCTGAAACAAAGAGGTGGGTCGAAGAGAATCTGAAATGTAGTAATCCACCAAGCGAAGAAGACTTCTAATCGCCAATGGAGAGCATGAAGTTGAAGACTGAGGAGTGGCTCTCTCTTTCTCTTTGAGTGGCTCTTCTAGCTTTCAGATAGGAGTGGAATGTGAGCTTCTATCTTCTTCTATGTGTGTGTATCTCTATGTTGTGTTGTTATTCAAATTCCAGCTTCTATATATGAGCTTCATAATCTGCCAGTTTGAATTTTGGCCGTTGGAAGCAAGCTATTGAAAGATGTCCGTTGATGGGAGATTTTGAGCTTCTTAGGTTTTGATCCATTAGATCTTTAGCTCGATGAGTCCCAACGTCTTTAGGCTATATTTTGTAGCTTCATGCTTGAGAGACAGCTTTATAAATGCTTTTGTAAACTCCATGCACAACACATGCTTTAATAAATGTTCTGTAGGCTTCATGCGCAAGACTGGAGGCTAAAATGTTCTGCAAGCCTGAAAGGAAAAGACAGAAAGATATCTCCATGCTTTCGGAGGTAGGTGAGATAAAATAATATAAAGTATGAAGAAGTTCGGATAGAAGTTCAGAACATTTAAGAATAAACAGACAATTGCACATAATCTCTAAAAAGTCAAGTGGTTTCTGACAATGGTAGGTAGGTTCTGACAGATAGCCCATAAAGCTTATCACATTTAATTCCTGACCATCTATCGATCAACTTATCTTCCTGTTGGTGTAAGGGAGAAAAATATATCTTAAATTTCTGATAGTGAGAAAGACAATAAGCATACAGACATTGCAGATCTCAAAAACACATTTCAAATGAGATAGATAATATTTTTCGTGCCAAAAATATATTTAAATTTTATGATAGCAGAAAACTAATTATTAGTCTCTTAGAGAATATTCTTATGTAAAAAGGGATTCCAATATGAATAATGAAAACTCATGAAGAAATGATTTATCAAGTTCTGTGGTAAATGACAGAAGCAAAAGTATTTTCCAAGTACATAAGTTGATATGAGATACAATCGATGTTTAAACATAAGACAATCGATGTTTAAGGTAATTGATGTGAGAGATAATCGATGTTCAAGGAGAATCTATGTTTAAACAAAAGACAATCGATATTCAAAGAGAGTTGATGTTTAAACATTATCGATGTTCAAAGAGAGTGGATGTTTAAACGTAATCGATGTTCAAAGAGAGCTAATGTTTAAATGTAATTGATACAGAAGTTGATATGAGATACAATCGATGTTTAAACATAAGACAATCGATGTTTAAGGTAATTGATGTGAGAGATGATCGATGTTCATGGGGAATCTATGTTTAAACAAAAGACAATCAATATTCAAAGAGAGTTGATGTTTAAATGTAATCGATGTTCAAAGATAGTTGATGTTTAAACGTAATCGATGTTTAAAGAGAGCTGATGTTTAAACGTAATTGATGGTCAGAGAGAGTTGATGTTTAAACGTAATCGATGTTCAAAGAGAGTTGATGTTTGAGTGAAATCAATGTTCAGGATGAAATCGTTGTTTCAATGGAGTCTATGTTCAAGATAAAATCGATGTTTGAATGAAATCGATGTTCAAGATGAAATCGATGTTTGAATGAAATCGATGTTCTAATGAAATCGATGATGGAGTCAATGTTTGAGTGAAATCGATGTTCAAGATAAATCGATGATGAATGAAATCGATGTTTGGCAGAATCATTGGTCTAATGAAATCAATGTTCAACAGAAGTCGATGTTTGAATGGAATCGTTGTGAGCTTACAACAGTAGTCGAAGTGGACTTAGACAAAATTTGAGGAAACTAGCAGCTGTCGACACGTAGGTTACATCTATCGACAACCCAGCCCCTTATTCAGAAAAAACAATTCTGGAAGACACATATGCTGTAGTACCTGTCGACAGCCGATGAACATCTGTCGACAGCCGCCGTTCAAACATAGTGTGTAGTGCTCTAGAAATTTTATTGAATTGTATGATGTAATTGTGTATGTGTTTCTACATTTAGTTGTATGTTGTACTGTGTTGAACTTGGCGTCAACATCTACTGACGTTGACTACAGTTAACGGCATGATCTATTTTCATCTACTGTCTGTTAATGACAGTGTATTGTGTCATTATTATTTTCTAGATTAGTTAGTTTTTCGGGCAAGAAAGTTTGCGACATGATCGATGGATGTCTACTTCATGGTCGACGGCAACAGAGGTTGACGTTAACCTGACTTGCCTATTTTTGTTGTTACCATTCTGGGGAGAATAAATCGGCCATTTCCATGTATTTAATTGGGAGATCTGGTGCGTTTCTGATCCAAGGGATAGGATTAGGTTTGGGCAAGGCGTAGGGATCTTTATAAGACCCGGTTTTGGCCTTTATGGGAGATTTTCCCACTGGTTTGGAAGAGAGAAAAGGAAGGCCGAGAGAAGGGTTCTAGAGCTTTGTTCGTGCAATTTGAGGCGTGTTGGACAAAGGAGGATCATCAAGCATCGAGGTCAGAAGCTTCTCCAAGCGGGGGACTGTCCTAGAAGCTGGTTTTGGGTGATTGAAGTCGGAGAGGAGGACTGCCTTGTTGCCAAGGCAGGCGTCTTTGAATCCCTATTCGTCACTCCAGCAGGAGGGTTAGAGGCAAGTGACATGGGGGATCAGTTTAGGATAGTTTAATCTTTAGATTTATTAATTTTACAGATTTTTAAACCATCGAAATAACGTGTGGGAAGGGGTGTAATTTCTGTTACTTTATGTGAAGTTCTATGTTTTCTAGACGAATGAACTTAACGTCCATATCGATTGCCGTTTAGTTTTTGTAAACAACAGCATCGACCGCCGTTGATTTCTTGTAAACGACAACATTTTGGACATCTACTATATTTTACGGCGCTATGTGCCGCCATTTACTGGTATTAAAGACAGGATGTGTGGACGTTGACTTTGTGTAAACGCCACATATTTGGCCGTTAAGTTTATCAGTGCTGTATTTTACTGCAATTTGATCATGTTTCCTGAACTGTGATTCATGCATGTATAGAATTTTCAGTCTGGATTATATTCTGTGTAAATCAGTGTTGTTACACTGTGGTTAGGTCATTGCAATGATGTATGGGCTATATATATATATATATATATATATTAATATATATTAATATGGTTGTTCTTTGAATTTTGTTTGAATTAGTAAAAGAAAATTGAAGAGATGCAAGTATGATTCATGTTATAATGTTGAAATTAGAGATGGTAATACTGATAGGTGAAACTACAGATGTACTGTACTTAATTCTTGTATAGTAATTGCATGATTTCATCACTGTTATACCATGTTAAGTAGTTTAAAGTGATGATGATTAATTATGAAAAATGTTTATAGAACTCAGAAAATCATGAAATTTTGCATGTACATGCTTGGATTTGAGTTAGATTTACTGTCAAAATTTCAGGATTTTTGGAGCATTGCACATACTGTTACGATTTTATGAATGGTAAAAAGCATAGAGAATTTAATAAACATGAGAATATATGTGCATGATGGGTTTGATAAATGTAGTACCATAATAAGTTACTGTTGCACAGTAGAATTTGATTTCAGAACTGAGAAAGATATGATTGTATGGAATTGTATTGTTATCTTTATAAATCATGCATGACTGTAAGAAAAAGCATAATAGACGTATATGAAAATGTAGATTGAATGATCATAGATGTTAATGCATTTTGAAATGAATTGGCCAATAAGACATTGCTATGATAGAGATAACTACAAGGAACTACACCATGGAATTCCCCTATGGTAATGGTTCACCTACATGAAATGACCTACATAAATCCGTGGGCAATGGATTGAAATCTTGAAGGTAGACATGTTCTACTGGTTAAGGTGGGAAGGACTTTCTCCGATATTGCACAATAACCTAGACTTCATCACCGCTTTGCCTAGGTGATAAGTGAATGAACTATATGCTACATGATCTCTATTAATAGTGTGGGATATGTCTTGGCAACTAAATGACTAAATGACTACATGAACTACATGACTACATGATAAATAACTATATGATCTACATGTTACATGCCATATGAACTACATGTCACTTGTTATATGAACTACATGCTACATGTTAAATTGACCACTTGCTACATGATGACTAATTCCATGTTATATGATATAGATTAAAGATTTACTTGAAATTGTTTACATGCTACTTGACATTGAACATATGTTTCGAGGAATTGATTACATGCCATGCCATATGAACATGTTTTTGAATTATGAGATGTAAGATATATGTTACATGAATTGTTTTATGTTCATGATAAATAACCATGTTATACAAAGAATGATTGCCAAATGACTTAGAACATGTTGATAGGAAGAGTTATATGATATCAAGGATGTTGTAGGAATATGTTATCATGTTTTAAAACCTAGTATATATTATATCTTGAACCGTCTTTCATGTGACTTGCTAGGTCTTGTAGACTCACACTTGACTAACATTTCAGGAGAGACAGAGGACACCCAGAAGTTAGTGCAAACTGACTCGGAGCGTGAGGACGTGGAGGCTTAGTGCCCTACTTGAGAGTGTTGGAGAGATTATTTATGTGAGGCATGATGTACTTTGAATTTTATGCATTTGGACTTACGAATTGTAATAAATTTGACTATTGCTATCTTTACGTTATGCTTTAAACTTAGTATTTGAATATGATGTTGATTGAAAATTTTGGTTCCATGTTTTATTGCAATTTGTTGGAATTAAATTGTCGTTTATGTATGTCTCAATTTGTACCGTTTATTGTTGGATATTTTCCACTGTAATACCTCTATTAGATCCAATGTGAGTTGGAATAACTGTACTGGGTTCAATAGGGGTGTTACATAGTGTGACATTCTTCTATGATACTATTATAGTGCATTTGAAGATTATATATGTAGATAGTCATGCACTCATGAATGTTCAAACTTATACATGAAATGCATGAGTTTTCAGAACATGATATGACATAAAAATAAGATTTATTTAGTCATGAGTTTTTGTTATCACCAAAACATGAGGTACACAAAAGAGTGGTTCAACAATAAGTTGCATTTGAAATCCAAGTAAAGGACAATTGAGTACACCATTTACTTAAGCCTATCCAAAAATTGATTTTGTCCAATAAGTAAATCACAACAAACCCTGTCGTTGACCTAGGATTAACAGTATATTATTGTAAGGCCATAGTTTTTTATGCATTCATGACTTGTTGTTATGTTTTAAACTTCTGTCCGAAATTCTTCTTAACGTCAACATCATTTGATGTTAACCTTTGGTTGATGGCAAGATATGTGCCATTTACCACCTGACTTGGAATCTTGACGTCAAGATCGATTGACATTTACTTCATGTCAACGACAACCAATTGGCCATTATGATCTCCGACTGCGTTTGGGATTCTTGATCTAAAACTTCCCCGATTTCTCCAGGAGATAGATTAGGAAACCCCACGTTGGCTAGGATTCCTCTTTCCTAGGATGCCTAGGACCTAACTCCTATAAAACTAGGACATCTCTGCAAAGGGAGGGCTTTGGCTTAGCTAGGGCTTTTGGGTTTCAGGGAGAGGAAAAGAGATAGTTTGTGGAGGTTGATCCAGCGAACCAAAGGCTACACCGATGTTCTACTGCAAGAGGGAGGTCCTTCTGAACGTGGAGGAGCAATCCCAACGTCGGGAGATCATCTGCTAGAGCATGGAGATCGAATCAATCCGTGAAGGCTAGCTCTTTGGTATGGTCGATGAGGGCTTCATCACCCAAATTCGATCTTCAGGAAGTTTTCTAGAGGCAAGTAACTTAGGGGTTTCATCCCTATACCTATCACCTAGAGTTCTAGAATTTTTGTGGATTTTTGTCTCTTGTCTTGGACCCCCCAAATTCTCTATCTTTTTACTTTCGGACCACACTTTCTGCAGACAGGAAGTTAACGATAACATCCTTGCCGTTAAGTTCCTATGTTAACGGCAATTGATCATGCCGTTAACCTACCTTGACGGTAAACCCCTTGCCGTTAAGTTCTTTTGATTTTTTCCAGAATAGTGTTTTAACACATGGGATGTGATTTTACAGAGATTTTGAATGTATGCATAGGTTTGGGATTTTATTTTTTTTAGTACGTTTAGCAGATTGAGCCATGAATTTTTGATAATTTTTTGATGATATTTTTAAATTGTAGAATTTCTGTTATAAGTAAATGGGCATGTCATGTTAGATTTTAATTTGGAATAAATATGTATGATGTGTATTATTGTCACAATTTTTTTCATGAACTTAGGGTTCCAGTGTACATGTTTCAAAATAGAAAGAGACATCAGTTTCCTATTCATCATGTTTTAATAAATCCTCTTGACGATTGCCTGAAATCTGTATTAAATGTTAAAAATAGACGTGCTATTGTGAAAATTCTAAAAAATTAAACATCTGATATATTTCATGTGTAGGGTCTATGATTAAAATTTGAGCATGTTATGACATCTGTGATTACTATTTCTAGTTTCAAATCATTAAGGGTCATATTAAGTATGATTAGTCAAAAATGATATTTTCTGATGATTAGTATCATGTTTAGGTTCTGTTAAGCCTATTTTAACACTGTTAGATAGTCATGATTATTTCTGTAACCTGAGATACATGTTTTTTAATCATGAGCATGTAAATCAGTCACTAAGTGTATGCAAATATGTGTTAAACATGTGATCAATGTGAATAATGTGATTAAGTGAATATTGTGCCAAAATGGACACTGCTACCATAGAAGGTTGTGGAGCCGTACTGTAGAAAAGTCCCTATGGGAAGGCTCAATATGTATGTGATATCCTGTGGGCATCAAGATGAAATCCTAGAGGTGGACAAGTACCACTGGTTAGGGTGGAGAGGGCTTCTCTCAGTTCTGCACAGTTACCAAGATTCATAAATACATTGCCTAGGTGATGGGTATGTGTTATGTGTCCTTCTTTATGGTGGTTCGGACTATGTGTCATGGCAAAAGGTGTGTAAAGATGTGAATTAAGTGTGAATGTGTAAAGTGAATATGTGAAAGTGATGTGATAATGTGTTTCCATATGTAAGAATGTGAAACCATGTGATTAAGTTACTTTTAGGTTAAAACAACAAGTAAAATGTGAGAAAATATTGTATATGAACATATTGAATGTGATAGATATCATGCTAGTATTACTAGTAAACATGTGTTTAGTTTCATGATCAGATACTTCGATATGTGCTATGAATGAGTTTGATTGATACCATGATTTTCATGAAATCCATGTGTAGTGAACATGCTATAGAATTGTTTATTTAGTACTTGCTTAATGTGACATGAATCATGTAATAATTTATTCCATATCTTAAACTTGTGTAGAATGAATGTGATAAGTGTTTGGGTGTACCAATAAGTTGCTTGCTAAGTCTTTTGTGAAAACTCATCCTTGCTTAACATACAGGTGAGACAGATATTCCCGAAATCGAGGAGGAGACAATAGGAGCGACTCTAAGCGAGAGGAGTAGTTGAGTTTTGGAGGGCTATCATATAGCTTGTACTTTTCTTTTGCTAGTAGGTGAAACAATGTTATGATGTGGACTTGTTTATTTAAGGACTTTGTCTATTTACATTGCTACTATATAGATTGTGGAATGTGTGTAATGATGATGGAATAAGAATTACTTTCATTTCCGTTGTACTTTCCTTTGTTATTTGTGTACATCTCTACCTACTGTGTTGTGTTGGGTACATGTCCCACTGTGACGGCACGCTTTATATCGACATGGATTGGTATAATCATACCGTTATAAAAGGGGTCATTACAGAGATTGGTATCAGAGAAACAGATGGAGATTGTACATAAATAAGCCATCGTCCACACAATATTTCAAAGTCTTTATAGAATCAGTCCATATATGTGGAAAACATTCATTATTGAATCGAAGATACTTAAGAAAATGGTTAGGGCTAAAGAACTCAGATTCTAATTGAGTTATTGTTTTATAGGCAATGGCGAGCTGTGGCAGGCGTAGTACTCAGGCTCGAGTGGATGAGCAGAGACGTGAGGAGAGGGGTGATCAGGAGGCCCTAGCACGCCAGGGTCCCATAGTACTTCCACCACCACCACATGTGGACAATGTCGTGTTCATGCAAGGCATGGTTCAGGCGCTGCAGACACAGGCACAGACACAGGCTACGTTACAGGCCCAATTGCAGGCGCAGGTTAGAGTTGTTGAATAGGAGTAGTTTGTTTTGTTGATTGTATGATTGATTATGCGTTGCTTATTATTTCAGGCTCAGGCTTCAACTACAGTTCTCCAGGAGCATGGTCATGGTGATTTGTCCATCATAGAGAGGTTTAAGAGGATGGCTCCGCCTTCTTTTAAGGGGGAGAGTCAACCCCTCTTAGCTAAGAGTTGGTTGAGGGGGGTAGAGAAGATCTTCTGTGCTATCAGGTGTGCGGAAGAGCATAAAGTTAGCTTGATGACTTACATGCTATAGGTATTTAGAGTATATTTGCTTGTATAAATTAAGATTTTTGCTCTATATGGTACTGATTGGTTGAATCTTTCAGGAGAGAGCCGATATTTGGTGGGACTCTATGCTACGTACCAGGTACGAGGATGGAGCATTAGGTGACTTGGGCTGAGTTCACTAGACTCTTTAAGGTCAAGTTCATCCCCGAGCATATTCAGGACAAGATGGAGCAGGAGTTTCTATCTCTTACACAGGGTTCCATGACTGTCCTGGAGTACGAGGCCAAGTTTGCTGAGCTTTCCAAGTACGCTCCCCATATTGTTGAAGACGAGTGAAGGAAGGCTAAGAAGTTCATGATGAGGCTCAGACCATCACTCAGGTCGAGACTGGTAGCTTTTGATCATCGGACCTTAGACGAGGATCTCAGCACAGTGTGCAGATAGGAGAGCTTGATGGACCAGTACATGGAAGAGAAGAGGGTGACCAAGAAGAGGTCAGCACCACCATTCCAGAGGCAGGATAGGCAGAAAGCAACTGTGTACCAGCAGCCACAACATATAGTAGTTTTGCGCCAATCAGTGATAGTACCCCAGACTACCAGCTTCAGACCCAGTGATAAGAAGGAGTGTCCTCATTGTAGAAGGACACATGGTGGCTCAGAGTGTTGAAAGCTAGTAGGGAAGTGCCTGAAGTGCGGCAACATGGAGCACCAGATCAGAGATTGCCCCAGACTTCAGAAGTTTGACCAGAGAGGAGCACCAGCCCCAGCAGTGGCAGCGACGCCAGTGACCGAGAAGCCAGGCAGGCCTCGGACCCATGTCTGAGTGTTTGCACTTGCACGTGAGGATGCTGAGCAGACAGAGAACGTCACGAAAGGTACTATTTTAGTTATGGGTGTGCAGGCTCGGATATTGTTTGATACAGGTGCTACACACTCGTTTGTTTCCGAGCGGTTTGCTAAGTAGTTAGCAGCAGAGTCTAGAGTTGAGGAAGAGGATTTAGAGGTTCCCCTATCTGTGCACACACCAGTGGGTACTGTGGCAACCAGGAAGTGCATTCTATCTTTGCCTATGTGCATTGAAGACCGAGGTTTGTTTGGGTGCTTCTATTTGCTCAAGATGAAAGACTACGATGCTATACTTTGTCTAGATTGGCTTGAGGAGCACTATGCATTGGTCGATTGCAGGAGGAAGAGAATTACTTTCCGTATTCCTAAAGAGGACGAGTTCTCACATACTTTGCCTAGGAATCTTGCGGGAAGGTTCGTGATCTCTGCCATGAAGGCTATGAGAAGGGTGAACAAGGGTTGTGACCCCTTTCTTGCCAGTGTAGTCTTAGTTCCTAAGGTCGATCAGTCACCTACCCTTGGGGAGATCGAGGTTGTGCAAGAATTCCCAGACGTGTTCCCTGATGATTTGTCATGATTGCCACCAGCAAGGGAGATAGAGTTCACTATTGAGTTGCTTCCAAGCACCTCACCTATCTCTAAGGCTCCCTACCGGATGGCATCTACGGAGTTAGTTGAGCTGAGGAAGCTGTTACAAGAGTTGCTTAACAAGGGGTTTATTCACCGTAGTGTGTCACCATGGGGTGCACCTGTACTATTCGTAAAGAATAAGGATGGTTCTCTCAGGTTGTGCATAGACTACAGGAAGCTGAACCAGGTGACAGTGAAGAACAAGTACCCCTTTCCGCACATCGATGATTTGTTTGATCAGCTCCACAATACGTCCGTGTTCTCCAAGATCGATCTACGATCAGGCTACCATCAGTTGAGGATCAAGGAGGAGGATGCTTCCAAGATGGCATTTAGGACCCATTATGGACACTACGAGTTCCTTGTGCTTCCATTTGGTCTAACTAATGCCCCTACAGCGTTCATGGATCTCATGAATAGGGTGTTCAGGCCATACTTGGACAACTTTATTGTGGTGTTCATAGACGATGTGTTAGTCTAATCTCTTAATGAGGCTACATACCGTGAGCATCTGAGGATAGTTCTAGAAGTTCTCTGAGAGCACAAGTTGTATGACAAGTTCAGCAAGTGCGACTTTTGGATGCGCGAGGTTCACTTCCTTGAGCATGTCTTCTCAGGCGCTACAGTTGTTGTTGATCCGGTGAAGGTACAGGCAGTATTAGAATGTGAGACTACAAGGGCACCATCTAAGATCAGGAGCTTTCATGATTTAGCAGGTTATTACATGCGATTCATAGAAGGCTTTTCCTCCATAGCAGCACCTTTAACCAAGTTAACCAGAAAAGGGGTTAATTATGTGTTGTCCGAGGATTGTCAGAGCAGTTTCCAGAAGTTGAAGACAAGGCTGACATCTGCACCCGTATTGATATTGCCGAGTGGTGCCGAGGGTTTTTTGATCTATTCAGATGCTTCCAAGAAAGACCTAGGTTGTGTTTTGATGCAGCATGGAAAGGTAGTTGCCTATGCTTCTCACCACCTAAAGGAGCATGAGCGTAACTATCCGACCTATGACTTGGAGTTAGCAATTGTGGTCCTTGCACTGAAGATCTAGATACACTACCTCTATGGTGTTAGCTTCGAGGTGTTCACAGACCGCAAGAGCTTGAGGTATCTATTCTCTCAGAAGGAGTTGAACCTGCGACAGAGAAGATGGATCGAGTTTCTTAAGGACTACGACTTCAAGCTTCAGTACCATCCAGGGAAGGTGAATGTCATGGCAGATGCACTCAGCAGAAAGATATCTCTACTTCAACAAGATTGGAAGATGCTAGAGGATGCAGCGTGTGCTATGACCAAGTTAGAGCCACAGTTATGTCAGGCTTTTGTGTCAAAGTTGTCCATCTGATCCACTGTGTTAGACGAGGTAATAGAGCAGTAGAGAGCAGATCCCAGACTTTAAGAAATGGTGGGCAAGGTACGTATTGCTCGTGATGAGGACAATGTTATCATATATTAGCACAGAGTATGGGTACCAGACATCGTGGAGGTTAGAGTGCAAGTACTTGCAGAAGCTCACAGGTCGCAGTTCTCCATTCATCTCGGCAACACCAAGATGTACCAGGACCTAAAGCTATCCTTCTGGTGGTCAGGCATGAAGAAGGACATGACAGAGTTTGTATCTCAGAGCTTAGTATGTCAGCAAGTTATGGCCGAACGTCAGAGACCATCAAGCCTTATGCAGAAGATGGAGATACCTATGTGGAAGTTGGAAGCGATCACCATGGATTTTGTGACAGGTTTGCCAATGTCAGCTAAGGGCAATGACTCGATATGGGTGGTCGTGGACCATTTTTCCAAGACTACTCACTTCATACCTGTGAGGAAGAAGTAGTATATGGAGAGCTTGGCGAAGCTGTATGTAGGCAGCATTGTGAGATTGCATGGAGTGCCGAAATCCATTATCGTAGATAGAGACCCGCGGTTTACATCGAGGCTATGGCAGGGTCTTCAAGAGGCGATGGGTTCTCAATTGAAGCTTAATTCAGCATTCCATCCTCAGACAGACGATCAGTCTGAGAGGATGATTTAGACACTTGAGGACATGTTGAGAGTGTGCGTGCTTGACTGGAGGGGCGACTGGGAACGTCACCTACCTCTTGTGGAGTTTGCTTACAACAACAATTTTTACACAAGTATAGGCATGGCTCCATTCGAGGCTTTGTACGGTTGACCTTGTAGGTCTTCTTTGTGTTGGGAGGAGACTGGAGATAGATAGTTGGTAGGAACTGAGTTGTTTTAAGAAACATCCGACAAGATCCAGCTCATCAGGCAGAGATTGACTGCAGCGCAGAATAGGCAAAAGAGCTCCGCCGACAATAGAAGGAAGGACTTGGAGTTCGAGGTTGGCGAGCATGTTTTCCTCAAGGTATCACCTACACAAGGCGTTGATAGGTTTGGCAGGCATGTCAAGTTGAGTCCGAGATTCATTGGCCCGTTTGAGATTCTTAGGCAGATGGGCAGTGTAGCGTGTGAGCTAGCTTTACCCCTAGCGCTATCAAGTGTGCACCATGTATTCCACCTGTATATGCTCAGAAGATACGTGCGAGATCCGTCACATGTTATCAGCCACGAGCCAGTGAAACTTCAACCAAATTTGTCGTATGTGGAGTGACCAATGGCCATCTTAGATTGTAAGGTTCAGCACCTCAGGAACAAGGCTATAGTTTTTGTGAAGGTGTTGTGGAGAAACTTCTCACGAGAGGAGGCTATATGGGAGCACGAGGAGGCTATGAAGAAGCAGTATCCACATCTGTTCAGTTAGTATTTTTTGCTCTAACTTTAGAGACGAAGTTTTCTTTTAGCGGAGAGGGAGTAAGGCCCTAGTTTTTTGTGTATTCATGACTTATTGTTATGTTTTAAACTTCTGCCCAAAATTCTTCTTAACGTCAACATCATTTGACATTAAACTTTGGTTGATGACAAGATATGTGGCGCTTACGACCTGACTTGGGAATCATGACGTCAAGATCGATTGACGTTTACTTCATTTAGATGGCAACCAATTGAACATTAAAATCTCTGTCTGTGTTTAGGATTCTTGATCTAAAACCACCCCGATTTCTTAGGGAGACAAATTAGGAAACCCTACGTTGGCTGGGATTCCTCTTTCCTAGGATGCCTACGACCCAACTCCTATGAAACTAGGACATCTCTAGAAAGGGAAAGCTTTGGCTTAGCTAGGGCTTTGGGGTTTCAGGGAGAGGAAAAGAGAGAGTTTGTAGGGGTTGATCTGGTGAACCAGAGGTTGCACCGCGTTCTACAGCAAGGGGGGGGGGGGGTCCTTCTGAACGTGGAGGAGCTCTCCCAATGCCGGGAGATCATCTGCTAGAGCCTGGAGATCGAATCAAAATGTGAAGGCTAGCTCTTTGGCTTGACCGAGGAGGGCTTCATCACCCAAACTTAATCTTCAGGGAGTTTTTAGAGGCAAGTAACTTAGGGGTTTCATCCCTATACGCATCACCTAGAGTTCTAGAATTTTTATGGATTTTTGTCTCGTGTCCTAGACCCTAAAATTATCTATCTTTTTGCTTTCGGACTGCACTTTCTGTAGATAGGAAGTTAACGGCAACATAGTTTCCGTTAAGTTCATGTGTTAACGACAATCGATCATGCCGTTACCCTACCTTGACGACAAACCCCTTGCCGTTAAGATCTTCAGATTTTTTCTAGAACAATGTTTTAACACATGTGATGTGATTTTTTAGAGATTTTGAATGTATGCATAAGTTTGGGAATTTTTTTCCATCAGGTACATTTAGCAGATTGAGCCATGAATTTCTGATAATTTTCTGATCATATTTGTAAATTGTAGAATTTCTATTATGAGTAAATGGGCATGTCATGTTAGATTTTAATTCGGGATAAATATGTATGATGTGTATTATTGTCACAAAAGTCATCCATGAACTTAGGGTTCCTGTGTACATGTTTAAAAATAGAAAGAGACGTCATTGTTCTATTCATCATGTTTTAATAAATCCTCTTGATGATTGCATAAAATTTGTACTAAATATTAAAAATTTATGTACCATTTTGAAAATTCTGAAAAATTAAACACCTGGTATATTTCATGCGTAGGGTCTATGATTAAAATTTGAGCATGTTCTGACATTCGTGACTACTCTTTCCAGTTGCAAATCATTAAGGGTCATATTAAGCATGATTAGTCAAAAATGATATTTTATGATGATTAGTATCATGTTTAGGTTCTGTTAAGCCTATTTTAACACTGTTAGATAGTCATGATTATTTGTGGAACCTGAGATACATGTGTTTGAATCATGAGCATGTAAATCAGTCCCTAAGTGTATGAAACTGTGTTAAACATGTGATCAATGTGAATAATGTGATTAAGTGAATATTGTTTCAAATTTGACAATGCTACTATAGCACCCTGAAAATTTTAGTAAATTAAAAATTAGAATAAAATGGAAATTAGTAATTTCCATACTATTGAAATAATGAAACCAATATCATGGGCAAATAACGTGACCATAAATCAAATAAAAATGACCGGGAACTTCAAACAACATGTATCAATAACCCATTATCCGATTTGTGTCAATAGACAATTTTTGGCCCAAGAATAAAACCAAGCAAGAAAATACACCAGAAAATTTGTAACCCTAACTGAGCAGAAAATAGGATGAGGCAGTTAGGGCGAATCCCAAGGCAAGCAGCCTTACATGGCAACCCTAATTCGTGCCTAACCATACTAGAGAGTTTACTAATGGCCAATACACTCTTTTAGGGTTGAGAATCATCAAAACCTGGAAAGGCCAAGCCAAAGACGCAACCGTTCTTTCCTATACACGTCAGGACTCCAAAAAAACTACCTTAACACTATAAATACTCTTCCCAAGACCCCTGGGGGCGAGTTTATCATTAGTGGGGGTCGTGTGAAGGACCGTTAGAGAACAAGCGGAGGAGGAGGAGGAGATCGCCCACAACCAGAGCCTTTTTCCTTATTGTCGATGCATCGCCCAGCAGGAGATCTTACTTAGCATCGACCAAAGGTAGGTTATCTCGGGCCAAACATGAATGAATCCTAAACCATGCTACAGATCATCGAGTTTACTTCTAAATGCATTTGTTTTCCCTAAGTTTTATCGAGTGTGCATGTTGTATTAAGTGTTTCCCGAAGTCATGCATGTTCAAGGCGCTTATGTTCATGTTGGTTCTCATGCATCCTGAGGCCAAATTTTGTGAAAACAAAATAATAATTAACTTCTTCTCTTCGTATCCTACGAGTTTCATGTTCATAGTTTTGTCCCAAGAGCCCTCGTTTTTTAGATAATAATGTCTTCCAAGAGTCATGCAAGATTAAGGCTTCATGATTTCTTATTGTGTTGCACGTAAACCAAGGCCAAATTGAGTTAAAAGAAAATCGCGGTTCTCTCCTACTTATTGTCCTCGACACTTTTCATGTTCAAAGTTTTGTCTAAAAATCCTTGTATTTCGAGTTCTAAGTCTGTCTTGAATGATTGAAGTACTTTCTGGGTTTCAGAGGGTCATACCCGATCCGACATTGATTCGGGTCGTGATCGATCTCACATTGATTCGGGTCGTAACTTATCCCATCGATTCGGGTCATAACCGATCCCTATCGATTCGGGTCATAATGGATCCCACATCGATTCGGGTCATAACCGATCCAACATCGATTCGGGTCGAAATCGATCCCACATCGATTCGGGTCATAACCGATCCCACATTGATTCGGGTCATGATCGATCTCACATCGATTCGGGTCAAAATAACTCTTACAATGACTTTCTACCACAACAACTTGCTCTTACAATGACTTGTACCCACAACGACTTGCTCTTACATTGACTTGTTCCCACAACGAGTTGCTCTTACATCGGCTTGTTCCCACAATGACTTGCTCCTACATCGACTTGTTCCCACAACGACTTTCTCTTACATTGACTTGTTCCTACAACGACTTGCTCTTACATCGACTTGCTTTCACATCGACTTGATCTTGTCTTATAACGACTTGCTTCCACATCGATTTGCTCTCTCATCGACTCCTGTGGTAGTCATTACACATTACTCTTGCGGCAGTCGTTACCACATCGACTCCTGTGGAAGTTGTTACACATCGACTCCTACGGCAACCGTTACAACATCGACTCCTGTGGAAGTTGTCACACATCGACTCCTGCGGCAGTCATTACAACATCGACTCCTATGGAAGTCGTTACACATCGACTCCTGTTGTAGCATCAACTCCGTCATGAATTGTTTAGACATCTACTACTTCATAAATCATTCTGACATTGACTCCTTCATGAATCATTTTGACATCGACTCCCGTGTATTCGTTCCGACATCAATTCCAATAGTAATCGTTCCCAAATTGATTCCTATTGGAAAAGGTGATAGGCCCAACCGTCACGTTTCTGTCTTGAATCGATTAGCCGTATCGACTGTCTCTAAACGCGACCGTTAGACCCGTGTGATTTAGAAGACAATCCGAACCCATGTTTTAATTGTTTTAAGTTTCTGATAAAGATCATTGTGTCCATCGCGATTTAAAGAACCTACCCGAGAGTTGTTCTGCTCAGTCTAAGCATGAGGTTTACATGTCATGGTTATGTTATGTATGTACAGTCTGTCCAGTGGCTTAAAACCTGATTACCCATGAAAAAGCCATAACAACATGAAAGTTTATTCTATTCACTTTTTAATCACCTGATCTGATTCTAGCAAATTTTTTATTGACCATCTTCTGTTCTAGCTTGTTAAAGTGAAAGAATGTCATCTTAAAATACTGCAAATCATGTCAAGTTAAGCGCATGTCTCAATACCATGTCATCATGTTACTTCCTCTCTTATCTTGTTCTCGTGAGTGTGATTATTACCTTGACTAAAGCGATTAATATAAAGAGTTAACTAAAGCATAAATCTTGTAGTTATGCGGTGTAGCACCCCGAAAATTTCAATGATTTAAAATTTTTAAATAAATGGAAAATAGATAATGGTCGTATTATCAAAACGGTGGAACTTACGTACCACTATCGTACGTGAGAAAAGACATTGGAAAATTTCGTAAAAATAATAAATCAACCACAAACATCATTTTTAAATGTTCCACGAAGAAATTCGTAGAACGAAAAATCCGATTGACCAAGTGTACATCGCAATGCGACCGATTATCCAAATTAGGAAACTAAGTCGAAAAATCATTAACACAGAAATATAACCCAACCATAAATTAAACAAACATGTTGGAGAGTCTTCCAACATCATGTATTGATGACCCAATATCAGAATTGGGCCAATGGATCACTTTTGGCCCAAGAACAAAATGGAGCAAGAAAAATACCAAAATGTGCAACCCTAATTAAGTTGAAAATAGAAGGGGGTAATTAGGGCAAACCCCAAGGCAATTAGCCTTTCTTGGAAACTCACATTCATGCTTAACCATGGTGGGTGATTTCCTAAAGCCTCACACACTCTATTGGGGTGAGAAATCCTCAAAATAAGGAAGGTGGAATGCTAGAACCGCACCTTGCCTTTCCTTCACCCAAAGGGACTTCCAAAACACACTAGATGCATATATACATGCTATGAAATGCTAGGCGATGAAAATACACATTTTTGGGTCGTGGGAGGCTGTTCTTGAGCTCCCAAAGGAGGAGGAAACCACCCCAACTCGGAGTTTCTTCCCTGCTGCATTCTGCATCAACCTGTGCAGAAAGCTCATCTTGGAGTCGACCAAAGGTAGGCCAAACCCCAACCACACCATGCAAGACTTATACCCCTAGAAAGAGGGTCAAGTCTAGTTCCTAATCCAACTAGAATGCCCAATTTTCATGCTGTAAACCGGATGTATTGGTGTTCTCCAACAAGTAGTCTGAACGAGGGTTTTCTAGAGAATGAGACTTCTTTAACCCAGAAGGTAGGTGATCTCGGGCCAAATCTTAATAAAGCATATACCAATGTGTAGATAATCAAGTCTAAGTTCATGTCCAAGTCGTTTCATCAAATTTGACTGAGTACATCTTGAGTTATAAGAGTTTTCCCTAAGTCGCGCACTGTTAGGGCTTTTTACATTTTTCATATGTTGCACACAATTCAAGACCGAATTAGATCCAACCCACAACATGAAAGTTCTTATACTAGTTGTCCTCGTCATGTTTCATGTTTATAATTTTGTCTAAATGTCAGTAGATAGAGTGATACAAGTGTGGTAAGAGGATCACTGCCTGCACATACGTTTCAGTTTTGAAGTTTGAATCGCGGCCAGAGCAGACGACGCGATTCCAGCGCCTGGTATCGCGTTGGCCTTTGCCACTGTGATTCAGTGAAATGTGTCCATGAGATCCGACGCAATTAACCATATGACCAATCAACGGTCTATGTGGAACTTCGCACCGCGTGGATTTCTGCGCTTGTCTGAATCGCGACGGGAACACCCGATACGATTCGACATGTTTTCTCGCTCAAACATTTTCGCCAAATTTTATATTAGTTTTTTTTTTTTTTTCATGAACGCGACGGGGTATCCTGTCGTGATTCAATGATGAAGCCATCTAGTCGGCCGCCACGATTTTGATTCTTCACAGTGAGTCATGTTTCGACTGTGCACTATGTTTTGAAATGCGTCTACTGTGTAGGACGCAATTTAAAGGCCTACCCAAGACCTATTTTTACAGTATTTAATGTTAGTCTTGCATGATATATTATTAAAATGCATGGTACATTCTGTCCAATAATAAGGCTTATCTCTATTCATTGCTTTTTGACACACTGCGCTTCCAGACTCAGCACACTTGTTACCTTTGCCTTGTTATTTCTGCTTTCTATTGGCACCTGACAATTATGATTGGAGTTTGGTACACAAGGCAACCAAGGAAAAGATTTAGTTACTAGATGCAAACTTGTGATAGTTATGTAAATTTGGTTCACGCACACTGGAAGCCAGGCTTTTATGAAATATCTACTTTATTGCACAGTCAATCTCGCATTTCCTTTCCCTGGATGCTTGTTCTTACAGCCAGCAACCCTGTTAATACGTAACGATTGAAGACTATTCTAATTCTTCATTCATGCTATGATCCATTCTTGCAAACTATTGATTGATTCATCTATTGTTCTAGCTTGTTAAAATGATTAATTGCTATTTTAAAGTATTGCAAACCATGTTTAGTTAATTGCATAGTTCCATCTCTTGTTAGCATGTTAATTGTTTTCCACAAGTTTAAAACCGATGGATTGTGGATTGAGATACGTACATCACTACACACTTGCACATCTAGGCAGCCCTTTCTTAGGGGATTGGAAGCTCTCTATCAGTCATTCCGTATTGGTAGACTAGCGACCTTTCCGCTAAGACCTTCATAATTGTCACGCCCCGACGCGGAATATCGGAACGCGAGGCAGTTGCAAGTAAAGGGTATACAGCGAGTGCTAGACATCAAACCATTGCACAATGAATAATACTAAAGTGAATTCATTTTTTTAATAACTTTCCGATGTCTAGTTACAACCACTAATATCAGAGCCAATCTATGGGGCCCGATTACATTGAAAGAAGGTAAAAGACTAAACTTCAAACCTATCTACTACCACGCTAAACAAAGCAATAGGACACTAGGGTACTCATGACATCACTCCAGGTCGTTTCCGTCCTCTCGAGTGTATGGTTCATCCTCGGTCTCACTTGAGAACACAACGACAAATAACGCAGGGTGAGCGAACATCGCCCAGTAGGAGTTAAATCTCAGGCTCAAGCAGCCTTTAAGTAATTAATACATTAAAGGCAGAGTAACTAATGACAGAACGGTAGAGAGTGTCAAGTAAAAATATAGCAGGGCAGTATGTGAACGAAATAGCAAACTTTTCAAATATAGACCTTCCAAGATAGCACAAGTGTCGGGAATAGCACAATAATAGCAAGATACACTGTCAAGTATAGCAAGATGGCCATAGTACAGATAGCACAACGAGTATAGCATAGCACAACGAGTATAGCATAGCACTTTGTTTTCAATGGACAACGAGAGAACATAGCACTTTTGATTGTCATTTAGATAGTCAAGATAGATAGCACTTGAGTGTAATGCCAAACACTCTAATCATTTAATTCCATGGGCACTAGCACTTTCGGGCGCACATCCCAGGACCAGATCGGGCCCATTATATATTGCTAGGTATTAGTTATATTGTTTATCTTTAGACAATCAGTCAATGACCAATGTAGAGTACCAAGAAGTAGATGAGAGCACTAGACGAATAGATGAGATAGTAGAGTGAATGTGAATAGATAAGCGAGCAGAGTATAGATGTGAGTTAGTGGACCATGCAAATGAAACGTCGAGTAACGAGCGATAGTAACCGTTGCACAACACGCGCACATGGTGTTGGCAGTCAGGCGGAACTCATGACCTTACCACTGGCCATGTTAAGCACAGGTCCCGAGGTCCGGTGTGATTCAAGACGAGAGTGAACTTCTAATAGCCATTTGACCATATAGATCCCTAAGGGTAACATAGGTGTTAGGGTACAACCGGCTCATCGACCATGTGGGAATCTATGGACAGAGGAGACTTACGGAGGCCTTGAACAAAGACGTACTAGTCCGACAGATGGAGTATTCGACGGAGAGTTCGTCCAACTCAAGAAAGAGTGTATATAGAAACAAGTGCTCGACGTTCTAGAGGAGTTATAGCAGTGTAGCGTAGATATCGGTCTTCCAAAAATTGCGAGAAACGATATACAGGTATAGGGTAATTTAATTACATAAATTACCAGATGTATTATTAAATAGTTTCATGCCAAGTTATGCCATAATTGGATGGTTCAAAGTGTGTGTAAGTGTCATGAAATTGTAGATAGAAAAGATCATGTGCAAGTATTTTAATCATACATAAATGTTTAATTTATAACAAGAGTTGTTTTCTGTATGTATGACTGTTAAACAATAGTACAAACACTGTAGATAATCAAGCATTGCTGAGACAGGGGGTTTATTGCATAAAGAACCTAGATTGCGATGTACCCTGAAGAGGGTCGCGACGGGATCAACTGAGATTGCGAAGGGTGCTTGTACGGGTCGCGACAGGCTTAGTTTGGTCGGGCAGCAGATCGCGACGACAGGCCCTGTCGCGATCAGATCGTGACAGAGGGCGCTGCCACGATGGCCCTTGTGAATGCGGCCTATCGGGCCGTTGCGTTCACAGGGTCTGCGCCCGGGTCCGACAGAGAAAGGACATTACCTTGGTTTGCGGGCCAGAACTTACCCTATTTGACAGAGGGTGTTCAAAAAATCACAACTATTTGTATAGTGAACGAAAAATCATGAAACTGTTGCAAAACGACCTAGACATGCATGGGTACTCAGAATGGGAAAACATTAGGGTTTGGACATGTTTTGAACTGGTATTCATGTGAACATGAAATAGTACATAGTTGAGATCACCGATTAAATTGCAAGATAGGATGAATCAATTTAGGGATTTTAGGGGCAAACGATGCCTAACATGCATCAGTTCCTACAGTAAAATCTCGTGTCATGGGGTTGAGTATACAAAGAATCAAGAGTTAAGAAGAGGGTCGGGGTCATGTCAGTTGCAGAACATGAAAATCAAGAACGACAGATATGCTCGATGGAAAATTATGAAACCAAAGGGCTTTTGTTCCTGATAGATGAGACATCCTACAAAAAAGTTTCAAGGTTTATGCTTGTGAGAATGCCTACCTTTGATCGTTTTCCTCTTCTGGGGTTAAGACTTATGAAGAACTCAGGGAAGAACTTGAGAGATCCTTCCTCTCCACGAATTCTCCTCCTCTTGGCTCTCCTCCTGGTCTAGGAACCTCTTGGCACGAGCTAGGGCCGGCCATGAGGGTTTAAGAGAAGTATTTAAGCTTCTCCTATTCCCTTTCCTAGTTTACCTAACTCCTATTAAATTCCGAATTTTCTATTTTCCTCTCTCTTTTTAAGCAAAGATCTCCTATTTGGGTTGGGAGAGAGGGGATTTCGTGGCCAATCAATTGGGGTAGGTTTAGGAATCCAACCCTAATTCAAACTAGCTATTTAATGATTAAATATCTCTTTTCTATTTTAGTAATATTTTTAGTTTCGAATTTTGAATATTTCCTATATTTCCCTTTTTAAAATCTCTATTTTAGCCCACTAATTTCTAATGGGTCCATTTAATAGAGCCTATTACTTATTTTCATTGGATGGGTTTTATTTAATTCTCTTTTCTTTGATTTCTAATTACTTTTTATTTTTATTGTCATTATTATATTATTATTATTTGAAAAAATCTAGGTTGCTATATCCTCCCCCTCTTAAAAGAATTTGGTCCCCAAATTCATCTGATCATAAGAAGGAAAATGTCTTACCGAAAAGATCGGGGTAGTTGCGTCTGACGATTCCTTCTGGTTCCCATGTGGCTTCTTCCACTCCGCGGTTATTCCATAAGACCTTCACCACGTGAATGGGACGATTCCTGAGCTGTTGTACCTTCTGTTCCAGTATCTTGACTGGCTTCTCTTCGTATGTCACATCCTTGTTCAACACCAACTTCTCGTGGCGAATGATGTGTGTGGGGTCGTACACATATTTCCTAAGCATGGACACATGGAACATATTATGTACACATGACAAATCCGGTGGCAATGCCAGCCGGTATGCAACCTCACCAACCCTTCGAGTACTTCAAAAGACTGATGAATCTAGGGCTGAGCTTTCGTTTACACACACAATCATTGGATGCCACGAGTAGGTGACACTTTGGAACACATGATCACCCACTTGAAATTCCAGATCTCGCCTTCTTTTGTCGGCGTAGCTCTTCTGTCTAGATTGGGTAATCTTGAGCCGTCTCTGATTACCTGAATGTCCTTCGTTGTCCGTTGCACCCATGTCTGGGCCTAGCCATTGCTGTTCTCCAACCTCATTCCAGCATGTAGGGGATCTACAGTTCCTTCCGTAGAGCGCTTCGAATGGTGCCATCTTAATGCTTGCCTGATAACTGTTGTTATAGGCGAACTCGATTAGTGGTAGGTGCTCATTCCAATAACCTTGAAAATCTATAATGCAAGCTCTCAACATGTCTTCCACTATTTGGTTGGTTCTTTCAATTTGCCCATCAGTTTGTGGATGGAATGCGGTACTAATGTTGAGTTTAGTACCCAGTGCACCTTGCAGTCCTATCCAAAAATGAAATGTAAATCTCGGATCTCGATCCGAAACAATCGATGATGGAATGCCATGTGTAATCTTATAATCTCCTTGACATATAAGGCAGCTAGTACCCCACGGACCACTTACTCTTTATAGGCAGAAGTGGGCGATTTGGTTCGGTTCACAATGACCCATATGGCGCGAGTCCACCATGAGTCTTGGAACCCATATGAAGTCCATGCCAATGCTTTCCCATTTCCACTCCGGAATATCTAGCGGTCTGAGTACACCAGTAGGGCGCAGGTGTCCGCTTTTACTTGTTGGCAAGCAAGATAGTGAGCGGCATGTTCAGCTACCTCTCTTTTCATGTTCGGCCACCAAAACGTTCTTTTCATATCTTGATACATGTTGGTACCTCTTGGATGAATAGTATACCTTGTCTTGTGAGCTTCATCCATTAGTCTTCTCTTTAGTTCTTCATTGTCTGGAACACATGTCCTTCCTTGAAAGACAGGCCTTTCTGTCTTCAGTCATTGCAAAGTCCGGTCTTTCAGTTAGAGTTTCTTTGACGTGAACTAAGAATTGATCATCGTCTTATTGAGCTTTGATCTCCTCTAGCAGATCAGATTGAATCTTGATATGGCAACCAAGACTCGATCATCTCTATGTTCGATACTTATCTAACCTTGTGAATGTTCTAGTAGTTGCATCTCGCCAAGGACTAGACTTGAGACAAATGCCATTGGCTTCCTACTAAGAGCATCATCCACGACATTCCCTTGCCTGGGTGGTATTGGATGTGGAAGTCGAAATCTTTCAAGTATTCCAGCCATCTTCTTTGTCTCATGTTGAGTTCCTTTTGAGATAATAAATACCTCAGACTTTTATGGTCTGAGTAGCCATTGAATTGCTAGCCATATAGATAGTGTCTCCAAATCTTCAAGGCGAAGACCACGACAACCAGCTCGAGATCATGTATAGGGTAGTTGACTTCATGTGTCTTCAGTTGTCTTGAAGAATAGGCGATGACCTCTCCTTTTGCATGAGTACACAACCTAGTCCGATTCTTGAGGCATCGGTGTAGACAGAGAAAACCTTCTCCCTCTATTGCTATAGCGAGAACAGGTGCTGAGGTAGACAGTCTTTGAGGTTTGGAAACTTTCTCACACTCTTTACTCTAGGAGTATGGATTCTCCTTTCGTGTCAGACGCGTGAGAGGAACCACGATCCTTGAGAAGTCCTTGATGAACCACCTGTTGTAGCCATCCGTCCTAGAAGCTTCTTATCTCGGTGACATTGGTTGGTCTCTCCAGTTGAGTACAGCTTCGACTTTGGAGGATCAACAGAGATGTCGTTCTTTGAGATGACATGGCCCAAGAAGGATACTTCTTCGAGCCAGAGTCACACTTGCTAAGCTTTGCGTATAGCTTGGTGTCTTGCAAAACTTGTAGTGCTGTCTTTAGGTGTTCTTCATGCTCTCCTTGGTCTTGGAGTATAGAGGATGTCGTCAATAAAGACGACCACGAACTTGTCGAGGTATGGCCGATATATGCTGTTTATGAGTTGCTAAAGGCTGCAGGAGCATTGGTTAGACCAAATGTCACGCCCCTCCAATTTAGCAGATGAATCAAGTATGACCACGAACTTGTCGAGGTATGGCCGATATTGCTGTTTATGAGTTGCATAAAGGCTGCAGGAGCATTGGTTAGACAAATGTCACGCCCCTCCAATTTAGCAGATGAATCAAGTATAGCACGATGACTAAAGTCAAGTCACGATATAAAACGATAACAATAATACCAAGTAACAATATTGTCAGAATAGAAGAGACATGTATAGCAAAAGAGATGATAGTAGATGGTCACGTAAAGAGTAAATTGCACTTTGAATGTGATTAAGTCGCGATAGCACACAGTAACTCAAGATAGCAAGTATCAAGTAGAGCAAGTAGAGCGTATGGTGAGATAGCGTGTAACAAGATAGCGTGTAGGGTTGCACACGGTGCACTAGTATAGTACAACAATAGTCACTTTGGGACAGTAGTCGTTTCACGATAGTACATTACGTCTGAACTCCTCAGACTAATGTATAACAGTTTGTGATAGCACAGAATATCACAGTACGTCTGAACTCCTCAGACTAAAAGGATAGTAGTTAGATGTCTAGACAGATAGTATAGTCAGAACCGGTGCAATGCAGAACACCGTCAATAGCCCCTGCAGGTATTTTCGGGTGGCTCTCTACCCCCAGGACTAGATTGGAGCCCCTCGGACACTCTCTGTGCCCTGCACAGTATGCATTTGATAAGTAGAGTCACAAGACCCATATTATAGCGCTAGACAGTCACGAAATAGCACAAACGATAGGAGCCAACACAGCTCAAAGGGTAACAAGAGAGTGCTAGATGAATAGACTAGAGAGATGGGATAGTAGAGTGAACGTGAATATGAGTAGACGAGCGAGTATAGCATAGATGAGACCTTATGGTCATTGCACATGAAACGTCGAGTAATGAGTGATGGTAAACAGTTGCACAACCCGCGCGTAAGGTATTGGCAGTCAGGTGGAACTCACGATCCTTTCCGCTAGCCTCGTTATGCACAGTCCCGAGGTCCGGCGTGATTCAAGATAAGAGCGAGAGAACAATATAAGGCCGTTTGGATCTTACTGATCCCTAGAGTGTATCATAGGTGTTAGGGTACAACCGGCTCGTCGACCATGTGAGAATCCATGATCAGAAGAGACTTACGGAGGCCTTGCACAAGGATTCACTAGTCCGGCGGAAGGAGTATCCGATGGAGAGTTCGTCCAGTCAAGAAAGTGTGTAAATATAGAACAAGTGCTCGACGTTCTAGAGGAATTCTAGAACAGGAGCGTCGAGATCGGTGTTCTAAACATCACACGAATCGTAAACGAGTACTTGTTAAGGTAAGGTAATTAATTGCAATAATTACCAGATATGTTATGTGTCATATTCATACAATTTAAGCCATGTTTGGATGGTTCAACGTGTGTGTATGTGTCATGAAATCAAGGATATGAAAGATCAAGTGATTGACTTTTATTAGATTAAATACAATCAATACTTACAACTTTGTTTTATGTAGTTAGATCGTCAACATGATGTGGGAATTATGGTGGTACAACAAGACTTGCAAAAGACTGATTTTCAGGCCCAAAACTGAGATCGCGACGTGGTCTTGCAAGGATCGCGACAGGGTCCATCAGATCAGGCAGGCAAGAACGCGACAGGGGTACTGTCGCGACCAGAATGCGACAGCGGTAACTGTCGCGACCCGACCTCAGAACGCGACATATCGGGTCGTCGCGTTCACAGGGTCTGCGCCTGAGTCCGACGGGAATCTGACATGCTCTTGGTTCAGACTTACCATGTTTTGACACAGGGGTGATATTCATGAAATGCCTATATCTCTCTATGCTGACCTTTAGACAAAACCCTCAACACAGAAATGTAACGACATCTATTGGAAGAACTTTTGTGTTGCGGGCTGGGTCTAAATCCGTCTATAATTGCATGCAATATGGAAGACGTAAAAAAGCCCTAAACATGCATGACTTCGTTGCGACTTACATGTGAGGCTTGTAACATGAGATTACTGATATTTGGACAAAACTTTAACATAAACGATGACCAAGACAACTAGTGGAAGAACTTTGATGTTGGTGGTTTTACCTTATTCGGTCTTTGTCCTTGTGAAAAACATGAAGAACTTAAAGTTAAATGCAACCTGAAATGTAGTATCCTGCATGACTCTATTACAAAGTTTATACTCTCTAACTAATGATATTTAAAACACAAACACTAACATGAAAGATGACCATGACACTAGTTAAAGAACTTTTATGTTGGAGGCAGGACCTACTTCGGCCTTAAATCTTGTGCAAACAGGAAGAACTTAAGGCTATCCGCGAACCCAAACACACAGTATTATGCATGACTCTCTTACGACTTTTAGACAAAATGTTTAACATGAAAGATGATCGTGACTACAAGTAGAAGAACTTTGATGTTGATGATTTAGTCTAGTTCGGTCTCAAATTGTATGCATAATAAGAACACGGAAAAGCCCTAACTATGCGCGACTTTGGGGAGAACGACTAACACACAAAGGATACTCCATGAAAATTAGTAAAATCAAAGCAAATGAATCTAGACTCGAAACTCTACAAGATGATATTATTTTTCTTAATCTTGACCCAAGAATGCCTACCTTTGAACGCAAAGAACGTCTGCAGGTTCCTGGTTCGCTACAAGGCGAGTGGAAGAAGACCACATTTTCCCCAGCCTTCTCTCTCCTCCAGCTCCCAAACCTGCTGCACACGACCCCAACTGATGCTAAACCTTCCCCAAATGTTTTGTGAAGAGTTCTTATAGTTTAGGGTGCGACTTCATGTCCTAATGGGACTAGGAAAGAGGGCTGCGAATTTCTGCATTCTAGTTTCCAAATCTGAGATTCTCTCACCCAAAGGAGGTAGCAAAGTTTAGGAAACCACCTTTAGAGTTGGGTCCGGTTTTGACTTACCTTGCATGACTAATTACCCTAATTTAAACCCTAATGTGCCCTACACAATATGCATATTTAGGTACGAATTTCTGAGTATTTTTATGTTCCACTTTTATTATTAGGCTAAAAGTGATCCATTGGCCCATTTTCATTAATGAGTCACTAATACATATGTTATAAGTCTCTCCAACCTATTTATTTAATTTATGGTTGGTTATTTTTCCGTGTTAAAAATTTCCGACTTAGTTCCCTAATTCGGTTAACTTGGTCACGGTAACGTACACTTGGCCATCGGATTTTTTCGTTGCTCGAATGTTCCATGAAATTAAGAATAATGTTGAGGTGATTTATAATTTACGGATTTTCTAATGTGTTTTCTCACGTATGATAGTGGTACGTAAGTTCTATCTTTTCGATAATACGTAAGTTATTTATTTACTATTTTCATACTTGAATTTGTTCATGGGTCATAAGTTGTCTATTGATCCAATTCCTTTTACGGACTATCCCCACATATTGTTGGAGTCTCCCATAATTTTATTTCAATTGTTAATCCACTTGCTTATGAATAATGGATTCTCCAATTATTCCCTATTACAATAATAAGTCACATAAATTCTAATCATGGTCCGAATTATTTTTCTATGCCCAAATTTCTTAATGGTCATTAGATATAATTTTTAAGCTATAACTATTATTTCATAGAATTTTTATATGAGTTTCTACTCATGCAATAATGATGTGTATCTTTTACTAGTTTGATTTTTATTAATGGGCAAAATTTTCATTTATCTATAATATATATATATTTTTAATTAATAAATTTCTGGGGTATTACATCCTCCCCCACTTAAAGAGAATTTGGTCCCCAAATTCATATGTTATGATACGACTACCAAGTTTATTATGGAATTTTCATTCCATCATCTCCCCCACTTAGGGTTTGCTATAAAATAACTAAGGGTGTAATGATGGTACCTTGTCCACCTTCATGGCATGATTCATATCCACGAGAGCTTGTAATCGTCCCTTGGCGTGGAGTTTGGTTCCTCTTTGTTGGACAATCGATGACTCGATGTTGTTGACTTCCACATCGAAAGCATCTGCCGAATTTCTTCCAACAGTTATCTATCTGATGCCCTGGTTTCTTACAGAATTCCTTACTCTCCACTTTCCCTTTCATTCTCTAGCTAACTAGTGTATTTCTTCCTTTATTATCATCGGAATGAGTAGCACGTCCCCTTTTCAACACCTTCTAGTTAAGGATCTTTTCAAGGAGTCACATGGTGTCCTCTACTAATGAGCTCTCAATACCATGACTGAATATACTTCAATGTCTTGTGGAGTCAACTTTCCAGAGAATACAGGTCTCAACCCTTCCAGAAATTTCTCGCCTTCATCTTCTCCGTACTTACCAGATGTGGTGCATACTGTGCTAGTCTTTCGAATTGCACTTCATATTCTGCTACAGACATCATTCGTTGTTTTAAATTGGCGATTCATTTGCCTTCTTCTCACGAATCCTCTCAGAAAAGTATTTGGTATTGAAGAGTTCTAGAATTTATCCCACTCTATGTTGATGTTGGGTAATTGTCGACTAGCAGCTTCCCACCAGGTTCTAGCATCGCGGTCAACTGGAAGGTTGCCAGAAGGACTTTATCTTGCTCTGAACATCGCATAACCCTAAAGACCCCTTCCATGCCTTCACCCATTTTCAGCTTCATCGGGATCCGGAGTTCCATTAAACCTAGGGGATTTATTCTTTGAAAATTCCAATATAAGTCTCCTGCCCCATTTCTTGCTCCTGCTTGGATACGTTTGTAAGGGCTTGTGTAAACCCCTGTAGGGTCTGCTGTAATTCGTGCATTGGTGCATGCTCGCCAGCCATCTCCTTGGTCTCCTGCGAGCAATAATAATTTTGTTAATTTATTTTTAAACTTAGTGTGGTAACATATAGTTAAGCTCCTAGCATAACCCCAAGCTTACCCAATCTCTCACATAGGTATGGTGGCTGTCTAGACACGGTTATGGCAGTTCACCTAGAACATCCTATGACCTAAAATATCCTAATAAGAACATCCTAGGCTCTGATACCAACTATCAAGCCCCTCCATTTAGCAAATGAACTCAATATAACACGATGACTAAAGTCAAGTCAAGATAGAAAATGATAACATAATAGCAGTAACGATATTGTCCAAAATAGCAAGAGACATGTATAGCAAGAAGAGATGATAGTAGATGGTCACGTAAAGAGTAAATTGCACTTTGAATGGATCAAGTCGCGATAGCACACAGTAACTCAAGATAGCAAGTATCAAGTAGAGCAAGTAGAGCGTATGGGAGATAGCGTGTAACGAGATAGCGTGTAACAAGATAGCGTGTAGGGTTGCACAACGGTGCACTAGCTAGAGTACGACAATAGTCACTTTGGGACAGTAGTCGTTTCACGATAGTACATTACGTCTGAACTCCTCAGACTAATGTATAACAGTTTGTGATAGCACAGTATATCACAGTACGTCTGAACTCCTCAGACTAAAAGGATAGTAGTTAGATGTCTAGCCAAGATAGTATAGTCAGAACCGGTGCAATGCAGAACACCGTCAATAGCCCTGCGGTATTTCGGGTGGCTCTCTGCCCCAGGACTAGATTGGAGCCCCTCGGACACTCTCCGTGCCCTGCACAGTATGCATTTGATACAGTAGAGTCACAAGACCCATATTATAGCGCTAGACAGTCACGAAATAGCACAAACGATAGGAGCCACACAGCTCAAAGGGTAACAAGAGAGTGGTAGATGAATAGACGAGAGAGACGGGATAGTAGAGTGAACGTGAATATGAGTAGATGAGCGAGTATAGCATAGATGAGACCTTATGGTCATTGCACATGAAAGTCGAGTAACGAGTGATGGTAACAGTTGCACAACACGCGCGTAGGTATTGGCAGTCAGGTGGAACTCACGATCTTTCCGCTGGCCTCGTATGCACAGGTCCAGAGGTCCGGCGTGATTCAAGATAAGAGCAAGAGAACAATCTAAGGCCGTTTTGGATCTTACTGATCCTAGAGTGTATCATAGGTTAGGGTACAACCGGCTCGTCGACCGGTGGGAATCCATGATCATAGAGGAGACTTACGGAGGCTTGCACAAGGATTCACTAGTCGGCGGAAGGAGTATCCGATGGAGAGTTCGTCCAAGTCAAGAAAGTGTGTAAATATAGAAACAAGTGCTCGACGTTCTAGAGGAATTCTAGAACAGTGGAGCGTCGAGATTGGTGTTCTAAAACATGCACGAATCGTAAAGAGTACTTGTTAAAGTAAGGTAATAATTGCAATAATTACCAGATATGTTATGTGTCATATTCATACAATTAAAGCCATGTTTGGATGGTTCAACGTGTGTGTATGTGTCATGAAATCAAGGATATGAAAGATCAGTGATGACTTTTATTAGATTAAAATACAATCAATACTTACAACTTTGTTTTTATGTGTTTAAGATCGTCAACATATGGGGAATTATGGTGGTACAACAAGACTTGCAAAAGACTGATTTTCAGGCCCAAAAATGAGATCGCGACGTGGTCTTGCAGGATCGCGACGGGGTCGTCAGATCAGGCAAGCAGAACGGACAGGGGAACTGTCGCACCAGAACGCGACAGCGGTACTGTCGCGACCCGACCTCAGAAGCGCACTATCGGGCCGTCGCGGTTCACAGGGTCTGCGCCTGAGTCCGACCGGGATCTGACATGCGCTTGGTTCAGACTTACCATGTTTTGACACAGGGGCGAATTCATGAAACGCCATCTCTCTATATGCTGAACCTTTAGACAAAACTCTCAACACAGAAAATGTCGAGGACATCTATGGAAGAACTTTGTGTTGTGTCTGGGTCTGAATCCGTCTCTAATTGCATGCATACGGAAGAACGTAAAAATCCCTAAACATGCATGACTTCGTTGCGACTTGCATGTTAGGCTTGTAACATGAGATCTATGATATTGGGACAAAACGTTTAACATAAACGATGACCAGGACAACTAGTGGAATCACTTTTATGTTGGGGGTTTTACCTAATTCGTCTTATCCTTGTGAAAAACATGAAGAACTTAAAGTTAAATGCAACCTGAAAACGCAGTATCCGCATGACTCTATTAAAAGTTTATTCTCCTCTAACTAATGATATTTAAACAAAACACTTAACATAAAAAGATGACCATGATTAACTAGTTAAAGAATTTTATGTTGGAGGTTTGACCTACTTCGGCCTTGAATCTTGTGCAAAACAGGAAGAACTTAAGCTATCTGCAAACCAAAAACACAGTATTATGCATGACTCTTACGGGTTCATAACTCTCTAATGAAGACTTTTAGACAAAACATTCAACATAAAAGATGATCGTGACTACAAGTAGAAGAACTTTGATGTTGATGATTTAGTCTAGTTCGGTCTCAAATTGTATGGCATAATAAGAAGAACGGGAAAAGCCCTAACTGTGCGGACTTAAGGAGAAACGACTCATACACAAAGGATACTCATGAAAATTAGTAAAATCAGAAGCAAATGAATCTATCGACGAGGCTCTACAAGATGATATTATTTTTCTTAATCTTGACCCAAGAAAGCCTACCTTTGAATGCAAAGAACTCCCTGCAGGTTCCTGGTTACTACAGGGCGAGGGGGAAAGACCACGTTTTCCCCAGCCTTCTCCTCTCCTCCAGCGCCCCAAACTTGCTGCACACGACCCCAACTTGATGCTAAACCTTCCCCAAACGTTTGTGAAGAGTTCTTATAGTTGTAGGGTGCTACTTCATGTCCTAATGGGACTAGGAAAGAGGGCTGCGAATTTCTGCATTCTAGTTTCCAAAATCTGAGATTCTCTCACCCAAAGGAGGTAGCAAAGGTTAGGAAAACCACCTCTTAGAGTTGGGGTGGTTTGACTTACTTGCATGACTAATTACCCTATTTAAACCTAATGTGCCCTTCACAATTATTGCATATTTATAGGTACGAATTTCTGAGTTTTTATGTTCCACTTTATTATAGGCTAAAAGTGATCCATTGGCCCATTTTCATTAATGGGTCACTAATACATAATGTTATAAGTCTCTCCAACCTATTTATTTAATTTATGGTTGGGTTATTTTTCGTGTTAACAATTTTCCGACTTAGTTCCCTAATTCGGTTAACTTGGTCACGTGTAACGTACACTGGCAATCGGATTTTTCGTTGCTCGATGTCTTCATGAAACTCTTAAGAATAATGTTTGAGGTTGATTTATAATTTTACGGAATTTTCTAACGTGTGTTTCTCACGTACGATAGTGGTACGTAAGTTCTATCTTTCGATAATACGTAAGTTATTTATTACACTTTTTCATACTTGAATTTGTTCACTCACGTACGATAGTGGTACGTAAGTTCTATCATTTCGATAATACGTAAGTTATTTATTTACTATTTTCATACTTGAATTTGTTCATGGGTCATAAGTTGTCCATTGATCCAATTCCTTTTATGGACTATCCCCACATATTGTTTGGAGTCTACCCATAATTTTATTTCAATTGTTAATCCACTTGGCTCATGAAATAATGGATTCTCCAATTTATTCCCTATTTACAATAATAAGTCACATAAATTCTAAATCATGGTCCGAATTATTTTTCTATGCCCAAATTTCTTAATGGGTCATTAGATAATAATTTTTAAGGTATAACTATTATTTTCATAGAATTTTTATATGAGTTTCTACTCATGCAATAATGATGTGTATCTTTTAACTAGTTTGATTTTTATTAATGGGCAAAATTTTCATTTATCTATAATATATATTTTTTTTTAATTATAAATTTTCTGGGTATTACATCCTCCCCCACTTAAAGAGAATTTGGTCCCCAAATTCATATGTTATGATACGACTACCAAGTTATTATGGATATTTCATTCCATCATCTCCCCCACTTAGGTTTTGCTATAAAATTAACTAAGGGTGTAATGATGGTACCTTGTCCACCTTCATTGCATGATTCATATCCACGAGAGCTTGTAATCGTCCTTGGCGTGGAGTTTGGTTCCTCTTTGTTGGACAATCGATGACTCGATGTTGTGACTTCCACATCGCAAGCATCTGCCGATTTCTTCCAACAGTTATCTATCTGATGCCCTGGTTTCTTACAGAATTCCTTACTCTCCACTTTCCCTTTCATTCTCTTGCTAACTTTTGTATTTCTTCCTTTATTATCATCGGAATGAGTAGCACGTCCCCTTTTCAACACCTTCTAGTTAAGGATCTTTTCAAGGAGTCCCATGGTGTCCTCTACTAATTGAGCTCTCAATACCATGACTGAATATACTTCAATGTCTTGTGGAGTCAACCTTTCCCAGAATACAGGTCTCAACCCCCAGAAATTTCTTCTTCGCCTTCATCTTCTCCGTACTTACCAGATGTGGTGCGTACTGTGCTAGTCTTTCGAATTGCACTTCATATTCTGCTACAGACATCATTCGTTGTTTTAAATTGGCGATTCATTTGCCTTCTTCTCGCGAATCCTCTCAGAAAAGTATTTGGTATTGAAGAGTTCTAGAAATTTATCCCACTCTATGTTGATGTTGGGTAATTGTCGACTAGCAGCTTCCCCACCAGGTTCTAGCATCGCGGTCCAACTGGAAGGTTGCCAGAAGGACTTTATCTTGCTCTGAACATCGCATAACCCTAAAGATCCGTTCCATTGCCTTCACCCAATTTTCAGCTTCATCGGGATCCGGAGTTCCATTAAACCTAGGGGGATTTATTCTTTGAAAATTCCAATAAGTCTCCTGCCCCATTTCTTGCTCCTGCTTGGATTACGTTGTTAAGGGCTTGAGTAAACCCCTGTAGGTCTGTTGTAATTCGTGCATTGGTGCATGCTCGCCAGCCATCTCCTCTGGTCTCCTGCGAGTAATAATAATTTTGTTAATTTATTTTTAAACTTAGGGTGTTTGTACATATAGTTAAGCTCCTAGCATAACCCCAAGCTTTACCCAATCTCTCACATAGGTATGGTGGCTGTCTTAGACACGGTTATGGCAGTTCACCTAGAACATCCTAGGACCTAAAATATCCTAATAAGGACATCCTAGGCTCTGATACCAACTGTCAAGCCCCTCCAATTTAGCAATGAATCAAGTATAACACGATGACTAAAGTCAAGTCAAGATAGAAAATGATAACAATAATAACAAGTAACGATATTGTCCAGAATAGCAAGAGACATGTATAGCAAGAAGAGATGATAGTAGATGGTCACGTAAAGAGTAAATTGCACTTTGAATGTGATCAAGTCGCGATAGCACACAGTAACTCAAGATAGCAAGTATCAAGTAGAGCAAGTAGAGCGTATGGTGAGATAGCGTGTAACGAGATAGCCTGTAACAGATAGCTTGTAGGGTTGCACAACAGTGCACTGGTAGAGTACGACAATAGTCACTTTGGGATAGTAGTCGTTTCACGATAGTACATTACGTCTGAACTCCTCAGACTAATGTATAACAGTTTGTGATAGCACAGTAATATCACAGTACGTCTGAACTCCTCAGATTAAAGGATAGTAGTTAGATGTCTACCAAGATAGTATAGTCAGAACCGTTGCAATGCAGAACACCGTCAATAGCCCCTGCAGGTATTTTCGGGTGGCTCTCTGCCCCCAGGACTAGATTGGAGCCCCTCGGACACTCTCCCGTGCCCTGCACAGTATGCATTTGATACAGTAGAGTCAGTCACGAAATAGCACAAACGATAGGACCACACAGCTCAAAGGGTAACAAGAGAGTGGTAGATGAATAGACGAGAGAGACGGATAGTAGAGTGAACGTGAATATGAGTAGACGAGCGAGTATAGCATAGATGAGACCTTATGGTCATTGCACATGAAACGTTGAGTAACGAGTGATGGTAACAGTTGCACAACACGGCGCGTAAGGTATTGGCAGTCAGGTGGAACACACGATCTTTCCGCTGGCCTCGTTATGCACTTACTGATCCCTAGAGTGTATCATAGGTGTTAGGGTACAACCGGCTCGTCGACCATGTGGGAATCCATGATCAGAGGAGACTTACGGAGGCCTTGCACAAGGATTCACTAGTCCGGCGGAAGGAGTATCCGATGGAGAGTTCGTCCAAGTCAAGAAAGTGTGTAAATATAGAAACAAGTGCTCGACGTTCTAGAGGAATTCTAGAACAGTGGAGCGTCGAGATTGGTGTTCTAAATATCGCACGAATCGTAAACGAGTACTTGTAAAGTAAGGTAATTAATTGCAATAATTACCAGATATGTTATGTGTCATATTCATACAATTAAAGCCATGTTTGGATGGTCAACGTGTGTGTATGTGTCATGAAATCAAGGATATGAAAGATCAAGTGATTGACTTTTATTAGATTAAAATACAATCAATACTTACAACTTTGTTTTATTTTGTTAAGATCGTCAACAATCTGTGGGAATTATCGTGGTACAACAAGACTTGCAAAAGACTGATTTTCAGGCCCAAAACTGAGATCGCGACGTGGTCTTGCAAGGATCGCGACGGGGTCGTCAGATCAGGCAAGCAGAACGCGACAGGGGAACTGTCGCAACCAGAACGCGACAGCGGTACTGTCGCGACCCAACCTCAGAACGCGACATATCGGGCCGCCGCGTTCACAGGGTCTGCGCCTGAGTCCGACCGGGATCTAACATGCTCTTGGTTCAAACTTACCATGTTTTGACACAGGGGCGATATTCATGAAACGCCTATATCTCTCTATATGCTGACCTTTAGACAAAACTCTCAACACAGAAAATGTCGAGGACATCTATTGGAAGAACTTTTGTGTCGTGAGATGGGTCTGAATCCGTCTCTAATTGCATGCAATACTGGAAGAACGTAAAAAATCCCTAAACATGCATGACTTCGTTGCGACTTGCATGTTAGGCTTGTAACATGAGATCTACTGATATTTGGACAAAATGTTTAACATAAACGATGACCAGGACAACTAGTGGAATAAATTTTATGTTGGGGGTTTTACCTAATTCGGTCTTTGTCCTTGTGAAAAACATGAAGAACTTAAAGTTAAATGTAACCTGAAAACGCAGCATCCTGCATGACTCTATTAAAAGGTTTATTACTCTCTAACTAATGATATTTAAACAAAACACTTAACATAAAAGATGACCATGATAACTAGTTAAAGAACTTTATGTTGGAGGCTTGACCTACTTCGGCCTGAATCTTGTGCAAAACAGGAAGAACTTAAGGCTATCTGCAAACCAAAAAACACAGTATTATCATGACTCTCTTACGGGGTTCATAATCTCTAACTGAAGACTTTTAGACAAAACATTCAACATAAAAGATGATCGTGACTACAAGTAAAGAACTTTGATGTTATGATTTAGTCTAGTTCGGTCTCAAATTGTATGCATAATTAGAAGAACGGGAAAAGCCCTAACTGTGCGCGACTTAAGGGAGAACGACTCATACACAAAGGATACTCCATGAAAATTAGTAAAATCAGAAGCAATGAATCTAGACTCGAAGCTCTACAAGATGATATTATTTTTCTTAGAATGCCTACCTTTGAATGCAAAGAACTCCCTGCAGGTTCCTGGTTCGATACAGGGCGAGGTGGAAGAAGACCACGTTTTTCCCCAGCCTTCTCCTCTCCTCCAGCGCCCCAAACTTGCTGCACACGACCTCAACTTGATGCTAAACCTTCCCCAAACGTTTTGTGAAGAGTTCTTATAGTTTTAGGGTGCTACTTCATGTCCTAATGGGACTAGGAAAGAGGGCTGCGAATTTCTGCATTCTAGTTTCCAAAATCTGAGATTCTCTCACCCAAGGAGGTAGCAAAGGTTTAGGAAACCACCTCTTAGAGTTGGGTCCGGTTTGACTTAACTTGCATGACTAATTACCCTAATTTAAACCCTAATGTGCCCTTCACAATTATTGCATATTTATAGGTACGAATTTCTGAGTATTTTTATGTTCCACTTTTATTATTAGGCTAAAAGTGATCCATTGGCCCATTTTCATTAATGGGTCACTATACATAATGTTATAAGTCTCTCCAACCTATTTATTTAATTTATGGTTGGGTTATTTTTCCGTGTTAACAATTTTCCGACTTAGTTCCCTAATTCGGTTAACTTGGTCACGTGTAACGTACACTTGCCATCGGATTTTTTCGTTGCTCGAATGTCTTCATGAAACTCTTAAGAATAATGTTTGAGGTTGATTTATAATTTTTACGGAATTTTCTAACGTGTTTTCTCACGTACGATAGTGGTACGTAAGTTCTATCATTTCGATAATACGTAAGTTATTTATTTACTATTTTCATACTTGAATTTGTCATGGGTCATAAGTTGTTCATTGATCCAATTCCTTTTATGGACTACCCCACATATTGTTTGGAGTCTACCCATAATTTTATTTCAATTGTTAATCACTTGGCTCATGAAATAATGGATTCTCCAATTTATTCCCTATTTACAATAATAAGTCACATAAATTTAAATCATGGTCCGAATTATTTTTCTCTATGCCCAATTTCTTAATGGGTCATTAGATAATAATTTTTAAGCTATAACTATTATTTTCATAGAATTTTTATATGAGTTTCTACTCATGCAATAATGATGTGTATCTTTTAACTAGTTTGATTTTTATTAATGGGCAAAATTTTCATTTATCTATAATATATATATTTTTTTTAATTAATAAAATTTTCGGGTATTACATCCTCCCCCACTTAAAGAGAATTTGGTCCCCAAATTCATATGTTATGATACGACTACCAATTATTATGGATATTTAATTCCATCATCTCCCCCACTTAGGGTTTTGCTATAAAATTAACTAAGGGTGTAATGATGGTACCTTGTCCACCTTCATTGGCATGATTCATATCCACGAGAGCTTGTAATCTTCCTTGCGTGGAGTTCGGTTCCTCTTTATTGGACAATCGATGACTCGATTTGACTTCCACATCGCAAGCATCTGCGAATTTCTTCCAACAGTTATCTATCTGATGCCCTGGTTTCTTACAGAATTCCTTACTCTCCACTTTCCCTTTCATTCTCTTGCTAACTATTGTATTACTTCCTTTATTTATCATCGGAATGAGTAGCACGTCCCCTTTTCAACACTTCTAGTTAAGATCTTTTCAAGGAGTACCATAGTGTCCTCTACTAATTGAGCTCTCAATACCATGACTGAATATACTTCAATGTCTTGTGGAGTCAACCTTTCCCAGAATACAGGTCTCAATCCTTCCAGAAATTTTCTTCGCCTTCATCTTCTCCGTACTTACCAGATGTGGTGCGTACTGTGCTAGTCTTTCGAATTGCACTTCATATTCTGCTACAGACATCATTCGTTGTTTTAAATTGCTAATTCATGCCTTCTTCTTCTCGCGAATCCTCTCAGAAAAGTATTTGTATTGAAGAGTTCTAGAAATTTATCCCACTCTATGTTGATGTTGGGTAATTGTCGACTAGCAGCTTCCCACCAGTTCTAGCATCGCGGACCAACTGGAAGGTTGCCAGAAGGACTTTATCTTGCTCTGAACATCGCATAACCCTAAAGATCCGTTCCATGCCTTCACCCAATTTTCAGCTTCATCGGGATCCAGAGTTCCATTAAACCTAGGGGGATTTATTCTTTGAAAATTCCAATATAGTCTCCTGCCCCATTTCTTGCTCCTGCTTGGATTACGTTGTTAAGGGCTTGAGTAAACCCCTGTAGGGTCTGTTTATTCGTGCATTGGTGCATGCTCGCCAGCCATCTCCTCTGGTCTCCTGCGAGCAATAATATTTTGTTAATTTATTTTTAAACTTAGGGTGTTTGTACATATAGTTAAGCTCCTAGCATAACCCCAAGCTTTACCAATCTCTCACATAGGTATGGTGGCTGTCTTAGACACGGTTATGGAGTTCACCTAGAACATCCTAGGACCTAAATATCCTAATAGGACATCCTAGGCTCTGATACCAACTGTCAAGCGCCTCCAATTTAGCAAATGAATCAAGTAACACGATGACTAAGTCAAGTCAAGATAGAAATGATAACAATAATAGCAAGTAACGATATTGTCCAAATAGCAAGAGACATGTATAGCAAGAAGAGCTGATAGTAGATGGTCACGTAAAGAGTAAATTGCACTTTGAATGTGATCAAGTTGCGATAGCACACAGTAACTCAAGATAGCAAGTATCAAGTAGAGCAAGTAGAGCGTATGGTGAGATAGCGTGTACGAGATAGCGGGTAACAAGATAGCGTGTAGGGTTGCACACAGTGCACTGGTAGAGTACGACAATAGTCACTTGGGACAGTAGTCGTTTCACGATAGTACATTACGTCTGAACTCCTCAGACTAATGTATAACAGTTTGTGATAGCACAGTAATATCACAGTACGTCTGAACTCCTCAGACTAAAAGGATAGTAGTTAGATGTCTAGCCAAGATAGTATAGTCAGAACCGGTGCAATGCAGAACAACCGTCAATAGCCCCTGCAGGTATTTCGGGTGGCTCTCTGCCCCCAGGACTAGATTGGAGCCCCTCGGACACTCTCCGTGCTCTGCACAGTATGCATTTGATACAGTAGAGTCCCAAGACCCATATTATAGCGCTAGACAGTCACGAAATAGCAAAAACGATAGGAGCAAAGGGTAACAAGAGAGTGGTAGATGAATAGACGAGAGAGACGGGATAGTAGAGTGAACGTGAATATGAGTAGACGAGCGAGTATAGCATAGATGAGACCTTATGGTCATTGCACATGAAACGTCGAGTAACGAGTGATGGTAACAGTTGCACAACACGCGCGTAAGGTATTGGCAGTCAGGTGGAACACACGATCTTTCCGCTGGCCTCGTTATGCACAGGTCCAGAGGTCCAGCGTGATTCAAGATAAGAGCGAGAGAACAATCTAAGGCCGTTTGGATCTTACTGATCCCTAGAGTGTATCATAGGTGTTAGGGTACAACCGGCTCGTCGACCATGTGGGAATCCATGATCAGAGGAGACTTACGGAGGCCTTGCACAAGGATTCACTAGTCCGGCGGAAGGAGTATCCGATGGAGAGTTCATCCAAGTCAAGAAAGTGTGTAAATATAGAAACAAGTGCTCGACGTTCTAGAGGAATCTAGAACAGTGGAGCGTCGAGATTGGTGTTCTAAAATCGCACGAATCGTAAACGAGTACTTGTTAAAGTAAGGTAATTAATTGCAATAATTACCAGATATGTTATGTGTCATATTCATACAATTAAAGCCATGTTTGGATGGTTCAACGTGTGTGTATGTGTCATGAAATCAAGGATATGAAGATCAAGTGATTGACTTTATTAGATTAAAATACAATCAATACTTACAACTTGTTTTTATGTAGTTAAGATCGTCAACATGATTGGGAATTATGGTGGTACAACAAGACTTGCAAAAGACTGATTTTCAGGCCCAAAACTGAGATCACGACGTGGTCTTGCAAGGATTGCGACGGGGTCGTCAGATCAGGCAGGTAGAACGCGACAGGTGTACTGTCGCAACCAGAACGCGACAGCGGTACTATCGCGACCCGACCTCAGAACGCGACATATCGGGCCGTCGCGTTCACAGGGTCTGCGCCTGAGTCCGACCGGGATCTAACATGCTCTTGGTTCAGACTTACCATGTTTTGACACAGGGGCGATATTCATGAAACACCTATATCTCTCTATATGATGACCTTTAGACAAAACTCTCAACACAGAAAATGTCGAGGACATCTATTGGAAGAACTTTTGTGTTGGGGGCTGGGTCTGAATCCATCTCTAATTGCATGCAGTATAGGAAGAACGTAAAAAAGCCCTAAACATGCATGACTTCGTTGCGACTTACATGTTAGGCTTGTAACATGAGATCTACTGATATTTGGACAAAACGTTAACATAAACGATGACCAGGACAACTAGTGGAAGAACTTTTATGTTGGGTATTTTACCTAATTCGGTCTTTGTCCTTGTGAAAACATGAAGAACTTAAGTTAAATGCAACCTGAAACGTAGTATCCTGCATGACTCTATTACAAAGTTTATAACTCTCTAACTAATGATATTTAAACAAAACACTTAACAAGAAAGATGACCATGATAACTAGTTAAAGAACTTTTATGTTGGAGGCTTGACCTACTTCGGCCTTGAATCTTGTGCAAAATAGGAAGAACTTAAGGCTATCTGTAAACCCAAAAACATAGTATTATGCATGACTCTCTTACGGGGTTCATAAATATCTAACGGAAGACTTTTAGACAAAACATTCAATATGAAAGATGATCGTGACTAGAAGTAAAAGAACTTTCATGTTTATGATTTAGTCTAGTTCGGTCTCAAATTGTATGCATAATAAGAAGAACGGGAAAAGCCCTAACTGTGTGCGACTTAGGGAGAACGACTAATACACAAAGGATACTCCATGAAAATTAGTAAAATCAGAAGCAAATGAATCTAGACTCGAAGCTCTACAAGATGATATTATTTTTCTTTAATATTGACCCAAGAATGCCTACCTTTGAATGCAAAGACCTCTCTGTAGGTTCCTGGTTCGCTATAGGGCGAGGTGGAAGAACCACCACGTTTTTCCCCAGCCTTTTCCTCTCCTCCAGCGCCCCAAACTTGCTGCACACAACCCCAACTTGATGCTAACCTTCCCCAATGTTTTGTGAAGAGTTCTTATAGTTTTAGGGTGCTACTTCATGTCCTAATGGGACTAGGAAAGAGGGCTGCGAATTCTGCATTCTAGTTTCCAAAATCTGTGATTCTCTCACCCAAAGGAGGTAGCAAAGGTTTAGGAAACCACCTCTTAGAGTTGGGTCCGGTTTTGACTTACCTTGCATGACTAATTACCCTAATTTAACCCTAATGTGCCCTTCACATTATTGCATATTTATAGGTACGAATTCTGAGTTTTTATGTTCCACTTTTATTATTAGGCTAAAAGTGATCCATTGGCCCATTTTCATTAATGGGTCACTAATACATAATGTTATAAGTCTCTCCACCTATTTATTTAATTTATGGTTGGGTTATTTTTTCGTGTTAACAATTTTCCGACTTAGTTCCCTAATTCGTTTAACTTGGTCACGTGTAACGTACACTTGGCCAATCGGATTTTTCGTTGCTCGTATCTCTTCATGAAACTCTTAATAATGTTTGAGGTTGATTTATAATTTTTATGGAATTTTTTATGTGTTTTCTCACGTACGATAGTGTACGCAAGTTCTATCATTTCGATAATACGTAGTTATTTATTACTATTTTCATACTTGAATTTGTTCATGGGTCATAAGTTGTCCATTGATCAAATTCCTTTTATGGACTATCCCACATATTGTTTGGAGTCTACCCATATTTTTATTTCAATTGTTAATCCACTTGGCTCATGAAATAATGGATTCTCCAATTTATTCCCTATTTACAATAATAAGTCACATAAATTCTAAATCATGGTCCGAATTATTTTTCTATGCCCAAATTTCTCAATGGGTCATTAGATAATAATTTTTAAGGTATAACTATTATTTTCATAGAATTTTTATATGAGTTTCTACTCATGCAATAATGATGTGTATCTTTTAACTAGTTTGATTTTTATTATGGGCAAAATTTTCATTTATCTATAATATATATTTTTTTAATTAATAAATTTCTGGGGTATTACACCAAAAGGCTTAACGACGAATTCATAATGTCCATACTTGCTCTTGAAAGCCGTTTTGAAAACATCATCATCCTTGATCCTTATTTGTTAATAGCCAGATCGAAGATCGTTCTTGGAGAAATATTGCGCTCCAGAAATTTGATCGAATTGTTCATCGACCCTAGGCAATGGGTATTTGTTCTTGATGGTAAGGTGATTGAGTTATCGATAGTCGATGCACAACATCATCGATCCATCTTTCTTCTTTACGAATAGCACAGGTGCTCCCCATGGGAAAGTACTCAGTCTGATCAACCCCTTTTCTAGTAGCTCCATCAGTTGCGCCTTCAATTCCTTTAGCTCAGTAGGTGACATCCGGTATGGTTGACGCGATATCGGTGCAGCTCTAGGAATCAACTCAATGGCGAAGTTGACATCTCGTTCAGGGGGAATCCCTGGCAGGTCTTCGGGGAATGCATCTGGGTACTCCTGTACTATATGTATGTCTTCTATCTTGGAACCCTTCTTTTCCACTACTACGGCTGCTAGGAAAGCAATACAGCCTTTCCTCATATGTTGTGGGCTTTTATGGCGGAGACTAGAGACATCCGTCTCTTATGTCTAATCCCGGAGAATGCCAGTTTAGGAAGTCACTATAGGTAACCTTCCCTTTCTACAGCCGACACTTGCCCCATATGTGGACAACCAGTCGGCTCCCAAATTACATCATAGCCTTCCATGGACATACAACCAGGTCGCTTTTAGGTTATGGTCTCCGATCATTACATCGACAGAGGGAAAGTATTTGTTCAATTTCTCTTTTTCCCCCAGTGGCGTTGTGACAGAGAACTCACAACCCATGGATATAGGTTTAGCATTCACAGTATCAGCAAAGTTTTGAGATATAAATGAATGAGTGGCTCTAGTATCAACAAAACGAATGCTGATAATGAGAAAACTTGAATGGTACCTTCTACCACACCACCCTCCATAGCAAGTTCCTCATTATGTAGGGCTTGCAATCGGCCCAATTTCTTAGGTGCATTAGGGCGCCTTTCATTCTCTTTCAGTAGCGGGCACTTAGGGATATGGTGCTCGCGACTTCTGCAGCGCCGACATGCGCCGGCTTTCCTCCAGCATTCATCAGCCGTGTGACCAGGCTTGTCACAGTGTTTGCAGTGGCTCTTTGTTGGAGTGTTGGGTACGAAAACCTTGGGTTTCCTTTCTTGGCTAGATCCCTCCGTGATGTTGAAGGGACACTTCTTGCCGTTGGTAGGTTTAGCAGATGACTGACACGAGGTCACTTCCTTCTTGACGAACTTCGCTTTTATACGGTCGGTGAAGTCCATAGCATCTTCTAGCAGTTGAGCCCTCTTCACCATCTCGACGTAGGTTGGGATGTCGAAAGGTGCGAGTTGAGTGATGTAGTGGGGCTTCAGGCCATTTAGATAGCGCTTAGCCTTCATCCTTTCAGTGTTCACCAGATGTACAACATAGCATGCTAGTCTAGAGAACTGTGCTTCGTATTCGGCCACAGTCAAGCTCCGCTATTTAAGAGTAGCGAATCCACAGCCTTCCTTTCTTGAACATGCTCAGAGAAGTAGTTGGAGTTGAATGCTTCTTTAAACTCATTCCAGGTGAATTGCCCTTTCTCTCTAGTAGCTTCCACTGACTCCCCCAGGCGCAGGCGTCCATCTCCAGTTGGAACTGGCATGTAGTAGCTTGTCCCCCGCTGCACATTGCATGACACGGAAAATTCTTTCCGTCTCTTGGAGCCAGTGCTCAGCTTCATCCGGATCCATGGATCCGCTGAACCTAGGTGGGTTCAGACTTCTGAAGTTGCGATGCAGGTCACCTGCACCACGATTGCCACCGCTTGAGTAGCTTGCACAATGCGCATGTCAGTTCTTGGATGGTTTGTTTGCATGCCCCTCATTTGAGCATGTTCGGCCGTCATCTTGATTGCTTAGTTCCTACAAATAACTTCTTGTCATGATATCAATGTGGAATTTAATTTGTTCGTGTGTGAGTTTATTTTAACTAGTTACCCTTGGCTCTAACCTCAACTCACATAGGTATAATTGACTCTAGTCGAGGCAGGTTAACCTAGATCATCCTATACTTAAGATAACCTAGGCTCTGATACCACAAAACTGTCACGCCCCGACGCGGAATATCGGAGCGCGAGGCATTGCAATTAAAGGGTATAGAGCGAGTGCTAGACATCAAACCATTGCACAGTGAATAATACTAAAGCGAATTCATTTCTTTAATAACTTCCGATGTCTAGTTACAACCACTAATATCAAGCCAATCTAGTGGCCCGATTACATTGAAAGAAGGCAAAAGACTAACATTAAACCTATCTACTACCACGCTAAACAAGCAGTAGGACACTAGGGTACTCATGACATCACTCCAGGTCGTTCCCGTCCTCTCGAGTGTATGGTTCATCCTCGGTCTCACCTGAGAACACAACGACAATAACGCAGGGTGAGCGAACATCGCCCAGTAGGACTTAAATCTTAGGCTCAAGCAGCCTTTAGTAATTAATGCATTAAAGCAAGTAACTAACTATGACAGAACGGTAGAGAGTGTCAAGTAAAATATAGCAGGGCATACGTGAACAAATAGCAAGACTTTCCAAATATAGACTTTCCATGAATAGCACAAGTGTCGGGAATAGCACAATAATAGCAAGATAGCACAATGTCAAGTATAGCAAGATGGCCATAGTACAGATAGCACAATGAGTATAGCATAGCATAACGAGTATAGCATAGCACTTTGTTGTCAATGGACAACGAGAGAACATAGCACTTTTGACTGTCATTTAGATAGTCAAGATAGATAGCACTTGAGTGTAATGCCAAACACTCTGATCATTTAACACCCATGGGCACTAGCACTTTTGGCGCACATCCCAGGACAAGATCGGCCCTTTATATATTGCCAGGCATTAGTTATATTGTTTATCATAGACAATCAGTCAATGGCCAATATAGAGTACCAAGAAGTAGATGAGAGCACTAGACGAATAGACGAGATAGTTAAGTGACGTGAATAGATGAGCGAGTAGAGTATAAATGAGAGTTTAGTGGACCTTGCATATGATATGTCGAGTAACGAGCGATAGTAACTGTTGCACAACACGCGCACATGGTGTTGGCAGTCAGGCGGAACTCATGACCTTACCACTGGCCATGTTAAGCACATGTCCCGAGGTCCAGCGTGATTCAGATGAGAGTGAACTTCTAATAGCCATTTGGACCATATAGATCCCTAAAGGGTAACATAGGTGTTAGGGTACACCGACTCGTTTCCATGTGGGAATCCATGGACAAAAGAGACTTACGGAGGCCTTGAACAAACACTTACTAGTCCGACAGATGGTCTAGCAGTTGAGCCCTCTTCACCATCTCGACGTAGGTTGGGATGTCGAAGGGGCGAGTTGAGTGATGTAGTGGGGCTTCAGGCCATTTAGATAGCGCTTAGCCTTCATCCTTTCAGTGTTCACTAGATGTACAACATAGCATGCTAGTCTAGAGAACTGTGCTTCGTATTCGGCCACAGTCAAGCTCCGCTATTTAAGAGTAGCGAATTCCACAGCCTTCCTTTCTTGAACATGCTCAGAGAAGTATTTGGAGTTGAATGCTTCTTTAAACTCATTCCAGGTGAATTGCCCATTCTCTCTAGTAGCTTCCACTGACTCCCACCAGGCGCAGGCGTCCTTCTCCAGTTGGAACGTGGCATGTAGTAGCTTGTCCCCCGCTGCACATTGCATGACACAGAAAATTCTTTCCGTCTCTTGGAGCCAGTGCTCAGCTTCATCCGGATCCATGGATCCGCTGAACCTAGGTGGGTTCAGACTTCTGAAGTTGCGATGCAGGTCACCTGCACCACGATTGCCACCGCCTTGAGTAGCTTGCACAATGGCGCATGTCAGTTCTTGGATGGTTTGTTGCATGCCCCTCATTTGAGCATGTTCGGCCGTCATCTTGATTGCTTAGTTCCTACAAAATAACTTCTTTCATGATATCAATGTGGAATTTAATTTGTTCGTGTGTGAGTTTATTTTAACTAGTTACCCTTGGCTCTAACCTCAACTCACATAGGTGGATAATTGACTCTAGTCGAGGCAGGTTAACCTAGATCATCCTATACTTAAGAATAACCTAGGCTCTGATACCACAAAACTGTCACGCCCCGACGCGGAATATCGGAGCGCGAGGCAGTTGCAATTAAAGGGTATAGAGCGAGTGCTAGACATCAAACCATTGCACAGTGAATAATACTAAAGCGAATTCATTTCTTTAATAACTTTCCGATGTCTAGTTACAACCACTAATATCAGAGCCAATCTATGTGGCCCGATTACATTGAAAGAAGGCAAAAGACTAAACATTAAACCTATCTACTACCACGCTAAACAAAGCAGTAGGACACTAGGGTACTTATGACATCACTCCAGGTCGTTCCCGTCCTCTCGAGTGTATGGTTCATCCTCGGTCTCACCTGAGAACACAACGACAAATAACGCAGGGTGAGCGAACATCGCCCAGTAGGACTTAAATCTTAGGCTCAAGCAGCCTTTAAGTAATTAATGCATTAAAGGCAGAGTAACTAATGACAGAACGGTAGAGAGTGTCAAGTAAAAATATAGCAGGGCAGTACGTGAACAAAATTGCAAGACTTTCCAAATATAGACTTTCCATGAATAGCACAAGTGTCGGGAATAGCACAATAATAGCAAGATAGCACAATGTCAAGTATAGCAAGATGGCCATAGTACAGATAGCACAATGAGTATAGCATAGCATAACGAGTATAGCATAGCACTTTGTTGTCAATGGACAACGAGAGAACATAGCACTTTTGACTGTCATTTAGATAGTCAAGATAGATAGCACTTGAGTGTAATGCCAAACACTCTGATCATTTAACTCCCATGGGCACTAGCACTTTTGGGCGCACATCCCAGGACAAGATCGGGCCCTTTATATATTGCCAGGCATTAGTTATATTGTTTATCTATAGACAATCAGTCAATGGCCAATATAGAGTACCAAGAAGTAGATGAGAGCACTAGACGAATAGACGAGATAGTAGAGTGAACGTGAATAGATGAGCGAGTAGAGTATAAATGAGAGTTAGTGGACCTTGCATATGATATGTCGAGTAACGAGCGATAGTAACTGTTGCACAACACGCGCACATGGTGTTGGCAGTCAGGCGGAACTCATGACCTTACCACTGGCCATGTTAAGCACATGTCCCGAGGTCCAGCGTGATTCAAGATGAGAGTGAACTTCTAATAGCCATTTGGACCATATAGATCCCTAAAGGGTAACATAGGTGTTAGGGTACAACCGACTCGTCGACCATGTGGGAATCCATGGACAAAAGAGACATACGGAGGCCTTGAACAAACACTTACTAGTCCGACAGATGGAGTATCGACGGAGAGTTCGTCCAAGTCAAGAAACAGTGTATATAGAAACAAGTGCTCGACATTCTAGAGGAGTTCTAGAACAATGGAGCGTCGATATCGGTCTTCCCAAAACATCGTGAGAAACGATAGACAAGTATAGGGTAATTTAATTACATAAATTACCAGATGTATTATGAAATAGTTTCATTCCAAGTTATACCATAATTGGATGGTTTAATGTGTGTGTAAGTGTCATGAAATTGCAGATAGAAAATATCATGTGCATGTGTTTTAATCATACATAAATGTTTAATTTATAATAAGAGTTGTTTTCTGTATGTATGACTGTTAAACAAGAGTACAAACACTGTAGATAATGAAGCATTGCTGAGATAGGGGGTTTATTGCAAAAAGAACCAGATCGCAACGTACCCTAATGAGGGTCGCGACGGGGTCAACTGAGATCGCGATGGGTGCTTGTATGGGTCAATCCTGGATGCATCTGTGTATACTTCAAAGCTCCCTCCCGCTATAGGTAGTGTAAGTACAGGCGCGGAAGTTAGGTGCTCCTTTAATGATATGAAACTATCTTCACATTTGGCAGTCCATGTGAACGGGTTCTCCTTTCTAGTAAGCCTAGTCAATGGTATAGCTATCTTTGAAAAGTCTTTCATAAAGCAGCGATAATAGCCAGCTAAACCCAGAAAGCTTCTAATCTCCCAAACAGTTGTCGGCCTCGCCCAGTTCTTAATAGCTTCCACCTTAGATGTATCTACAGAGATTCCCTCCTCGGATATAATATGGCCAAGGAAAGACACTTCTTCCAACCAGAATTCACACTTGTTAAGTTTTGCATAAAGTTGATTGTCTCTAAGCACTTGCAGAGCAATCTTCAAGTGTTCATCTTTCTCTTCCTTAGACTTGCAGTAAATAAGGATATCATCAATGAATACCACTACAAACAGGTCTAGGTATGGCCTATAGATGTTGTTCATGAGTTGCATAAAGGCCGCTGGAGCGTTTGTTAAGCCAAAAGGCATAACCACGAACTCATAGTGACCATATCTACTCCGGAATGCAGACTTGTGTATATCTTCTTCTTTAATTCTCAACTGATGATAGCCCGACCTTAGATCGATCATGGAGAAGTACTGCGCACCAGAGATCTGATCAAACAACTCATCGATGTGGGGCAGTGGATATTTGTTCTTTATTGTCAACTGGTTTAACTAAAGGTAGTCAATGCAGAGCCTCATTGTCCAGTCCTTCTTCCTGACAAACAATACTACCCCTCCCCATGGGGATGTGCTGGGCCTTGTAAAACCTTGATCTAATAATTCCTGGATCTGCCTTTTCAACTCCTACAATTCAATAGGGGGCATGCGATACGGAGCTTTGAAAACAAGAGCTGCCCTAGGGAGTAACTCGATGGTGAAGTTTACCTCCCGTTCAGGCGGTATTCCAGCTAAGTCTTCTGGAAAAACATCAGGGTAGTCTCTAGCTATAGGAATGTCTTCTAGAGTGGGTTTCTTCTTTTCAGTCGCCATCACCGATAATAGGAATGCATCACAACCCTGGATGATCAACTTAGAAGCCTTGAGGGATGATATCAAGATAGGGTGTTTATGATAGCGGGTGCCAAGTAGTGAAAGGGTTGGAGGTTTAGTCTTTTAAAGGTGACCCTATGGTGACAATTTACATCGGCATCATATTCGATTAACCAATCGAAACCCAGTATGGCATCATAACCCTTCATGTTTAAACAGATAAGATCGGTAGGGAGATTGTGTCCTCCAATTATGGTTTCACATTTGGGCAAGTAGTGTGTGAGCTTTGACTCGGAGCCAAGTGGACAAGCTAAAGCGATCTTGGACTTCAAGAGGACAGGCTTAACAGGTAGAGTTGCAGCAAATGTGGTGGAAATAAATGAATATGCAGCTCCAGTATCAATAAGAACAAAAGTATGTTAAGAGTGTATGAGAATGGTACCTTCCACCATACCCCCTTCCTCGGGTAAGTCAGCTTCTATCACAGCATTAAGGCATCCCTGACGCTGGGGTACGTTCGGGGTCTTCCTTGGCTGGTCCTTCAGCATGGGACAGTCAGGTATACGGTGGTCTCTACCACCACATTTTAGACACGCTCCGAGCTTCTTCCAACATTCTTCTGCTCGGTGTCCTGGCTTGTCACAAAATTTGTAGTTCTCAGCCAACTACCTTCCCTCCACTTTGGCTTTCTTGTCCATAGCATAGTCTCTTCCAACATTCGGCCTCTTGTTGTTGTTGTTGTAGGTGTTGTTGTTGTGATTGTTATTGTTGTTGTTGTTTCGGAAAGTTGCCGTTGTATTAGCCGCTCCCTTCTTGACAATGATCGGCTTTGCAGTTTCCTTACCCCTAATACCTTCTACTTTGGCCATGGTGTCTTCCACTAGCTGGGCTCTCTAGACCATCTCGGTGTAGGTTTGGATGTTATGAGGTCCGAGCTTTTCAATGAACATGGGCCTAAGCCCATCCATGAACCTATTCACCTTTAGCCTTTCAGTGCCCACCAGGTGTGGGGCATAGACAGCCAGGCGGGAAAACTGGGCTTCATATTCAGCCACAGACATACTCTTTTGCTTGAGTGTGGCAAATTCCGCAGCCTTCTTCTCTTTCACCCTTCTGAGAAGTATTTTGCCCCGGAATATTTCCAGGAATCCTGCCCATTCCAGTTTTGCCATGTTGGGTAGGTGAGCCGATGTGGCCTTTCACCAAGCCCGAGCATCCTTGCTAAATTGAAAAGTAGCAAGTATTACCCTCTCCCGGTTAGTGCATTGCAAGACTTGAAAGATTCGTTCCATCTATTCCTGCCAATTTTCAGCTTCATCCGGGTCAGGAGATCCGAAGAAGTGAGGAGGATTCATACTCCTGATGTTGCGATGTAAATCGCCAGCTCCATTCCTAGCAACTGCAGCTTGATTTCCAGCGTGCACTACATTTTGCAGGGCATGTGTGAGTCCTGCCACCGTATCTTGCATAGCTTGCCATTGGTTGCGAGCCATCGCGGTTGAGTGAGAGAGTTATGAGGTTCCTAAGAAAAGGATAGAGGCCAATTATTGTCTCTAGACACATCATACGGGTTAATGGGTAGGAGTGCTTTGTTCATACATCTTATATAATTCCAGTCTCTACCCATTCTCACCAGGTACTATATGTAGGTTTTATGACGTACATTTCTATGGTGTCACTTAAACCTAGGACTCAAATATTCCTGTTGTATCCTAGGCTTCAATATAACTAAAGTGTCACATCCCGAGAATTATGCAGCGGAAATATTCGGTAATAATTAGCAAGTCGATATTCCGAGATGTGAGTAGTCGGAAAATAAGCCTCTAGCTAGCAAGCAGTAACTGTGTGAACAACACCACATAATTGGGCCCAAACAATGAACATAACTAAACTTATATTCAAACCTCAAACACCTGTCTCATTTCAAGATAGAACTAAAGCAACTTTTTCATTGTTGGATGAAAGGAAAAGTACATATGTCACGCCCCGACGCAAAATATCGGAATGCGAGGCAGTTGCAAGAAAAAGGTATAGAGCGAGTACTAGACATCCAACCATTTCACAATGAATAATACTAAAGCGAATTCATTTCATTAATATTCTTCCAATGTCTAGTTACAACCACTAATATCAGAGCAAATCTATGGGGACCGATTACATTGAAAGAAGGCAAAAGACTAAACTTCAAACCTAACTACTACAATGCTAAACATAGCAATAGGACACTAGGGTACTCATGACATCACTCCAGGTCGTTCCCGTCCTCTTCAGTGTATGGTTCATCCTCGGTCTCACCTGAGAACACAATGACAAATAACGCAGGGTGAGCGAACATCGCCCAATAGGACTTAAATCTCAGGCTCAAGCAGAATTTAAGTAATTAATGCATTAAAGGCAGAGTAACTAATGACAGAACAGAAAAGAGTGTCAAGTAAAAATATAGCAAGACAGTACGTGAACGAAATAGCAAGAATTTCCAAATATAGACTTACCAAGAATAGCACAAGTGTCGGGAATAGCACAATAATAGCAAGATAGCACAATGTCAAGTATAGCAAGATGGCCATAGTACAAATAGCACAACGAGTATAGCATAGCACAACGAGTATAGCATAGCACTTTGTTGTCAATGGACAATGAGAGAACATAGCACTTTTGATTGTCATTTAGATAGTTAAGATAGATAGCACTTGAGTGTAATGTCAAACACTCTAATCATTTAACTCCTATGGGCACTAGCACTTTCGGGCGCACATCCCAAGACTAGATCGGGCCCTTTATATATTGCTAGGCATTAGCTATGTTGTTTATCTTTAGACAATCAGTCAATGGCCAGTATAGAGTACCAAGAAGTAGATGAGAGCACTAGATGAATAGACGAGATAGTAGAGTGAGCGTGAATAGATGAGCGAGTAGAGTATAGATGAGAGTTAGTGGACCTTGCACATGAAACGTTGAGTAACCATGCAATAGTAACAGTTGCACAACACGCGCACTTGTTGTTGGCATTTAGGCGGAACTCACGACCCGTCCGCTGGCCATGTTAAGCACAAGTCCAGAGGTCCGGCGTGATTCAAGATGAGAGTGAATTTCTAATAGCCGTTTGGACCATATTGATCCCTAATGGGTGTAACAGGTGTTAGGGTACAACCAGCTCGTCATCCATATGAGAATCCATGGACAGAGGAGACTATGGAGGCCTTGAACAAAGACATACTAGTCCGACAGATGGAGTATCTGACGAAGAGTTCGTCCAAGTCAAGAGAGAGTGTATATAGAAACAAGTGCTCGACGTTCTAGAGGAGTTCTAGAATAGTGGAGCGTCGAGATCGGTCTTCCCAAAACATCGCGAGAAACGATAGACATGTATAGAGCAATTTAATTACATAAATTACCAGATGTATTATGAAATAGTTTCATGCCAAATTATGCCATAATTGGATGGTTGAAAGTGTGTGTAAGTGTCATGAAATTGTAGATAGAAAAGATCATGTGCTTGTATTTTAATCATACATAAATATTTAATTTATAACAAGAGTTATTTTCTGTGTGTATGACTGTTAAACAAGAGTACAAACACTGTAGATAATCAAGCATTGCAGAGGCAGGGGGTTTCTTGTAAAAAGAACCCAGATTGCGACGTACCCTGGTGAGGGTCGCGACGGGGTCAACTGAGATCGCGACGGGTGCTTGTACGGGTCGCGACAGGCTTAGTCTGGTCGGGCAGCAGATCGCGACGAAAGGCCCTGTCGCGATCATATCGCGACAGAGGGCGCTGTCACGATGACCCTTGTGAATGCGGCCTATCGGGCCGTCGCGTTCACAGGGTTTGCGCCTGGGTCCGATAGGGATAGGACATTACATTGGATTGCGGGCTAGAACTTACCCTATTTGACACAGGGTGATTCAGAAAATCATAACTAATTGTATAGTCAATGAAAAATCATGAAACCAGTTGCAAAACGACCTGGACATCCATGGGTACTTACATTAAATAGGAATTTGAAAACAATCAGAGTGTAGACATGTTTTAAACTCAGGTATCCATGATGAACATGAAACAGTACATAGTTGAGATCAACGATTTAATTCGCAAGATAGGATGAATCAAATTTAGGGCTTTTATGGACAAAAAATGCATAACATGGATCAATTCCTACAGTAAAAATCTCGTGGCATGGGGTTGAGTATACAAGGAGATCAAGAATTAAGAAGAGGGTTCGGGGTCATGTACGTTGCAGAACATGAAAAATGAAGAACGAAAGATATGCTCGATGGAAAATTCTGAAACAAAAGGGCTTTTGTTGCTGATAGACGAGACATCCTATAGAAAAAGATTCATGATTTATGCTTGTGAGAATGCCTACCTTTGATCATTTTCCTCTTCTAGGGTAAGACTTGAAGAGACTCAGGGAAGAACTTGAGAGATCCTTCCTCTCCACGAATTCTCCTCCTCTTGGCCTCTCCTCCTGGTCCAGGAACCTCTTGGCACGAGCTAGGGCCAGCCATGAGGGTTTAAGAGAAGTACTTAAGCTTCTCCATATTCCCTTTCCTAGTTTAAACCTAACTCCTATTAAATTCCGAATTTCCTATTTTCCTCTCCCCTTTTTACGCAAGAGACCTCCTATTTGAGTTAGGAGAGAGGGAATTTCGTGGCCAATAAATTGGGGTAGGTTTAGGAATCCAATCCTAATTCAAACTAGCTATTTAATGCATTAAATATCTCTTTTCTATTTTAGTAATATTTTAGTTATGAATTTTGGGTATTTCTCTATTATTCCCTTCTTAAAATTTCTATTTTAGCCCACTCATTCTAATGGGTCAATATAGCAAAGCCCATTACTCCTTTTATTTAATGGGTTTATTTAATTCTCTCTTATTTGATTTCCTAGTTGATTTAATCCATCTTCCTTTATTTGATTTTCTAATTAAATTATATAAATATTTTAAAAAAAATTCCATAAAATTAGGGTTGCTACAACATATCCTCACTACCTACTACACGATTCTAACACTCAAAGAAAACTAGTACTATCTCTATGGTTGGAACATGCTCATCACTCTGATCCATGCTTATCATAGCCCTGGCCTTCTCCTTCTTCTTCTTCATTGTCTCCTATGTGGTTGAAAGTAGGGAATGAGCAAACTAGCCCAGTAGGATTTATATCTCAATGTGTGGGCAATGATATAAGTGATCACATTTTAAGAACTAGATCAGCATGATTATCAAGATATGCATGAAACGATAAAACTCATTAAACACGATGCATGAGTAAGATAGATAAGTAGTAATGATAGAGCAAGAATAGGATTAAGATAACAAGATTGAACTAGCAATAGATTATTAGGGACAAGCACGAAAGATACCACTTGATGTCAATAGTTTTCCAAGAACGCAGGATATCAATAATTGCAAGAATTGCAGGATGGCCATATCACACAAGCAAGCAAGCACGAGCATGATCATGTAACATTAATCAAGCACGTATACACTAATGTACACCAAGGAAAGATCCACCTTGAAATGCACACTAGGACACATGTATGTGGTTATTGTATCTAGCATTCAACACGCTGTAGACGTGAGATTTGGCCCATCTTCGCATGGTTCATGGCCCAATAATGCCTGTTTGACCGCTTGTTGACTTGCCTCGGATCCCATGTAGACTGCAACATCGACTGCCGCTAACTACAAGTTGGCGGCACAGCACCTTGACATCTATTCAGGTTGGCATCCACCAGGGTTAACGTCTGCATGGGGTTGGCGGCAGCATCGCTTGCCGTCAACCTAGGTTTACTTGGTCTGCACAACTGCCCGAGATTCCTTCCCATTAAGCATCCTCTCCTCGGCCATGCAACGTATGGGGCCATTCCCAATGGGCAAATGGGCCACCTTGGCACCCCCTTGACCCAGTAAAAGTCCTACATGGCCCCCTCTCATTGGTTCAAGCCTTAACACATGGATTGCCACATATTTAAGTGTGTTTCTTCACACTTGAGCATCCAATGCTCATTAGCTCCGCCCCCATTGCTTATATAGGTCACTCCTTGGCCTTCTAAGTGAGGGGGGAGATGCTGGACGAGCTAGTGCATATTGTTTTGAGAGAAGAGAGAGAAAAGTGACTTGAGAGCTTCCACCTTTGCTTTCTCTCATTCTCACAACCCTTGGAGCGTCCAGGAGGCTTCACCACAAGCTAGAGGAGCCCACAAAGGAGCCAAACAAGGTGAAACACGAGGATCATCTCCTCTTCTTCCTTTCTTTCCTTTCCTTCCATCTCTAGCTTTGTATGCCACACAGACACACATTCACACTCTAGGCACATAGTGCACCTCCCAACACACCAAAAGGGGTTTTCCAACTAAAAAAACGGAGGGAAGAAGGGTGGTCATAACACTTGTCCACCCCTCTTCTCAAGCCCACAACCGGTACGGGGCTCTCCTTTTGGGCTTTCTCTTTTCGTTTTGGACATTTACTACACTGCATTTAGGTCTAATAGAGTCTTCTCTTTGTTGCAGGGACACCTAAATGAGACCGTGGAGCTTCCTCTCTTTGGCCGGCCGAAGAAAGGAAAGTTGAAGTTCCATCACCATCCGCTACACGAGGCTACATCACCGGCGCGATCTAAGCACCTCCTTGGGCACAGGTAAGGCCCTGGCGATCACATCCCGTCCATTACTTTGCGGGTTTCTTCCTCCTTCTCTCTAGTCAACTTGGTCAAACAGGGAGTCAAAGAGGTCAACCAGCAACCTTCTACGCCAACGAGGGAGCACAACAACGTTCGCAGAACCTCCGGAGCTACCACGCATAGTGGGGATGCAGAATGGAGCGTCCACAACTCTTCTTTGGCGATCACGGTGGGACAACTACTACTGCCACTATCTTTAGTCTACATTCAGGTAGACGGCTAGCGATCATGCCATTTAACAGGTAAATGTCCACTCTTCCTGTCGTTGAGTTCCTCTTAACGTCCATATCCACCGCCGTTTACTTCCTATGAGCGTCCATCGATCACGCTGAACGTCAACTGGTTTGCCGTTTACTTCCCACATGCTTGTTTTCGGCTTGTTTTGATTTGTTTTTCTTTCTGTTTGCTCCTGTCTGATTTCTAACGGTCCTGAGTTACAAGGTGGGGCCTTATTCTCTTATTTTCTAGCTTCCCCACACATTTTAGGATAGCCCCTCCTTGATTCACAACCTTTTATGCGGGGATTCCCTCTCGGGTAAATTGGGTTGGCTTCAAGGAGAACTCTATAAGTCCCTAAATTCTGTGGATTCCCTCACGGTACGGGGCAGGAGGACATTTCACTTTCCCATTTAGTCTGCCTATTCACCCGGGTTTGAGTAAGGATTGAGAGAATCAGCCTTTTCCAAGCTTAATTAACACACAACATGAACATCTAAAAATTTTTGGGATGTTGTTTGATAACATTGTTTGGTAGAAATCCAATTTCTCCTAATAACAGTGTAGTTATCAACTTAACCATCTTAAAATCAATAGGTTATGTGTTGATAATGGACTCTTGGTTGAATTCCGTCAATATGTCTAATAATCTGGCATTTGAATATGATGATAATATCCATGATGAATTTGCCGGAATGGTTAATTCTAATATTCAACATGAAGAATCGGTTCAATCCTCCTCTCAAGCTGACAATGAGGAGGTAAGTTTGAGGGTCAACCCCACATTTACTCAAGAAATCCAAGATGACTTCGAATTCTCCAAACTCATGTCCCACTGTTCGCCCGAGGACATCATTTCAATGCTTTCCAAGCATACCGTCCGGGCAATGGCTCTCGATCTCCATCACCATCTCCTTTTCATGCTTCTTCATCTAGGCCCATTCCTAGGCCGGTCACCCCATCCCGGGTCCCCATCTCCACTCCTATTCCTCCTCCTACTCCTTTACCTACTACCATTCCAACTCCTCTCTCTGTCTATCCACCTTATGTCCAACCCACACCCCCTACTCAAGGGTCTTGTTAGGAAGCTCTTAGCCGAGTCTTTGTCCCTCTCCAAGCCTCACTCCCTCCAAAACTACTGCAAGCTCCCCAATGCCTACTTTCCTCTGGGTTTCAAGGCCCCGAAATACCACAAGTATGACGGGACCACCGACCCCTAATTCCATCTTTCTGGCTTCACCATGGATTCCCACCAGTGGCTATACGATTGGGTCCTCTTAGTTCACCTCTTCCAACAATCGTTAGAAGGGGAGGCTTTGAGGTGGTTCACCTCCTTACCCACATCGGACCTTGTTAACTTTGACATAGTCACCGAATGCTTCATCTCCCACTTCTCTTACATGGACACCCAAGTCCCTACACTTCCGGACTTGGTGGCGGAAAAGATGAGGCTCGATGAAGACATTGTCACATTCGTCAACCTATGGAGATCCATGGTTCAAGGGCCGACTTCCCCATCCCAGAGTCCCAAGCCATAACAATGATAGTCACTAACACCACCCCTTTGCTCAGATCTATATTGATGCTTAGCGAGTTCCCCTCCTTCGCACATCTTTACAACTGAGCTAGGGTGATCCAAAATAAATCAAGGACTCCTCTCTTCCGCCATTCTTTGAATGGAAGCCCAAGGGATGTACGGCTCCCGTGGCACCACCCACTGAGGGGGTGATCGTCAATGAGTCCCTTAATGTCTGTAACGACCCTCTCATATCGGTACGGTTCCACCACCCACGTCGATATAAAAGGTATCACTACAGTGGGACATTTACCCAACACTAGAACGATAGGCTGAAACATACACAAATATAATATATCTCAAGACAGCGGAATTTAAAGAACTGAAAAGAAATTTTATTCCATCATCCCACATTCTATTCACAGTCCGTATAGAAAGAAAGAGAGCTAATTTTCCATAACTGAATTAAAATAAATACATTGTCCACAAGAGACTACGCAGAGTCTTTATTACATACTATGAAGAAATGAAAATTTCGAATGCTAACTCCACAACATATCTCCTACTCTCGCTCCGAGTCACTCCTAACGATCTCCTCGGAAGAAGTAGAAACGTCTGCACCTGTACGCCGAAGCAAGAATGAGTTCAAAAGAACTCAACAAGTAACACCAGCACACTAAACATACATGCATCAAGTAATATCCATACTCTTAAGCTACATCATTTACACGTAATGCATGGAAGTGACAATTTCTCAAACAAAAGCCTATTCATGATTTCTACACGTTTTTCACTACCAATAAACAAATCCTATTACATGCTTTCTACACTTTTCACTAAGCTAAATTGATTTCATTCAATCATTCATAAGCCACATGTTGATCATTTTACACAATATTTACACATTTCATAACAACTAATTTAACATGAATTCTAAGGCAATTTTACACATAGTTAACACATTCATATTAGTGAAAAGCTCGCTGTTTTACTACTATCATGTCACATTCATAAGAAACTTATCATTTTGCATGCTTCATAAGAATTTTATGAACACATATTCACTTACACAGGTTCCCAATTACACACTTTCACTTTCACTAAACACAATTTCACTTTCACTTAATGCCGTGACACATAGCCCAAACCACTTAGAAGGACACACACTAATCACATCACATATCAATCACCTAGGCATTCAAGTGATTAATCTTAGTTACTGCGCAGAACCGAGGAGAAGCACTCTCCACCCTAACCAGCGATACTTGTTCGCCTCCAAGATTTAATCCAATGCCCATGGGACATCACACACTTTGAACCTTCCCGTGGGGACTTTACCACAGTACAGTTCCACAGCCCTCTAAGGTAGCAGTGTCACACATTGGCACATTAATACATTTTCTCAATTCAACACTTCTAAACACAAAAATAATCACGCATTCATCTCATGTTCATACATTTACCTTCTTCAGTATTACCTAGCATGGGTACTACTGTTTTCAGTATTAATCGGAATTTTTTTTTTTTACAACAATCCTAATCATGCTGAAATTTTTGCATAATTAAACATTATCATATTAGCATGTATCAATTATTAATACCTAACATAAAACAAGTTTATATAGCTACTGTCATCTGTTCAATACAAAACTTTAACCAGAAATGCCATCAAAGCTTAACCATCATGCATACCAAAATTTGCGTTTTTCTGAGTTACACATATTTTCTGAAAATTCTAACAGTGATGATATCAACTGTAAAAATAGTCAAACTGATACAATTTTTTCATTATTCGAATTCATAATTTATTCATACATGAATACTGACAGGGCAAGCTTTATCACAATTTTCAGGGATTTAACTAGTTTCACAAAAATTCTTAACTTTTATGCAGTGAATAGACATGTTAACTATTTTTAAGTTCAGAAATTTTAATAAACTGTCCAGATATTATAAATTGCTCAAATTTTATATCATGCATCAAATCTTATGAAAAATGTACAAAAAATTTATGACACTTAATTTCTACACATAATTCATGAACGACATTTTCAAGATTAACATTCTATTTGTACACATTCCAAAAATTCAATAATTAGTGGAAATTTCAGAAATGCACAATAACTTACAGTACATCCGAACATATATATTTACATATTATGTAAAATTTACCGTATATCTTCATGCGGAAAAAACTCGAAAACTAGTTCATATAAGGACAGACTTGCTCACTGTTGCAGTCTGAAGAACTACGGCGCAAGGGTGGCCGTCTATAGGTTAACGGCATTAGATGATGCCGCCAACACATGATATTAGCAGCAAGGGATCTTGCCGTAATATCCTTTCTGCAGAACACAGACTGAAAGCCAATAAATCACTTGAAAGGGGGGTTCCAGGACACGAGAAAAATCTGAGAAATTCCTGGGACATACTAGACACATGTAGGGTTAATGTGTATGGGGTACTTGCCTTCTGTAAAATCTACCAATGACGATTAATCCGGAGATGCTCTCTCCTCGGCCTGTGCCAAAGGTCTCAAATCCCTCCTTCTTCGGATCTTCTTGATCTTCACAGCACACCAGTGTGGGGAGTCGTTTCCGGGTGTTCAAGGTCGACACCAGTTGATGTAGATTGCCAGACGAAGCCTCCCGAAGCCGGATCTTTCAGGTTCAAGTTAGGGTTTTGCTTAGAGAAGATAGGTTTTGACCCAAGAGCCAAAGGGATGGATCTGGCCGAAATTTGGATATTATAAAGGGTTGGGGGTCAGATCGGTTAAAGGGGCAAGTCTCAGAGCCGTTAGGAAGGGTTTCCCAAACAAGAGGCTCAATTTCCGGAGGCGTTTCCGGATCTGAAAACGTAACAGATCTGCGATATTGGCGTCCATATCCATGGTCGCCTATCCAAAAATGGGCATCCATCGATATTGCCGTCTACCTTGGTCAGCATCAGCCGATGTGGACGCCGCCTGGCCGACAAAACTCACTTTAATTATGCAGAATTTATAATACTACACACTTAAATATATATATCTTATTATATATATATATATTATATATATATAGATAATATATGTACTTGAATATACTATGTACATTTCAATAATACATTCATACAATTTATATCTAAATACTTATATACAATAATCATACATCAATAGTATACACTTTATACACACATACATTTACTTAACAAACAAGGTGAAAATCAAGGGCCTTACACACTCTCCCCCTTAAAGAAACTTCGTTCTCAAAGTTAGACTGACACTACTCAAACAACTGAGGATATTTCTTGTTCATTGCATCCTCAAGCTCCCAAGTAGCCTCCTCTCGCGAGAAGTTACGCCATAAGACCTTTACTGACGCAATGCTCTTGTTTCGGAGATGTTGAACCTTCCGATCAAGAATAGCTACCGGTGCTCTACATAATAAAGATCTGGCTGGATCTCCATGGCTCATGGCTAATAACATGAGACGGATCTCTGACATACTTCCTGAGCATAGATACGTGAAAAACAGGATGAACGCTAGCCAAAGCTGGTGGTAAAGCTAGCTCATATGCCACGTTGCCCAATCGTCGGAGAATCTCATACGGGCCAATGAACCTAGGGCTCAACTTACTATGCCTGCCAAATCTAACTACACCTCGCGTAGGCGAATCTTTAAAAAGACATGTTCACCTACCTCGAACTCTAGATCCTTCCTCCTGTTGTCGGAATAACTTTTCTGCCTATCCTGTGCCGCAACAAGTCTCTTCCTAATGAGCTGGACCTTATCCGAAGTCTCCTGAACCAATCTCCGGACCGATCAACTGCCTATCAACGGTCCCCTCCCAACACAAAGGAGATCTGCAAGGCCTACATATAAAGCCTCAAATGGAGCCATGCCAATGCTCGCATGAAAACTGTTGTTATATGCAAACTCCACTAGAGGTAAATGGCGCTCCCATCATCCTTCCAATCCAGCACACAAGCCCTCAACATATCCTCAGCATCTGGATAGTCCTCTCGGGACTGTCCATCTGTCTGGGGATGAAATGCTGAACTGAGTTTCAGCTCGAACCTAACGCATCCTGAAGACCCTTCCATAGCCTCGAAGTAAATCTCGGATCTCGATCCGAAATAATAGACTCGGTACTCTATGCAATCTAATAATACTACTAACGTACAGTCTATCTAAAATCTCTACTGACTGCTTCTTCTTCATAGGCAAGAAATGCGCAGTCTTCGAGAATCGATCTACCACTACCCAAAATCGAGTCATTACCTCGTCTAGATCGAGGCAAACCCGTAACAAAATCCATAGTGACAGCTTCCCACTTCCAAATGGGATTTCCATCTTCTGCATAAGACCAGATGGTCGCTGCCGCTCGGCCTTCACTTGCTTGCATACTAGACATCTAGACACAAACTCGGCTACATCCTTCTTCATGCCAGACCACCAAAACGATCTCTTTAAATCCTGGTACATCTTAGTGTTACCCTGATGAATAGAGAATCTAGATATGAGTTCTGCTAAAACATGCTCACGAACATCTAAACATCTGGAAACACAGACACGATGATGGAATCTAATCACACCATCTTCATCACGAGCAATACCCGCTTTGCCCACTAACTCTTGGAGTCTAGGGTCGGCTTTCTGATGCTCTTCACTTCATCTAACACCGATGACCTAATGGACAGCTGAGCCACAAAAGCTCGGCATAATAATGGCTCCAACTCGGTCATCGAACACGCTGCATCGTCCAACATCTTCCAGTCCTGCTGGAGAGATGACCTCTTTCTACTAAGGGCATCTGCTACGACATTCGCCTTTCCAGGATGATACTGTGAGATCGAAGTCATAGTCCTTCAGGAATTCAATCCATCTCTTGCCTAAGGTTTTAATTCTTTTTGGGAGAAAGATACTTTAGGCTCTGTGATCAGTGACAACTCAAATCTGACACCAATAAAGATAGTGCCTAGATCTTCAGTGCATGAACCACTGCCGCAAGCTCAAGATCATGAGTTGGAAGTTTCGCTCATTGCTCCTTCAATTGTCTCGAAGCATATGTACTACCCTTCCTTGCTGCATCAATACACAGCCAAGACCAATCCGAGATGCATCCGTGTACATAGCAAAATCCTCTACACCGCTCGGTAGAACTAACACAGGGGCCGATGTGAGTTTGGTCTTCAATAATTGAAAACTACTCTCACACTCCTCGGGACCAGACAAACTTCACTCCCTTCCTGGGTCAGCTGAGTCAATGGAGCGACGATGGATGAAAATCCCTCAATAAAACGCCGATAGTAACCCGCCAGACCAAGAAAAACTCCGAATCTCCGAAGGAGTCTTGGGACTCTCCCATCCATAACAGCTTGGGATTTCGCTGGGTCACTGCTACACCAGCACCAGAGATAACATGCCAAGGAAATGAACACGAGCATCCAAAAATCGCACTTGCTGAATTTTGCATACAGCTTGTGCTCACGGAGAACTTCTAACACTATCCCAAATGCTGACAATGGGTGGCCTCATCTGGAGAGTAGACCAGCACGTCATCGATGAAGACTACAACAAAACTATCTAGATAGGGTCTAAACACCCTGTTCATGAGATCCATGAACGCTGCAGGGGCGTTGGTTAGACCAAACGGAAGGACCAAAAACTCATAATGTCCATAACGGGTTCTAATGCCGTCTTGGACACATCCTCACTCCTAATCCTCAACTGATGATAGCCAGAATGCAGTCGATCTTAGAAAAAGACCGATGCATTCTGTAGCTGGTCAAACAAATCATCAATCCAAGGTAAGGGATACCTGTTCTTTACCGTCACTGGTTTAGCTTTCTATAATCAATGCATAACCGAAGTGACCCATACTTCTCCATTTAGAAACTAAACTATCTAAATTCTAACTAATTACTTATCTATGTGGACAATCTACACTGACTTAGTATACAATGAAGATGATGGTATATGCATATTTATGTAAATTTCAGCCTGATTCTCTGATACAATCTCTGTAACGACCCTCTCATATCGGTACGGTTCCACCAACCACGTCGATATAAAAGGTATCACTACAGTGGGACATTTACCCAACACTAGAACGATAGGCTGAAACATACACAAATATAATATATCTCAAGACAGCGGAATTTAAAGAACTGAAAGAAATTTTATCCATCATCCACATTCTATTCACAGTCCGTATAGAAAGAAAGAGAGCTAATTTTCCATAACTGAATTAAAATAAATACATTGTCCACAAGAGACTACGCAGAGTCTTATTACATACTATGAAGAAATGAAATTTCGAATGCTAACTCCACAACAATATCTCCTACTCTCGCTCCGAGTCGCTCCTAACGATCTCCTCGGAAGAAGTAGAACGTCTGCACCTGTACGCCGAAGCAAGAATGAGTTCAAAAGAACTCAACAAGTAACACCAGCACACTAAACATACATGCATCAAGTAATATCCATACTCTTAAGCTACATCATTTACACGTAATGCATGGAAGTGACAATTTCTCAAACAAAAGCCTATTCATGATTTCTACACGTTTTCACTACAATAAACAAATCCTATACATGCTTTCTAAACTTTTCACTAAGCTAAATTGATTTCATTCAATCATTCATAAGCCACATGTGATCATTTTACACAATATTTACACTTTCATACACAACTAATTTAACATGAATTCTAACATGAATTCTAAGCAATTTTACACATAGTTAACACATTCATATTAGTGAAAAGCTCGTTTGTTTTACTACTATCATGTCACATTCATAAGAAACTTATCATTTTGCATGCTTTCATAAGAATTTTATGAACACATATCACTTACACAGGTTCCCAATTTACACACTTTCACTTTCACTTAAACACAATTTCACTTTCACTTAATGCCGTGACACATAGCCCAAATCACTTTAGAAGGACACACACTAATCACATCACATATCAATCACCTAGGCATCCAGTGATTAATCTTAGTTACTGCACAGAACCGGGAGAAGCACTCTCCACCCTAACCAGCGATACTTGGTTCGCCTCCAGGATTTAATCCAATGCCCATGGGACATCACACACTTTGAACCTTCCCGTGGGGACTTTACCACAGTACAGTTCCACAGCCCTCTAAGGTAGCAGTGTCACACATTGGCACATTAATACATTTTCTCAATTTCAACACATTCTAAACACAAAATAATCACGCATTCATCTCATATTCATACATTTACCTTCTTCAGTATTACCTAGCATGGTACTACTGTTTTTAGTATTATCAGATTTTTTTTTTGCAACAATCCTAATCATGCTGAAATTTTTGCATAATTAAACATTTATCATATTAGCATGTATCAATTATTAATAACTAACATAAAAAACGTTTGTATAGCAACTGTCATCTGTTCATTACAAAAATTTAACCAGAAATCCATCACAGCTTATCCATCATACATACCAAAATTTGCATTTTTATGAGTTACACATATTTTCTGAAAATTCTAACAGTGATGATATCAACTGTAAAAATAGTCAAACTGATACAATTTTTCATTATTCGAATTCATAATTTATTCATACATGAATACTGACAGTACAAGCTTTATCACAATTTTCAGGGATTAACTAGTTTCGCAAAAATTCTTAACTTTTATGCAGTGAATAGACATGTTAACTATTTTTCAGTTCAGAAAATTTAATAAACTGTCCAGATATTATAAATTGCTCAAATTTTTATATCATGCATCAGATCTTATGAACAATGTACAGAAATTTATGACACTTAATTTCTACACATAATTCATGAACGACATTTTCCAAGATTAACATTCTATTGGCAACACATTCCAAAATTCTAATAATTAGTGGAAATTTCAGAAATGCACAATAACTTACAGTACATCCGAACACATATATTTACATATTATGTAAAATTTACCGTATATCCTCATGCGGAAAAACTCGAAAACTATTTCATATAAGGACAAACTTGCTCACTGTTGCAGTCTAAAGAACTAGACGGCAAGGGGTGGCCGTCTATAGGTTAACGGCATTAGATGATGCCGCCAACACATGATATTAGCAGCAAGGGATCTTGCCGTTAATATCCTGTCTGCAGAACACAGACTGAAAGCCAATAAATCACTTGAAAGGGGGTTCCAGGACACGAGAAAAATCTGAGAAAATTCCTGGGACATACTAGACACATGTAGGGTTAATGTGTATGGGGTACTTGCCTTCTGTAAAATCTACCAACGAAGATTTAAGCCGGAGAAGCCCTCCTCGGCCTGTGCCAAAGAGTCTCCAAATCCCTCCTTCGGATCTTCTGTTGATCTTCACAGTACACCAGCGTGGGAGTCGTTTCCGGATGTTCATGGTCGACACCAGTTGATGTAGATCGCCAGACGAAGCCTCCCGAAGCCGGATCTTTCAGGTTCAAGTTAGGGTTTTGCTTAGAGAAGATAGGTTTTTGACCCAAGAGCCAAAGGGATGGATCTGGCCGAAATTTGGATATTATAAAGGGTTGGGGGTCGGATCGGTTAAAGGGGCAAGTCTCAGAGCCGTTGGGAAGGGTTTCCCAAACAAGAGGCTCAATTTCCGGAGGCGTTTTCGGATCTGAAAACGTAACAGATCTGGGATATTGGCGTCCATATCCATGGTCGCCTATCCAAAAATGGGCGTCCATCGATATTGCCGTCTACCCTTGGTCAGCGTCAGCCGATGTGTGACGCCGACTGCCGACAAAACTCACTTTAATTATGCAGAATTTATAATACTACACACTTAAATATATATATATATATATATATATATATATACATACATATATGTACTTGAATATACTATGTACATTTCAATAATACTAATTCATACAATTATATCGATAAATACTTATATACAATAATCATACATCAATAGTATACACTTATACACACATACATATACTTAACAAACAAGGTGAAAATCAAGGGCCTTACAGTTGTCAGCCACTGAGGCCTCCTAACAAGCCTTCCAATCCTCCCTCTGATCCTCACCAATTCCCATCACATCCCTCTATGCCCTATTCAACTGCTCCCCCATCCTCTGGCTATACTCGCCCTGGTCCCAAGAGATCTTACTATCTGCTCGCCCAGAATCCATGAGGGACATTTTCTTCGCCCTCATATCTTGTGATGCTATCCAACTCCCACCACAAAAGGAAGGTGTGCATCCGAGAGCCGATACTTCAAAGTACTGTCCCTATCATAGGGTCCTCGGTCACGAAATCCAAAATTGCTTCACCTTCCGTGACTAGGTGTATGATTTGAACGATCAGGGTAGAATCAATTGGGATGATGTTAGGATCACCATTTCCAAGTCTATGTCCACAGGAAGGGACCTCGGTATTGTGCAGAACCCCCTCCCCAATCACCACCACAACAACAACTCATCCTCCTCCAAGTCCCAGGAAAAGGTCAACATCATGACACATCCAGAACCCCTGGTTGTGAGGAGAGAACAACGGTGGGGGGTAGAAGGTGTTAGGATCGGATATTCGTTATGCAAAGCTAGAAGGGGGGGGGGGGGGGTTGAATAGATTTGCAGCAGAAACTTAAGCAATTTAAGAATTACTTTGGATTAAAAGATCTACTCAATTAAAATCCCTTTGATCTGATGTAATGTGTGTGAACAAATTAAGAAGTAGTGTGTAGACGAAATCCTTAGGCATGCATCTAGCGCAACACAATGCAAACCACAAATCAAACCACAGTGCACAAGGGATTTTTTAGGTGGTTCGGAGATCACACCATGTGATTCCTACGTCCACCCCTCACACAGTGAGGACACACTACTCAAGAACTGAGTACAACACACACACGAGCACAACGGCTCAACCACACACACACACGCTAGATCAAGTCCATAATAGATCAGATCCTCTAGCCTTGATTTGACCAACACACCACACACACGTTGTCTGATGTAAACAAGCAACCAGAACAATAATCCACACATGGATCAAGCACAAGGAACACTTGAACCACTACCACACACACAAAGATATGAAAGGTGTAGAAGTAGAAGCGTTCAGAGATGTAGAAGTATATCCTGATGAAGAACTCTTCATGGTGGTCGTCCGGAAGAACTTCAAGCTTTGTCTTGATAGGTATCAGTTGATGGAGAGCTTGAAAGATGGACAAACTAGCTTCAACTCCGCTTGGAAGATGGATCTTCTTCGCTCTGGTCGGAGGGATGAAGTAGGGTAGCAGGAAGAAGCTCTTCTCTTGAGTTTTGCTTAGGGTTTTGATATGGTGGCTTCTTGCTGCGAAAATAGCCTCATATGATTCTTATATATGGGTGTCCAAACATGGGGAGTCGTGCGTAAAGGGATCACCCAAATATAGATCATATCCTGGCCATTAGATCTTTCCAAAACTCCGTCTGTCAACAGCCGACTTGCTACTATCGACAAGTGCTGACAGGTTTGCAAAAACCAGAAGACTAGCATTCCAGGAAACCATTTTCTGTGTGTATCTGTCGACAGGCTACAGTGTATCTATCGACAGGTACACTATTCATCTGTTGACAGCACACTATTCATCTGTTGACAGCTACTTGTTCTAGCAGCTTGTCTTGTTCTTTTGCACTTGGATTTTGTTGCATGTCTTGTGTACATTCACACCTACATTAAAAGACAATTATTAGTGAGATATAATGAACATATAAATGAAAAGTTAGACATGTTTTTCTTGATTAGCATTTGCTTTTCTTGATTAACATTTGCTTGACTTGACAATCTCATTATGTTTCACATACTCACATCACATCAATTTGTATTGTTCATGAAATGCTCATCGATTGCTCATCATCAAAAACAAACATACCATATGTCAACTTAACATACTCATGTAAACCCAACATTCTCCATATGTCAACTTAACATACTCATGTAAACCCAACATTCTCACCCTTTTTGATGATGACAAAATTTCAATTTATACACAATTGATGTTTCTCCTCCTTTTGGCAACATCCAAAAAGATAAGTCATGCACAAATGGATAAGAATGAAGTAAAGAACTGTGTTTCCAGTCATTGATCAGTAAGTACACACAGTTACAAAAAAAGGTAATCCATTGCATGAAACAACAAAATCGAAAGTGAAGGAGAAAGAGATGACAAAGTTAACAGACTGATGACTTAAAGAAGTGGAAGGAAATGAAGCAAAGAATTGTGTGACCACAAAACTGAATTGTGAAAGATAGGAGTGGGGAATGAGTGTTCAATTAGAATTTTAAGGTTGAGAACTGGTTTATACCCAATGCAAGATGTCATAGACACTAGTAGTTAGACACATAAAATTCTACAATGGTTAAGAAATAATACTTCGGGAATCTCAAGTTGTAGCATTTAGAAGACATCGTTCAAAAACATTGAAAATAAGATAACCCCTTTGAATAAAACCATTGTAGAAAAACATGTTCCTTTGTGGGTGATGTTCAGTTAGTACTTGAAAGTAATGTCTACATGAGCGATTAACAATAAACAACACATTGCCCTTGATGTAAAAGCATGGAGGCTACACTCTATTTCTTGCATTGAATTTTTTCTTTGTCAAGTTAATGTGGGAAAAGTAGTAATTAAGATCACTTTCACCTTTTGACATGAAGGTAGACATTTGGGATGCCCGTACCCCCAGTTACTCAGTGTAAGTGACCATCATACCATTGTACAGAGATAATGAAAGTACTTTTTGATGCAAAGACAGACATTTGTGATGCCCATGACCCCGGTTACTCGGTAATACTCATCATTGCTCTACCTTTATCCCATTTCAAATACTTTTTGTTTGAACTTTGAGTTTAGAAATAGGTAGCTTTTCTCCTTTTGTTTTTAATTCTTAAATCATGATCAAAAGGTTATTTAAGGTCAAAAGTCAATGTAAAACATAAAGTTCAATAACCTTCGTACTTATCAATCCATATGAGAAAAATGATTATTTGCAAGGGAGTTATTCAAGTGAGTTACGTTAGAATCATTAGATTTGATCAATGTTTTCTATATGACACAACCTAGACTCAAACACAAAATATTATATCAAAATCATTTTGATTAAGTCAATGTCTATGATACTATGTGAGTATGAAAGATTACAATGAATAGTAAGTCCCTATTCTCCCCTTGCATCAATAATATGAACATACTCATAAAGAAAGATTAGAAAAGATGAAGATTTATGGATGAAGTGAGTATCTGTCGACAGCAAACATGAGCCTGTCGACAGATGCAGACAGTTGTGAAGTTCTGGGTTCAGGCAAGGTATGGGTTGTCAACAGCTGGGGTGCTGGCTATCGACAGATATAGACAGACAGAAAATATGAAGTTCGGAACTGTGCCTGGCTGTCGACAGTAGAAGAAGTGGTTGTCGACAGATGCACACATGGTGCAATTTCTGGGTTATGTGAAGGCATATCTGTCGACAGGCTGTTTGGGGCTGTCGACAAGGGCCTTGAAACTTCAGCTTTAAGGCTTTGAATTGTGAGTGATTTGAACTATAAGATTGAGGGATAAATACACATTGAATATGAAGGGTATCCCTTATGAATTTCACTCACCTAGCCTTAACTTACTCCCCCATAGAGTATGCATATGATGACTCATTATTCAAGCAAATCAATCAATGAGATACACAAACGTACCAAACATTTGAACACAAAAAAACATCCATAAGCATAAAAGCACCAACATTCATTCTTTTAAAGAGATACATGTGGCAAGATTGATATGCAAGAATGTCCCTCAAACAACTCACTTAAAAACTCTTTTTGACTTACTCCCCCATAATGTTTGCATGGTATTGAAATGAGCATCCAAGCAATTCACACATGTTCATGAACATGTCAAGCAATTTGCACAAGGAGAGTATAAACGTGATCAATTGAGGTTCTTGAGATTATGAATTTTTTGATGATCTTTATGTAGTAGAAGACTATTGATACTTGGCGGAGAATATTTCTCACGTATAATGATAGTTTTCATACAAGCCGAACTTGTCCTTCCACATTTCACCATTTAATATACCAAATAGTCACTACATAAAAGATCCATTTTTTTTTTATTTTAGCATGTCTCCAATAGCTACGAATCATTGTCATTTTGGGATAGCATCAAAACACATTCTTCATTGCTCAGATAGAATTAAAAATTCATTTCAATTCTAGCAGTTCAAAACTGAAGTGTTAAAGAGATTTTACCTAAATAGTCTTCAATCATAGTCTAAAAAAAATACCTTTGTTCTCCATCATTTCTTGCCTTGCACAGCCAATGTCATGAATCCATTTCTAATTTTTTGCTGGAAGACATCTCAGCTTGTTCATTAAGCTGATTTTGGGACCCACACTTGCTTGGGCCCTGCAATAACGTCAATGTTAGAATTCAACAATGATTTCTGAATCCAAAGTGATTTTAATTTTTGAATAGATGTATTTCTTTCATTAATGGAATTATGAGCATGGGGCTTGGGAGCATGCACAAGATAACCATTTCTATGCCAACAGTCCCTAGAGACATGACCATGTTGATGACATGCATAGCATTGAACTGTTTTAGCATATTTGTGAGAGTGTTGATTTTTCTTCCAACATAATTTAGCAAGATGACCAAGTCTATTGCATTTGAAGCAAACAGGTTGAGCATTTACCTGGAGCTTACCATAGTGTGATTGCATTTGCTGGAATCTCTGAGATCCTTTAGAGTACCTTTGATTATCTTGGGGTTGAGAAGAAGGAGATGGTACCCTTTGGTATCTCTTGGCATGATGTGGAGTTGGAGATTTCCTTGAAACATTCTGGGCTGCTGGAGGAGGTGTGGAGACCTTGTAGACTCTTGTTTTCTTTTCCATTTCCTTTTTATGGTTTTCAATTGAAACATGATTCTTCCTTTTTGCAGCACTTTTGTTCAATTTTTCATTTTGTTTAATAACCACTTCAAGTTCATTTGTCAATTTTTTCTTTCCAGCTTTCAATGCAACAATTTCCTTTTCAGAAGTTAGAAGTTGGTTTTTTATGACATGCAGACCATTTTGTATTTTGTTCTTTTCAATTTCACTTTGAACAACTTGATTTTCCAAGTTAGCAATTTTCTTCTTAAAATTGTTCCATTCATCATTTAATGGTCTGTCATGATACAAGCTTTCAATCTTCATTTCCAGATGATTATTTTCCTCAACCAGTTGATTGCATTTTTCTTTTATTTGGTGATCATGAGCCATGTTGGAGATTTTTTTGTTCAATTGATGATTATCAAATATGAGATTCTCGTTATGATCAATCAATTTTTCATTTTCATTTTTGAAATTAGAAATTTCAGATTCCACATGATCATGATCTTCTTTCAACTTAGAAAACTTGATTTCATAGTTTTTGACTTCATTTTCCAATTTTTCATTTTCCATTTTCAATTTTTCATTTCTTCATAGAATGATTGAGCATTATCTATTATCATTTCATTCTTCTCCAATTTTTCTTTAGCTTCTTGTTTTGAGCTTTTACCTTCTTAAATTGATTAGACAAGTGCTCATAGCATTCTATCAATTCATCATAGGAAATATTATCCTCTGAATTAGAATTAGATATTGATGCATCAATTGGGTCTGAATTGGATTTACATGATGCATCAATTGGGTCTGAATTGGATTTACCTGACTCTTGAGAGTTTCTTGACTTCTCTGACATATGTGATCCTTCAGAGTCGTCTGAACGGGAAGAGCCTCTTGAGCTGCCATGAGCCATGTAGCATTTTTCTTCCGTTCCCTTTCTAGACTTGCATGTTTTCATAGAGGAGACCTGCATTTCATCAACCTTGTCATCAAACTCAATTATCATAGGTCTATTTATGATGCTTGAGAACTTAGCCATATTTCTGAATATGTTTCAGATGATTAGACCAATCAACAAAATATTGAGTGAGATCAAAAGATAATCAATCAGTTCAATCAAATCAAGTCAGATCATAATCAGACTTAAGCCTGCTCAACAAAGCAAGATATTGTGAGGACTCAGAGCGGTTAAGCACACAAAGAGACATCTCTCAAAACACAACCGATGAACAGAAAACCCTCTCTGATGCCAATTGTTAGGATCGGATATTCGGTTATGGCAAAGCTAGAAGGGGGGGGGGGTTGAATAGATTTGCAGCAGAAACTTAAGCAATTTAAGAATTACTTTGGATTAAAAGATCTACTCAATTAAAATCCATTTGATCTGATGTAATGTGTGTGAACAAATTAACAAGTAGTGTGTAGAAGAAATCCCTAGGCATGCATCTAGCGCAACACAATGCAAACCACAAATCAAACCACAGTGCACAAGGGATTTTTTAGGTTGTTCGGAGATCACACCATGTGATTCCTACGTCCACCCCTCACACAGTGAGGACACACTACTCAAGAACTGAGTATAACACACACACAAGCACAACGGCTCAACCACACACACACACGCTAGATCAAGTCCACAATAGATCAGATCCTCTAGCCTTGATCTGACCAACACATCACACACACGTTGTCTGATGCAAACACGCAACCAGAACAATAATCCACACGTGGATCAACCACAAAGAACAATTGAACCACTACCACACACACAAAGATATGAACGGTGTAGAAGTAGAAGAGTTCAGAGACGTAGAAGTATATCCTGATGAAGAACTCTTCTTGGTGGTCGTCCGGAAGAACTTCAAGCTTTGTCTTGACAGGTATCAGTTGATGGAGAAGCTTGAAAGACGGACAAACCAGCTTCAACTCCGCTTGGAAGATGGATCTTTTTCGCTCTGGTCGGAGGGATGAAGTAGGGCAGCAGGAAGAAGCTCTTCTCTTGAGTTTTGCTTAGGGTTTTGATATGGTGGCTTCTTGCAGCGAAAATAGCCTCATATGATCCTTATATAAGGGTGTCCAAACATGGAGAGTCGTGCTTAAAGGGATCACCCAAATATAGATCATATCCTGGCCATTAGATATTCCCAAAACTCTGTCTGTCGACAGCCGACTTGCTGCTGTCGACAAGTGCTGATAGGTTTGCAAAAACCAGAAGACTGGCCTTCCGAGAAACCATTTTCTGTGTGTATCTGATGATAGCCTTCAGTGTATCTCTCGATAGGTACACTATTCATCTGTTGACAACATACTATTCATCTGTTGACAGCTACTTGTTCCAGCAGCTTGTCTTGTTCTTTTGCACTTGGATTTTGTTGCTTGTCTTGTGTACATTCACGCCTACATTAAAAGACAATTATTAGTGAAATATAATGAACATATAAATGAACAAGTTAGACATGTTTTTCTTGATTAGCATTTACTTTTCTTGATTAACATTTGCTTGACTTGACATTCTCATTATATTTCACATATTCACATCACATCAATTTGTATTGTTCATGAAATGCTCATCGATTACTCATCATCAAAAACAAACATACCATATGTCAACTTAACATACTCATGTAAACCCAACATTCTCCATATGTCAACTTAACATACTCATTTAAACCCAATAGAAGGTTTTGAAGAATGGTACCCGTGCCTTTCCATAGAGTCCCAGGAACCTTCGACCACTGTAGAGGAACCTAGTAAGGGGCATGAAGCCAGAGAACCGGCCAAGTTAGGGGCATCCAGTCATGGCTCAACTCAACCCATCATCTGAATTTCCAACCCTCTCAATCAGATTGCCAAGCTACAGCCAGTCCAGATCATTCTGTCACCTATCGTAAGAGTAGCTTCGCAGACCCCCAATCCTCTCCTGCTAGAACATGAATATCCGAGACCTATAGGATGTGGGGCCATTATTCTTTGGCAATCTGCTAAACCTTTCTTAAAGGAGGTTCTCCCCGCTCCATAGGAGACCAAGCCAATTTTTCTCAAGCTAAGGTGTCATGTTAGCTTATTTACAAAGCAGGTACCCAGCTCATTCCCTACATTGCTTGGTCCCCTTCCTCTCATCAAGCCAACTCCCTTGACTGTTCTTCGAGTTCTGCGATCTCATTCATGCTTGACCCTTTCAATAAGGACTCAAAGTGATTTGTTCTCCACTCAGATCCTCACAGTTGGCTTATCTTCTAAGATCAGGGGCAACCCTTTCTTTCCAACCAGATCCATCTACCTCCTTTTTAAACAAGGCACTTTCTGGGGGCACTTTGGTTACTCTATTATCTGCTTTGGCTTTGGCTTCAAGGGGCATACCTTTTTTTATATGGTCTGTTGTCTATTGTTACACCAATTTCACATCGGGCCATCTTCAGATGTTGAGATCTCTGTGAAGGACAATCCAGCTCGGGTTTGGGACCCACCATTTTAGCTCCTCACACTCTTGTCTCAAGGGAAATTCACACTGGTTAGGAGAACTTCATCCCTATCTCCATCAAGTCCAACCCCTTTCTTTATGCTTGAGGGGAACCCCAATTCACCCACACTTCCTAAGCCTCCTGACTTGGTGGAGTTCACTCCTTTCCAACGTTTTCCCTATCACAAGGGGCACGATTTTCCCCCATGGACCATGTTGTTCATTATGTGTTCCTTCTTCCTTCCATTATTGTACATTCCCTATCCTAACCTTACTCAATTCACATCTATCGCCATAAAATTCTTTCTTCATAATTCTTTCCGCTCATTGTACATACCATTTTCATAATTGTTCAATTTATGTACATGTTTTTCCTTCTTATATAACAAAAAACAGAAAAAAAAACAAAAACAAAAAAATAAAGGAGTCAATAGATTGGCAACTATCATGCATCTCAAGTCACATGTTAAAGAGTAAGAGGCACTTGAGTGAACCAAGGACCTTGGTCTAGCAAAGTCATGGAGATTTTTGTCTAGCGTCGTAACCAAGCTTTTGGAGGACAAATTAACATCCACACACCACACATCATTAAAATTTGAGTTGTCACTCCAAGACAGTTATTTGTCCCAAAACACAACAAAGGCTACAATCCTCCTTCTTCTTCTACTCGACTAATCAAGACATTCAGCACCCTTAAACTGTTCAGCTTAGTAGTCAAGACAACTTACCCTAAGGTGAGAGTAAGACACTAAAGCACGTGAAGAGGGCAGCGTCCCCGCAGGCAAACAAAAGAAGGAACAAATAAAAATCAATCGAAAGAAAAGATAAGAAAAAGGGTCTGGTCGTGACTGTGACTGGATATAAAATCCCTCCGTTCAAAGTCAAAGTAAAATGCTACATTGTTTGAGTTTTTCCCTAGCTGATTGCGGTAGGGCAATACGGGTGCTCGGCAAAGTAGGGGTTGCCAGGTCCTGACCCTGGGGTCCACGAAATACCTCACCTTGAGCCCGCTAAGCCACACATGTTCAGGTTCTCTCATCCAATTGGCACCTTGCAAAAGTGTAGGGGCAAACAAGTCTGAAATCACCTGAAGGGGCATGTTGTCAAGACTGTTTTAGCTCATCCATTTAACAATTTTGTTGATCCTCTCGAGAAGTTTATCCCCTTATTCTTCCTTTCCCCTTTGATGATTTCAAACCTTTGAGGTGTTTGAAAGACAATTTTTTCTTGAGGATGACAACTTCTTTTTTTTTTAAATCACACTCCGTGTTAATTTGTTCCCAAAGTGGCAAGGTGTGTGTGTGTGGCATGCAAAGCTAGAGTGTGACTTGTTTAAATATCAAGTCGTTATAAACATAAAATCGATGCATTCATGACTTATAAAATCGTTATGCACTAACCATCAAATCGTTGTAACTTAGCATCAAATCGTTATGTTTCTTCAAAAGAATCGTTATGATCAAGATGATATAATCAAATCGTTGTGAGTTACAAAAAATCGTTGTGATCAATAAAGAAATCATTGTAGAAGGCAAATCGTTGAACACTTAAGAAATTGTTGCACAAAGCAAATCATTATAATTACTAAAGAAGTCGATGCGCGAAGCAAATTGTTATGATTGCTAAAGAAGTCGATCCGCGAAGCAAATCGTTATGATTACTAAGGAAGTCGATGTGCGAAGCAAATCGTTATGATTGCTAAAGAAGTAGATGCGCAAAGCAAATTGTTATGACGTCTTAAGGAATCGTTGCGAAGAGCAAATCGTTGCGATGGCTTAAGGAATCATTGTGATAATACTTACCAAATTTGCTTGATTTTCCTGTAGTATATCCTATGCTCAAGACTTATGGGGTATGTGTTAGTAATCTTTGCCATGGTTTTGTTAATCACCAAAATAAATATATAATTAATTAAAATTACATGGGGACAGACTGATCATCATTATCAAGTTTGATGTCCTTGCTCTCCTCTTGTCTGAATGTGAAAGGCTCTCACCATCTGAATGGGAGAAGCATTATCATCAAGCTGCTCAGTAGTTGGACACCTTGAACTCTTCTCTGTTCCAATTAGGCAAACCTTCTTTGTCTGTCGAAGAATTCATGGACCTCAACTTCATCAATTTGGTTCAAGATCCTTTTGCCCTTTGGATTGAAAGATACAAAGTCTATGAACCCCTCAAAAGGGATCTGAAGTAGCACAAGATTTTCTACCCTATGTCCATCAACAAATTCCTACAGCATGCTAGTTTTGGCACTACTAGCTTGTACAGATCCTCCCTTGGAAATGATGAATATGCCAATTTCATTGAAGCTCAGAGGCAACTGCACATCCAGAGGATGCTTCCTGATATGGGGCCTTCCTACAATATTTCTTGGGCTGCTTTTAAAAACTATTTTGTAGAGCTAGAACTCCAGGCTTGGCCAATCATCACTCGCCATGCCTCTATTTTGTCTCCTGCCTTCTACATTTTTTATCCCCATTAAGTAATCAAATCTGATACTTTTGGCTCCCATTTATCTTTGTCTATCTCTACTTTCTTTTCTGCTTATCTAATTCTTTTTGCTTAATGACAAAAAGGGGGAGAAAGTATTCTGAAAGACATACCCTAAAATTTAAATTTAAATTTTTGTAAAACAAATTTCAATTCTTACTCTTCTATACATGCAATCATTTTTATGTTTTGTCATCAACAGAAGGGGGAGATTGATGATCAGTCCATCTCCATAAATAAATTATCTTTTACTTTAAGTACTATTTTGGTGATTAACAAAACCTTGGAAAAATGTTTTCTAAACAACTCTTTCTGAAGTTCCCTCACAGGAAATAACTCTAGAAAATTTTGTAAGTTATCCTCACTTACTGCTATCTGAACTTCATTACATATGTTTCTAAGTACACATCGATTTCCTTTATAGAACCAACGATTTCATAAGTAAAATAACAATTTCCATTGCTACAACGGTTTCATAAGTAAAACAACGATTTCCATCACTATAACGATTTCATAAGTAAAACAACGATTTTCATCGCTACAACGATTTGATCGCAAACATCGATTCACTTTGACTTAAACAACGATTTGATCGAAAAACAATGATTCACTTTAACTTAAACAACGATTTGATCAAAACCGACGATTCGCTTTACTTATACAACGATTTGATCGAAAAACAACTATTCACTTTAACTTAAACAATGATTTGATAATAAACAACAACTCGCTTTACTTAAATAACGATTTGATCAAAAAACAACGATTCACTTTACTTAAACAACAATTTGATCAAAAACAACAATTTCTTTCACTTAAACAACGATTCACATTCAAATCAACGATTGGACTGAAAACAACGATTTGTCTTTTCTCAAACAACGATTTGTCTTTATTTAAATAGCGAATTGATCGCAAATAACGATTTGATCACAAATAACGATTTGATCACAAACAACGATTTGTCTTCACTTAAACAACAATTTCAATCTGTGATACCCCAAAATTTCATTCATTTTATATTGTGCATGTGTATTTACTTGTTGTGTATGTAGCATGTGTATTCAATTGTGCATATTACAATTTCTATACTTTCTCATGAGCATATGCATGTATATATATGTTATTTTATGTGAGAATAGGCAATTAACTAATTTTGTGTATATTGTGTTTACTAAAATCCTAGGCATATTATACTTAAGTAATGTTGTGTAGTGCCCTAGAAAATTTTCTTAAGTTATTTTGCAAATTGTATGTTTATTTCTGCATGAACTTGAATGCTGTTTTGCGAGGAACTTGGCATCAACATCTCTTGGCATTAAGTCCTATTAGCGGCAAGATCGCCTGCCATTTATTGTCTGTTAACGACATACTCTTGTGTCATTAATTATTTTCCGAATTTCTTAAATTTGTGGGCAAGCCTGTAAACGACATCATCGATGGACGTTTACGTGGAGTCTGACAACATCTTATGTTGAGGTTAAGCTGACTTGCCTGTTTTTGATATTTCCATTCGGGGAAAGTGAGATCTGCCGTTTCTCGGGGGTTTTAATGCACAGATCTGAGCATTTCGCATCCTGGGGTCAGGAATTGGGCTGGCCATCACAGGAGAGGTCTTTATAAGACCGGATTTCGCATCTAGATAAGGGTTTCACACTGGTTTTTGGAAGAGAGAAAGAGGGCCGAGGAAAGGGGTTGCAGTGCTGGTTCGTGCGTTCTTGAGGCTTCTAGACCAAGGTGGTTCATCCAACTTTGTGATCAGGAGCTCATCTAAGCAGAGGAGCCATGATTGGACGCGGATTTGAGCGGTTGACGTCGAAGAAAAGGGACTGCCTCACAGACGAGGCGGGCTTCTTCGGGCTTATGATCGTCACTCCTGTAGGAGGGAAAGAGGCAAGTTACATGGGGGTTCGGTTTAGGATATGATACACTATAGATTTACCATTTTTCCGTATTTTTAAAGCATGAAAATAACCTATGGGAAGGGGTAGAAATCACGTTATTTCATGTAAGGTTTTTTGTGTTTTATGCACATAAGAACTAGACATCCAGATCGCTTGCCATCTATTTCTTATTAACGGCGACAACGACGGCCGTCTATTTTATGTGAACAACATTCATTTTTTTCGACCCATACTATATGTAAACAGCGCTATGTGCCGCCGTCAGTATAAGTTAACCACGCTATGTGCCACCGTCTAGCGAGGCTTAATGACAGTGCGTGTGGACGTCAACTTCAGTAAACGCCATATACCCGGCCGTTAAGTTTATCAGTACCATGTTTAGCTTGAAAAACTGATTTTTATTGCCTATCTATAATCCATGATGATATGGGATTTCGGCCAGGTTATGAATTTTGAGTTTTATTACTGTTATAATATGGACAGGTTGTTGTAATGATGTTTAGACCGCATGAACATATGAATAAATATTTTGTTTTTTTAATGAGATTAATAAAAAGAAAAGTAAACTGATTGTCAACGTGATTCATGTTAGAAAGTTATAGTTAAGACTGCAATATGGTGATATACCAGTTCCTGTACAGAATCATATCGTTTTCTTATTGAATATATCATGCTAGTTAGGTTAAATTAGTGAAATTCAATTATGAAAAATAGTTACGGAGTTCAGAAAAATGTAAAATTTTGCATGCACATAGTATATCCTGATTCTGAATTTCGTCAAAATTTTAGAATTTTTGGACATGTGTACCCACTGTAATAAATTTCTGAATAGTAGATATCATGTAGAATTGAATAAATATGAGAATATGTGCATGAAAGAACGTGTTACATTTAGTGCCATGTTAGGGGTCTGATAAACAGAAAATGAAATTGCAGAACTGAAAATAAACATATTATAGATCGTTTCATTTTCATATGTTAGAATTGCATGTAATGAAAGGATAATATATATATATTAGAACATGCATTGAATAAATCCCAATAAGACATTGCTATATCAGAGATTCCTACAAAGAACTACACCGTAGATGCCCCTAAGGTAATGGTTCACGTACATGTAAATGATCTATTGAATCCGTGGGCAACGGATTGAAATCCTAGAAGTAGACAAGTTCTACTGGTTAAGGTGGGAAGGACTTTCCCCGGTTTTGCGCAAATACCATGACTTCATCACTACATTGCCTAGGTGATAAGTGAATGTTAAATGACTACTGATCTCTATTATAGTGCGGGCTATGTCTTGGCAAATAAATGAAAATGACTACATGCTACTTGCTACATGTCTATATGACCTACATGCTACATGCCTACATGAACATTGTCTACATGAATTACATGCAAATTGTTACGTAAAAGAATTGCTACATGTTTAAATGATCAATTGTTATATGATAACTGTTGCATGCTGCATAATGTAGCGTAAGACTTTCATTAAAATGGTTTATATGTTACATGACAAAAAAGTAGATTCCATGATAAGAAAAATTACATGCTATAGGTAAGAACATGTTGATTCAATTGTTAGTAAATAAGATATGGATTTTATGCATTACATGACATGGTTTATTTTCATAATAATTAGAATGCAATGAATGAATGATTGTCAATTGACTTAGAACCATGTTAGTAGGAAGAGTATATGATATCAATGAAATGAGTGATAATATGTTACCATGATTTAAATCTATTACATTTATAATATCATGAATTGTCTTTCATGTGATTTGTTGAGTCTTGTAGACTCATACTTGCTTAATAATTTCAGGAGAACCAGAGGATTCTCAGGAGTTAGTGCACACTGATTCTGAGTGTGAGGACGTGGAGACATAGTTTACTTGAGAGATTTAGAGTGACTCTTATTGAACCACTCCTATATTTTACCCTTTTATTTTGGTGATAACAAAATATATGTTTAATTAATTATTATTAAAAATATTTAATATCATGTTTTTCTTAATAAATATAAATTTATGTGATTAATTGAATATTAAATATATTTAATACCATGATTTTTCTAATAATAAATTAAATATCATGATTTTCTAATAAATATAAATTTATGACATCATTGCCATGTGATTTGCACTAAAACGATAAATCGATGTACATTCAATATACATCGATTTCAGTTCAAAGTGCCATAAGGATTTACTCTCATAAAGATTCACTGCCATAAGGATTCACTCTCATAAGGATTCGCTCTCATAAGGATTCGCTCTCGTAACGATTCGCTCTCATAAGGATTCGATAAGTGACTCTCATAACGATTCACTCTCATAAGGATTCGCTCTCATAAGGATTGGATAAGTGACTCTCATAACGATTCACTCTCATAAGGATTCGCTCTCATAAGGATTTGATAAATGACTCTCATAACGATTCACTCTCATAACGATTCACGTCTCTCATAAGGATTCGATAAGTGACTCTCATAAGGATTCGCTCTCATAAGGATTCGCTCTCATAAGGATTCGCTCTCATAAGGATTCCTGCTCTCACATGGATTCCTTTGTAAAAACATGGATTCCTTTGTAAAAACATGGATTCCTTTGTAAAACATGGATTCCTTTGTAAAACATGGATTCCTTTGTAACTCTCATAAGGATTTGATAAGTGAAACATGGATTCCTTTGTAAAACATGGATTCTTTTGTAAAAACATGGATTCCTTTGTAAAAACATGGATTCCTTTGTAAAATATGGATTCTTTTGTAAAACATGGATTCCTTTGTAACTCTCATAAGGATTTGATAAGTGAAACATGGATTCCTTTGTAAAACATGGATTCCTTTGTAAACATGGATTCCTTGTAACTCTCATAAGGATTTAATAAGTAAAACATGGATTCCTTTGTAAAACATGGACTTCTTTGTAAAAACATAGATTTCCTTTATATTTCAAAGTGCCTTTTGGCATCTAGTCAAAAAGTCAATATTCTTGATTTGCGTAATCCTCTATCTTTATGACAGGAGATCTTTTTGCTTATCTTTCTAGATCTCTTCTCTCCTGCCAACAAAAGAGAGATTACTTACCACTTCTGGGTGGCAACAAGAAACATAGAGGTATGAGCCTTTTTTGACAGAAACACTCTTTTATCTAAACACTTTTTCTATGCTTGCAGACCACAAATTATCAGAAGAAAGAGAAGATGAGCAACGGCTAGAACTCCAACGGATTTATTCAAATCTGCTCATATAAAAGATGAAGCATGGCTGAAGAAGAACAGAGCTTTCCTAAAGATTTTTTCAAGAGTGTACATCCGGGAAGAACCTCAACTCCACATACACTCAAAGGAAAAGAGAGAAAGAGCCTGAGCCCAAGAAGAAGTGTTCAAGCATCTGAAGCACTCAAGCTTCAAGCTCCTTCTCCTCTCTTCACTCTCTTTGTGTGCATCTTTGTAATCTGGGGAGAGAGTCTTTTTGCTGAGAGTTCTTTTAGTTGGTTTTCATTTGTTCCAACTCTCAGCTTTGTTCTTTCTTTTCTAAGAAATACTTCTGTCCAGCTGTAGGACTGTATACAGTGTAGAACCTAGTTAGGGGTTTGTGTCTAGCAGAACCGCACTGGGGTTTGTACCAGGAGGTTGGCTTCTTTACCAGTAAGAGAATTGGGTTGCCTTCTTGCCCGGGAAAGAGAAGAAGACCAGCTGAGGTGCTGGGTGTTGTAGTGTCCTTAAGGGGGACTGTACCCTTGGTTAGTGAAATCCCAAGAGGTTGCTTGGGGACTGGACGTAGGACTTCCATGTGGGAAGGGCCGAACCAGCATAAATTCCTTGTGTCCTTTGTGTGATTGTTTATTTGCTTCCGCACTACTACTCTTTATCACACTAAACTAACCAAACCTTCAAGTGTTAATTTCTGTGTTTAAGTTTCTATTTCAGATTTCGGAAAAACCTATTCACCCCCCCCCCCCCCCTCTAGGTTAGCTTGCTGCTGTACCAAAAGGGCCAACAACTCTTGTATGTGAGGACTATATGTATTTTTCCTTTATGCATTTGGACTATGAATTGTAATAAATTCGGGACTATTGTCATTTCTCTTTTATGCACTAGACTTTATAATTGAGTATAATGTTGATTACCATCATTTAATTCCATATTTTGTTGCTTATTATTGCAATCGAATTATCATTTGTGTATATCTCAACCTGTACCGTCAAATGTTGGATTTATTCCACTATAATACCTATGTTAGATCCAATGTGAGTTGGTGAACTGTACTGGGTCTAAGAGGGGCGTTACATGTTGTGCCTATTTAATCTAATTACTGATGTGCATGCTGTATTTATCTATTTCATGCATAATGTACATAACTATGTTGTATATGTGTGTCTATATATTTATACATATGTCAATTTTAGTGTGTGTATGCAAGAATTAATTTTGTTGTATAGATTTTTCTTAGTTAACTTATTGCATATTGCATCTTGATGATACCGTGCATGTATTATCTAAATATTGATGTGTATATTATGCTAATTATTCCATGAATATTGTATGGAATTATACTTTGTGCATATGTATATAAGTATGTTCATCTTATGCATGTGATATCTATCTAACTAATTCTATGTACAATAAGTTGTCCATAGTATATATGGTACTTAAATAATATTGAGCATATGATAGGTGGGTATTGCCATTTACCTTGTAAGTACATGTGAATTGTTTTTCGTACATGTATATCCTTAAGAGTGCATGCATTATCTTACTATCGATGTACATGTTATATTAATTAAAAACATGCATGTTGAATGAAATTATGTTGAGTACATGTATGTATGCATATGTTTGACATTTTACATAAGATATCTACTTATTTTAGTACCCATTAAACAGTTTATGATGTGTTTATGTATCTACTTTGATATTTGTCCCAGTTTTGGCTGAAATGCATAGTTGGCGGCAGGACAGTGTGCCGCTGACTGTAGGCCAGGGTTGGCATCTAGATCGATGGACGTCAATCCCCCTGTGGGCGACACACTGGGTGGATGCCAACCACATGTTGGCGGCACCAGATGTGGACGCCAAGTTCTCTCCAGTGGGACGGTTTCAGATTTGGTAACGCATGCGTTCTTCCCGATTCCTATTTAGGAAACGCATCTAAAGTCGTAGGAGACATATCCTAAAGTGTACCCAACCCACCAACTCTATAAAACACCTTGGTTCGGCCGGATTAAGTCTTTTGGCCTTGGTGTAACCCTAGCACCCTTTGTGGAGAAGAGCTGATCTTTGGAGGGCCGGATCTGGCGACTGGAGGTGTTCTCTGGAGATCTACAATGACTGGCAGATAGCCTATACATAGGAGAAGCACTCCCAACTCCGAGGAACCATCTGCATCAATAGGAGAACCAGATCAAAAGAGTTTTGGGTACCCTCTAATTCTGGCCGAGGAGGGCTTCACTGACGAATCTTGATCATCTTGGATTTATTTGGAGGCCAGTAACCCATTGATATCAACCCTACACATGTCCTTTTATGTCCTAGTATTTTTCTAGATTTTTCCTCGTGTCCTAGAACCTCCAATTTCCCCTTTGCATTGTATGTCGTCTGCATGGTCTGCAGGTAGGAGGTTGGCGGCCACATCCTGTGCCGCCAAGATCCTATGCTGGCGGCACCAGATTGTGCCGTTTACTGTAGGCGGCCACATCCTATGTAGTCAAGTTCTTCAGAGTTCTGAAAATGCACTATTTGACCTCTTTAAAATTTTTATTTGGTTTCAGTGTATGTGTGGATGCTGTAAATTTTATGTGAGGTGATATGTAGTCATTAGGTCATATCATTAGGTTGCACTGATTTTCTATGAATTGTGTTAATTATTAAAATTCAGCAATTGAATTATGAGCATAACATGAGCATGTTTAAATCTTGTATAAAAGGATTCGTTGTAAGTTAAGGTTTCATAATTTTTACATGACAGAATGAAGATTGATTTTAGGTTTCTGAACTTTTAACACCCAACCATGTTAATATGTACCATGTCTAATGACATTTCATTGAATATGTTTGAAATCTTGTTTAAATTGTAGAAATTAACTTACTCTTCCGAAAAATGTGAAATTTGTAAGATGTGATATATGATTTGTATATAACCTCTTGTAAAAATTTCATACTGGATTGGACGATTATTAGCATGATTAGGACTTTTGTTATGATCATTTGTTAATGCAAACCGTATGATTGAACTCAGTAAACTGAAGTATGTGTAAACTCTAGAAGTACATGTGAATGTGTAAATTAAAGCATATGTATAATGTGTAAATATTGTGGTAAAGTGAATATATAAAATTTGGGCCGAGATTGACACTACTACCATAGAGGTCTGAGAGCTATACCATAGAAAAGTCCCTATGGAAGGCTCAACGTTGTGAAAAATATATCCTAAGTGGCATTAGGATGAAAGCCTGGAGGTGGACAAGTACCACTAGTTAGGGTGGAGAGGACTTCTCTCGGTCTGCACAGTTACCAAGATTCGCCACTAGATTTCCCAGGTGGCGGGTATGTGTTATGAGATGTGATGTGATGTGCTATGAGATGAGCTATGTGCTATGAGATATGTGCTATGCGATATGGGTGCGTGCGTCCTCTAGTAGGTAGTTAGGACTATGTGTCACGTCAATTTAAGTGATAAAATATGAACAAAGTGTAAAGTAATATGTGAATGTGGTATGTGGTGAATGCAAATGATATGATATGTGCTAAGTGAAAGTGCAAGAATAAACAATGTGAAGAATGTGTGAAAAGATATGTAAGGGAGAGTAAATACGAATTAGAATATAATTACATGTGAAATTAATATAATAGTGCATATGTTCATACTTTCATGTATTAATACTTCAAATGCAATATCATGTTTAGTTTCATGTCATCTAATTTATTAATCTTCATGTAATCATATATGTGAATATACATATGTAGACATGGGAATTATGCAACGAAAATATAAAAATGTGAAATTGCTAAATGAATAAGATGAAGTCTGATTAAATCTAATTCCATGTAATTGAGTTTAATTCATGTCAAAACAGCAAGTAAAGTGTGGTTATGAATGTGATAAATATATGAAAGAATGTTTAGATTTCATGCTAGATGTGATGTTTACTTAGTACAAAGTTCCATACTTTAATTGCTTATTGTTTCCAACCAACTTGAATATATTTTAAACCTTCCACTCATGTTATAAAATGTGAAATCATGTGGAATGCGATTTATTTATATTAAAACAGCAAATGAAATGTGTAATTAATGTGCAAAATGCATGAGAAACATGAATAGATAGCATGCTAAGTTACTCTTTATTTGTGCTTAAATCTATGCTCTAGTTGGTAGAATTGTACCATAAAAGGGATAAGGATTGGATTGATAAATCTTGTTAAATGTTAAGGGTAGTAAGCATGTATAGGTATTGTTTGTGTAAAGTATGATTGACACAAGTTAGGTTGAATCATGAGTCAATTAAGTGTCATGTATAGGAAGCATGCGTAGATATATGTTATCATATCCATATGCTAGTGTAGTTTTGGTTAATGGATATCACGTTAGTATCCATGATCTAGAATGAGTACATGTTAATCTAAAGCATATGAAGTGGTATAGATTTGTTGATGATTGTTTAAAGCATGTGACATGTAATGCCTTTATTGTGAAAAGATAATATGTGTTTTCTCAATTGTGTAATAGATAACATGGGTGTGATATGTGTAAAGTTGAGTCTTTGTTTGCTTGCTGATCTTTAGACTCATACTTGCTTCGCGTACAGGTGAGACAGGTATCCCGTGCTAGAGAAAGGCATAGCGAGGAGTATCCCCGAGCGTGAGGTGTAGTTTATGAAGTTGCTAGAGAGTTGTCTTTTCCCTTTCATAGCATGAAAAAGTTAATGCATGACATGAATAGACAATGTAATTCTTTTAGATTTGTAATAATGTGGAAATGGTCTTTACTTTCTTATTGTATAGACTGTGGAATGTGTGATGATGATGGATGAGTTATTTCTTTTAATTCCACTGTATTCATTTGCTATCCATGTACATATCAACCTATTGTCTAGTGTTGGGTTCTTATCCCACTACAATGACGCCTTTGTACCGATGAGGATTGTATTATCGTACCAGTATAAAGTGGGTCGTTACGAGATGGTATCAAAGCTACAAGGTTGTAATTGTACATGGATAGACCATCATCTTCACAATATTGCAAAGTCATTATAGAAAATTGTCCATATATGTAGAAATTACTAATAATGAATGGAAGATAGTTAAGGAACATAGTTGGATTAAGTATTCTAACTAGATTAATTATTTTGCAGGCTATGGCAGGACGTGGTAGACATAGTGCTCAGTCTAGGAGGTATGAGTTGAGTCGCAAGGTAAAGAAGTTTGTGAAGGGGCTCAAACCATCATTGAAAGCTAGGCTTTGGAGTATGACCCCTGTACTCTAGAAGAGGTTCTCGTCGTGGCAAGAGGCAAGAGAATAGAGTGGAATCATATCAGGAAGAAAGGAAGCTCAGAAGAAGGGAGTATCAGAAACATTCTGATGAAAAAAAAATAGGAAAATGAAGAAACTCATGGATGGTCAGCAATCAGCTATGGTATCGGGCAGCGAGAATCCCGAGTGCATACATTGCAGGAAGCGTCATGGCGGGAACGTATGTTGGCGAAAGGAAGGAAGATGTCTTCAATGTGGCAGCAAGGATCATCACTTAGAGAGTGTCCGAACTTGAAGACAAAGTTCATTCCAAGAGATGTTTCATCAATGGCAATAAAGAAGCAAGTAGCAGAGCAACAAGCACCAGCCAGGAAGTATGTGTTGGCCGGAGATGACCTCGACGACGTCACCACAAGTACACGATTCGATCTTCGAGGACGAAGATCTTTTCAAGGGGGGAAGAGTGTGATACCAAAATTTCATTCTTTTTATGCTGCATGTGTCTTTACTTGTTGTGTATGTAGCAGTGTATATTCAATTGTGCATATTACAATTCATACTTCTCATGAGCATATGCATGTATATATATTTTTTTATGTGAGAATAGGCAATATCTAATTTTGTGTATATTGGTTTACTAAAATCCTAGGCATATTATACTTAAGAAATGTTGTGCATGTTTAATCTAATTACTGATGTGCATGTTGTATTATCGATTTCATGCATAATGTACATAACTATGTGTATACGTGTGTGTTTATATTTATACATATGTCATTTAAGTGTGCGTATGTAAGAATTAATTTGTTGTATAGATTTTTCTTAGTTAACTTATTGCATATTACTCTTAATGATACCGTGCATGTATTATCTAAATATGATGTGTATATTATGCTAATATTCTATGAATATTATATGGAAGTATACTTTGTACAAATGTATATATGTAGTGTTCATCTTAATTTTTTTTTGATAGGTTAAATGGTTGGGGAAGGGGCAAAGGTGAGGATCAGAGGATTCGGGATCGATTCTGTGCCCTCCTGCTTCCCCCCTTCCATTTTGGCAAGGAGGGAGGCCACTGCACTATAGCGCAGTTCTCTGCTAATTACTAATGTGCATGTTGTATTTATCTATTTCATGCATAATGTACATAACTATGTTGTATCGTGTGTGTTTATATTTATACATATGTCAATTTAAGTGTGCGTATGTAAGAATTAATTTTGTTGTATAGATTTTTCTTAGTTAACTTATTGCATATTACATCTTAATGATACCGTGCATGTATTATCTAAATATTGATGTGTATATTATGCTAATTATTCTATGAATATTATATGGAATTATACTTTGTACAAATGTATATATGTATGTTCATCTTAATTTTTTTTTTGATAGGTATTGGTTTGGGAAGGGGCAAAGGTGAGGATCAGAGGACTCGGGATCGATTCTGTGCCCTCCTGCTTCCCCCTTCCATTTTGGCAAGGAGGGAGGCCACTGCACTATAGCGCAGTTCTCTGTATGTTCATCTTATGCATGTGATATCTATCTATCTAATTCTATATACATCAAGTTGTCCATAGTATATATACTTAAATAATATTGAGCATATGATAGGTGGGTATTGCCATTTACCTTGTAAGTACATGTGAATTGTTTTTTCGTACATGTATATCCTTAAGCGTGCATGCATTATCTTACTATCGATGTACATGTTATATTAATTAAAAACATGCATGTTGATGTAATTACGTTGACTACATGTATGTATGCATATGTTTGACATTTGTACATAAGATACTACTTATTTTAGTACACATTAATAGTTTATGATGTGTTTATGTATCTACTTTGATGTTTGTCCTAGTTTTGGCCGAAATGCATAGTTGACGGCAGGACAGTGTGCCGCTGACTGTAGGCCAGGGTTGGCTTCTAGATCGATGGACGCGAATCCCCCTGTGGGTGACACACTGGGTGGATGCTAACCACATGTTGGCGGCACCAGATGTGGATGCCAAGTTCTCTCCAGTGGGATGGTTTCAGATTTGGTAACACACGCGTTTCTCCCAGTTCCTATTTAGGAAACCCATCTAAAGTCGTAGGAGACCTATCCTAAAGTGTACCCAACCCACAACCTCTATAAAAACACCTTGGTTCATCCGGATTAAGTCTTTTGGCCTTGGTGTAACCCTAGCACCCTTTGTGGAGAAGAGCTGATCTTTGGAGTGCCGGATCTGGCTACTGGAGGTGTTCTCTGGAGATCTACAATGACTGGAAGATAACCTACATAGGAGAAGAACTCCCAACTCCGAGGAACCATCTGCATCAACAGGAGAACCAGATCAAAAGAGTTTTGGGTACCCTCTTCTTCTGGTTGAGGAGGGCTTCACCGACAAATCTTGATCATCATGGATTTATTTGGAGGCAAGTAACCCATTGATATCAACCCTACACATGTCCCCTTAAGTCCTAGTATTTTTCTAGATTTTTCCTCGTGTCTTGGAACCTCCAATTTTCCCTTTGCATTGTATGCTATCTGGATGGTCTGCTAGCAGGAGGTTGGTGGCCACATCTTGTGCTGCCAAAATCCTGTGCTGGGGGCACCAGATTGTGTCGTTTACTGTAGGCGGCCACATCCTGTGTAGTCAAGCTCTTCAGAGTTCTGAAAATGCTGTTTGACCTCTTTAAAATGTTTATTGATTTCCGGGTATGTGTGCATGCTGTAAATTTTATGTGAGGTGATATGTAGTCATTAGGTCATATCATGAGGTTGCACTGATTTTCTGTGAATTGTGTTAATTATTAAAATTCAGCAATTGAATTATGAGCATAACATGAGCATGTTTAAATCTTGTATAAATAGATTTGTTGTAAGTTAAGGTTTCATAATTTTTACATGATAGAATGAGACTGATTTTAGGTTACTGAACTATTAACAACCAACCATGTTGATATGTACCATGTCTAATGACATTTCAATGAATATGTTTGAAATCTAGTTTAAATTGTAGAAATTAACTTACTATTATGAAAAATGTGAAATTTGTAGGATGTGATATATGATCTGTATATAACCTCTTGTAAAAATTTCATACTGAATTGACATGAGTAAGTACTGTGATCAGTTTAAGTAGTGTTAACGTCCATGTTAGTTAAGTTAATTCGAATTGTATGAAATTAAAGGATTAGCAGCATGATTAGGACTTTTGTTATGATCATTTGTTAATGCAGGCAGTATGATTGAACTCAGTAAACTGAGGTATGTTTAAACTCTAGAAGTACATGTGAATGTGTAAATTAAAGCATATGTATAATGTGTAAATAATGTGATAAAGTGAATATATAAAATTTGGGCCGAGATTGACACTGCTACCATAGAGGTCTGAGAGCTGTACCATAGAAAAGTCCCTATGGAAGGCTCAACGTTGTGAGAAATATATCCTAAGGGGCATTAGGATGAAAGCCTGGAGGTGGACAAGTACCACTAGATAGGGTGGAGAGGGATTCTCCTGGTCTGCAAAGTTACCAAGATTCGCCACTAGATTGCCCAGGTCCCGGTATGTGTTATAGATGTGATGTGATGTGCTATGAGATGAGCTATGTTATATGAGATATTGCTATGGGATATGGGTGCGTGCGTCCTCTATTAGGTAGTTAGACTATGTGTCACGTCAATTTAAGCGATAAAATATGAACAAAGTGTAAAGTAATATGTGAATATGGTACGTGGTGAATGCAAATGATATGATTTGTGAAAAGTGCAAGAATAAACAATGTGAAGAATGTGTGAAAAGATATGTAAGGGAGAGTAATACGAATTAGAATATAATAACATGTGAAATTAATATAATAGTGCATATGTTCATACTTTCATGTATTAATACTTCAAATGCAATATCATGTTTAGTTTCATGTCATCTAATTTATTAATCGTCATGTAATCGTGTATGTGAATATACATATGTAGACATGGGAATTATGCAACGAAAAGATAAACATGTGAAATAGCTAAATGAATAAGATGAAGTGTGAATAAATCTAATTCCATGTAATTGAGTTTAATTCATGTCAAAACAGCAAGTAAAGTGTGGTTTATGAAGTGATAAATATAAAGAATGTTTAGATTTCATGCTAGATGTGATGTTTACTTAGTACAAAGTTCCATACTTTAATTGCTTATTGTTGCCAACCAACTTGAATATATTTTAAACCTTCCATTCATGTTATAAAATGTGAAATCATGTGGAATGCGATTTATTTATATTAAAACAGAAATGAAATGTGTAATTAATGTGTAAAATGCATGAGAAACATGAATAGCTAGCATGCTAAGTTACTCTTTACTTTGTGCTTAAATCTATGCTCTAATTGGTAGAGTTGTACCATAAAGGGGTAAGGATTGGATTGATAATCTTGTTACATGTTAAAGGTAGTAAGCATGTAAGGTATTTGTTTTATGTAAAGTATGATTGACACAAGTTATGGTTGAATCATGAGTTAATTAAGTGTCATGTATAGGAAGCATGCGTAGATATATGTTATCAATCCATATGCTAGTGTAGTTTTGGCTTAATGGAATATCACGTTAGTAACCATGATCTAGATGAGTACATGTTAATCTAAAGCTATGTAAGTGGTATAGATTTGTTGACGATTGTTTAAAGCATGTGACATGTAATGCCTTTATTGTGAAAAGATAATATGTTGTTTTCTCAATTGTGTAATAGATAACATGGGTGTGATATGTGTAAAGTTGAGTTTTTGGTTTGCTTGCTGAGTTTTTGGTTTGCTTGCTGAGTTTTTAGACTCATACTTGCTTCGGCGTACAGGTGAGACATGTATCGTGCTAGAGGAAGTCATAGTGAGGAGTAGTTTTGGAGTTGCTAGAGAGTTGTACTTTCCCTTTCATAGCATGATAAGTTAATTGCATGGACAATGTAGTTCTTTTATATTTGTAATAATGTGGACATTGTCTTTACTTTTCTTACTATATAGACTGTGGAATGTGTGATGTATGGAATGAGAATGAGTTTTTCTTTTAATTCTGCTGTATCATTTGCTATCCACGTACATATCAACCTATCGTCTAGTGTTGGGTTATTATCCCACTTGAGGATTGGTATAATCGTACCGGTATAAAGTGGGTCGTTAGAAAAAATGTCCACAAGATCTTGCTTTCATTTGACAATTTAGAAAAAATGTCCACAAGATCTTGCTTTCATTTGACAATTTCTTTCTTTCCCCTCTAGGTTGCTCCTAGAGAGAGATGCTCTAGTCTTTCTGGTCACTTCTCACTGTTCCTACTGTAGCTGACCATGGATGGGGGGGGTGGGGGTGGCGACCCCTCCCCCAACCCACTCTGGTGCGATCGCCCCCAACCTGGCAGATACTGTGTCCTTTCTTAGGGCTCCCCTACCGCTGGGTCCCACTTCTTCTCCAGCTGCCCTAGAAGCACTGGTTCCCCCCAACCTGGCAGAAGCTGCGACCTAGTCAAAGTCCTTCCCTCCGTTGGGACCCTCCTCTTCTCCAGCTGCCATAGGCGTGCCTAAAGCTACTGCCAAGGGCCACCTTCCCGCTGTGGACCCAGCTCCAACTGCGCCCTCCACCCCTGGCCCCGCGGATGGGCCATGGAGGCCTTCCAGCAGCCCAGCGATTCCATCTCCACCGGCTGCATCTTTTTTCCAGGCATTGATGCGATCCATGAGCCCACCAACTCTTCCTCTTGCCATCCACCCCCCAGCCTTCACTGATGCAGGGAAGCCAGCAGTGTTCTTCTCCATGGAGGAGATCAACATCTTGTGCAAACCTTTGTAGCTGGCAGTGATTGCAAGAACACCTCAAGGAAGACCACCTTTTCAGGAGATCTGATACCACCTACAGCAGAGATTCATGTTCCAGGAAGACTTCCTCCTCAGTGCGTTGGACAAATGCCATCTACTCATCAAATTCCAGAATAAGGAAGATTTCCTCCAGGTTCTCCTCAAAGACTCCATGTATGTCCAAGGCAAAATATTCAGGTTCTTTAGATGGTCTATACATTTTTCTTTTGAGGAGGACTCACCTGTAATCCCAGTTTGGATGGAACTTTCAGCACTTCCACCTAATTTTTTCAATGAAACCATGATACGTTCAATAGCCGGAAGTGTTGGCCCAGTCTTCAAAGTGGATAGGAACACCACTGCTATGACATGCACATCTTCCGCTCGATTAAATGTCCAGATGGATGTATCTCAGAAATTGCCTGATCGTATCTGTGTGGGCATGGGTTCAAAGGGCTACTGGCAGACCATAGTGTACTCTGACCCTCCGCTCTACTGTTCATCATGCAAATGGCTTGGGCACCTGACGCCTAAATGCAACAGGACACGTGCCAAGATGAACCAGCAAACAACCAGTTCTAACCAAGGAAAATCTGAACATCTAACTGCTCACAGAACTGACATAAATTCTGATGATATGGCACCGAGACTGACAGGTAAGCAAATGTGGAGACCCATCCTCAAGAATGGCAACAATCTCAAGCGACTGTGTGCTCTCCCACTGATGAGCAGGATGTTATTCTCCTGGTGTGCAGAGCAATCCTCCACCAAGTGATAATGCAAACAACCACTGCTTTGTTCCACTCTTACCCACCACATTGATAGGAGTTTAGTGGATGATACCACTGTATATCTGGGTGCTCAGAATGTCCAAGTAGCAGCCAAGACAGTAGCACAAGACGATGTACACCCAGTGTTCGCTGAAATGCCAGTTCAGAAATCTGAACAGGAGCATGTGACAGATGCACTACTGTTGTCCATCGTCTTGACAGCATGAGAGCTACCTGTGAGGGCGATCAAGACCCTATCTGTCCAAAGGGCGTCCATGCTAATTCTGCCATGGTTCCCACTGGTAATCCAACAGTGACTGCCATCCTTGATGTAGAGTCGCCTCCACACACAGCTGCATGTGAACCAGAAATGTCTGCAAACCAGTCCCATGGTGAACCAGAAATGAGTGCCACCTCCCCGGTGGCTGAGGGGGATGGAAACATGTCACATCTTCACACCCCCCATGCTCTAAATGTTGCTGCCCCTTCTTGGAGTCCGGCTCCCTCCTACCATTTTGATGACCCGAAAAAGTTCGCTAAGTATCTGGAAGCTGCATCACCTGAAGTCACGCCATCTTCACTTGAGGTAAAGAGCTCAGCCCTCCCTGAAATGGAAGCCTCATCGACCCCGCCAGCACCTCGAATGTCTTTTGCCGATGCCCTCCACAAAAAGACCAAGAAAGGAGACACCTGCATGATGGAAAACAAACCCCCTCCTCCATGCTTCACTGCTGCCACCTCCTCAACAGAAGCACCGGTCCTGCCATCCCAGCCCCAAAAAGGAGAACACGATGGCTACATAATTAACCTCCCCATGATACACAACATCAGAAGCACCCCCGGCATCGAGGTGGGGGAAGTGGACCTGCTAACATTGCATAACAGGTGGGTAGGCCGAACGCGCAACACGACAGTTCTCAACATGGATTTGGACAGGGAATATGAGGAGTTCTCGGACTGATGTACCATGTACTTTGGTTCCCCCCCTGTGTACTCTTGACCCCTCTGCGTAGGGAGTCTTAGATTATGTTCCGTTATCCATGAACCCCCCCCCCCTCCAACCCTTCTCTTGTACTCTTACTTTCAGCTATATATAAATCTGAAACCCGATATCGACATCGGAGTTCGCTCCTCTATCATATCCATTGAAAAAAAAAAAAAAAAGTGGGTCGTTACATAATCTCACAACGATTTCTTCATTGAAACAACGATTACATGATAGATTTCATTAAAATATTCATGGATCACATTCTCACATGATTATATGATTGATTTAATTGCTATACAGAATATCCTTTAACTTCAAATATTTTTATAGAACAATCATGTATCATTTTCTCTATGACATTTAAAGTATAAATATTTTCAAATCTCTGTAGAATTCAAAAGCCTTCCTGCACATCATACTGTATCCATGATCTTGTACATTTATTGTGATAGTACAACATACTTCCACACAATATATCCTTACATAATGACAGAATGGTGTTTCCTTTTTCATGGATATTCATACTGCACTCTTGTGGTCTTGGGCCTCCTTCTTTCAAACCCACTCTTGGGGTGAATCCTCTTCAGTTGTGAAGAGAAGACTTGGTGTTGAATAGGTGGTTGTTTCCCTTTGGTAAGAAGGAAGACCTGTTGGTACAGGTGTTGTTCTTCCTCTTCTGGTTGAGAAGAGAAGGCCAGCTGCGGCTGGATGTGTAAGTGTCCTTAAGGTGGACTTTACCCTTGTTTAGTGAAATCCCAAGTGGTTGCTTGGGGACTGGATGTAGGACTCCTTGGGATAGGAGATCCGAACTAAGATAAAATTCTTGTTGTCTTTGTGTGATTTCTTGTCTATCCTTATTCTGCACTAAGAGTCCAACGTAGTGGTTTTTGTCAAGCGTTTTTATTTACAGGTATATATCCCAGAAGAATTTTTAGCATCCATTCACCCCCCCCTCTGGGCTTGCTATATGGGTAACAAAATGATCATGTTCAACAATGTTTCTAAAGTAAGACCTAGTATGAACTCTATCATTCACATTTCCAATGACATTCTCAAGTGGGTGATCTTTTGAGTACCTGACATTTCTCATTGTGAAATGATCTTGTTGATTTTGTTCTTGAGGATGTTGTTTATGAGGATGTAGCTCTTGATGATGTTGTTCTTGAGGACTTGGATCATTTTGTTGGTCTTCTTCAGGTCTGTCGATAGCCTCTTCTTGGTCTGTCGACAGGTGCTTCTCAGTTTGTCCTTCAAGTATGTTTCCATCTTCATCATCATACCGACAAGCATTTAAGTTAGTTTTTGCATGAGACTCATTAAAAACAACATGTGGAGTCTCTTCCACAGTCTTGTTTTTATTATTGAACACTCTATAGGATCTAGAATGTTAAGAGTAGCCTAGAAAAATACATGGCTCACTTTTGGCTTCAAATTTATCTAAATCAAATTTGTCATTATTGTGAATAAAGACTTTGGACCCAAGGATTATGAAATACCCAATACTGGGTTTCTTACCTTTCAAGAGTTCATATGGGGTTTTCTTCACCACAGGTCTTACCATGGCTCTATTCAAGATGTAGCATGATGTGTTCACGGCTTCTGCCCAAAAACTCCTTGAGAGTTCACTTTCAACCAGAAGTGTGCGAGCCATTTCCACCAAGGTTCTATTCTTTCTCTCCACTACTCCATTTTCTTCTGGAGTCCTTGGAGAGGAAAATTTGTGATCAATACTTTGGTTCCTACAGAAATCAGAAAATGAATTATTGTCAACTCTCCCCCTGATCAGTATGGATTGGGCATATTTTGGTTTATGTTGCCATGCTCAATTTTGTTAAAGAACTCTTCAAAGTTTTTCAGGACTTCATTTTTGTGAGCCAAAAATTTAACCCAAGTTAACCTAGAGAAATCATCTACAATGACAAACCCAAAACATTTACCATTGAGACTAAGTGTTCTTGTAGGTCTAAAAAGGTCCATGTGCAACAGTTCAAAAGATTTTGAAGTGATTATGGGTGCATTAGATTTGAAAGACTTTCTGGTTTTTTTTCCCTGTGCACATGCATCATAAAAGCTCACATTTTTAGTGAAATGAATTTTATGAAGTCCCCTTACCAGTTTCATTCTCATGATCTTGTTCAGAACATTGTAGCTTGCATGGCCTAGCCTACGATGCCTTAAAGACAGTTCATCCTGTCTATTTGCAACAAGACACAAATTTTTATTTTCTGGTTCATCTAGATCAACTAGATAGATGTTATTGACTCTTTTTTCAGAAAATTTGACACTTCTTGAAATTTTATCAACGATTTGACATGCATCTGAATCAAAAATAACTTATGGCCTTTATCACACAATTGACTAATGCCCAGAAGATTGTGATTAAGACCATCAACCATAGCACATTTTCTATAGAGTTAGAGGCATTCTTACCTACCTTACTTGTGCCAATTATTTGGCCCTTATTGTTACCTCTAAACACAACTTGACCTCCATCTTTTTCAACCAGCAAACACAATTTTCCTTATCGCCCGTCATGTGCCTTGAGCAGCCACTGTCCAAGTACAACTTGTTTGATTTTGGGCTACTAGGCATCCTGCATAGATAGATCAAAAGAGGTTTTGGTACCCAAATTACTTTGGGTCCCATTCTTTCAATCATACCAGAAAATAAATGCTTTCGAATCCACAATTGTTTGCATTTCAACATCTTCAATTTATTCCAGCATTGTTGTTCAGTATGGCCAAGTTTCTTACAATAGTTGCATGATGGAGTTTGAGTTTTTGCATTTCTTTTACTGTTGTATTGAACTTGTGAGAATTTTTGTCCTTTTTGTTGCTTGGTTGGGTTTGACTTTTCAATAGATTTTTTTTTTAAATGAAAACGGTCCTCAGGTTCTAGTAAAGGGAGAGTGCACCCTCCCCCAGGGGGGGAGAATGGACCCACTCCACCAGTAGAGGACCTGGGCCGGAAAATATATAATAATTGCATGGAAGAAAATACATGAGGACGAACCAGTCATCACAGGACTCTAATATGAAATAGACCAGTTTTGTCCAAAAGGATTGGGCCTTTACATATGTGGGGGACGCAATAGATTTCAATACCTGTCGACAGTTCAATTTGAGGCTGTCGACAGGTGCCATTCTTTGTTGACCAGTTGAATTCTTTTGTTTCGTTTTCAGTTCTTTGCTTTTAGCTTGAACATGGTAACTTGTACTTGCACTGTTCTGAACAAAGGATGTTATTAATTTTTCTCCAAGTTTCGTTTGATTTTCAGATTGAAATCCAAGCCCATGCCTTGTTATGTTTGACCTTACTCCCAAAACAGCATGAAGATTTTATTTTCCTTTTACAAATCTTTATAGATCTTCATTTTTTTTTTTAGTTCCTTGAACTTCTTCCATCTTTTTTCAGAATCCCTTGATTCTCATTTTGAAGAGTTTCAACAGATTTGTTAGAATTTGTTTTTGTTTTTCATTTTCTTGAAGTTTTTCCTTCATACAATCCATTTCAACATTGTGGCTTTCCTTTTCAATTTTAAGTAACTCTATCTCTTTGGTTAGGATTGCAATTTGTTCATCATTGCTTGTGCTATGAACAAGATTGGTGATTTTCTTTTTCAGTGCTTTGTTTTAAGGTTTATATTCATAAATTTTTCAAAAGCAAGGTATAAGGTTCTTCCCAATCTTCAACAATGTAGCTTTCAAAGGAAGAGTTTACCTCAGTGGAGTCTTCACTTCTTGCCATTAAGCACTGAATATCTTCATCATCATAACTTTCTTGAGCATTTTCATCTTCATCACTCCAGGTTGCCATCATGGCCATGGGTTTCTTGTATGCAGACTTGTCCTTTTTCAGCTTCTTTTTGAGCTCTGGGCATTCACCTCTCATATGCCCCTGTCTCTTGCACTCATAGCAAACAATCATGTCAGTTTTCTTATTTGAATCGAATTTATTTGAAATATCTTTTTGGAAGATTTTGAAATTACCTGATCCCTTCTTTTTGAACTTGAGGAATTTCTTGAACTATCTAGTGAGCATGGCCATCTCATCATTCTCACTTTCACTAGATGTTTCAATTTCATCAGTTTCTTGTTGATCTCTTTCTTGGAACTTGAAGAGGCTTTGTTAGAGTCTTTCAATGCAATGGATTTTCTAGGATTGACCTCAGATTCTTTTCTTTTTAGATTATTTCATACGTCATCAAGGATCCTATCATTTCATCCAATTTCATTGGGGATAGTTCTTTAGAGTCCTTAATGACAGTGGCCTTAGTATGCCAAGAGAGTGGAGAGACTGAAGTATCTTCCTTACTAAGTCACTCTCACTGTACGCTTTCTTGACCCTTTCAACCCCTTGATTATAATCATGAATCTAGTAAACATGTCTGAAATTGTTTCTTCAATTTTCATTTTAAACATTTCAAATTCAGACACAAGCATGCTATCCTTAGTTTCCTTACCTCGGACGTACCTTCATATATCAGCTCTAATTTGTCCCACATTTCCTTTGCAGACTTACATGTGGAGACTCTTGAATATTTCTTCGGATGCACAGCGCACTGCATCATGTTCAGCGCTCTAGTTCAAGGTTCCCTTGCAGATCTGTTCCCTTGTCCTGGTGTCTTCATCATCGGGCAGCTCATATGGTCCCTTGCTTATGATCTTCCATAGCTCATATTCTTGAGCTCTCAAAAACACCTGCATTTAATTTTTCCAGTACGTGTAGACAGTCCCATCAAAAAAGGGCAGCCTAGACACTGAGTGTCTTTCAGCCATGAACCCTTGTTAGTTTCCATTAAACTTAATCTCTCCTGATCGTTAGATCAAGCCATTAAAGCTATAAAATCGGAGAAACCTCGCTTTGATACCAATTGAAAGTGTGCAGAATTACCTAAAGCAGTAATCTAGAAGGGGGGTTGAATAGATTACTACCTAATAAAATAAATTAACCTTTTTTTCAAGATTATGACTGACTTTATGAAGATTTAAACTGATATGGATCAAATTTAAACTTCGATGCATGTGTACGGTGTGCTTAGTAAATTAGCAGTATGACAAGTGTGTGAACAAGTGATCGTACCTAGCATACATCTAATGTAAGATCATGCAAACCATAGGACACGATGATTTAAGGTCGTTCGGACTACACAATTATGTATCCTACGTTGCACCGCCACATACACATAAAAAAACTACTTATCAAGCGAGTTCAACCCACAACAACACACACACGATGTCTGTGGCAAACACACACACACAAGTGATGGAAATAGAATGAAAGAAGAGTTTAGAGTTGAAGAACAAATCCAAAGGTTGAACTCCTCAAGGTGTTCGTCCAGAAGAACTCCAAGCTCCACGTCGATGAAGATCAGATGTGATGATGAAGCTTGAAGGTTGAGGACTAATCTACTTCAACTCCTCGTGCGAGACAGATCTCACTTTGAACAGCCTGGAGACTTGAAGTAGAGCAGTAGAGAAAGCCTTCTTTTGTTCTTTTCTTAGGGTTTGGTGTGGAGGCTTCTTACTTCGAAAATAGGTCCATATGATCTATATATAGTAGTGTTCATGTGAGAATCGTGAGAGAAGAGAACACCCTAGCATAGATTACATGCCTGTCACATGTTGTGACTTAACCTGTGGCTGTCAATAGATGCCTTGTGGCTGTCAACAGGTACTACTGCAAGCTGGGTTTCCAGAACCATGTTTCTGGCAGATGGACTGGGCTGTTGACAGGTGACCTGGTGTTGTCGGCAGGCTTAACTGATCTGTCGACAGATGAACTTGGTCTGTCGACAGCTAATGAATTTTCTTGTCTTCCAGAAGCTTGTTTGCACACTATCTTCACTAGTTGTCGACAGATGGATTCAGGCCTGTCGACAGCTAAGCACTTCTTGTGTTTTTTCCAGTTCTTTTGTGCTTGGATTTTGTTGCTTGTCTTGTGCTTTCATTATCACCTACATAAAGGACATTCCAAATAAGATATCATGAAAGCATATATGGTTATAGAATTATTTCATTTGATCATGTCTTCTCATGTCTTCTCAACATCAATTCTATCATAATCAAAAACATTTAGGCGTATAACCGTCAAGCCAATCATCATACAAAGCATAACTCAACATTCTCCCCCTTTTTGATGATGACAAAAATACAATTGATGTTCTCCCCCTTTTTAACAACATTCGAAAAGATAAGTCATGCATAGATGGATTGAAGAAAGAAACTGTGATTTCATTGATATTTCTTGAAGTGCACATAGTACAAAAGCTTCCATTACAGTGCAAAAGCAAAAAGGGAAAGATAATGATGACATGACCAACCACCCATAACCCAACCTAGGAAAAGGAACTACTTATACCCACATTACTCAACTTTATCCTAGACAATCTAAGCATCGTCATACCCAGAAGGATAATGGGCTGGCCGTTAGGGCTATGGAGGAAGTATTTGAAATAGAAAGGGCCCACAAAAACCGGACAGAATGTGAACCGGTCGCACTTTTGGACAGTTCAGATTTTCATCTGTCGACAGGCGCAGTGCATCTGTCAACAGATGCTGTGCAGAAATGTGCCAGAACAGAAATTTGACAGAAACGAATGGAGAATGAGGTGTTTCAAGTTGAATTTTATGCATGAGAACTAGTATCACATTACAAAGTATCATACACCACTAGTATATGACATTTCAATTATACAATGGTCGTGAAATAATATTTCGGGAATCTAAAGTTGTAGCATGTAGAAGACACTTCACAAAAAACATATGTGGATAAGATAACCCATGAATAAAGTCATTGAAGAATTACATATTTCTTAGTGGTATGATGTTCAGTTGATGATTAAAATTAATATTCAAATGGGCATTTGACAAGAAACAAACATTGAATCTTGATTAAAAATCATGGTGGCTTCACTCTATTTCTATTTTTTTTATGATTTTTCATGTTGATGTGGGGTAAGTGGTAATCAAGTGCACATTCACCTTTTGACGTGAAGGTAGACATTTGTGATGTCGTACCCCCAGTTACTCAGTGGAAGTAACCATCATACCATTTTGCATAGGTAAGTCGATTGTACTTTTTAATGCGAAGACAGATATTTGTGATGCACATGTCCCCGGTTACTCAGTACGTGACTTATCATTGCTGCTTGCTTTTCCCCCCCCCCCCCCCCCCCCCCCCCCCCCCCCCCCCCCCTTTTTTTTTAAAATTTTCAAGAATTTAGAAATAGGTAGCTTTTCTCCCCCTTTTATAAATGAGATATCATGTTCAAAAAATGTTTCAAGTCAAAAACCGATGGAGAACATTAAATCTACTAATCTTCTTACTTGTCAACCATTTGAGAAATATGAACATCCACAAGGAAGTTAGTCAATTGAGTTGGTTGAGGCCATTAGATTTTGTTCAACGTGTTCTGGATGATACAACCTAGACTCATACACAGAATATTATTTCAAAATCATCGTGATCAAGTCAATGTCTTTGCCACTATATGATATGAAAGGTTGTAATTAAGTATAAAGGCCCAATTCTCCCCTTTAAGAAGAATAATTAACAACCTCATGGAATATGTGGACAATGAAAAAGAATTCACAGAACAAGAGTCATCTGTCGACAGCAAGCTTCATGGCTGTCGACAGCTGCAGAAAAAAAACAGATTTAAGGCTTTGGATTGAGGGACATGAGGATCATGTGAATGGGATATTATGAAAAGGTGTCCCCCAATCATCTCACTCAAAAACACTTTGACTTAGTCCCCCATCATATGTGCATGTGGTAAAACAACATTCAAGCAATTCAAGCAACCAATTTGCACAGAATTAGTACAAACATGATATTCAATGAATTTTGCATAGACCAAGTTCCCTTCTCAGTGATGTGAATCTATCTCTCCCAAGGGTTAGTGAAAATGTCAACCAATTGTTTTTCAGTTAGAATAAAATTTAGTTTAAGGTTTTATTGGCAACTTCATCTCTCAGAAAATGGTGTCTTATCTCAATGTGTTAGTCCTAGAATGTTGAATTGGGTTCTTTGAAAGATTGATAGCACTAGTGTTGTCAATAGGATAGGTGTGGCAATGTCAATGTTACACATGTCGTGATCACACAGCTTACTCTTGAACCCACACTTCAGCTGCACACAATCCCTGCCAGCAACTATTCTTCCTCGTAGTAGAGAGTGCAACTGAGTGTTGCTTCTTGGATGCCCACGAAACCATGCAACCCCCTAGGAATTAGCATACTACCACTAGTGCTTATCCCAATTTTACCAGCCATAATCAGAATCATAATAGATCAAATCAAAACTGCTACCAGGTGGATACCATAAACCCAAATCACATGTTCCTGAGAGATATCTAAAGATCCTTTTAACTGCAATCAAATGGCTTTCCCTTGGACTAGATTGATATCTATCACAATGGCAAACGCTAAACTGTATATCTGACCTACTTGTAGTAAGATAAAGGAGAGAGCCAATCATACCTCTGTATTGTTTTGCATCTTCCATTTGACCTTTTTCATCACTTTCTAGTTTTACACTTGTGCTCATTGGTGCAGATGCTGGTTTGGATTGTTTGAACTGAAATCTTTTCAATAGCTCTTTGACATATTTCTCTTCATGATGAAAGAATACATCTCATATTGCTTGACCTGTAAGCCAAGAAAGAATTGTAGGTCCCCCATTAAACTCATCTCAAATTCATTGTGCATATGTTTTGAAAACTCTTCGCACAGTGAGGGGTTATTAGAACCAAAAATTATGTCATCCACATAAATTTAAACAACAATTATGTGACTGTGAACACATTTAGTAAAGAGAGTTTGATCCACTTTACCTCTAGAGTAGTTTTTACTCACCAAAAAGTTGCTCAGACGGTCACACCAAGCTCTTGGTGCCTATTTCAAACCATAGAGAGCTTTATGCAATTTATAAACATAGTTAGCCTTATCATGAAATTCAAATCCAGGTGGCTGAGATACATAAACCTCTTCCTTGATGTAACCATTTAAGAAGGCAGTTTTGACATCCATTGAAAAGTTTGAATTTGTTAGAGTATGCATATGCCAACAAGATTCTAACCGCCTCAAGCCTAGCCACTGGTGCAAAGGATTCTTCAAAGTCTACCGCAAATTCCTGATTATACCCTTTTGCAACCAATCTAGCTTTGTTTCATAACACTTTTCCCTCTTCATTTAGCTTATTCCTAAACACCCATCTTGTTCCAATTACTAAGCTTTCAGGGGTTCTAGGAACTAAGCTCCATACATTATTCCTTTCAAATTGGCCAAGTTCTTCATGCATGGCATCTATCCAAGAATTTTCTTTTAGAGCTTCTTCAATGTTTTTAGGTTCCACATGAGAAATGAATGCTAAATGATCTTGTTCAATAATGTTTCTAAAGTGAGACCTAGTATGAAGTGTATCATTGAAATTCCAATGACATTCTCAAGTGGGTGATCTTTTGAGTACCTGACATTTCTCATTGTAGATGATCATGTTGATTTTGTTTTTGAGGATGTTGTTCCTGAGGATGTAGCTCTTGAGGATGTTGTTCTTTAGAAATTGGATCATTTTGTTGGTCTTCTTCAGGTTTGTCGACAGCCTCTTCTTGGTCTATCGACAGGTGCTTCTCAGCTTGTCCTTCAAGTATGTTTCTTCTTCATCATCATACCTACAAGCATTTTAGTTGTAGTTTTTGCAGGAGACCTCATTAAAAACAACATGTGGAGTCTCTTCCACGATCTAGTTTTTATTATTGAACACTTTATAGGCTCTAGAATGTTCAGAGTAGCCTAGAAAATATCTGGGTCACTTTGGCTTCAAATTTATCTAAATCAACTTTGTCAATATTGTGAATAATGATTGGACCCAAAGATTCTGAAATTCCCAGTATTGGGTTTTTTACTTTTCAAAGTTCATATGGGGTTTTCTTCATCACAGGTCTTACCATGGCTCTATTCAAGATGTAGCATGATGTGTTCAATGGCTTCAGCCCAAACTCCTTGAGATTGGCTTTCAACCAGAAAGTGTGCAAAACATTTCCACAAGGATCTATTTTCCTCCATTACTCCATTTTATTCTGGAGTCTTGGAGAGGAAAAATTTGTGATCAATACCTTGGTTCCAGCAAAAATTAGAAAATGAATTATTGTCAAACTCTCCCCCACGATCAGTACGGATTGGGCACATTTTGTTTATGTTGCCATGCTCAATTTTGTTAAAGAACTCTTCAAAGTTTTTCAAGACTTCATTTTTGTGAGCCAAAAATTTTACCCAAGTGAACCTAGAGAAATCATCTACAATGACAAACCCAAAACATTTACCATTGAGACTAAGTGTTCTTGTAGGTCCAAAAGGGTCCATGTGCAACATTCAAAAGGTTTGAAGTGATTATGGGTGCATAGATTTGAAACACTTTCTGATTTGTTTTCCCTCTGCACATGCATCGCAAAAGCTCACATTTTTATTGAAATGAATTTAGGAAGTCCACTTACCAGTTTCATTCTCATGATCTTGTTCAGAAACATTGTAGCTGCATGGCCTAGCCTACGATGCCATAAAGACATTCATCCTGTCTATTTGCAGCAAGACACAAATTTTTATTTTTTGGTTCATCTAGATCAACTAGATAGATGTTATTGACTCTTTTTCCAGAAATTTGACACTTCCAGAAATTTTATCAACGATTTGGCATGCATCTGAATCAAAAATAACTTTATGGCCTTTATCACACAATTGACTAATACTCAGAAGATTGTGATTAAGACCATAAACCAAAAGCACATTTTCTATAGAGTTAGAGGCATTCTTACATGCCTTACCTGTGCCAGTTATTTGGCCCTTATTGTTACCTTCAAACACAACTTGACCTCCATCTTTTTCAACCAGCAAACATAATTTTTCTTTATCGCCCGTCATGTGCCTTGAACAGCCACTGTCAAGTACCACTTGTTTTGATTTTGGGCTGCTAGCATTCCTACATAGATAGATCAAAAAAAGGTTTTGGTACTCAAATTACTTTAGTCCCATTCTTTCAATCATACCAGAAAATAAATGTTTTGGAATCCACAATTGTTTACATTTCAACATCTTCATTTATTCCAGCATTGTTGTTCATCATATGGCCAAGTTTCTTACAACAGTTGCATGATGGGGTTTGAGTTTTTGCAATTCTTTTACTGTTGTATTGAACTTGTGAGAATTTTTGTCCTTTGTTGCTTGGTTGGTTTTGACTTTTCAACAGATTTCAATACCTATCGACAGTTCAATTTGAGCTGTCGACAGGTGCCATTCTTTGTTAACCAGTTGAATTCTTTTATTAGTTTTCAGTTCTTTGCTTTTAGCTTGAACTTGGTTACTTGTACTTGCACTGTTCTGAACAAAGAATGTTATTCATTTTTCTCCAAGTTCTTTTGATTTTCAGTTTGAAATCCAAGCCCATGCCTTGTTATGTTTGACCTTACTCCCAAAACAGCATCAAGATTTTCTTTCCTTTTACAAATCTTGACAGATCTTCATTTTTTTTCTTTTTAGTTCCTTTTGAACTTCTTCCATCTTTTATGAATCTCTTGATTCCCATTTTGAAGAGTTTCAACAGATTTGTTTAGAATTTGGTTTCTTTTTCGTTTCTTGAAGTTTTTCCTTCACGCAATCATTTCAACACTGTGGCTTTCCTTTTCAATTTTATGTACTCTATCTCTTTGGTTAGGATTGCAATTTGTTCATCATTGCTTGTGCTATGAATAGATTGGTGATTTTCTTTTTCAGTGCTTGTTTTAGCTTCCTCCCATTCTTCAACAGTGTAGCTTTCAAAGGAAGTGTTTATCTCAGTGGAGTTTTCAGTTCTTGCCATTAAGCACTGAATCTCTTGATCATCTAAACTTTCTTGAGCATTTTCCTCTTCTCATCACTCCAGGTTGCCATCATGGCCCTGGGTTTCTTGTATGTAGACATGTCCTTTTTTAGCTTCTTTTTGAGCTCTGGGCATTCACCTCTCATGTGCCCCTGTCTCTTGCACTTATAGCAAACAATCATATCAACTTTCTTATTTGAATCGAATTTATTTGAAAAATCTCTTTTTGGAAGAGTTTTAAAATTACCTAATCCCTTCTTTTTGAACATGAGGAATTTCTTGAATTGTCTAGTGAGCATGGCCATCTCATCATTCTCACTTTCACTAGATGTTTCAATTTCATCAGTTTCTTGTTGGATCTCTTTCTTGGAACTTGAAGAGGCTTTGTTAAAGTATAGAGCATGCATTTCTTCTAAGTCCACATCGATTTCCTTTATAATATAATGATTTGGACATTGATTTCCCTTTTTAGTACAACGATTTCATAAGTGAAACATCAATTTTGGCCTCACAACGATTTCATAAGTGAAACATCAATTTCGGCCTCACAACGATTTCATAAGTGAAACATCGATTTCAGCCTCACAAAGATTTCATAAGTGAAACAACAATTTCGGCCTTACAACGATTTCGTAAGTGAAACAACGATTTCGGCTTCACAACGATTTCTTAAGTGAAATAATGATTTCGGTCTCACAACGATTTCCTTATTGAAGCATCAATTTCGGTCCCATAACGGTTCGATAAGTGAAACAACGATTTGAGAGCCATAATGATTTGCTTGTCTGTACAACGATTTGCTTGTACATCGATTTGCTTATATCTGTACAACGATTTGTGTTCACAATGATTTGGTTCAACTTAAACAAGGATTTTCTTGTACATCGATTTGCTTATATCTGTACAACGATTTGTATTCACAACGATTTGGTTCTACTTAGACAATGATTTGCTTGTACATCGACTTGCTTATATCTGTACAACGATTTGTGTTCACAACGATTACATCTATTATTCACATGATATTAAAATATATTTTTCAAATCTCTGTAGAGTTCATGTCTTACCACACATACTATGATTTTGATCATTTCACACGAAATCTTCTTGCTTATTTGATATATCACATAAAGTCTTGATTTGTGTGGTGACAGGATATCCTTTCTGTTTAAGAATATCAAAATGCCGATTGCCAGAGTTGACTGCCGACCAGACACAAAAGCGTTGTTCTAGGTATTTGTGTTTTATGCATGCAGGCTTCTTGTACTAAAGAAACTTAAAGTATGGATCCGTCAACCTGTTGAAAGGATAAAGATTTAGAAGATCTTTTCTGAAGATGCAAAGACCAATCCAAGCGTTTGTAGCTGCAAGCTAATCTCTGCATGCCTACGACCAGTCTCTCTAACAGACATAAAGCTGTGAGATAACGTGCAGCTGAACGGCTACTTGAATGGTCAAAATATGCTGCAGAGAATATATATAGAAGACTGAAGACTTCATGAAAAACAACTTTTGCGCAATAGTGCTTCACTGAGAATCGTCTACAACTTGCAAGCATCAGAAAGAAGAGCTCCTATTTTTCACTCAATCTTTTCTTTAGCTCTTAGCTCTTAGCCTTTCATTGGTTAGACTTTTAAGAACTTGTTATTTTGAGAGTTTTTCTGTTTAAATCTTTCTCTCTCAGACTTTGCCTTAGATCAAGCATTTTGTGTAAGCTTGGTCAGGGGCCTGTAGCCTTTAAACACATTGTTTCTGTGTGTTCCTCTTCGGGCTGTGAAGAGAAGACCTATTGGAAACAGGTGGTTACCTTTTCCCTTCATTGAGGAAGGAAGACATGCTGTATCAGGTGGTGAGTTGTACCTCTTCTGGATTTGAAGAGAAGGCTAGTTGCGGCTGGATGTGTAAGGGTCCTTAAGAGGGACAGTATCCTTGGTTAGTGAAATCCCAAGTTGTTGCTTGGGGATTGGACGTAGGACTCATTGGGATAGGAGATCCGAACTAGGATAAAATCGTCATGTGTTTGTGTGCTTGCTTGTTTGTCTTCATTATCATTAACACTAACTATCGATCGTAGTGTTTTTGTGTTTAGCATTTTTATTGAAAGGTTTTAATCAAAAAGAATTTTTAGAATCTCATTCACCCCCCCTCTGGGCTTGCTAGCTGGGCAACAAGTGGTATCAGAGCACAATCTCTTCAAGTAAGAAGATTTAACGATCTGAAGAGCAATGATAAATGGCAGCTCAAGGATATGCTGAGGGTCAGTCTGTCAACAGACCTCCTATATTCGATGGTGAAGACTACTACTATTGGAAGACCAGAATGGAGTTCTTCCTTCAAGGTCTCGATTTTCAACTTTGGTCCATCATAGAAGAAGGAGGTCTAGTAGTTCCTAACAGTAGATAAAATGGACAGATGAAGACAAAAAGAAGATACCTCTAAACAGCAAAGCAAAGAGTATACTGTGTTGTGCACTGAGCAAGAAAGAATTCAATAGGATTTTAGCGTACAAATCAGCAATGGAAATGTGGGAAAAACTCAGAATCACATATGAGGGAACAGACAAAGTGAGAGAAACAAGGATAGATATCTTGGTAGCTCAGTATGAGAAGTTTCAAATACAACAAGGAGAGTCAATCACACAAATGTACAGCTGATTCACAGATATTACAAATGGGTTGGCTGGACTTGGAAAGAGCTATGACATGGGAGATAGGGTGAGAAAAATATTGAGATCCCTACCAGCCTAGTGGACTCCTAAAGTAATAGCCATAGAAGAAGCCAACGACCTAAGAAAGATGTCACTTGAAAAGCTTGTTGGGTCACTAATGGCCCACGAAATAAATATGGAAAGGCTTGGAGAATCCTCCAGTAGAAAGAAGTACGGCAACGCTCTCAAGGCCGCAGAAGACAGATTTGGTGATGAATCAGATGATGGTAAAAGCAATGGGAGTACTGAAGATGAGGAAGCATTTCTCTCTAGAAGACTGCAAAGAATACTTGCCAAGAAATAATATCAGTCAGGGAGATGATACTTCAAGAAAGGAAAGGACTTTAAGAAACTCGAAGTTAAGGACACAAAGAAATCTGAACCTATATGTTATGAATGCAAGAAGCATAGACACATTAAGGCTGAATGTCTGAAGCTAAAAAAGACAGAGTTCAAGAAGAAGGACCACTCGAAGAAATTTAGGAAATATAAAAAGAAATCCATGGCAGCTGCATGGAGCAACGAAAATGACTCAGACAGCGAGTCAAGCTCCAGTGGAGAAGAAGAAAAAAAGGCCAACCTAGCCTTCATGGCAAACATAGATGAAAAGGTAACTTCTGACTCTTCTTTTAATTCATGTAATGATTCTGATTCAGACAGTCTAGAAGATGCATTCAACGAACTATACAGTAAGTATAAAGATGTTTGTAAAATATTAAAAACCACTAAGAAAAGTTTTGCATGCTTTGAAATTACTAACTCAGATTTAAAATCTGAAACTGAGCAACTAGAAAAACAAATTTTTGAATTAAAAAGAAGAAATGACTTATTATGTGAAGATTTAAAAATTAAAAATGAACAGATAACAAACCTAGAAAACCAAGAAACCTTAAGCAAACTTAAAAAGGAGGTTGACACACTAACAAAAGATAATAAATATGAACTAACACAATTGAAAATTTCACAAACGGTAAATCATCTCTAATACTAAAGGAGCTAGAAGATTGGGTAGGAAAAAGCATGGTTTAGGATATACTCCACCAGATAATGAGGAAACAATAATACATCCTAAAATCTATCCAACACCAAAATTTGAAAAAGAACAAAATAGTGAATATAAATCTAACTTTAATTACATCCCAACTGAAAAAGTAAGTAAAATATCTTGTTGTAGTCATTGTAACAAATTAGGACATACTAAAATAACCTGTACAACTAAACACCTAAAATGGATACCTAAAAAGAAAATTGAGGAAACTAACCAGCAAGGACCCAAAAGAACTTGGGTACCTAAATCTTAGTGTTTTAAATTCAGGGAAGCCTTAGAGCATCGAAGTGGTACCTGGATAGCGGGTGCTCAAGGCACATGACAGGCAACAGAAGATTATTTTCTTATATTAAAGATGAAGAAGGTACTGTAACTTATGGTGATAATGGAAAAGGAACAGTGATCGGCTGTGGACCAGTTGGCAGTCATGGCAGAACCCTCATTGATGATGTGCTATGTGTTCGAGGACTCAAACACAACCTGATAAGTATAAGGCACCTGTGTGACAAAGGTCACCAAATCAGATTTCAAGAGTCTAAGTGCCTCATTATGAAAAATGATGTAATAGTGTTCGAAGCCTGCAGAGAAAATAATCTATATGTGCTTCATCTAGAAGAATTGAAGGATCAAGATGTATGTCTAGCTACAAACAAAGATCAGAATACTGAGCTATGGCACAGAAGATTGGGTCACTACAGCCTAGATGGAATAAGGAAGCTGATCAAACATGATTTAGTGGAAGGTCTGCCCAAGATTAGCTCAAGAACTCAAGGGGTCTGTAAACCCTATGCAAAAGGAAAGCACACAAAGTCATCTTTCAGGTCAAAAACAGTTGTAACCACCTCCAAACCTCTAGAACTATTGCATATGGATTTATTTGGGCCAATGAGAACAACCAGCCTAGGAGGAAAGAGTTTTAGATTCGTAATAGTTGATGATTATTCAAGATACACATGTGTATCATTTTTGGAGCATAAAAATGACACATTTGACAATTTCGTTAAGTTTAGTGAGTTAGTTCACAAGGACAAGAAGTTCAGTATAATAAGCATTCGTTCAGATCATGGAGGAGAATTTCAAAATGAAAAATTTATAGAATTTTGTGATGATCAAGGTATTGAGCACAACTTCTCAGCACCAAGGACACCACAGCAAAATGGAATAGTTGAGAGGAAGAATAGAACATTACTGGATATGGCCAAAACTATGTTATCTGAATATGATCTTCCAAGATATTTCTGGGTTGAAGGAATCAACACAGCATGCTACATTTTAAATAGAGTGATGATCAGGCCAATTCTGAAGAAGACAACGTATGAACTTTACAAGCAGAAGAAACCCAAGATCAGTCATTTCAGAACATTCGGTTGTCCATGCTTCATCCACAACAATAGTAAGTTAGATTCCAAATCTGATGAAGGAATGTTTATGGGGTATGCTTCTAAACCTAAAGGTTACAAAGTTTTTAACAAACAAAGTTTATTAATTGAATAAAGTGTTCATGTTATCTTTGATGAGTCTAATCCTTCCGTAAGAAAGGAAGTCGATAGTGATGATGAAAATGCAGAAATCCTCTCCAAGAAACTAAAAGAAACCTCCATCAAGATTCTGAAGATCCACCATTGGAAGAACTGTAACAGAAAGAAATATCACATGATGATCTTCCAAAGGAATGGAGATACAGGAAGGATCACCTAAAGGGCAACATCATTAGAGATCCATCAGTTGGGGTAAGAACTAGAGGTAATGTTATCCCTTGCGATTATTTAGCCTTTGTCTCTCAAATTGAGCCAAAGACAATCAATGAAGCATTGTCTGATAAATCTTGGATTATAGCTATGCAAGATGAACTCAATCAGTACAAGAGAAAACAAGTTTGGTCCCTTGTTCCGAGACCATCAGATTGTCCTCTGATTGGCACCAAATGGGTGTTCAGGAACAAATTAAATGATGCTGGTGTTATCACTAGAAACAAGGCTAGACTGGTAGCTCAAGGCTATTCACAAGAGGAGGGCATAGATTTCGATGAAACCTATGCACCAGTGGCTAGACTTGAGGCTATTCGAATTTTACTTGCTTATGCATCTTCTTTGGATTTAAAACTTTTTCAAATGGATGTAAAATCTGTATTTGTAAATGGATATATAAAGGAGGAAGTCTATATAGAACAGCCTCTTGGTTTTGTTGATGTAGATTTTCCATATCATGGTTTTAAACTGCATAAAGCACTATATGGTTTAAAGCAAGCACCTAGAGCATGGTATGAAAGGCTTAGTGCATTTTTATTAAACCATGGTTTCATCAGAGGACAGGTAGATAGTACATTGTTTATTAAGTCAAAAGTCAAAAATATATTGCTTGTGCAAATTTATGTAGATGATATAATATTCAGATCTACTGATGAATCCTTGTGCAAGTGCTTTGAAAAGCTTATTCAGGGAGAATTCGAAAAGAGCATGATGGGGGAGCTCAACTATTTCCTTGGATTACGAATCAAGCAAGGTAAGGAAGGAACACATATCTGTCAAGCAAAGTATACCAAGGAATTATTGAAGAAGTTCGGGTTTGATAATGCCAAACCACTATCAACACTAATGAGCACATCTACAAGGTTAGATAGTGATAAAGATGGTAAGAAAGTAGATCAAAAACTTTATAGAGGTATGATAGGATCATTGCTTTATTTAACTGCTAGTCGACCTGATATTCTATTTAGTGTATGCATATGTGCAAGATATCAGGATGATCCTAAGGAATCTCATTTAATGTCTGTTAAAAGAATCTTTAGATATCTAGCTAAAACTCGTGATCTAGGTCTGTGGTATCCAAAATCATGCGAAATTAGTTTAGTAGGATATTCTGATGCTAACTATGTTGGATGCAAGGTAGATAGAAAAAGCACCAGTGGTTGTTGTCAATTTCTTGCAGGATGTTTGATTTCATGATCCTCAAAGAAGTAGAATTTAGTAGCATTGTCAATAGCTGAAGCTGAGTACGTAGCTGCTGGAAGCTGTTGCACTCAACTACCATGGATAAAACAACAGCTTGAGGATTATGGATTGCACATCAAGACCATCCCATTGCTGTGCGACAACACTAATGCAATAAATCTCACCAAAAATCCAGTTCAGCACTCCAAAACAAAGCACATAGAGGTTAGATATCATTTCATTAGTGATCATGTAGCTAATGGCAATATACATATTTCTTTTATAGATATATTAAATCAGTTGGCAGATATCTTTACAAAAGCCTTACCTGAAGTGATATTTACGTCTCTTAGAAGGGAATTAGGCATATGTAATTTATAAAAGATATGTCTACATGAAACTGAAATAATAAATTTCATAATAATATTTATCCCTCTTGTCGGAATTTGAGTAAATCTCTTAATCCTTGTGCATAAAGTTGTTATACTATTTTAAAAATACATTCTTTATTGGTTGTGTAATCATCTCTTTTTGTCGTTTTCCGTATTTATTGCTGCATCTTTTCAAAAGTAACTTTAAGACCTGCCATAAATTCCGTAATCCTTGCCATATCGATTTCAACTTTCTGTCTCATCACCTTCGACTTTCCTGGAGAGATAAACCCTATCGATTCCAATTTTTTTTTCTTTGAGTGATTTCAAAGAATCCCTCTCTTCCTGCTAAAAAATTCTTGAGGGCTTCTATTCCATTCCTCCCTACGATCCTCCAGAACCCCTCATTGTTCAATTCCATGGTGGCTTCTGGGGTTTTCGGCACTGTTGGTGGCTACAACGTCGCTTTCCTCATAGCAGAGCAACAGGAAAGATTTGCAGCGGTGAAGAAAAAGTTGTGCGGCAACAAGGCAGTGGATGTTGCAGATTTAGAGAAAATGGAATGCACAGTGTGGTAGCAGCGATGCAGAGGATGAAATGGAAAAGGATGGTGATTATTTCAGAGGCAAGCTATCCAAACATGGTAAAGACTTTCTATACCTGCCTGAAATCCGAAGAGGACGGGTCCCTTACCTCCACGGTCAAAGGTAGCCCCATCCACATAACATATGATCTTTTGGAGCGGTTGTTTGGAGTGTCTACCATTGGTCGCAGTGGGGTAGACAGCATCAACATCAATGTCAAGGGTCTGGGGATAATTAGAACTGAGTACAAGTTGAAGGATGGCAAGATTGACATCAACCAGTTAAATACTTTCAACCGGATTTTGCATTTCATAGTTTGCCAGATCCTAGTACCGAGAAGCGCATCTTTCTCCACCTGCCCTAAGGCAGATTCAGATATGATGTTTTGGGCTGTTCAGAATCACGATATAAATATGGCAGAAGTGATTATTGAGAGGATGAAGTTTGCAACTTCAATAATTTGGGACAAGAAGAACAAACTGAATGTTTCACTGCCATATGCTCACCTGCTAACAAGGATTTTCCAGCATTATAACATAAGTTATAATGGTGAAGTGTCAGAGAAGATGGGCCAAGCTATTAGGTCCAGAAACTTGAAGAAGAGTGGCTATTCGCTAGTGGCCGGTGTTTGGATGAAAACTTCAGATGCCGAAGGAGAGGCCATTATTGTGGAAGCTCCAGAAGTCCCTCCAATTCCAGAAGCAGAGGGAGAGGCAGAAGTGAGGGTTGAAGACCCTATCTTAGAGGTTCCAGCGGTCCAAGAAGTCCATGAAGAGTCAGCAAAAATTAGAACAGAAGAGCTAGTGGCAAGCGCTAGCAGAATTCAAGAAATTCCTCCCGAGCACTTTGAGCCCGTAGGGCAGCTATTTGAGGTTGGTTCCCCCTCGACAGTTGTTGCATCAATAATTCAAGAAGTATTGGAAACTGTCGCCAGTACTTAGGGGGAGCAAGAAGGGATTGTTCAAGAAGTTGTGGCACCAGGCCACAGTGAAGTTCAGATGGAAGATGCTCCTACTCAGGGGGAGCCTGAAATTGAGAAGGAAGCTGAAATTTACGGGGAGCCCACAGCTAATGCCCCTGCTGATCAGTTCCAGGAAGGTGTTGTGGAGAGCACCTCGGATAATGATGACAATGTGGAGCCAGTTGTTGGCACAGGTGATAAGGGAAAAGGTGTGGCGACCAAAATTCCATTACTTGCAAGGAAGGCACATCGAAGGTCGAAGAAGAATAAGATTCATGTGCCCTTGAAACCAGTAATTGAGAGATTAGATGCACAAGGACAGATTTTGTGCTCTGTTCAATCTGATATTTTCTCAATTTTCATCAGTCAGAGCACTTGAATGAAGGAAATGGCTATGGTAAAGGCAGTACTTAGAGGAATGAAGAATGAGTTGGTGAGCATGAAGCAAATGATATCAAATATTTCAGATTTAGTGAGGGCACAAGTTTCCACTCCTACCCCTCCTGCTCCCACTCCTACAGTGCCTAAAAACAGTTCAGGGCCATCATGGCCAATTGAAGAAGAAGCAGTTGTTCGGCTATGAGGGCCAGTTGAAGAAGAAGCAGTCCGGCCATCAAGGCCAGTTAGTGTTGAGAAATTTGGGCCATGAGGGCCAAAGGTTGCTAAAGAATCGATGCAGTCCGAGCCTACACAAAAAGCTGGGCCACCAGGGCCATCCTTTGAGGTGTCATGGCCACCAGAGCCAGTGGAATCTCAAGGTGAGTAAGTAAGATCTGAAAAGATTATAGAAAAGGCTGTTCCCCCAGAGCCATCTTCTTCTCCTCTTTTGACTCCAACCCCTCTATCTCCACCTTCATCCTCCACTACACCTCCAGCCCCTGCCACCTTTAAACAACCCCTTCCAAAACACATCTCCTCACCTACACCATTTCCTACTACCTCCTATTCTTCTCCTACTTCGTCTACCTTTATTCCTCCAGCCTCCTCTTCAGCTGGTTCCTCCTCTACTGGTCCATCCTCTACTTGACCATCTGTCCCACCTACTTCTACTTATTATTCTACTCTTCATCCACCTACTCCACCCTCATTCATAACTCTCATTCCAGAGGGTGCTCGCATTCCTGGTGTAGTCATTGAGGACATCAAATATGAGTTCGAAGAAGCAATTCTTCACTCAGTCCTCTCCCTTTCCTCTCATGTTCACAGGACCACTTCTTCCAGTCCTACCACTAAAAAGAGGAAAACCTCCAAAGACCTTGCTCATTCTTTTGAACCCAGATTTACACCTCTTTGGTTCTCTATTTCTGTTGAAAATAGAAGGAGATCCATTTATTCTGAATTCTTGTAGAAATGTACTTTTGCCACAGCTTGTGGTCTTCCTCACCTAAACCTCACAGGTCACTTCAACATTGTTCTCCCTCTTTCTCCTATTTCTAAAGCTAATCAGTCCAAAAAAATTTCCATGGCTAAATCTCAGACTGAAGATCAGTGGTCTCGGGGCCATCAGTCTCCATACAAGAAATTCATTATTGCCAGATCTGATCGATTCCCACCCAGGGATCACCCACTCACTCTCTCTGAATGGTTTGTGATTCATCATAAAAATATCTGCAGTCTGTTTATCCAGAAGGAGATCAAGCTTATCAGATATTTTCAGATGTTTAATGATTATCAGTATCTCAACAATCTGCCAGAGATTCAACTTGGGCAATTTAGAGCTGTCGTAGCTTTGTTCAGAGTAGAAAATCCAGTCAACACCTCCATCCAAGTAGATTTTGCTACTCTACAGATACCAGATGTGGTGTTCCTACCTAAGCTTCACTCATTGATCATGGATTCTAAAGTAGGCCCCATCATTTTTTAGAGATTTTCTAGAGTTATGGGCAGGATCTCAGTTCAGAAAGGCCATCCCCTTGCTTTCCACAGATTTTTGTTCAGGGAATACCATAGGGGTAATATCAAATCTGATGCGCTTGCTCCCCTCTTGTCTGAGTGTGAGAGGCTCTCTCCATCTGAATGGGAGAAGCACTACCACCAGTCTGCTCAGTAGCTCGAACATCTAAACAGCTCTTTATTTAATTCTGGGAAACCTATTCTTTCAGCTGAACAATTTTTGGATCTCAACTCCATCCACCTTGTTCAAGACCCCTTTCCTATTTGGGTTGAAAGATATAAAGTTTTGTTGGTCTGAAAAAGGAACTGAAGGAGCTTCAAATCTTCTATCCAATTTCCATCGACCAGTTCCTACAGCATGCCAGCTTTGGGACTTCCAATTCTTACAAGATGTCTCTTGGCAAGGATGAATATGCCAATTTTGTGGAAGCTCAGAGACAACTTCACATCCAGCGCATGGCTCCTGTCATGGGACCTTCTTACACCATTGCTTGGGGTGCATTTCAACAATATTTTGAAGAGCAGGAACTCAAGGCTTGGCCGATCATTACTTGCCATGCCTCTCTTTTATCTCCTGCCTTCTACATCTCTGTACCCCCTTAGTGATCAATAGAGTAATTGATTGGCTCCATTTATCTTTCTTCTCTTCTTTTCTTGAATTCTTACATTTCTCTTTTTGCTTAATGACAAAAAGGGGGAGAAGATAACTATTCTGAAAACATTCCTTATATTTAGACAGCAAATTTATAGTTATTCATTTCAGTACTTTATAGTTTTTATGTTATGTTTTGTCATCACCAAAAAGGGGGAGATTGATGATCAGTCCATCTCCATCTAATTGTTTTTAATTATATATAATTTTGGTGATTAACAAAACCTTAACAAATATTTTCTAACAATCTTTTGTGAAGTTCATCCACAGGAAATAATCCAAGAAAAATCTGTAAGTAATTCTTACACACTATTGATTAAAGTATAAGGCATGCATTTCTTCCAAGTCCACATCTATTTCCTTTATAGTATAACGATTTGGACATCGATTTCCCTTTTTAATACAACGATTTTATAAGTGAAACATCGAATTTGCCCTCACAACGATTTCATAAGTGAAACATCGATTTCGGCTTCACAACGATTTTATAAGTGAAACATCGATTTCGGCCTCACAACGATTTCATAAGTGAAACAACGATTTCGGCCTGACAACAATTTCATAAGTGAAACAACGATTTCGGCCTCACAACGATTTCGGCCCCACAACGATTTCGTAAGTGAAACAACGATTTCATCTTCACAACGATTTCGTAAGTGAAATAACGATTTTGGTCTCACAATGATTTCGGCTTCACAACGATTTCGTAAGTAAAATAATGATTTCGGTCTCACAACGATTTCCTTGTTAAAACATCAATTTTGGTCCCATAACGATTCGATAAGTAAAACAACAATTTGAGAACCATAACGATTTGCTTGTCTGTACAACGATTTGCTTGTACATCGATTTGCTTATATCTGTACAACGATTTGTGTTCACAATGATTTAATTCTACTTAAACAACGATTTGCTTGTACATCGATTTTCTTATATTTGTACAACGATTTGTGTTCACAATGATTTGGTTCTACTTAAACAACGATTTGCTTGTACATCGATTTGCTTATGTCTGTACAACGATTTGTATTCACAACGATTTGGTTATACTTAAACAACGATTTGCTTGTACATCGATTTGCTTATATCTGTACAACGATTTGTGTTCACAACGATTTGGTTCTACTTAAACAATGATTTGCTTGGACATTGAATTGTTAACACAACAATGTCATAAGTCGAACGTTGATCGCATCGACTTCATGAATACATCTATTATTCACATGATATTCAAATATATTTTCAAATCTCTATGGAGTTCATGTCTTCCCGCGCATACTAAGATTTTGATCATTTCACAGGAAATCTTCTTGCTTATTTGATATATCACATAAAGTCTTGATTTGTGTGGTTACAGGATATCCTTTCCATTTTAAGCATATCATTACTACACGATTGCCAGATTTGACTGACGACTAGACAAAAAGGTTGTCTAGGTATTTGTGTTTTAATGAATGCAGGCTTCTTGTAGTAAAGCAAGTAAAGTATGGATCCGTCAACCTGTTGAAAGGATAAAAGATTTAGAAGATCTTTTCTGAAGATGCAAAGACCAATCCAAGCGTTTGTAGCTGCAAGCTAATCTCTGCATGCTTACGACCAATCTCTCTAACAGACATAAAGCTGTGTGATAACGGGTAGCTGAACGGCTACTTGAACGATCAAAATATGTTGCAGAGAATATATATAGAAGACTAATGACTTTATGAAAAACAACGTTTGTGCAATAGTGCTTCACTAAGAATCGTCTACAACTTGCAAGCATCAGAAAGAAGAGCTCCTATTTTTCACTCCATCTTTTCTTTAGCTCTTGGCTCCCAACCTTTCATTGTTTAGACTTTTTGAGAGCTTATTATTCTGAGAGATTTTTCTAGTTCAAATCTTTCTCTCTCAGACTTTGCCTCAGATCAAGCATTCTATGTAAGCTTGGTCTAGGGGCCTGTAGCCATTAAACACATTGTTTCTGTGTGTTCCTCTTCGGGCTATAAAGAGAAGACCTGTTGGAAACATGTGGTTATCTTTTATCTTCATTGAGGAAGGAAGACCTGTTGTATCAGGTGGTGAGTTGTACCTCTTCTGGATTTGAAGAGAAGGCCAGTTGCGGCTGGATGTGTAAGGGTCCTTAAGGGGGACAGTACCCTTGGTTAGTGAAATCCCAAGTTGTTGCTTGGGGACTGGACATAGGACTCCTTGGGATAGGAGGTCCGAACCAGGATAAAATCCTCCTGTGTTTGTGTGCTTGCTTATTTGTCTTCATTATCATTAACACTAACTATCGATCGTAGTGTTTTTGTGTTTAGCATTTTTATTGACAGGTTTTAATCTAAAAGAATTTTTAGAATCCCATTCACCCCCCCTCTGGGCTTGCTAGCTGGGCAACAAGCACAAGTTTCCAAATATAGTACAAGCATCGAGTATAGCACAAGTAGCAGGATGGCCATAGCACAAATAGCACAAAGTATATCAATAGCACAACGAGTATAGTGTTGTGCAACTACCTTTAAGAAATCTAATGACTTTCTTAGATTTTATAAAACTATGTTTTTGCTATGACAAATCTTTAAATATATGTTTTATACCACAAAAATCTTTTTTCAAGAAAGAGTATCCTAAAATTTTCTAAGGCCACAACTATCTCTCAACATACTGAATCTGACTGCCATATTCAACTACTTCAAAATGGCAGTCAGAAATCAAAGTCCACATTGTTTCATAGTATTCGACTCATACAGTCGAATACCTTTCTTCAGTATTCGACTCATACATTCGAATACCTTTCTTCAAGATTCGACTCATATAGTCGAATACCTTGTTCTGCATTCGACTCATACAGTCGAATAATTTTGTTCTGCATTCGACTCATACAGTCGAATACCTTTGTTCTGCATTCGACTCATACAGTCGAATATCTTTATTCTGCATTCAACTCATGACTTCGACTCATACAGTCGAATGTCTGCTCTGTATTCGACTAATACCTTTAAATCGAATACTTTGAAATACTCAGTATTCAACTATAGTTGAATCATATTGATCTCTCATGAGTCGAATCACTCTTACTTCTTCAATCGACTCATTTGTTCACATTCGACTACACAAACAAAATTCTGTACTTTGTACTTTTCACACACTGTCAGTTCTATATGAATATCATCAAATCTAGTTTGTGTATTTTTAACAACAAGATTGTTGTATGCATATTATCTTAATAACTTCGAAAATCATTATTATATTTCTGACAGGATCTTGACATGAAAGCTTTCAAATTAATTATCCTGTGCTAAACATGTTCTGAAAAGTGTCTCCTTAAATTTCTTAGTACTGATGTCCCACTTTGCCTTATTGTTAGCTTTACAAAGACACATAGCATTTATGTAAGACTCAGACACATGGCATCTGACCATCTCACCTACCACTGACAGACCCATACTTTAACTTTTTGTCTGTCTGTCTGCTATCTGTAATACTGATGGGATACGAGGTTCCATACATTGTACTGAACTTTTCTTACCCACCTACCATAAGGGTATGGAGATACATTTTTCATTTTGTCTTGTCCTTGCAGAAGGCATTTATTGAGCATATGTTTAGCATGCCTCTCCCTCGGCTATTTGCTACAAGAGCTTATCTTCTAGTTGTTAAGAAAATAAAGACCTTGGGAAGAAACTAATTTGAAGACCTACTAGGCAATATCTTTAGGACACAAAGAAACTCAGAATTCCTCCTCAAACGGCTATATTGCAAACGGCCACAAGCTTCAACTGTCATCTTCTCAAACGGTCATAATTTGAAGACTATAAAAGGAGCTCAAGAGGAAGAGAATTGATATACAACATACTGAGAGATACATACAGTGATACAAAGAATCCACAAGTGTTTCAAGTCTCTTTCTCCTACAAGAGCCATTCGACTTCCTCAAGCTCTCTGAAGCCTTCATGCGTGATTTCCTTTGAGAGTTTCCTTGTGCTCAGATAGGAGAAGTTCTGTCTGTGGGTGGCAATTGTATTCAGTGTTAATTTCCTCTAGTCCACTCCTTTCTTCATATAGGATTTAAAGTCAATTCTATATCCATTGTATCCATCTGAAGTCTGTGTGTTTTGTGCTCAATTTTGAGGCAAACACACCTCTGTCATATTTCCCTGTATTTGTGCCCTCTGCATTTGCAGGGAAGGCCTCTGCACTTTGCCCCTCTTGTAGGGAAGGCCTTGGTGAAAAGGCAGTATTGTACCCCTGTATAGGGAAGACTTGCTAGGGAGCAAGTGGGTTTGTAATTCCTCTTAAGTGAGAGAGAGAAGGCCAAATTTATTGGCAGCTTAGTGAAATCTCAAGTGGTTGGCTTGAGGACTGGATGTAGGACTTCCATCTGGGAAGGGCCGAACCAGGATAAAATCTATGTCTAATTTCTTTGTGTGATTGTCTCCGCCAAGTCTACACTTGAATCACACACATCACTTTGAGTACTAACCTATTTATTTAGTGCTGTGATTTTTAGAAGAAATTTTAAAAGATCAAAAGTCCTATTCACCCCCCTCTAGGACTGCTTAGCTTGCCATTTCGATCCAACAAGTGGTATCAGAGCGAGGTCTTCTCAGAAGAATCCCAAGAAGATTTGAGAAGAAATGGCATCTGAAGCTCACAACTATGAAGGTCAATCAGTTATAAGGCCACCATTCTTTTATGGTGAAGATTATCATATTGGAAGATGAGGATGGAATGCTTCATCAGAGGTACTGACTTCGACCTCTGGCAGGTAATAGAACAAGGTGATTATCAAATCATGGGAGAATCCTCTTCTGGTGCTCTTTCTATGGCTGACAAAAGAAATATGTCTTTAAATTACAAAGCAAAAAATTATCTATGTTGTGCTTTATCTAAAAGAGAGTTTAATAGATTATCAGCCTGTAAATCAGCAAAAGAAATGTGGGATAAACTTCAAATTACATATGAAGGCACAGATAGAGTTAAGCAAACTAGAATAGACATACTTGTATCTCAGTATGAACAATTCAAAATGTTTCCAAATGAGAATATCACTCAAATGTACAATAGATTTTCTAATATAATTGTAGGTTTAAGTGCTTTAGGGAAACATTTGACAAACGAAGAAACTGTTAGAAAAATATTAAGATCTCTAACAAATGTTTGGACACCTAAAGTCACAGCCATAGAGGAAGCACATGATTTAACACAATTAACTATTGATAAGTTAATAGGATCCCTCATGGCACATGAAATAAACATGGAAAGGTTCTCTGAAAATTCTTCAAAGAAGAAAATTTCAAATGCTTTAAAGATTACATATTCCTCTTCATCTGAGGACTCCAAAGAGAAATCAGATGACAGTGATGATGAGGTTATGCTCTCAAGGAAGCTGCAAAGAATCTTGGCTAAGAAGAAGAAATTTTGGTCAAGGAAATTCTTTAAGAAAGACAAGAAGAAAGAACCTACATGTTATGAATGCAATCAGCCAGGACATTACAAATCTGAATGTCCCAGACTCAAGAAAAAGGACCAAGTGGACAAATCAGATAAAAAGAAAGGAAAAGAAAAGAAGTTCAGAAGATTCAAAAAGAAGGCTATGGTAGAAACATGGGATAATGAAGATGCTACCAGCTCAGAGTCCTCCAGCTCAAATCTGAGGAAGAAGAAAAGGCAAATCTAGCCCTCATGGCAGGACTAGAACAGGTAAATTCTGAAACATCTTTTACTTCCTGTTCTGAATCTGATTCTGATAATATTGAAGATGCATTTAACGAGCTCTATGAAAAATACAAATTTGTGGTAAAACAAATAAAGATAGTTAAGCTAAATTTAATCAACCAAGAAAAGAGCAATACCTTTCTTAAAAAGGAAACTGAAAGGTTGAATCAAAATCTAAATGAAACTAAAAGAGCAAATGAGTTACTATGTGAAGATTTGAATAATAAAAATAGCAAAATTTTAGAATTAGAATCAAATCTAAACTTGCTCAAAAATGAAGAAAAATTAGTAGAGGAAAATAACTATCTAAAAGCTACCATTGAAAAGATTTCTAATTGTAAAACCTCACTATTTGTTAGAATTAAAGGTTCTAGATCTGGTAGAAAGAAATATGGATTAGGATACACTCCACATAATAAAGAAGAGATTATTTATCCAGAAGTGTATCCAACTCCCAAATTTGTGGCTGAAAAGAACATAAAAAATACTAAAAAGGTAAATCAGCATAACTATAAACAAAAACAGAAATTCAGCAACAATGTGCACAGGAAAAATGCTTTCAGTTTGTGTTGTACTCATTGCAATCAATTAGGACACACTGTTAGCACCTGCACCACTAGACATTTAAGATGGATTCCTAAAACTAACCATCATGGACCCAAGAAAATTTGGGTACCAAAAGTTACAACTTAGCCTATTTTGCAGGGCCGGCTGAGGGCATCCAAATGGTATTTGGATAGTGGATGCTCAAGGCATATGACAAGAGATAGGAATCTTTTCACCAATTTTAGAGAAGAATCCGGTCAAGTAACTTATGGAGATAATGGAAAAGGAAAAGTGCTAGGATGTGGAACCATTGGTACTAAAGAGAAGAATCTGTTGCCCAGCTAACGAGCCCAGAGGGGGGGTGAATGGGTCTTTAAAAATTAATCTAGAAGATACCTGTAACAAAAAACATTCACACAAACGTTCTTCGAAGTAGGTTAGTGACAGTTAGTTGAAATGACAAACACACAAAGAAGACAATCATACAACACAAGGTTTATCCTGGTTCGGACCTCCTTTCCTTAGGAGTCCTACGTCCAGTCCCTGAGCAACAACTCAGAATTTCACTAACTAGGGTACAGTCCCCCTAAGGACGCTACAACACCCAGCTCAGCTGGTCTTCCTTCACACCCGAAGGGAACAACACCCTGGATACCACACCAGGTCTTCCTTCACAACCGAAGGGAATAACACCCTGGATACCATCAGGTCTTCCTTCACAACCGAAGGGAACAACACAAAAAGAGTGAATGAAATTTAAGCCCCTAGATCAAGCTTTTGATAAGCAAGAATCTGAAGCAACTAGAACTGAGAGCAAAGAGATTTTAAGCGAGGCACACTCTCAGAACTATACAGGCTCTCTCAAGATTTTCACAAACTAGTGGAGAGCGAAAGAGCTAAAGCTAAGTGGAATTGAGGTTCTTTTGCTCTGGACTTTCTTCTAAAGAATTTGAATGCTTGAATGTGCGATCTATGTTCTTCTGTTCTTCTGACTTGAATTTATATCTTAAATTTGAAAATTAGACGTTGAAGTGTCCGTTGTCTCTCTTTGAGTAGTCGTTAGACTGAAGGACATCTGGAGTCTTGGAAGCTTCCAGTCAACAGTCTTTTGATTGCTTGAACACGCAAAGAGATGAGATCTTCAAAGATATCCGTTGGCTTCTATTTGTTTAACGTTGTACTGTGAAGCTGGATCAGAGGTCTGCACAAATGTCAAACTCAAATAGCAGACAGCTAAGCTGTCTCTGATGTCAGTCAACGTCAGTAGCAATAGACATGAAAATAGTAGTGCCAAATATCTTAAGTCTAAAGGACGTTATCAGAGTAGGCACGACAAAGGATGATATGGTCTGCATGCATGCAGAGATACGTTCAGATCTCATAAATGCAAAAACGTCAGAGAGATGTCTACGTGGGTTTTGACTAGTCAACCCTTTTAAGATGAATAAGATATCAAGATATGAAATCGATGGCCATATGACTTATGAAGTCATTATGAATACTAACAAGTCATTATAGAGAGCAAATCGTTGTGAACTTATCAAGCCGTTATGAGACAGAAGAAATCGTTGTGAAGTGCTTAACAAATCGTTATACAAAGCAAATCGTTGTGAACACTTATCAAATCGTTATACGAAGCAAATCGTTGTGAACACTTATCAAATCGTTATAAACTCTCAAGAAATCGTTATGGTAACATGAAGTCGTTACAATAAGCAAGTCGTTGCGAGTTCTAAAGAAATCATTACGGTAACTTATAGAGTCGTTGTGACGAGCAAGTCGTTACGAGTTCTAAAGAAATCGTTACGACAACTTATAGAGTCGTTGCGACAGGAAAGTCGTTACGAGCTCTAAAGAAATTGTTACAGTAACTTATAGAGTTGTTGTGACGAGCAAGTCGTTACGAGTTCTAAAGAAATCGTTACGACAACTTATAGAGTCGTTGCGACAGGCAAGTCGTTACGAGCTCTAAAGAAATCGTTACGACAACTTATAGAGTCGTTGCGACAGGCAAGTCGTTACGAGCTCTAAAGAAATCGTTACGGTATCGATTTGTTTGAAACAACATGACTTTTCAGCCAGAAGGGAAATCGTTATGATAATTCTATTGAAATCGATATGCTTATAAGGAAATCGTCTTGGACTTAGAGAAATAATATGTTGAAGAGATTGAAACTTCAGAGAAGTAATGCATACCTTTTGTGGGCTTGTTTGATCTTGGTATTTTTCCTGTACTTAAGACTTATGAAATATTCATTAGTTATAATTGATAAACTCTTGTTTGGTTTTGTTAATCATCAAAATATGGATATATGTAATTAATTACACGGGGACAGACTGATCATCAATCTCCCCCTTTTTGGTGATGACAAAACTGAACAATAAGGATGGATGAAAGAATAAATTGAAAATGCATATAGATGTTTCAGACATAAGTTTTTCTCCCCCTTTTTGTCATTAAGCAAAAATAATAATCTGAGACAAAGACAGGATAAGAAATATATGAAGACAAGAGAAGTGAACTTTATTATTGTTCTTGAGGTCGAAGAGAAGGATCAAGATAGAAGGCGGGAGACAACAGAGAGGCAAACTGTCGGATGACAGGAAGTGCCAATCTTTCCTGCTCTTCAAAATGAGCTTGAAAGGCTCCAATCTCAATGGTATAGGAGGGTCCCATAGTGGGGGCCATCCGCTTGAGATGAAGTTTCCACTGCTCAGAAATAAAGTCCCCATATTTATCCATACCTAAGGCTATTTGGAAAGTGGAGAAGGACCCAAAGCTGGAAAGAGGAGAAACTTGTCCATCTTGATAGGATAGAAGATCTGGTGAGACCTGAGCTCCTTCGTCAAATCACGAAAAATCTTGAATCTCTCAAGCCAGATGGCGAATGAATCCCTGATGAGGTGACGGAATTGGCGTCCAAAAGTCACCAGGTGTCAGAGGAGGTAGATTTGCTTGAGCCTGGGAGGCATTCAGATCAGATAGCTGTTGAGCAGACAAAGGATAGAGCTTGAGCCACTCATCAGAGGTCAGCCTTTCACATTCTGAGAGAATGGGAGCGAGGATATCAGCTGAAATCTGCCCTTCAAGATAGTGTTTGAACACAAATCTTTGGAAAGAAAGATCACGGCCTTCATAGACATGCAACCTGGCCATGACTCTAGCAGCTCTCTCAAAGATAAGTGTACCAACGAGGAATCCATGATCAAGGAGTGGAGCGGTGGAAGGAACACAATGTCTGGGAACTTCAAGGTAGCAAAGTCTACCTGAAGAGGTTCACAATGAGTGGACTGCAAAGATGTAATGGCTGCACGAAACTGTCCCAACTGAGGTTCATCCAAGCTGTTGACATAGCAGTAATTGCAGAACATCTGATATTGCCTGATGAACTTGATTTCTTTCTGAATGAAGGGTCCAAACAAGTTCTTGTGATGGATCTGAAACCATTCATACAGAGGGAGAGAGGCTTCCTTGGGAGGATATCTGGCAGCTTGCACTCTCTTAAATTGGGAGTACAAAGTACTGTTGATCCGAGCCCATTGCTCTTCAGTTTTGGCTTCAGTCATGGAAAAGATTTTTGACTGTTGAGCCTTTGAAAGAGAAGTGTAAGGGAAAATGGTAGTCAGATGGTTGGAAAGATTTTGGAAAGGTAAACCAAAAATATGAGCAAGAACTACCTTTTGAAGGTATTCCTCATAAAGGGGTTTGTGCTTATTTGCAATGGCTAGGGAAAACCACAGAGGTGGATAGCAAGGATCTGAGGAGACAGGAAGGGTGGAAGTAAGTCTCCTTCGTTTGGAGACAGGGCTGGAAATACCAGTCCTGTGAGAGTGAGTGCCAGTGGCTAGGACAGATTTGAGAATGGCTTCTTCAAATTCATCCTTGATGCCATGGATCTCGGGTTGGGTGAGTTGGGCACCTTCAGGAATGAGAGTGATGAAAGATGGAGGTGCTGGTGGGTGAATCAAAGAGTCAGGAGTGATGGTAGAATGATCATTGAGTCTTGAGGAGGAGGGACCAGATGAGGAGGCTTCAGCTAAAGAAGATCTGGGAAGAATTTCAATGGAGGAGGAAGGTAAAGGAGTGGTGGAAGAAGTGAAAGGAGGGGGAGAGGAGATTTGTCGTGAACGTGGCCTTTTGGGAACAGGAGGTGCTTGAGGAGCTGTGGATGAGGAGGGTGGAGAAGGAGGAGCTGGAGTAGGAAGAGTGGAAGGCTCGGGAACAACAGCCTGTGCTTCTCCAACGGCTGCCGAAATCTCTAGGGATGACAGACCCTCATCCTGTACTGCTGGCTCTTGATCCTCAGAGGGTATTCTATCTGCCATTGACACAGAGACATGAGACTCCGCTTCAAGATTCTGCCCTGATGGCCTTCCAACCACAGTAGGTTGTAGTGAGGCTTCGGTACTGAGAGATGGCCCAGATGGCCCTGCATTCTTACCAGATCGTCCGGGTGCTTCTGCTGGCTGTTGAGTCTGAATTTGGACTGGCACACTGTCTTCTTCTTCTGCCATTACTGGCCCTGATGGCCTGAGAACAGCTTCGGAAACATCTTGAGTGTCATGAGGTGGAGAACTTACTGCCTTCAGAATCTAAGAAAGTGTTGCCTTCATGCTGCTCAATTCCTTATTGAACCATTTCAAAGAATGTTGTACGAGTGATACATCATTGGAAGTAGAGTCATGTCGAATGATGATAGAACTTACATCTGATTGGACTGAGGATAAGATTTCATTTTGAGCGGCCAATCTCTTTAGAATAGGCTTCAAATTCAGCTTCGGTGATGTCCTTTGCCTTCTGTGAGCGATCTTTTTGCCTTTCCTCCCAGCTGAATCCTGATGGACTGTGGTCTGTTCTTCATGAACAGGGGCATTTGTTGTATGCACCCCTTGAGATCCAGAGAGGTCCTCAGTCTCTTGCTCCCCCTGAATGGGCGCATCTTCATGATCCTGTCTTGCTCCCCCTGAATGGGAGCATCTACAAAAACTGTGACTTCCGGAGCAGCTGATTGCTCCGCTTCTTCAATGTGGCCTGATGCCACAACTTCTTCTACTGACATTCCATGGGCTTCTGTAATGACTGGAGGGGTATGGATAGAGTCCAGCACCTCTCTAAGGATAGAGGCTACACTGGAGGAGGGCAGAGGAGTTGATGCACCTTCCACTGGTTTTTCTGCTTGAGCTACTGAAGGTTGTGACTCTGCTTGTACTGCTGAGGCTTCGGGCACATCTTCAATGATGGCCTCTCCTTCTGCTATTGAGGTTTTAGACCAAATTCCATTGACCAATGAAAAACCACTCTTTCTCAGATTCCTGGACCTAACAGCTTGGCCCATGTTCTCTACTACCGCCCCAGACAAATCAACACCAAAGTGTTTGAATATCTTTGTAAGCAAGTGGGCATAGGGCAACGACACATTAAGCTTACTCCTGGTGTCCCAAATCTGATCTCTGGCAAGTGACATTCGTTCCATTATCACTGCGGCCATATTTATCTCCTTATTTTGAATGGCCCAGTACATCATGTCTGAGTCGGCCTTTGTGCAAGATGAAAAAGTTGCACTTCTAGGAACTAAGATTTGACAAACTATGAAATGAAGGAGGCGGTTGAAACCATTGAACTGATTAATGTCTAATTTGCCATCCCTCAGTCTGAACCCCGGTCCTACAATACCAAGACCTTTAACTTGGGCGTCCACTGAATGAACCCCACTGAGCCCTGAAGTTGTAACCTCAAACAACTCATGCAGCAACTTCCTATCAATCTTAATCTCGATTCCTTTAACATTCGAAACTAGGGACCCATCATCCTGAGTCTTCAAGCAGACAAAAAAGGCCTTCACGAGGTCTGGGTAACTTACCTCAGAGAAGGTTGAAACACCCATCCACTGCATCCTTGTCATAGCTTCAACAATGCTATGCATTCCATTCTTTTCGAGATCAGCTACATCCACTGCTTTGTTCCCACAAACTTTTATCTTCACAAACTGGAACCTTTCCTGCTGCTCACGAGTCAAGAACTCGGCGCTGTAGCCACCCAAGCTTCCGGAAATGGATGAGGCGGCCATGAAATCGAGTGTGGAGAGTTTCTGGAGGATTGAGAAGGAAGGAGGAGAGAGAGATTCCTCAAGAAATTTCGCGGGAAGGGGTGAGAAGCTTCAAATCTGGCAAAGAGTCGATGTCGTAATCGCTAGGGCATCGGCTCGCACAAGCAGATAAAGAGGGAAAGGGTTGAAGACGGGAGGTGAATCGTTATTGCATTTAATTTTTTGGAATAAATAATGGGGTGGAAAGTGAGGCGCCAAAAGGCGGAGGAAAACGACAAAATGTGTTGACTATTCAAAACCGACTTCAATGAAGGAGCGGTTTACAAAGGATAATTTGAATTTCTTCTGCTTAACACCATGGAGGGAAAAGTAGCTTAAATCTGAAAATTAATGTGCCGGTTGTAAGCAAACCTTTATCACAAATTGCACATGCCTAATTCCCTTCTAAGAGATGTGAATCTCTCTTCAGGTAAGGCTTTTGTGAAAATGTCTGCTAATTGGCCATTTGTATCAATGAAAGATATTTCAATATTTCCATTTGCAACATGATCACGAATAAAATGATATCTAACCTCTATATGTTTGGTCCTTGAGTGCTGAACTGGATTCTTGGTGAGATTTATGGCACTGGTGTTGTCACACAGCAGTGGGATGGATTTAATGTTTAATCCGAAGTCTTCAAGTTGTTGCTTTATCCATAAGAGTTGTGTACAACAATTTCCAGCAGCTACGTACTCAGCTTCAGCAGTGGATAGTGCTACTGAATTTTGTTTCTTTGAAGACCAAGATATTAAACATCCTGCAAGAAATTGACAACCACCACTGGTGCTCTTTCTATCTAATTTGCATCCAGCATAGTCAGCATCAGAGTAACCTACTAAGTTAATTTCACAGAGTTTTGGATACCATAAACCTAAGTCTTGAGATCCTGCTAAATATCTTAATATTCTTTTCACTGAAATTAAATGTGATTCTTTAGGATCAGCTTGATATCTAGCGCACATGCATACACTAAATAGTATATCAGGTCTACTGGCTGTTAAATAAAGTAGTGAACCAATCATACCTCTATATATCTTTTGATCTACTTTCTAACCATCTTTGTCACTGTCCATCCTTGTTGATGTGCTCATTGGTGTTGACAGTGGCTTGGTATTTTCGAATCCAAATTTCTTTAAGAGTTCTTTTGTGTACTTTGCTTGACAGATGTGAGTTCCTTCCTTTCCTTGCTTGATTTGTAATCCAAGGAAGTAGTTAAGTTCTCCCATCATACTCATTTCAAATTCTCCTGCATTAGCTTTTCAAAGTACTTGCAAAGAGATTCATCAGTAGAACCAAAAATGATATCATCTACATAGATTTGAACTAATAAGATGTGTTTGACCTTTGACTTTATAAAAAGAGTGCTATCTACCTGACCTCTACTGAAACCATGGTTTAAAAGAAAAGAACTAAGCCTTTCATACCAGGCTCTAGGTGCTTGCTTTAAGCCATATAAGGCTTTGTGAAGTTTGAAAACATGATTGGGAAATTCCGTGTCATCGAAACCCGAGGTTGTTCCACATAAACTTCCTCTTTAATGAAACCATTCAAAAATGCAGATTTAACATCCATTTGAAATAGTGTTAAGTTCAAGGCAGATGCATATGCAAGTAATATTCTAATGGCCTCAAGTCTGGCTACAGGTGCATAGGTTTCATCGAAATCTATGCCTTCCTCTTGAGAATAGCCTTGAGCTACCAATCTGGCCTTGTTTCTTAAAATAGCACCAGTTTCATCCAGTTTATTTCTGAACACCCATTTGGTGCCAATGACTGGATGGTCTGATGGTCTAGGAACAAGTGACCATACTTGGTTTCTCTTGAATTGATTTAATTCATCTTGCATGGCTACTATCCAAGATTCATCAGAAAGAGCTTCATTGACCGTCCTAGGCTCTATCTGAGAAACAAAAGCTAGATAATCACAAGGAATAACATTACCTCTTGTTCTTACCCCTATGGATGGATCACCAATAATATTCTCAAGTGGGTGATCTTTCTTGTATCTCCATTCCTTTGGAAGGTTTTCATGAGTAACTTCTTCTTGTTGTAATTCTTCCAGAGGTGGATCATCCTTGTCCTCAATTGATGTAACTTTTAGTTTCTTGGACAGTTCATCTGCATCATCATTGTCACTATCTACTTCCTTTCTTAAGGAAGGTTAGTTTCATCAAAAATAATATGTACAGACTGTTCAATCAATAAGGTACGTTTGTTGAATACTCTATAGCCTTTAGGTTTAGAGGTGTACCCCATAAAGATGCCTTCATCTGATTTGGCATCCAACTTACCAATGTCCCTTTTTCCATTGTTGTGAATGAAGCAAGAGCACCCAAATGTTCTGAAATGGCTGATCTTTGGCTTCCTTCCTTTGAACAGTTCATATGCAGTTTTCTTCAGGATTGGCCTGATCATTACTCGGTTAATAATGTAGCTTGCTGTGTTGACTGCTTCAGCCCAGAAGTATCTTGGCAGATCATACTCTGAGAGCATAGTTCTTGCCATATCCAATAGGGTTCTGTTCTTTCTCTCAGCAATACCATTTTGCTGAGGTGTTCTTGGAGCTGAGAAATTATGCTCAATTCCCTGATCATCACAGAATCTAGCGAACCTTTCATTTTGAAATTCGCCACCATGATCTGATCGAATAGACACAATGCTGAACTTCTGATCTTTCTGCACCTTCTTGCTGAAACTAACAAATTTTTCAAAGGTGTCATCTTTATGCTCTAGGAATGATACCCATGTATATCTTGAATAGTCATCAACTATGACAAATCCAAAATTCTTTCCTCCAAGACTGGTAGTCCTCATTGGCCCAAATAGATCCATATGAAGGAGCTCTAAGGGTTTTGAGGTGGTCACCACCGTCTTTGACTTGAAGGAGCCTTTAGTGTGCTTTCCTTTAGCACAGGCTCTACAGACACCTTCCAACTTTCCACTGACTTTTGGCAGACCTTCCACAAGATTTTTCTTCAGCAATTTCCTCATGCCATCTATGCTGCAATGTCCAAGTCGTCTGTGCCATAATTCTGTAGACTTGTCTTTACTTGCTGCCAGACAAACATTTTGCTCTTTAAGTTCCTCAAGGTAGAGCACATACAAATTCTTTTCTCTATTTGCTTCAAAGATGACTGCTCCATCTTTCACTATGCTGCACTTGGACTCTTGAAACTTGATCTGATGGCCTCTGTCACACAGCTGGCTGATGCTAATGAGATTGTGCTTCAGTCCCTTGACTAATAACACATCTTCTATGACTGTTTTTCCTTTGTTATTTACAGAGCCACTGCCTATCACTGTTCCTTTTCCATTGTCTCCATAAGTGACTGTTCCTTCTTCAGCTTGGAGATGAGAGAATAACTTCTGGTTTCCTGACATGTGTCTTGAGCACCCACTATCCAAATACCATTTGAATGCTCGAGAGATGTCCTGAAATAAAACATCAAGTTTTAGGTACCCAAATTCTTTTGGGTCCTGATGGGTTAGTATCATTGATTTTGCCTTTTATTATCCATTTTTTATGTCTTGTTGGGCATGTAGTTATAATATGTCCTAACTTATTGCAATGACTACAGCAGGATAGCTTAGTTATTTTTTCAATATATTTGAAATCCACTTTGTAGGCTATATCTTGGTCAGGTACGAATTTTGGTGTTGGGTATGTTGTAGGATAAACTATGGTTTCTTCATTATCTGGGGGTGTATATCCTAATCCATTTTTCTTCTTTCTGATCTTCTAGCACCTTTTAATATTAGAGAGTTTTTACCATTAGTAAATTTCTCTAGTGTGCTTGATAGTTTATCATTTTCTTCATTTAAGTTTTTAATTTCTTTTCTTAATTCATCTGTACTTACCTGTTTTTCCAATTTTGTTATTTGTTCATTCTTAGCTTTTAGGTCTTCACATAACAATTCATTTCTCCTTTTAAATTCAGTTATTTGTTTTTCTAATTCTTCATTTTCTGTTTTTAAATCAGAATTAGTGTTTTCTAAACAGGTGTTATTTTTCTTATTTGCTTTTAATAATTTAGTTACTTCTTTGTACTTATTATACAATTCATTGAATGCCTCCTCTAAGTTATCTGAATCAGAATCATTACATGAGTCGAAGGAGAAGTCAGGGGTTACCTTTTCATCAACATTTGCCATGAGGGCCAGGTTGGCTTCTTCTTTGTCACTGCATGAGCTTGACTCAGTGTCTGAGTCACTACTGTTTTCCCATGCTGCTGTCATTGCCTTCTTTTTGTAATTTTTGAACTTCTTGGAGCTCTCTTTCTTCCTGAAATCTAGTTTCTTGTATTTAGGACAATCAGCTTTGATATGTCCAGGTTTTTTACATTCGTAGCAGATGGTTTCTCCTTTCTTTATTTCCGTATCATCTGATCTTTTGAAGTCCTTATTTTTCTTAAAGTGCCTTCTGCCTGATTGTAACTTTTTCTTCTTGGCTAAGAGCCGTTGCAGTCTCCTAGAGAGCATTGCTTCTTCATTTTCACTGTCCTCATCGCTTTCACTTTCGCTTGAGCTGGCTTCTGGTGAATCTTCTTCTGCTTTCAAGGCATTGGAGTGCTTCTTTCTGCTGGATGATTCTCCTAGCCTTTCCATGTTGATCTCATGGGCCATGAGGGACCCAATGAGCTTTTCTACTGACATTCTCTTCAGGTCATTAGCTTCTTCTATAGCTGTGACCTTTGGTGTCCACGAAGATGGCAAGGATCTAAGAATTTTCCTTACCATATCTGCAATCTCATAAGTCTTCCCTAGACTGGCTAAACCATTGGTGATATCGGTGAATCGACTGAACATTTGAGTGATTGACTCACCTGACTGCATCTAAATCTTTCATACTGAGTGACAAGAATGTCGATTCTTGTCTCCTTTACTTTGTCTGTACCTTCATAAGTAATCCTGAGCTTTTCCCACATTTCCATTGAGGATTTGCAGGCTGAAACTCGGTTGAATTCCTTCTTACTTAAAGCACAGCAAAGGATGCTCTTAGCTTTGCAATTCAAGGAAATTTTCTTCCTGTCATCATCTGTCCATTGTGCTTTTCATTTGTGATGACCAGGTCACCTTCTTCTACTATTGACCAAATTTGATAATCGTGGCCTTGCAGAAAATATTCCATCCTGGTCTTCCAGTAAGGATAGTCTTCACCATCAAAGAGAGGGGGTCGGTTGACAGACTGACCTTCAAAGTTACCTTGGGCTGCCATGGATCTTTACTCTTCAGATCGTTGGATCCTTTCTTTGTCGAAGAGACTAGCTCTGATACCACTTGTTGCCCAGCTAACGAGCCCAGAGGGGGGGTGAATGGGTCTTTAAAAATTAATCTAGAAGATACCTGTAACAAAAAACATTCACACAAACGTTCTTCGAAGTAGGTTAGTGACAGTTAGTTGAAATGACAAACACACAAAGAAGACAATCACACAACACAAGGTTTATTCTGGTTCGGACCTCCTTTCCTTAGGAGTCCTACGTCCAGTCCCTGAGCAACAACTCAGGATTTCACTAACTAGGGTACAGTCCCCCTAAGGACGCTACAACACCCAGCTCAGCTGGTCTTCCTTCACACCCGAAGGGAACAACACCCTGGATACCACACCAGGTCTTCCTTCACAACCGAAGGGAATAACACCCTGGATACCACCAGATCTTCCTTCATAACCGAAGGGAACAACACAAAAGAGTAAATGAAATTTAAGCCCCTAGATCAAGCTTTTGATAAGCAAGAATCTGAAGCAACTAGAACTGAGAGCAAAGAGATTTTAAGCGAGGCACACTCTCAGAACTATAAGGCTCTCTCAAGATTTTCATAAACTAGTGGAGAGAAAAGAGCAAAAGAGCTAAAGCTAAGTGGAATTGAGGTTCTTTTGCTCTGGACTTTCTTCTAAAGAATTTGAATGCTTGAATGCGCGATCTATGTTCTTCTGTTCTTCTGACTTGAATTTATATCTTCAATTTGAAAATTAGACGTTGAAGTGTTTGTTGTCTCTCTTTGAGTAGTCGTTAGACTGAATGACATCTGGAGTCTTGGAAGCTTCCAGTCAACAGTCTTTTGATTGCTTGAACATGCAAAGAGATGAGATCTTCAAAGATATCCGTTGGCTTCTATTTGTTTAACGTTGTACTGTGAAGCTGGATCAGAGGTCTGCACAAATGTCAAACTTAAATAGCAAACAGCTAAGATGTCTCTGATGTCAGTCAACGTCAGTAGCAATAGACATGAAAATAGTAGTGCCAAATATCTTAAGTCTAAAGGACGTTATCAGAGTAGGCACGATAAAGGATGATATGGTCTGCATGCATGCAGAGATACGTTCTGATCTCATAAATGCAAAAATGTCAGAGAGATGTCTACGTGGGTTTTGACTAGTCAACCCTTTTAAGATGAATAAGATATCAAGATATGAAATCGATGGCCATATGACTTATGAAGTCGTTATGAATACTAACAAGTCATTATAGAGAGCAAATCGTTGTGAACTTATCAAGTCGTTATGAGACAGAAGAAATCGTTGTGAAATGCTTAACAAATCGTTATACAAAGCAAATCGTTCTGAACACTTATCAAATCGTTATACGAAGCAAATCGTTGTGAACACTTATCAAATCATTATAAACTCTCAAGAAATCGTTATGGTAACATGAAGTCGTTACAATAAGCAAGTCGTTGCGAGTTCTAAAGAAATCGTTACGGTAACTTATAGAGTCGTTGTGACGAGCAAGTCGTTACGAGTTCTAAAGAAATCGTTACGACAACTTATAGAGTCGTTGCGACAGGCAAGTCGTTACGAGCTCTAAAGAAATCGTTACAGTAACTTATAGAGTCGTTGTGACGAGCAAGTCGTTACGAGTTCTAATGAAATCGTTACGACAACTTATAGAGTCGTTGCGACAGGCAAGTCGTTACGAGCTCTGAAGAAATCGTTACGACAACTTATAGAGTCGTTGCGACAGGCAAGTCGTTACGAGCTCTAAAGAAATCGTTACGGTATCGATTTGTTTGAAACAACATGACTTTTCAGCCAGAAGGGAAATCGTTATGAGAATTCTATTGAAATCGATATGCTTATAAGGAAATCGTTCTGGACTTAGAGAAATAATATGTTGAAGAGATTGAAACTTCAGAGAAGTAATGCATACCTTTTGTGGGCTTGTTTGATCTTGGTATTTTCCTGTACTTAAGACTTATGAAATATTCATTAGTTATAATTGATAAACTCTTGTTTGGTTTTGTTAATCATCAAAATATGGATATATGTAATTAATTACATGGGGACAGACTGATCATCAGAATCTAATTGAAGATGTTATGTATGTAGAAGGTTTGAAGCACAATCTGATCAGTATAAGTCAACTATGTGATAAAGGACATTTAGTAAGTTTTCAGAATGACAAGTGTATAATTCAGAAGGATAACAAGATTATCTTTGAAGCGCAAAGAGTTAAGAATCTGTACACATTGCAACTAGCAGAGTTAAAAGAAGTAAACTTGTGTCTAGCTACCACCAACAGTGATGATTCTGATCTTTGGCATAGAAGACTTGGTCATGCTAGCGCTTCAGTGATCAAGAAGTTGATAAGGCAGATCTGGTTGAAGGACTTCCCAAATTCAAGCTCAGAAAACATGGAATATGTTCAGCCTGTGCAAAGGGAAAGCAGACCAAGACCTCTTTTCAGTCTAAAACAATTGTTACAACTTCCAAGCCATTGGAACTAATTCACATGGATTTGTTTGGACCAATAAGGACAGTCAGTCTTGGTGGAAAATTGTATGGCTATGTGCTTGTTGATGATTATTCAAGGAATACTTGGGTATCATTTTTAGAAGCCAAATCCGAAGCTTTCCAAGCATTTCTAAAGTTCAGCAAAGTAGTTCATAAAAATCAGAAATTTCAGATCACAAGTCTCAGGTCAGATCATGGTGGTGAATTCAAAAATGAAGATTTTCTGGAGTTCTGTGAGGAAAATGGAATTGAACACAACTTCTCAGCTCCAAGAACACCCCAACAAAATGGAGTAGCAGAAAGAAAGAACAGAACACTGTTGGACATGGTCAGAACAATGCTAAATGAGTATAATCTACCAAAGTACTTCTAGGCAGAAGCAGTGAATACAGCTTGCTATATCATCAACAGATGCATGATCAGACCAATTCTGATGAAAACACCATATGAGCTATACAAGGACAAGAAGCCAAATATCAGTCATCTCAGACCCTTTAGTTGTAAGTGTTTCATTTTAAATAATGGTAAGGATAATCTAGGAAAATTAGATGCTAAAAGTGATGAAGGTTTTCTCTTAGGATATGTTTCAAAACCTAGAGGCTATAAGGTATTTAATAGAAAAACTTTAACAATAGAGCAATTAGTTCATGTATTATTTGATGAAACTAACCCCTCTATCAGAAGGATAGAAGAAGAAGAATGTGTTGATGATCTGTGCAGGGATCTAGAAAAGACATCTCTTGAAGAAGAAGGGAAAGATAAAGAAGAAGAAGATCTTCAACAACAAGAAGAATCACAAGAAGGACTACCTAAAGAATTGAGGTACCACTGGGACCATCCTAGAGAAAACATAATTGGTGATTCTCAATCCAGGGTAAGAACAAGAGGTATGCAAATTCCTTGTGACTTCTCTGCCTTAGTTTCACAAATTGAGCCTAAAACAATCAATGATGCACTGGTTGATGAATCTTGGATCCTAGCTATGCAAGAAGAACTTAATCAGTTCAAACGAAGTGAAGTTTGGACTCTTGTGCCTAGACCTACTGATCATCCAGTTATTGGAACCAGATGGGTTTTCAGGAATAAAATGGATGAGTCAGGGGTAATAACTAGGAACAAAGCTAGACTTGTAGCTCAAGGGTATTCCTAAGAGGAAGGCATAGATTTTGATGAAACCTATGCTCCAGTTGCTAGATTAGAGGCAATCAGAATTTTATTAGCTTATGCTTGCTCTCTTAATATCAATTTATTTCAGATGGATGTTAAAAGTGCTTTTCTGAATGGTTTTATTAAAGAAGAAGTATATGTTGAGCAACCACCTGGTTTTGAAGATAATAAGTATCCTGATCATGTTTTCCGTTTAAAGAAAGCACTATATGGTCTGAAACAAGCACCAAGAGCTTGGTATGAAAGATTAAGTGCTTATCTTATATCACATGATTTTATAAGAGGAAAAGTAGATAGCACCCTATTTATAAAGAAATTTTCAGATGAAATCTTAATTGTACAAATCTATGTTCATGACATTATCTTTGGATCTACTAATGAATCACTCTGCAAATTCTTTGAAAATTTGATGCAAAGTGAATTTGAAATGAGCATGATGGGTGAACTTAATTATTTTCTTGGATTGCAAATTAAGCAAACCAAAGAAGGAACACACATCTGTCAAACCAAATACATTTCAGATTTACTGACTAAGTATGGCTTTGACAAATGTAAGCCCTTAGGAACACCCATGAGCTCAGGCATTAAGTTAGACAGTGATCCTCTTGGCAAAAAGGTAGACCAAAAGACCTATAGAGGAATGATAGGATCACTGCTCTATCTCACTGCAAGTAGACCAGATATAATGTTTAGTGTCTGTCTCTGTGCAAGATTCCAAGCTGATCCAAAAGAATCTCATGTTCTTGTAGTAAAAAGAATTTTCAGATATCTCATTAATACAAGTAACTTAGGTTTATGGTATCCTAGATGTTCTGATTTCAAGTTGATTGGTTATAGTGATGCTGACTATGCTGGATGCAAATTAGATAGAAAAAGCACCAGTGGTACATGTCAAATTCTTGCAGGTTGTTTGATATCTTGGTCTTCTAGAAAGCAGAATTCGGTAGCTTTATCCACTACAGAAGCTGAATATATTGCAGCTGGAAGTTGTTGTACTCAACTCCTGTGGATCAAACATCAGTTAGAAGACTATGGTCATCAACTTCAAGATATTCCAATGCTTTGCGACAACACAAGTGCTATAAATTTAACAAAGAATCCAATTCAACACTCAAGAACCAAGCATATTGAGGTTTGACATCATTTCATCAGGGACCATGTAAGTAATGGAAATATTTCTCTTGAATTTATTTCTACAGAAAATCAATTAGCAGATATTTTTACAAAACCTCTCCCTGAAGATAGATTTACTTCAATAAGAAGAGAAATAGGTATGTGCAATCCTAATTAAACTAATAAAGCAGTGTTTGAATTGCTTTGATAAAACCTTCCTTGAACTGTCTGTGAAAGTATCCTGAAAATCGCTAAGTCCTATATTCGACTCATGCATTCGATTCATGAGGAACCGATGCATTCGATTCATGTTATAATGATATATTCGACTAATGCAGTCAAATACCTAATTCGATTCATTAAGTTAATTTAAACCAATGTTTAACATTCAGAATTCTTTTAATTACTTAATTGAGATAACTGACACCTCATTAAGGTGCGTCCATTCGTAATTTAACGGTCAAATCAATCATCGCGACCGTTCATCCTAAAATCAAGCGCCTGTTACCTTTTTTTTTCCCTCTCTATATAAGTAAACCCATTTCGTTTGAAATCCCATTTCGACTCACTTGCGTTCTTCGTGCCTTCACTGTGCTCCGGCAAAAGACTCTCCAGAAACCATCTGAAACCTCATTCCTCTGGAAGAAAGGTAGGATCTTTCATCCCTATTGGTCATTTCTTTCTCTCCTCTGAAGGTTTCCTAAGTCCCTTTTGTTTCTTTCATCTAGATGGCTTCCCTTAGGGCACACGAGTCTGTCCAGTTGACCCCTGACCAACTCCAGCTCTTGCTAAGATTCCCATCTGCTCTGGGAAGGCTGTTGAGTTTTCTCATTTGTCTGGAAATTTGTCTTGGGTAGAAGAGACTCTGAATGCTATGGGTTGGACCAGAATGTGTCAGATTACTGAACCATTTATTGTCGATGTAGTCAGATCATTTTATGCTTCATTACAAGTCTCTGATGGGAACTCAGTTGTAGGTTATGTGAAAGGTGTCAAAATCACCATTTCTGAGGAACTCTTAGTCGAATTGCTGGATTGTCCCAACTCTAGGCATAGACTTAGTGAATTCATCCCCTTAGAAAAGCAAAAGCTAGGGATTATTGGTAGCCTGGGGACCTTCAGCAAGTGAGGACTTCAAGTCAATGAGTTGTCTACTGAGAAAAGACTGATTCACTCTATTATTACCAATATCATCACCCCTAGAGTAGGAACTCATTCTTCCATCACTGCTATGGATGGTAATTTGTTATTTTGGGCAATTCAGAGGCACAGGGTGAATCTGCCAGCAATTATTCTGGAGAAGATGATTGCTTCAAAAGACCTCCAAGAATCTCTTCCATATGGGTCTCTACTGACTCTTATCTTCAAGAAATTCTCAGTAGATCTGTCTGGAGAAATGTTTGTTGGTAACAAGGAGAAGATTGGTATTTTCACTCTCAAAAGAAGCAAGTACTCCTTGGTTGGTAAGAAGCAGAATTTGTGGTACAAAAGTTCAGTCCCTGAGTGTGAGCATGAAGTATATCCAGATGAATCCTTTGTCTCACTACTCACACATGAAGCCCCTGCATCCGAAGTTCAGCATGAACATCCTTCTATCCAGATAAAATCTGAAGAGTCCATTCATGTGCAAGAAGATGTTCCACCAACCATTCCAGGTCCAGATGTTCCAGAGGACACCATCAATGGTGTCCTAAGAGATCTCAGAGGCAAAAGAATCATTTCTGATGATATTCCAGCCTCTTCCCCCCAGGATCACCTCTTTGAAGATAGAGAGCCTGACAACTCTCCTTCTTAGTTTCAGACCCGACCAAGGTCTCAGGGGGAGAGCAGCAACAGCCTCAGTAATATTTTGGAAATGGTTAGAAGTCAGAATGAGAACATGTCAGTTATCCATATGCAAGTTGTGTTGTTAGATACAAAGTTTGATAATTTGTCTAATGAGGTTAAGCAAATCAAGGATCTTCTACTTTAGTTAGTGTGCCAACCAGGCACCTCTAGGCCATCAGGGCATGCTTCCTTACAACAACCAGAAGAGACAGTGCCAGCTCAAGAGAAGAACACCAAGCAGAACCTCAAGTACCTATACCTGAGGAACCAGTTCTTGAGCAACCTGTCAAAGAACTAGCAGTTCAGCCTGAAGAGCAGCCTATTGAATCTGAGCAGCAGCAAGTTGAGCAGACCACTGAGCAGCAGGCTCAGTTGGCAGTAGTTGTGTTTAAACCCAGTGATCAGCAGCAGCAGCAGCAGCAAGTGCAAGAATCAGAAAATCAGCCAGAAGAAGTGGCAACAGCTGTAGAGGACCCTATGCAGAAGGCAGCAGCCAAGAGACCTCTCGAGCCCTCTCAAGATTGTCAGACTTTTAAGAGAAAGGTGAAGAGGAGATTAGTCAAGGATGGTGTTCCTGTCAAACCAATCCTCCCTTCTCCTTCTTCCAGAGCCACATCTCCCACTGCTACACCTGCACCTAAACCTGCTTCATCAGCACCACTATCTCCACACTCCTCCTTGGATCTACTTCCAGTAATCATGTAAGGCCCTCTAATTTCCGTCGCATTATTTGTATTTATGTGTGTATGTTTGTACTTGTGTAAGTATGTACATATTTACGTACGCATTAATTAGTATAATTTCGTGTGCATGTGTTTGTATTAAGCATAAATAATGTATGTATTGCATGATAATAGTATGGATACAATACCGTATGTATATTGCATGTATATATGCATGGTATGCATGGTTTTCTGCATAATTTAGAGTTCTGGCCGAAGGCCACCTTGGCGTCAAGCCCAGGCCGTTTAGATGGTGTCAGCGTCCAGACATGGACGCCAACACTTATCCTGGCGTCCAGCGATGTGGATGCCAATTTCTCTGACCTGCATGCGCAGCAGAGCTGCAAGCTTCTGAAACAAGGTATGGCCACCATTGGGGGGATGTCCCCCAACGGCTCTGAGGGTGTCCCATCACCCTAGTGAGTGGGAGAGAGACCCTCCTTAATCCTGAACCCGAATTGGCCTCTCCCACTCTTCCCTTCACCCTTGCAAGAGGAGAAAAGAGGGAGGAAAACCCTAGAGAGAAAAAGCTGTGAGAAAACCCATCTTACCACCCTCAAATCCGACCCTCTTGGAGCTTGATCTGAAGATCTACTGCGACAAGGAGGAAGCTGGAGCAAAGGAGAAGGCTTCCCCATCGACCCCTTGCAGTGGAGCTCATCCAAGAACCCGGAGGAAGTGATCTTTGGAGGGAGTTCTGCAACTTCTTGGGACTGCCCAAGGAGGTCTTCACCGAGCCATAAATCCCTTGGAGGAGTTTTTGAAAGGCAAGTGACCTATCCCTGATGTCCCCTTATGAGTCTAGGTTGGTTCTATGATTTTTATGGAATTTTCCTCAGTCCTAGACCCTCCAATTCACCCAAGATTCAGAGCTCGGGTCTGTGTTTCTGCACAGACTTGATTCAACGGCAAGGTCCCTGGACGTCCAGATCATGCTTGGCGTCCATCGACCATGCCGCTGACCCTGAGTCAGCGGCCAGAGACCGCCGCCTAGTTCCTCAGGACAAAACAGTGAACTGTTCTGCCCTTCTTCTACTTTAATTTCGATATGATTTTCGTGATGAGGATATACGATAAACCTTATACTCTATGTATATTGTTAATTGTGGTGTGTGGATGAATGTGGTGTGTGTTGGTGGATGTGGGAAATGGTATTCCTTAAACTTGTGAGCATGAATTGTTGATTTTACAAATTTAGTTTTCCTGATTAGAATGTGTATGAAGGCCTTGGTTTTGGTCTGATCATGAAGGTTAGTGTGTCAGTATGTGTGTCTGTAATTTTAGTGAATTATCCATGCTTGTGTAGCGTGCTAATAAAATCCGATTCGGTAGAATAAAATGAAAGCATGCAAGAATGATTTGTAGTGTTCAATCCATAGATGTATGAATTAGGGAAATTTTGTATTCTCAATTCATGCATATGTTAATAGCTTATGTTTAAACAGCAAGTGGCTAATTTGCAAAATGTGTTAAACCCATGTTAACTTAAGTTGTGAATATCATGCAAAATTAGGTGTTTGATTTTCTGTAAATCCTATTTAGCTCGCAAAAATCTAAAAAATTGAGGGTATGACCTTGAACCCGAAAACAGCATGGGGTTAAAATTTCAGGTCATTTGTATCAGTAAATAAAAGTTATGTGTTTTCTTGTGAAATGTGATAATTCGTGCATATGATCGTAATGTGATTAGATTTTGGTTTAAACCCAGCATGATTAGTGTGTTTACTGTGTGTTAAACCTTGAAATTCTGTAGTACCATGTTAGGAAAAACAGAGGTATTCATGTGAGTGAAAAAGTGAATGAGATGAAGTGTTATGTGTAAAACCAAGTGTAAAACGGTAAATGTGTAAATGTGTAACTGTGCCAATGTGACACTGCTTCCGTAGAGGGCAGTGGAGCTGTATCAGGGAAAAGTCCCCCTGAGAAAGTTCATTGTGTTAAGTGACCCTAAGGGCATTAGGGGGAAATCCTGGAGGTGGACAAGTACCACTGGTTAGGGTGGAGACTTGTTCTCCCGGTCTGCGCAGTCCAAGAGTCGCCATTGGAATGCCTAGATGGCGTCTATGTGTAATGTGATGTGTATATGTCCTTCTTTGGTGGTTTGGACTATGTGTCACGGCACCTAAAATGTGTAATGTGAAATGTGTAATGTGTATGTGACCATGTGTAAATGTGTAAGTGACATGTGAATGTGTATGTGTAAAGTGAACCATGTGAAAGAGAAAACTTGTGCAAATAAAAATGTGAAACTAAAGATGTGGAAATGTGTTATTGAAACCTATGTGATACAAATCTGAAACCATGTGAATTCAGTAAATTCATGTTATTATCATTATGTTTAATGTGCAAAGATGCTTAGAATCCATGTTAGGGATAATTAGTGAACACGGGCACAAGACAGCATGAATGGTTGTTGATGTGATATGTTTTATGCATTGTTGTAGCTCTCGTGCATAGGTTTTCAGCCATGAAACCATATGAAATCAGCAACCTAAAGCGTGTGAAAAGGTTCATGTATGTGTAAAAAAAAAAAATGTGTAAAATCCATGCTAGTTGTGTTTCCCGTCCATGTATGTAAAAGTTCATGTTGATAGCTCTCATGTTTTGATTCTTTAAAGATTAAAGTTTCATGAGTAAATTGAATAGAGACCATGTGATAGGTGAAGTTTATTTTAGAAATCTGAAACATGAGTTATGTATAAAATTGTAGAACTTTCATGATAGGTTGACAACTTGAAATGACTAACATGCTATGTGTGGCTAATTGTAATGTGCATGTAGAAACCACTAGGACTTATAAGTGTATATCATGAGTAGTGTTGCTTGCTGAGTCCTTGGACTCACTCCTTGCTTCGGCGTACAGGTATAGTTGGTGACACGACACCACTTGAGGAGACGGTGGAGACGGACTCCGAGCGCGGAGACTAGCTAGTTGTTGGAGTTCTTTGAGATTGTGTATTTCACAGTATGTAATTTTGAACATTGTACTAGAAGTATCATGAGATGATGTATAAGTGTGGACATTTGTATTTAATTTCAGCAATTTAAATCATGTGGATTTTTAGTTCTTTTATGTTAAACGCGAACTGCATGTATGTTTAATGTGGATGATGAATGAATGAAGACATTGGTCTTTCACTTCCGCTACTCTGTTGTATATTCGCGTGTATCTCAGCTGTATGTATCGTTTGGGTAAATGTCCCACTGTGGCAGCACTCGCTATACCGACGTGGGTCGGTATGACCGTACCGGTGTATCGAGGGCCGTCACAAATCACTCATGTAGATCCCTTCAAATAGGATGTTAAATTCTCCATCTACCCCTTGAAATATCAAGTTGAGCCTCTTGAAGAGTTCACCATGACTCTCTCAACTCAACCTCCTCATTTTTATTCCTCTCTTCCTACAGCCTCAAAATCTGACTCCAAGAAAGCAATAATGCCTTTAGTTGAGATACTTCCTAGTATCCAACTGTCAACCTCCAAAGGACCCAAATTGGGACACAAACCTTCCTCTCTACTTCCTCCGTTTTGGTATGCCTTCACTCATCACTCTGAACAACACATGAATTTGTTCAGAGAATATCTTGCCATTAGAGCCTTTTTGGAAGTTCATGAGTTGTCAAATTTCACATTTGAACCCTGGCTTCCTATTTTGATTCAAACTTCCCAACTTTCTATTTTTGATCTCCAACTCATATCTCGGAAGAGCCACTGCCTCACTCCCCAAGAATTTGTTGATCAATACCCTGAAGAGACTGCCAAGTTCTTAGAAAATCAATCCAGAGCCCATCACTTGACAACTGCTCAGCATCTTTCTCTTAGATTTCATGCCATTTTTGCAGAGCATCTCAGGGCCTCCCAGGCCAAGTATCTTGAACTCAGATCTTTCAATAATGAAAGATTCAAACTGGGATTGCATGATGTCTCTAAAGGACAATATGAGAATTTGCTCAGAGGGCAGAGAGAGATTATCCCTTCCATGACAGTGGCTTTACCGCCAGGACTTCATCCCCATTTAGTAGGAGCAGTCTCCTACAAAAGAGAATTTGCTGAAACATTCTTCAATAGATTCCTCCGGATTTCTGCCAGATTCAAAATCAAGTACAAATCTAAGCTCAGTTTCCAAAGGTTTATATTTATTTAGTTGTCAAAGAAATCCAAGCATCTCCTTGATATCCAGCTCAGTTTTGCTGAATCCGAAGATTCACCCTGAGCAATGGGAAGCAGCCTATCCATCCTACCACTCTCAGTGCCGAATGATGAAACTCAACATCAATCAATTTCACTCAAAGTTCTCATGGATTTCCATAAGAGTGTCACTCATCGTTGGGCTGAGAGGTACCTCATATACTATAAGGCTAAGGATGCAGCCATCTCACATGGCCTCTTTGGAATCTGACCTTCAACGAATTCCTCCAACTGGAATCCACCAAAAAATTTGTGCCTCTCCGAATCAGGATGGACATTGACAATTTTCACTATAAGATTGGTTGGTACAGGAGGCGCCACATTAAGTCTATCAAAAAATTACCCTGCACCAATCCAGCCTACAATGTTGATAATGCTCTCTTTGAACATTCCTTCAACAAGAATGAAGAAAAACTCTGGGAGCTCATTCAACCATTCCTGAAATTAATCCCTGCTTCTCTGTTGTTGCCTCGTTCAGCTAGAGTCTGAACTTTTTAGTTGTAATTTCTTGTTTAAACCTGCTGGCTAGTATGTACTGTTTACCATTTTATAGATGCAATTTCTTCCTACTTGTGAAATTCTCAAATGTTTTATCCTTTCCGTTAATGTCACAAAGGGGGAGAAAAAGGTATAAACATAGCATATGATACATATCTATTTAAAGATTTTTGTCATTAACAAAAGGGGGGAGAATTGTTGAGCAACTACCTCTAAGAAATCTAATGACTTTCTTAGATTTTATAAACCTATGTTTTTGCTATGACAAATCTTTAAATATATGTTTTATACCACAAAAATCTTTTTTCAGGAAAGAGTATCCTAAAATTTTCTAAGGCCACAACTATCTCTCAACATACTAAATCTGACTGCCATATTCAACTCCTTCAGAATAGCAGTCAGAAATCAAAGTCCACATTATTTACATAGTATTCGACTCATACAGTCGAATACCTTTCCTCAGTATTCGACTCATACAGTCGAATACCTTTGTTCTGCATTCGACTCATACAGTCGAATACCTTTGTTCTGCATTCGACTCATACATTCGAATACCTTTGTTCTGCATTAGACTCATACAGTCGAATACCTTTGTTCTGTATTCGACTCATACAGTCGAATACCTTTGTTCTGCATTCAACTCATGACTTCGACTCATACAGTCGAATGTTTGCTCTGTATTCGACTAATACCTTTAAATCGAATACTTTAGAAATACTCAGTATTCAACTATAGTCGAATCATATTGATCTATCATGAGTTGATGACTCATTCTTCAATTCGACTCATTACTTCACACTTCATATGAATCATTATTCACATTCGTTCACATTCGGACATCTGACATGAAATTTCATTAATTATCCTGTGCTACAACTATTCTGAAAAGTGTCTCCTTAAATTTCTCAGTACTGATGTCCCACTTTGCCTTATTGTTAGCTTCACAAAGACACATAGCATTTATGTAAGACTCAGACGCATGGCATCTGACCATCTCACCTACCACTGACCGACCCATACTTTAACTTTTTGTCTGTCTGTCTACTATCTGTAATACTGATGGGATACGAGGTTCCATACTTTGTACTGAACTTTTCTGACCCACCTACCATAAGGGTATGGAGATACATTTTTCGTTTGGTCTTGTCCTTGCAGAAGGCATTTATTGAGCATATGTTTAGCATGCCTCTCCCTCAGTTATTTGCTACCAGAGCTTATCTTCTAGCTGTTAACAAAATAAAGACCTCGGGAAGAAGCTAATTTGAAGACATGATGGGCAATATCTTCAGGACACAAAGAAACTCATAATTCCTCCTCAAACGGCTATATTGTAAATGGCCACAAGCTTCAACGGTCATCTTCTCAAACGGTCATAATTTGAAGACTATAAAAGGAGCTCAAGAGGAAGAGAATTGATATACAACATACAGTGATACAAAGAATCCACAAGTGTTTCAAGTCTCTTTCTCCTACAAGAGCCATTCGACTTCCTCAAGCTCTCTGAAGCCTTCATGCTTGATTTCCTTTGAGAGTTTCCTTGTGCTCAGATAGGAGAAGTTCTGTCTGTGGGTGGCAATTGTATTCAGTGTTAATTTCCTCTAGTCCGCTCCTTTCTTCAGATAGGATTTAAAGTCAATTCTATATCGGTTGTATCCATCTGAAGTCTGTTTGTTTTGTGCTTAATTTTGAGGCAAACACACCTCTGTCATATTTCCCTGTATTTGTGCAGAAATCTATCTCTGCACTTTGCCCCTCTTGTAGGGAAGGCCTTGGTGAAAAGGTAGTATTGTACCCCTGTATAGGGAAGACTTGCTAGGGAGAAAGTGGGTTTGTAATTCTTCTCAAGGGAGAGAGAAGGCCAAATTTATTGGCAGCTTAGTGAAATCTCAAGTGGTTAGCTTGAGGACTGGATGTAGGACTTCCATCTGGGAAGGGTCGAACCAGGATAAAATCTGTGTCTAATTTCTTTGTGTGATTGTTTCCACCAAGTCTACACTTGAATCACACACATCACTTTGAGTACTAACCTATTTATTTAGTGCTGTGATTTTCAGAAGAAATTTTAAAAGATCAAAGGTCCTATTCACCCCCCTCTAGGACTGCTTAGCTTGCCATTTCGATCCAACATATAGCATACCACTTTGTTGTCAATAGACAATGAGAGAGTATAGCACTTTTGATTGTCATTTAGATAGTCGAGATAGATAGCACTCGAGTGTATTGCCAAACATTCTAGTCATTTAACTCCCGTAGGCAAATAGCACTTTTGGGCGCCCATCCCAGGACCAGACCGGGCCCTTTATATCTTGTCAGGCATTGGTTATATTATTTATCATTAGACAATCTGTAAATGGCCAATAGAGAGTACCAAGAAATAGATGAGAGTACTAGATGAATAGGCGAGATAGTAAAGAGATTGTGAATAGATGAGCGAGTCAAGTATAGATGAGAACTACATGTCAATGCACATGAAACGTCGAGTAAATGACGATAGTAACAGTTGCACAACATGCGTGATTGGTGTTGACAGTCAGGTGGAATTCACTATCCTTCCACTGGCCATGTTAAGCACTGGTTCAGAGGTCCGGTGTGATTCAAGATAAGAGCAAGAGCAACTAAAGCCTTTTGTATCTTATTGATCCCTAAAGGGTAACATAGGTGTTAGGGTAGAACCAACTCATCGACCATGTGGGAATCCTTGGACAGAGGAGACTTAAGGAGGCCTTGAACAAGGATTCACTAGTCTGTCAGAAGGAGTATCCGACGGAGAGTTCGTCCAAGTCAAGAGAAAGTGTGTATATAGAAACAAGTGCTCGACGTTCTAGAAGAATTCTACAACAGTGGAGCGTCGGTAATGGTATTCTCCAAACATCGCAAGAAAATTAAAACAAGTTCATTTAAAATATGGCAATTTTAAATATATAATTGAAATAAATTACCACATGTATTATGACATATTTTCATGACAAGTTAAGCCATATTGGGGGGTTCAAGTGTGTGTATGTGTAAAAGAAATCATAGATAGAAAGAGGTCATGTGCATGTCTTTTAAATCATTCAACACATGTTGATTTGTAACCACTTAATTTACTACGTTGGCGACTGTTAACAAGGTTATAGGCACTGTTAACAAGTAAACGTCAATCTCTCTGTGATTCTAGTCTCTCCGGGTCTCTCCTCTCTGCTCGCTGCCGGCCCTGGGGGCTGGCGGGGGCGGCTGTCTGCTGCCATGGCGGTCTTGGCTTCCTCTTCGGATGGCGCTGTTGATCCAGGTCGGAGGTCGTATGCACAGATTATATCATCCACCAAGCCACCGACATCCATCTCCATTGGTATCAAACCTCCAAGTTTCACTGATTCGGGGGAACCGGCTGTGTTCTTCTCTCAAGAAGAGGTTAGTAAATCCAAACAGACATTAAAGCTAGCTTTGATAACCCGATGTCCTTATGGTCGATGCTCTATCCCGGACTTCAAGTCTGTCCTATCCCAAAGACTGCTGCTCAAGGGCGATTACATAGTCAGCGTTCTCAATAACTGGCACTTGTTATTGCGTTTCAAAGCAGAAGAGGATTATCTTAAAGTCATCATGCGTAGGAGTCTGTATCTAAAGGGGTTATTGTATAGGTTTTTTAAATGGGATCCCCACTTCGACTTTAATGCTGATCCTACTGTTATCCCTATTTGGATTGGTTTTCCGATGTTGCCAGTTAACTATTATTACGAGGATTTCTTGAAGTCGATTGCCGGTAATATTGGTCACGTTCTGAGAATATACGAACCTACCATGGCTCTTACGCAGACAAAGGAAGCATATGTTGTATAGAACTTGACATCCTTAAGCCCAGGCCAGAGAGAATATGGATAGGGGTGTGGTGCTGAGGGTTTCTTGCAGAATATCATATACTATGGCATCCCTGTGATCTGCTCCTTTTGTCACAAGCTAGGTCACGAAGTTTCTGATTGTCACAAGAAGAATAAGTCTTCGGAGGGGCACATCCAGGAGATTCCATCAGTGCAGCCGATTCAGAATAATGTCCCCATGCAAGCGTCTACAAAGAGGTCTTGGAGACAGAAGATCTCTCAGGAGAAACCTATCCATCCGACATCTGAAAATAGGTTCTCCATCCTTCAAGAGGGTGATGAAGAATTTGAGGGGAACTAGGACATCAATAAGGAGTCAACATCTCAAGAAGTTCTTGATACTGTCGAGGGTCTGCATGGTGATGTTACATTACGTGGACAACACTCTATCATAGAGGATAATGCCCAGGGTGAGGTAACAGGTTTGCATGCTCAGGATTCGCAACGTGGACATCAGAGCATCGAGGCCTACAATGTTCTTGATCCTATCGTGAGCCATACTCCGGTGACTGAGAAGGAGTTCCGACCTTCCTCTCCGGTGATGGCGGTGGGAGAAGGAAATGAAATTTTAGCAGGTATTGATTCTTCTGTCTTGTTTCCTATTCCTCCATACGAACAACTGCACAAGGCCTCAATTATCGCTGCAAGGGAGAATATTTACATGCCTCATATTGAGAATATGGAAAATACTCAGAGCAAAAGGAAGATAGGGGTGAATACTAGGTCTAAGACCAAAGTTGCGGGTGGGCAACATGGCTATGTTTCCACATGAAGAGTCCTATTATTTACTGGAACATTAGGGGCATCTCAAATAATGCCTCTAGGTGATCTCTATGCAGAATTGTGAATGTTAATAAAACTGATATTGTTGCTATTGCTGAGCCAATGATTCCTCTGAGTCGGGCCAGCTCATTGTGTAGGTCCCTCCGTATGCAGTCTTTTGTTGGAAACTCTGGGGAAGATTCTAAGTTGTGGGTTTTCTGGCGTAATGCTTGTCTGCAGATTTTCTGTTCTTCTGATCAACAAGTCACTCTATCGATTATCCAGGAAAGCCAGGTTATTATGATGGTCACTTTTGTGTATGCTAGCTGCAATGCCTCTTCTAGACGCTGCCTCTTTGATGATCTTATTGCTATATCTGATAATGTTACTGTTCCCTGGATCATTGGAGGAGATTTTAATTGCATCTCCACTCCCTCTGAAAAGTCTGGAGGCCGGTTTGGTAACCTGCAATCCATGGTTGATTTCAATGCTTTTATGCATGCTTCTTCCCTTGCTGATGCAAGTTTTGTTGGTTCTCCCTATACCTGGGTAAATAACTGCACTGGGCAGGCATCTATCAAAGCTGGACTTGACCGATTTCTGATTAATAGTGCTTTCGTCAATACCTTCCAAGGGTTTAAGGTGAAGCACCTTATTAGATGTAACTCGAATCACTCTCCTTTACTGGCTTCCATTGTGGCTGATCTCTGTTCCCCTGCTCGCTTTGTCTGTCAGGCCATGTGGACTTATCATGAGTCTTTCCTTCATACTATTAAGTTGACATGGAATGAGTATACTACTTGGCATCTGAACCCCTTTACTACTTTCTTCATGAAGCTAAAAGTGGTTAAGAAAGCTCTGCGTGATTGGAACAAAAATGTTTTTGGCAATGTTGAAGAGAACGTCAAGCTTATGGAGATTGAAGTTGGCTTTAATCAGGACAAGTTTGATTGCTTACCTTCACAAGAGAACCGAGCTGCTCTCAACAAGGCTACTACAAACTATAAAAAAGCTTTGTTATGCATGGATACTTTTTGGGCTCAGAAAGCTAGGATGAACTGGCTGGAAAATGGGGACAGAAATTCAGGTTTTTATCATGCTGTGGTGCAAGGCAATCGGCGACGGAACAGAATTCACAGAATCCAGGTTGATGGAGAATGGACGGAAAACCAGGAAATTATTCAACAGGAGGGTGCCCGGTATTATGAAAATCTGATGCAGTCTTCTATACACTCAATTGATCAATCCCTTCTGGATGTTATACCCCAATTGATTTCTGATGAGCAGAACATTTCTCTCTGTGCTCCTCCCACTATGGAGGAAGTTAAAAATTCTGTTTAGAGAATGAATGGTAACAGTTCCCCTGGGCCTGATGGCTTCTCAGGTATATTTTTTACCTCTTCTTGGGATATCATCAAAGAAGATCTTTTTAATGCTGTTTCTGGATTCTTCAAGGGGTATGCTTTTCCTAGAGGGGTGACTTCTACCCTAATTGCCTTGATTCCGAAGAAAGCAAATCCTGCCACCTTGAATGACTTTAGACCTGTCAGCCTCTGCAATTTCTTCTATAAGATTGTGTCTAGGATTCTTTGTGGAAGATTGGAGAATATTCTCCCTGGTATTATTTCTGAGGAACAAGGAGCTTTTGTGAAAGGGAGGTTTATTCTTGATAATGTGTCCCTTGCTCGTCAGCTAGTGCGAGATGTGGATCGCAAAATCAGAGGAGGAAATGCCATTTTTAAGCTGGATATTCGGAAAGCCTATGATAGTGTGGAGTGGGACTTTTTATTTGCCGTTCTGAAGAAATTTGGTTTTGCGTTCAGATTCATCTCTTATATTGGTATGCTTGTCTCAAATTGTTGGTTTTCTATCTTGATCAATGGAATGCATGTTGGTTTCTTTAAGTCCACTAGAGGCCTCGTCAAGGTGATCCCATAGCCCCTGCTCTTGTCATAATTATGGAAGAAGTGCTCAGCCGTGGTTTGAGGAATATGGTCTCCAATGGTCTTCTAATTCCTTATGCCGGTCCTCGGGGATGTCCGCCCCCTTCACATTTACTCTATGCAGATGATAGTCTAATTTTTACCAATGGCAGTGTCAACAATGTGAAGCGGCTGATGAGGTTCTTGGAGGTTTATTCTTTGTCTTCAGGTCAACTTATAAATGCAGAAAAAAGCTCCTTCATGCTTTCCAGGAAAGCGACTACTGTGTCCATCCAGAGGATCAAAAGTCTGACTGGCTATACTAATATGACTGGTCCGCTCCAATATCTTGGTGTTCCCCTCCGATCTGGTAAGGTCCTTACCTCTGACTACAAAATGCTGGTTGACAGAATCAACTCTACTTTGAGCGGTTGGAGGGCTAAACTTATATCTCATGCTGGTCGAATTATTCTCATAAATTTGGTTTTAGCTTCTCTTCCAATTTATCTGGCTGCTGCTTCCTATCTCCCTAAAAGTATCATTTCTTATGTTGAGAAATGCTCTGCGGCCTTTTTCTGGAATGGCACTGACGGTTCTCACCGACGTCATTGGGTTGCATGGAATAAGATCCAGTGTCCAAAGGTGGAGGGGGGCTTAGGTATCCGGAATATTAATCATGTTCAAACCTCCCTTGCTGTGAAACAGATTTGGAATATGCGTCATGGGAATTCTCTCTAGGCGAATTATGCTAGAAGGCGCTTTGCTGCCAATCACTTCTCGCAGATTCCTGGCATGCCCAATCACCTTACTCTAGCTGCTAATTCTATCATTCATTCTAATTCCAGGTGGATTTATGGTAAAGGTGATAGATTTGACTTTCTCAATGATATTTGGTATGGGGAACAATCTCTAGCGGAGAGCGTCCAGGGGCCGCCGCCATCCAGTACCTCTTTGCAGGAAGTTGATATGGATCCGTCTCATCCTTTTCGTTCTATACTTCCCCCTCAGGTGTTTCTTGATTTATCCTTAACTCAGGATGAGGATAAATGCATTTGGAAGCCCTCCTCTTCTGGTGAGTTTTCTACCAAATCCACCTATGATTTGGTCAGGCATAATGGAGTTCGTAGGCCTGCTATCCTCAAAATCTAGCATCACCTATTTAATCCTAGAGCTTCTCTCTTCTACTGGAAACTCCTTAATAGAGTTGTGGCTGTGGATGGTCGTGTCTCTGATTGTGGTATCCCGCTGGCTTCCAAGTGCAACTGCTGTGCTGCTCCTTAGTGTGAAGACTTAAATCATGTTTTTATTGGCAGCGATCTTGCAGCTTGTATATGGAGATGGCTCCTCCCTTTGGTCCCGAATAATATTCATCTCCACGCTCAACTCACTACCAGGATATGGAATTTTATTTATAACACCAATGTACATACTCCTCTTGGGTTTATTTCCATCTACTGCATTATTATCATGCTTTGGGAGCTCTGGAAGTCCCGTTGTGCAGCGAGGTTTGATCAGCAAAGAAGATGGCCTACAGACATCATTCGGAGTATTAAACTTCATGTTGGCTTTGTTCTTGGGAAGATGGTTTTTTAAACGGAGCAGCCTCTGGTAACTAATCAGATCCTCCACTCTTACGGCTTCACTTATCATACCTTGGCAAAAAGGACAAAGCTGGTTCGCTGGATGCCCCCACTGGTGGATTTTTGTTTAAATGTAGATGGCGCTTCCAAAGGAAATCCGGGTCTATGTGGCGGTGGGGGATGCATCCGTGATAAGCATGGTACTATATTACTGGCTTTTGTAAATTTTTATGGTGCTGGGAATAGTATTATTGCAGAGACAAGAGCCTTATGTGATGGCCTGGGCTTAGCTCATTTTGTGGGAGTTCATCTTTCAGCTATCTACTCGGATTCATCTACTCTTGTTCAATCCATGCAGCAGGGAAATGTCCAAGTTGGTATACTCATCACTGGTGGCACTCTACTAGGGATCTGCTTCAGGGAAATGGCTCCATTCTTTCTCATGTCTTCCGGGAAACTAATCAAGTTGCAGATCGGCTCGCAAATCATGCTATTTCTTCCATGTATAATGAGGTTTTTTGGGGCTTTAATCGTTTGCCCTATGCTTGTAAAGGGCCGCTTCTGATTGATAAAACAGGCTTCATGAATATTGGGCTGAGCTCGCCACTCCATATGTATTCTGGTTAATTTTTCAATATATATTTTGGCCCAGAGTTCCCTTCTGGTGGAGTGGGTCAATTCTCCCCCTCTGGGGGAGGGTGCACTCTCCTAGACAGGCCTCTAAAAACCGTTAAGTTAAAAAAAAAAAAAAAAAAAAAACAAGGTTATAGGCACTATAGAAAGTTAGAGCACCATAAATCATGGGTTTTCATGCAAAAACCCTAGATCGCAACGTACCCCTGTAAGGGTCGTGACAGGGTCAGATGCAAACGCGACAGGGCCTTGCAGGGAACACGATAGATCGGTCAGGACAGGAAGCCAGATCATGACGGTCAGGCCTGTCGCGTTTAGAAAGTGGCAGGCACTGTGTCACGATGGGCCCTAAGAATGCGGCCTATCGGGCCGTCGCGTTCTCAAGTCCTGCACCTGAGTCCGAGCGGGAAAAGGATTTTACAGGGGATTGCGGTCTAGGTTTCTATATTTTGACACAGGGTTTTTCAAATATTAAGAACAAATTGCACAGACAATGAAAATTCATGAAACTAGCTTTAACCGACTGTAGACATGCAATAGTATTCACAATAAATAGGAATTTCAAAGTGGACATGGTCTCGGCATGATTCAATCAAGTTAAAATGGAACTGTGTACGGTGGATATGAACGAATTAATTTGAACAGAAGGATGGATGAAAATTAGGGCTTTCAGAGGCAAAAGATTTTTGATGTCGATCAATATCACCAATAAAAAATTCATAGCATGGTGTCAAGTATACATGAAGATATGAATTAAACATGATGGTTCGGGGTCATGGTGATGTCTGAAATTCAAAAATCAAAATCAAGAGATTGGCTTGATGGGAAATTATGAAACGAGAGGGGTTTTGTTCCTGATGCATGGAACAATCTACAGAGAAAATTAATTAGGTTTTGCTCATGAGAGTGCCTACCTTTGACTCGTTTGATCTTCTAGGGTTAGAACTTGAAGAACTCGAGTTGAAGTGTGACGGCCCTCGTTACACCGGTACGGTTATACCAACCCACGTCGGTATAGCGAGAGTCCTCACAGTGGGACATTTACCCAACGATACAAACAGCTGAGATACACGCGAATATAAATAACAGAGTAGCGGAAGTAAAAGAGAACTATCTCCATTCATTCATCATCCACATTAAACATACATGCAGTTTACAATTTGCAAAAAGGAACTAAAATTCACATGATTTAATTTGCTGAAATAGAATACAAATGTCCACATATTACATTCTTTTAAATGATAATTCTAATACAATGTCCAAGTACATACTAAGAAGTACACAATCACAAGATCTCAAAAACTGGCTAGTCTCCACGCTCGGAGTCCGTCTCCGCTGCCTCCTCCGAGGGTACTGTGTCACCAACTATACCTGTACGCCGAAGCAAGGAGTGAGTCCAGGGACTCAGCAAGTAACACTATGCATGATATACACGTACAAGTCCTAGTGGTTTCTACAAGCACATTACACTTTACAACACATAGCATGCTAGTCCATTTAAGTTTTCAACCTATCATGAAGGTTCTACAATTTTATACATAACGCATGCTTTCAGATTTCAAAAATAACATTCACCTATCACATGGTCTCTATTCAATTCACTCATGGGACTTTAATCAAAACGTGAGAGCTATTGACATGAACAATTTACATACATGAACGGGGAACATAATTAGCATGGATTCCACATGTTCTTAAGTACATACATAACTTTTTATCATACTTTAGGTTGCTGGTTTCACATGGTTCAATGACTATAAACCTACACATGAAAGCTACAACGTTGCTTAAACATAACATGAACAATCCATCATGCCATTTTACTCACATACTCATTTGTTGTCCTAACATGGATTCTAAACACTTTTGCACACATAAACATGAGAATAATGACATGCATTTTCTGAATTCACTTGGTTTCAGATTTAGTTTCACATGGTTTCTATAACACATTTACATATCTAAGATTTCACATTTTTCTTTACACTAGTTCCTCTTTTCACATGTTTACACTTTACACATACACATTCACATATCACTTACACATTTACACATGGTCACATACACTTTACACATTACACTTTACACTTATTTTAGTGCCGTGACACATAGTCCAAACCACCAAAGAAGGACACAACACATCACATCACATAGACGCCATCTAGGCAATACAATGGCGACTCTTGGACTGCGCAGACCGGGAGAACAAGTCTCCACCCTAACCAGTGGTACTTGTCCACCTCCAGGATTTCCCCCTAATGCCCTTAGGGTCACTTAACACAATGAACTTTCTCAGGGGGACTTTTCCCTGATACGGCTCCACTGCCTTCTCGGAAGCAGTATCACATTGGCACAGTTTACACTTTTACACATTTACCGTTTTACACATGGTTTTACACTTGACACTCTTCATTCATTCACACTTTCTTACTCACATGAACACCTCTGTTTTCCTAACATGGTACTACAGAGTTTTCAAGATTCAACACATAGTAAACACACCAATCATGCTGGGTTTAACAAAATCTAATCACGTTTCGATCATATGTACGAATTATTCATAATTCACATGAAAACACATAACTTTTTATTTACTGTTCCAATTAACCTGAAATTTTAACCACATGCTGTTTTCGGGTTCAAATCATACCCTCAATTTTTCAGATTTTTCTGAGCTAAATAGGATTTACAGAAAATCAAACACCTAATTAGCACATTATTCACAATTTACGTTAACATGGAATTTACACATCATGCAATTTACCACTTGCTGTTTAGCCATAAGCTACCAACATATGCATGAAATTAGAGTACAACATTTCCCTAATTCATACATCTATGGATTTAACACTACGAATCATTTTTACATACTTCTATTCTATCGAACCGAAACTATTAACAAATTGCACAATCATGGATAAGTTTCCTAAATTTGCAAACACACATGCTGACCCACAATCTTCATGATTAGACCGAAATCAAGGCATTCAACTCACTGTAGTCATGGAACATGGGTTTGCAAAATTATCTACAAGTCATGCTCACAAGATTAAAGACACCATTTTTCCACATTCACCATCACACCACATTCATTCACAACCACAATGCACAATATACATAGCTTATAGGAATACCATATATCCTCATCACGGAAATCATAACGAAATTAACGTATAAGAGGGACAGAACAGCTCACTGTTCTGTCCTGAAGAACTAGACGGCGGTCTCTGGCCGCTGACTCAGAGTCAGCGGCATGGTCGATGGACGCCAAGGAAGAACTGGGCGTCCAGGGACCTTGCCGTTTACTCAGGTCTGTGCAGAAACACAGACCCGAGCTCTGAAATTTGGGTGAAATGGAGGGTCTAGGACTCGAGGAAAATTTCACAAAAATCATAAAAACCTCCTAGACTCATACGGGGACACCATAGATAGGTCACTTGCCTTTCAAAATTTCTTCTAAGGGATTTAGAGGCTTGGTGAAGACCTCCTTGGGCAGTCCCAAGAAGTTGCAGAACCTTCCTCTAGATCGCCTTCCTCCGGGTTCCTGGTTGATCTCCTCGCCGAGGGGATGATGGGGAGGCCTTCCCCTATGCTTCAGCTTCCTCCTTGATGCAGAAGATCTTCAAATGAACCTCCAAGGGGTCGGATTTGGGGGTTCAAAAAGGGGTTTTTCTCACAGAAAGCTCTAGGGTTTTTCTCTCCTCTTCTCTCCTCTTGCAAGGGTGAAATGAGAAGTGGGGAGAGGCCATTTCGGGTTCAGCATGTAGGAGAGGCCCTCACCCACTCACCATGCCGATTAGACAGCCTTAGAGCCGTTGGGGGACATCCCCCCAATGGTTGCCATGCCTTGTTTCAGAAGACAGCAGCTCTGCTGCGCATGCAGGCCAGAGAAGTTGGCGTCCAGATCGCTGGACGCCGGAATTAGGGTTGGCGTCCAGGGCTGGACGCTAACACCACCTCAACGGCCTGGGGATTGACGCCAATAGGGCCTTCGGCCAGAACCCTAATTTATGCAGAAACCATGCATACCAAGCTTCTATACATGCAATATGTACATGGTATTATATTCACACTATCATCATGCAATACATACATTATTTACGTTTAATATAAACACATGTACACGTATTTATACTATTTTAATATCCACGTAAATACGTACATACATACTCAACACAATATACACACATAAATACGAAAAATACGACGGAAATTCGAGGGTCTTACACCCTCTCCCCCTTAAAGAAAACTTCGTCCTCGAAGTTAGAACGACACTACTCAAACAAAAGGGGATACTTCTTCTTCATCGCATCCTCAAGCTCCCACGTAGCCTCCTCACGTGAGAAGTTCCGCCATAGAACTTTCACCGACGCGATACTCTTGTTCCGGAGATGCTGAACCTTCCGGTCAAGAATGGCTACTGGTTGCTCGACATACGAAAGATCTGGCTGGATCTCCACTGGCTCATGACTAATCACATGAGACGGATCTCGGACATACTTCCTGAGCATAGATACGTGGAATACCGGGTGAACGCTAGCCAAAGCTGGGGGTAAAGCTAGCTCGTACGCCACGTTGCCCAAACGTCTGAGAATCTCATATGGGCCAATGAACCTAGGGCTTAGCTTGCTATGCCTGCCAAATCTGACAACTCCACGAGTAGGCGATATCTTCAAGAAGACATGATCGCCAACCTCGAACTCCAAATCCTTTCTCCTGTTGTCGGCATAACTCTTCTGCCTATCCTGTGCCGCAACAAGCCTTTTCCTGATAAGCTGAATCTTATCCGAAGTTTCCTGAACCAACTCCGGTCCGATCAACTGCCTATCACCAGTCTCCTCCCAACATAAAGGAGATCTGCAGGGCCTACCATACAACGCCTCGAATGGAGCCATTCCAATACTAGCATGAAAGCTGTTGTTGTATGCGAACTCCACAAGAGGTAAATGACGCTCCCAATCATCCTTCCAATCCAGAACACACGCTCTCAACATGTCCTCGAGCGTCTGGATAGTCCTCTCGGACTGTCCATCGGTCTGGGGATGAAACGCCGAACTGAGCTTAAGCTCCGAACCTAACGCATCCTGAAGACCCTTCCACAATCTCGAAGTAAATCTCGGATCTCGATCCGAAATGATCGACTTCGGCACACCATGCAATCTAACGATACCGCTAACATACAATCTAGCTAAGCTCTCTACTGACTGCTTCTTCTTCATAGGCAAGAAATGAGCAGTCTTCGAGAATCTATCTACAACTACCCAAATCGAGTCATTGCCCCTTCTAGATCGAGGCAAACCCGATACGAAATCCATAGTGACAGCTTCCCACTTCCATACGGGGATATCCATCCTCTGCATAAGGCCGGATGGTCGCTGCCGCTCGGCTTTCACCTGCTGACATACTAGACATCTAGACACATAATCCGCAACATCCTTCTTCATGCCGGACCACCAAAATGATCTCTTCAGGTCTTGATACATCTTAGTGTTACCCGGATGAATAGAAATCGCGATCTATGAGCCTCCGCTAACACATGCTCACGGACATCTACTACATCGGGGACACAAACGCGGTGCTGAAATCTAATCACACCGTCCTCATCACGAGCAATGCCCGCCTTACCCACTAACTCTAACAATCTAGGATCGGCTTTCTGCTGCTCAATCACCTCATCCAAGACTGAGGATCTAAGGGATAGCTGAGCTACAAAAGCCTGACACAACGATGGCTCTAACTCGGTCATAGAGCACGCTGCATCCTCCAACATCTTCCAATCCTGCTGGAGCGAAGACCTCTTCCTACTAAGAGCATCCGCTACGACGTTCGCCTTTCCAGGATGATACTGAAGGTCGAAGTCATAGTCCTTCAAGAACTCAATCCATCTTCTCTGCCTCAGGTTTAATTCCTTTTGGGAGAAAAGATACCTCAAGCTCTTGTGGTCGGTAAACACCTCAAATCTGACACCATAAAGATAGTGCCTCCAGATCTTTAGTGCATGAACCACAGCTGCTAGCTCTAAATCATGAGTCGGATAGTTCCTCTCATGCTCCTTCAACTGACGAGAAGCATAAGCTACTACCCTCTCTTGCTGCATGAGCACACAGCCTAAACCAATCTGAGATGCATCCGTATAAATGGCAAAGCCTTCTAGACCACTGGGCAATACCAATACCGGAGCAGAAGTAAGCTTAGCCTTCAATAGCTGAAAGCTGCGCTCACATGCCTCAGACCATACAAACTTCTCACCCTTTCTGGTCAGCTTTGTCATAGGGGCGGCGATGGATGAGAAACCCTCAATGAATCGCCGATAGTAACCAGCTAACCCAAGGAAACTACGAATCTCCGAAGGAGTCTTGGGAACATCCCAATCCATAACTGCCTGGATCTTTGCTGGATCAACAGCTACACCAGCGCCGGAGATAACATGCCCGAGAAAGTGAACCTCGCGCAACCAGAACTCGCACTTGCTGTACTTTGCATACAGTTTGTGCTCACGGAGAACCTCTAAGACTAACCTCAAATGCTGACGATGTGTGGCCTCATCCGGAGAATAGACCAACACGTCATCAATAAACACAACAACAAAGCTATCTAAATACGGACTAAACACCCGGTTCATGAGATCCATGAACGCTGCAGGGGCGTTGGTCAATCCGAAAGGAAGAACCAAAAACTCATAATGTCCATAACGGGTTCTAAATGCCGTCTTGGACACATCCTCACTCCTAATCTTCAACTGATGATAACCAGATCGCAAGTCAATCTTGGAAAAGACTGATGCCTCTCGCAACTGGTCAAACAGATCATCAATCCGAGGTAAGGGATACCTGTTCTTCACCGTCACCTGGTTTAGCTTCCTATAATCGATGCACAACCGAAGTGACCCGTCTTTCTTCTTGACGAATAATACAGGTGCGCCCCAAGGGGAAACACTGGGGCGAATAAATCCCTTATCGAGCAATTCTTGCAATTGCTTCCTCAACTCGGCTAATTCTGCAGGGGCCATCCGATATGGGGCCTTCGAGATAGGAGAGGTGCCTGGAAGCAACTCTATAGTGAACTCTATCTCCCTATCCGGTGGCAATCCAGACAAGTCATCGGGAAAGACATCTGGAAAGTCCTGCACCACATCGATCTCTGCAAGAGTCAGTGACGAACCAGCATCGGGTACTAGCATAACGCTGGCAAGAAATGCGTCACAACCCTTGTTCACCATGCGCATCGCCTTCATGGCAGAGATGACTAACTTTCCCGCTAAGTTCTTTGGCAAGGGATGAGAGAACTCGTCCTCGCCAGGAATGCGGAAAACAATCTTCTTCCTACGACAATCCACTAACGCATAGTGCTCCTCTAGCCAATCCAGACCAAGGATACAATCATATCCTTCATCTTTAGCAAGAAGAAACACCCATCTAGGAACCTATCCTCAATGCACACAGGTAACGACGGAATGCACTTCCTAGTCGATACCGTACCCGCAGGGGTGTGCACAGACAAGGGAACCTCTAACTCCTCAGACTCTATGCCTGACTCTAGGGCTAACTGCCTAGCGAACCGCTCGGAAATGAACGAGTGAGTAGCACCCGTATCAAACAAAACCCGAGCGTGCACACCGAAAAGTAAAACTGTACCTTCGGTGACATGCTCCGCCTGCTCGGCGTCCTCACGAGCTAACGCAAACACTCGAGCTGGGGCTCGAGGCCTTCCTGGTCGTCCTGTAGCTGGCGCGGCTGCCGCTACTGCTGGTACTGGCGCTCCTCGCTGAGCTTCCTGCTGAAGTCTTGGGCAATCCTTGATCTTGTGGTCGCTGCTCCCACACTTTAGGCATCTACCCGCTATTAACCAACACTCCGAACCTCCATGGGTCTTCCCACAATGGGGACACTCCTTCTTCGCACCGGGGGAACGTACAGAGGGTACCTGATAGTTGCTGACTGCCACTTGTTTCTGCGGTGTCTGGTACACCGTCTTCCTCTTGTCTTGCCGCTGGAAAGTCGCTGCCGGCCTCTTCTGCGAAGCCTTCTTCTCCTCTAGATACTGCTCCATTTCTCCCTCCTGTCTGCAGGCTGCGCTGAGGGCCTCGTCTAGCGTGCGGTGGTCGAACGCCACGAGCCTCGTCCTCAGTGATGGTTTGAGACCCATCACGAATTCTTGGTCTTCCTGCGCTCATCCTCTACTATGTGCGGTGCATATTTAGAGAGTTCAGAAAACCTTGCCTCGTATTCTAGGACGGTCATCGATCCTTGCGTCAGGGAAAGGAATTCTTGCTCCATCTTGTCCTGGATGTGCTCTGGGACGAACTTGGCTCGGAAGAGCCTCACGAACGCGTCCCACGCCACATCTACTGCTCCGTCCTCGAAGCGCGTACGCAGTAGGGAGGACCACCATACATCAGCTCTCTCCTGCAACACACCTTCATAAGCTCTAACTAACAATAACAACCAACATTCAAGCATAAACTAAAGCATACCTGTAGCATGTAGGTGGCTAAGGTCACCTTGTCCTCGTCAGGACACCTGATAGCTCGGAAGATTTTCTCGATCTCCCTCATCCAGCTTTCTGCCAAAAGCGGATCACTCTCCCCCTTAAAAGAGGGTGGGGTCATCCTCTTGAATCGCTCCATGATGGAAGGTCCACCATGGTCCTGAGCTGGGGCCTGAGCCTGCTACATTAAACAACAAGCAATATACAATAAACACAATATTATACAATTCAAATAGCAGACTACTTAGTTGTTTATCATTTTACCTGGGCCTCCAACTGGGCCTGGAGTGCTGCCTGAGTGTGTGCCTGGGTCTGCATGGCTTGCACCAGACCTTGCATGAACACTCCATAATCCACAGGCGGCGGTGGGGGAAGCACAGGACCCTGTGGGGCCGGGGCCTGCTGCTCCGCCCGCTCCTCACGCCTCTGCTCGTCGTCGCGAGCTGGCGCACCTCCACGTCGTCCACGGGAAGCCATGGCTGTAATAAAATTTCAGCCACCATTAGAGCTAGGTTACTAAGTTTTCTAACCATTTTCTTATCTATTTTTCACTTCTTATTAGTGTTTTCTACACATGTGGACATACTTAGCATGCAATGGGGATGATGACTTAGTATATTCATGTGTAATCTCAACCGGTCGCTCTGATACCAATCTCTGTGACGGCCCTCGTTACACCGGTACGGTTATACCAACCCACGTCGGTATAGCGAGAGTCCTCACAGTGGGACATTTACCCAACGATACAAACAGCTGAGATACACGCGAATATAAATAACAGAGTAGCGGAAGTAAAAGAGAACTATCTCCATTCATTCATCATCCACATTAAACATACATGCAGTTTACAATTTGCAAAAAGGAACTAAAATTCACATGATTTAATTTGCTGAAATAGAATACAAATGTCCACATATTACATTCTTTTAATGATAATTCTAATACAATGTCCAAGTACATACTAAGAAGTACACAATCACAAGATCTCAAAAACTGGCTAGTCTCCACGCTCGGAGTCCGTCTCCGCTGCCTCCTCCGAGGGTACTGTGTCACCAACTATACCTGTACGCCGAAGCAAGGAGTGAGTCCAGGGACTCAGCAAGTAACACTATGCATGATATACACGTACAAGTCCTAGTGGTTTCTACAAGCACATTACACTTTACAACACATAGCATGCTAGTCCATTTAAGTTTTCAACCTATCATGAAGGTTCTACAATTTTATACATAACGCATGCTTTCAGATTTCAAAAATAACATTCACCTATCACATGGTCTCTATTCAATTCACTCATGGGACTTTAATCAAAACGTGAGAGCTATTGACATGAACAATTTACATACATGAACGGGGAACATAATTAGCATGGATTCCACATGTTCTTAAGTACATACATAACTTTTTATCATACTTTAGGTTGCTGGTTTCACATGGTTCAATGACTATAAACCTACACATGAAAGCTACAACGTTGCTTAAACATAACACATGAACAATCCATCATGCCATTTTACTCACATACTCATTTGTTGTCCCTAACATGGATTCTAAACACTTTTGCACACATAAACATGAGAATAATGACATGCATTTTCTGAATTCACTTGGTTTCAGATTTAGTTTCACATGGTTTCTATAACACATTTACATATCTAAGATTTCACATTTTTCTTTACACTAGGTTCCTCTTTTCACATGTTTACACTTTACACATACACATTCACATATCACTTACACATTTACACATGGTCACATACACTTTACACATTACACTTTACACTATTTTAGTGCCGTGACACATAGTCCAAACCACCAAAGAAGGACACAAACACATCACATCACATAGACGCCATCTAGGCAATACAATGGCGACTCTTGGACTGCGCAGACCGGGAGAACAAGTCTCCACCCTAACCAGTGGTACTTGTCCACCTCCAGGATTTCCCCCTAATGCCCTTAGGGTCACTTAACACAATGAACTTTCTCAGGGGGACTTTTCCCTGATACGGCTCCACTGCCTTCTCGGAAGCAGTATCACATTGGCACAGTTTACACTTTTACACATTTACCGTTTTACACATGGTTTTACACTTGACACTCTTCATTTCATTCACACTTCTTACTCACATGAACACCTCTGTTTTCCTAACATGGTACTACAGAGTTTTCAGGATTCAACACATAGTAAACACACCAATCATGCTGGGTTTAGACAAAATCTAATCACGTTTCGATCATATGTACGAATTATTCATAATTCACATGAAAACACATAACTTTTTATTTACTGTTCCAATTAACCTGAAATTTTAACCACATGCTGTTTTCGGGTTCAAAATCATACCCTCAATTTTTCAGATTTTTCTGAGCTAAATAGGATTTACAGAAAATCAAACACCTAATTAGCACATTATTCACAATTTACGTTAACATGGAATTTACACATCATGCAATTTACCACTTGCTGTTTAGCCATAAGCTACCAACATTTGCATGAAATTAGAGTACAACATTTCCCTAATTCATACATCTATGGATTTAACACTACGAATCATTTTTACATACTTCTATTCTATCGAACCGAAACTATTAACAAATTGCACAATCATGGATAAGTTTCCTAAATTTGCAAACACACATGCTGACCCACAATCTTCATGATTAGACCGAAATCAAGGCATTCAACTCACTGTAGTCATGGAACATGGGTTTGCAAAATTATCTACAAGTCATGCTCACAAGATTAAAGACACCATTTTTCCACATTCACCATCACACCACATTCATTCACAACCACAATGCACAATATACATAGCTTATAGGAATACCATATATCCTCATCACGGAAATCATAACGAAATTAACGTATAAGAGGGACAGAACAGCTCACTGTTCTGTCCTGACGAACTAGACGGCGGTCTCTGGCCGCTGACTCAGAGTCAGCGGCATGGTCGATGGACGCCAAGGAAGAACTGGGCGTCCAGGGACCTTGCCGTTTACTCAGGTCTGTGCAGAAACACAGACCCGAGCTCTGAAATTCGGGTGAAATGGAGGGTCTAGGACTCGAGGAAAATTTCACAAAAATCATAAAAACCTCCTAGACTCATACGGGGACACCATAGATAGGTCACTTGCCTTTCAAAATTTCTTCTAAGGGATTTAGAGGCTTGGTGAAGACCTCCTTGGGCAGTCCCAAGAAGTTGCAGAACCTTCCTCTAGATCGCCTTCCTCCGGGTTCCTGGTTGATCTCCTCGCCGAGGGGATGATGGGGAGGCCTTCCCCTATGCTTCAGCTTCCTCCTTGATGCAGAAGATCTTCAAATGAACCTCCAAGGGGTCGGATTTGGGGGTTAAAAAGGGGTTTTTCTCACAAAAAGCTCTAGGGTTTTTCTCTCCTCTTCTCTCCTCTTGCAAGGGTGAAATGAGAAGTGGGGAGAGGCCATTTCGGGTTCAGCATGTAGGAGAGGCCCTCACCCACTCACCATGCCGATTAGACAGCCTTAGAGCCGTTGGGGGACATCCCCCCAATGGTTGCCATGCCTTGTTTCAGAAGACAGCAGCTCTGCTGCGCATGCAGGCCAGAGAAGTTGGCGTCCAGATCGCTGGACGCCGGAATTAGGGTTGGCGTCCAGGGCTGGACGCTAACACCACCTCAACGGCCTGGGGATTGACGCCAATAGGGCCTTCGGCCAGAACCCTAATTTATGCAGAACCAAGCATACCAAGCTTCTATACATGCAATAAGTACATGGTATTATATTCACACTATCATCATGCAATACACACACTATTTACGTTTAATATAAACACATGTACACATATTTATACTATTTTAATATCCACGTAAATACGTACATACATACTCAACACAATATACACACATAAATACGAAAAATACGACGGAAATTCGAGGGTCTTACATGAAGCTTGGTCCAGCCTCCTCCCACGAATTCCTCTCCTCCCTGGCCTCCTCTCCTCGTCCAGCAAGCCCCAACAACGTGTTAGGGCCGGCCACGGAGAGTTTAGAGAGTATTTATGCTTATTGGGTTTTTATTTCCTAATAGAACTCTAATTCCTATTAAATTTCGAGATTTATTATATCTATCCTCCTCCTAAGTTTTCCACCTCCTATTTGGGTTAGGTTGGGATGCAATTTCGTGGCCAACCTATTATGGTAGGGTTAGGAATCCAATTCCAACCCAAATTACAATTTTTTAATGCTTTAATACCCATTTTCTATTTAGGTAATATTTAAGTTATGAATTTAGAATATTTTCCTATTATTCCTCTTTTAAAAATTCTTATTTTGGCCCAATAAATTTTAGAGGGTCTATTTAACAAAGTCCACTACTTCTTTTCTTTTAATGGGTTTTAATTAATTCCCTTTTCTTTGATTTTCCAATTGATTTAATTTTTTATATTATTAAATTTTTATTTTTCGAAAAATTCAGGTTGCTACATCCTCTCCCTCTTAAAAGAATTTGGTCCCCAAATTGATATGATCATAATGGAGAGAATGTCTTACCGAAAAGATTGGGGTAGTTCCGTCTGATGATTCCTTCAGGTTCCCATGTGGCTTCTTCCACTCCACAATTATTCCATAGGACTTTAACCACATGGATGGGACGGTTCATAAGTTGCTAAACCTTCCGTTCCAGTATCTTGATTGGCTTCTCTTCGTATGTCATGTCCTTGTTCAACACCAACTTCTCATGGTGAATGATATGCGTAGGATCATATACATATTTCCTAAGCAAGGAGACATGGAACACGTTATGTACACATGCCAAATTTGGTTGCAACGCCAGCCAGTAAGCAACCTCTCCAACCCTTTCGAGCACCTCAAAAGGACCGATGAATCTAGGACTGAGCTTTCCTTTTACACCAAATCTTTGGGTACCTCGAGTAGGTGACACTTTTAAGAGTACATGATGATCAACTTGAAATTCTAAATCTCGCCTTCTCCTGTCAGTATAGCTCTTCTGTCTGGACTGTGCAATCTTGAGCCGATCACGAATCACCTATATATCCTTGGTTGTATTTTCTACCATGTCTGGGCCTAGCCATTGCTGTTCTCCAACTTCATTCCAGCATGCAGGAGATCTACAGTTACTACCATAGAGTGCTTCAAACGATGCCATCTTAATACTCACCTTTTAAGTGTTGTTATAGGCGAACTCTATTAGAGGTAGGTGCTCATTCCAGTAACCTTGGAAGTCTATAATGTAGGCTCTCAACATGTCTTCAACAATTTGGTTGGTTCTTTCAGTCTGCCCATCAGTTTGTGGGTGGAATGCGGTACTAAAGTTGAGCTTAGTACCAAGTGCACTTTGCAGTCCTTTCCAGAAGTGGGACGTCAATCTCGGATCCCGATCCGAGACAATAGATGATGGAACTCCGTACAATTTTACTATCTACTTGACATATAAGGTAGCTAGTACCTCCACCGACCACTTACTCTTTATAGGGAAGAAGTGAGCGGATTTGATTAATCGGTTGACAATGACCCATGATGAAGCCCATGCTAATGCTTTCCCATTTCCACTCCGGGATATCTAGTGGTCTAAGCACATCAGCAGGAAGCATGTGTTTCGCCTTTACTTGTTGACAAGTAAGGCAATGAGCGGCATGCTCGGCTACCTCTCTTTTCATGTTCGGCCACCAAAACGTACTTTTCATGTCTTGGTACATTTTGGTACCTCCAAGATGAATAGTGTAGTTTGTCTTGTGAGCTTCATCCATTAATTTCCTCTTCAATTCTTCATTGTCGGGGATGCATGTCCTCTCTTGGAACACCAGCCTTCCATCCTCGGTCATAGCAAAATTAGGTCTTTCAGCTAAGGCTTCCTTGATGCGAACCTAGAATGGATCGCTGTCTTGTTGAGCTTCAAATTCTTCCAGCATGTCAGATTGAATTTTGATGTTGGCAACCAAGACTTGATCATCCCTATGTTCAATATTCAAGTCTAACCTTGCGAATTGTTCTAGTAGTTGCATCTTGCCAAGGACTAGACTTGAAACAGATGCCATCGGCTTTCTACTAAGAGCATCAGCCACAATATTTCCCTTGCCTGGATGGTATTGGATCTTGAAGTTGAAATCCGTTAGGTATTCTAACTATCTTCTCTGTCTCATGTTGAGTTCCTTCTGGCAGAATAAATACTTCAAGCTCTTGTGGTCTGGGTAGACAGTGAATTGCTCTCCATACAAATAATGTCTCCAGATTTTTAAGGCGAAGACCACGACAGCCAACTCTAAATCATGCACATGGTAGTTGACTTCATGCGTCTTCAGTTGTCTTGAAGAATAGGCAATGACCTTCTCCTTTTGCATCAATACACAACCTAGCCCAATTCCTGAGGCATCGGTATAGATAGAGAAACCTTCTCCCTCTATTGGATGTTGAGGTAAGACAGTCTTTTAGAGTCTGAAAACTCTTCCCACATTCATTACTCCATGAGTAGGGATTCTCCTTTCGTGTTAGACGCGTGAGAGGAATGACGATCTTTGAGAAGTCCTTTATGAACTGCCTATAGTAGCCAGCCAGTCCTAAGAAGCTTCTGATTTCTATGACATTGGTTGGTCTCTCCCAATTGAGTACAGCTTTGACTTTGGAGGGATCAATGGAGATGTCCTCCTTTGAGATGACATGGCCAAAGAAGGACACTTCTTCGAGCCAGAATTCACACTTGCTCAGCTTTGCGTACAGTTTGTTGTTTCAGAAGACTTGTAGTGCTACCTTCAAATGTTCTTCATGTTCTTCTTTGGTCTTTGAATATATAAGGATATCGTCGATGAAGACGACCACGAACTTGTCAAGCTATGGCCGATATATGTTGTTCGTGAGTTACATAAAGTCTGCAGGAGCATTGGTTAGACCAAAAGGCATAACGATGAATTCATAGTGTCCATACCTGCTCCTGAAAGCCGTTTTGAAGATATCGTCATCCTTGATCCTCATTTGGTGATATCCAGATCGAAGGTCAATCTTGGAGAAATATTGAGCTACAGATATTTGGTCAAAAAGTTCATCTACTCGAGGCAATGGATACTTATTCTTGATGGTCAGCTGATTGAGTTGACGATAGTCGATGCATAGCCTCATCGATCCATCTTTCTTCTTAACGAATAGCACAGGTGCTCCCCATAGGGAAGTACTTGGTCTGATGAACCCCTTCCCTAATAACTCCATCAGTTGCACCTTCAATTCATTTAGCTCGGCGGGTGACATTCGGTACGGTTGTCGTGATACCGGGGCAACTCTAGGGATCAACTCTATGGCGAAGTTGACATCTCGTTATGGGGGAATTCCTGGAAGATCTTCGGGGAACACATCTGGGAAATCCTGGACTATGTGGATGCCTTCTATCTTAGAACCCTTCTTTTCAACTACTACAGCCGCAAGGAAAGCAATGCAACCTTTCCTTATCATATTGTGAGCCTTTATGGCAGAGACTAGAGACATCCGTCTCTTATGTCTAATCTCAGTGAATGACAACTTACGGAAATCACTAAAAGTAACTTTCCCTTTCTTACAATCGACACTTGCCCCATAAGTGGACAACCAGTCGGCTCCTAAAATGACATCATAGACTTCCAAGGGCATACACACCAGGTCGGCTTTTAGGTTATGGTCTCTGATCATTACATCGGCAGATGGAAACTATTTGTTTAATTTCTCCTTCTCTCCCAGTGGTGTTGTGACAGAAAATTCACATCCCATGGATATAGGTTTAGCATTCAGAGCATCAGCAAAATTTTGAGATATGAATGAATGAGTTGCTCCAGTATCAAATAAAACAAATGTCGATAAGGAGAAAACTTGTAGGGTACCTTCTACCACGCCACCTTCCTCAGTGGGCTCTTCATCATGCAAGGCTTGCAGTCTGCCCTGTTTCTTAGGCGCATTAGGGCGCCTTTCATTTTCCTTCAGTAGCGGGCACTCGGGGATGTGGTGCTCGCGGCTGCCACAGCTCAGACATGCGCCGACTTTCCTCCAGCATTTATCTGCTATATGACCTGGCTTGTCACAGTGCTTGCAGTTGCTTTTCGCTGGAGTGTTGGGGATAATAGCTTTGGGTTTCCTTTCTTGGCTGGGTCCCTCCGTGATGTTGAAGGGACGCTTCTTGCCGTTGGTCGGCTTAGCAGGTGATGGACCAGATGTCATTTCCTTCTTCACGAACTTCCCTTTGATACAATCAGTGAAGTCTGTAGCATCTTCTAGCAGTTGGGATTTCTTTACCATCTCGGCATAGGTCTGGATGTCGAGAAGTGCTAGTTGAGTGATGTATTGTGGCCTAAGGCTGTTGAGAAAGCGCTTAGCCTTCAGCCTTTCAGTATTCACCAGGTGTTCAGCATAACATGCCAGTCTTGAAAACTGGGCTTCATACTCAGGCACAGTCATGCTCCTCTGTTTTCAAAGCAGCAAACTCCTCAGCCTTCTTCTCTTGGACACACTCCGAGAAATACTTGGAGTTAAAGGCTTCCTTGAATTTAGCCCAAGTGAATTGACCATTAGCCCTGGTCGCATCGACTGACTCCCACCAAGCATGGGCGTCCTTCTCCAGTTGGAATGTAGTTAGTAGCAGCTTATCCCCCGCTACGCATTACATAACATGGAAAATTCTTTCCGTCTCCTTTAGCCAGTGTTCATCCTCATCCGGATCTGTGGATCCACTAAACCTAGGTGGGTTCAAACTCCTGAAGTTACGATGCAGCTCGCCTGCAACACCGCGATTTCCACCACCTTGGGTAGCTTGCATAATTGCACAAGTAAGTTCTTGGATGGTTTGTTGCATGCCCCTCATTTGAGCATGTTCGGTAGTCATCTTGGTTGCTTAGTTCCTACAAAAGTAACTTGTTGTTATGATTTTGATGTAAAATTTAATTCGTGCGTATGTGAGTTCATTTTAGCTAGTTACCTATGGTTCTAACCACATCTCACATGGGTAGGATAATTGACTCCAGTCGAGGCTCGTCATCCTAGATCATCCTATACTTAAGAATAACCTAGGCTCTGATACCACAAAACTATCACGCCCCGACGCGGAATATCGGAACGCGAGATAGTTGCAAGTAAAATAGGTGCAGAGCGAGTACTAGACAGCAAACCATTGGACAAGAATAAATACTAAAGTAAATTCATCTCATTAATAATTTCCAATGTCTAGTTACAACCACTAATATCAGAGCCATTCTATAGGGCCCAATTACATTGAATAAAAGCAAAAGTCTAAACTCAAACTCTAACAACTACTAAGACGCTAGGATATGCTTGACTTCACTCTTGGTCGTTCCCATCCTCTTGAGTTTAAGTCTCATCCTCGGTCTCACCTGAGAACACATAACCAAAAACATAGGGTGAGCGATAACGCCCAGTAGGACTTAAATCTCAGGATCAAGCATGCATTAAATGATTAATGTATTAAAAAGGCATAGTAACTAGTGATAGAGCAAGAGAGGCAAGTAATGTGAGAGATAGCATGATAGCATGTGATTGAAATAGCACAAGTTTTCAAATAAAGTACAAGCGTCGAATATAGCACAAGTAGCAGGATGGCCATAGCACAAATAGCACAAAGTATATCAATAGCACAACGAGAATAGCATAGCACTTTGTTGTCAATAAACAATGAGAGAGTATAGCACTTTTGATTGTCATTTAGATAGTCGAGATAGATAGCACTCGAATGTAATGCCAAACACTCTAATCATTTAACTCCCGCGAGCAAATAGAACTTTTGGGCGCACATCCCAGGACCAGACCGGGCCCTTTATATATTTCCAGGTATTGGTTATATTGTTTATCTTTACACAATCAGTCAATGGCCAATATAGAGTACTAAGAAATAGATGAGAGTTGTCGCGCCCCAACGCGGAATATCGGAGCGCGAAGGCAGTTGCAAGAAAAGGTATAGAGCAAATACTAGACATCAAACCATTGCACATTGAATAATACTAAATCAAAACTTTCTCATTAATAACTTCTCAAATGTCTAGCTACAACCACTAATATCAGAGCCAATCTATAGGACCCAATTACATTTCAATAAAAGGAAATAACTAACTACAACTCTAAGATATCATAATGACTCGAGGGTACTCCTGGCTTCACTCTTGGTCATTCCCTTCCTCGTGAGTGTAGGTGTCATCCTCGGTCTCACCTGAGAACACAACATCAAAAACGTAGGGTGAGCGATAACGCCCAGTAGGACTTAAATCTCAGGCTCAAGTAGGCTTTAAATAATTAATGCATTTAATGGCAGAGTATCTAAAGATAGCAGGTACAAGAGAGTCAAAATATAGCAAGAGATAGCACAATCGCACGAGAGCGAGTATAGTTTCCAAAAAGAGCATAAGTATCGAGTATAGCACGAATAGCAAGATGGCCATAGCACAAGTATAACGATAGCACGACGAGTATAGCACTTGTTTGTCATTCTAGACAACGAGAGAGTATAGCACGTTTTGTGTTTTTGATTGTCATATAGATAGTCGAGATAGATAGCACTTGAGTGTAATGCCAAACACTCTGATCATTTAACTCCCATGGGCACTAGTACTTTCGGGCGCACATCCCAGGACCAGATCGGGCCCTTTATATATTGCCAGGCATTGGTTATATTGTTTATCTTTAGACAATCAGTCAATGGCCAATATAGAGTACCAAGAAGTAGATGAGAGCACTAGATGAATAGATGAGAAAGTAGAGTGAACGTGAATAGACGAGCGAGTAAAGTACATATGACAGCTAGGGGTCATTACACGTAATGCGACGAGTAACAGGCGATAGTAACAGTTGCACAACACGAGCACGTGGTGTTGGCAGTCAGGTGGAACTCACGATCTTTCCGCTGACCATGTTATGCACAAGTCCAGAGGTCCGACGTGATTCAAGGTAAGAGCGAACTTCTAATAGCCGTTTGGATCATATCGATCCCTAAAGGTGTAATGGGTGTTAGGGTACAACCGGCTCGTCGACCATGTGGGAATCCATGATCAGAGGAGACTTACGGAGGCCTTGTGCAAGAGTTCACTAGTCCGGCGAAAGGAATATCCGACGGAGAGTTCACCACAAGCCAAGTAAGGTGGGTATATAAAACGGGTGCTCGACGTTCTAGAGGAATTCTAGGACAGTGGAGCGTCAATATCGGTATATAAACAACGCAAGAAAACGGATGCAAGTCCTTTAAAATAGGGCAGTTAATATCCTTTATTGCAATACATTATGAGATATTTTCTGTAAGATTTCAGCCATAAATGGATGGTTCAAGTGTGTGCAAGTGCAAGAGAAATCATAGATAGAAATAAGTCGTGAACATGTATTTTAAATCATTCAATATAGCATCCTTTTTAAGTAGGGTTTTTACTAGGGGTATAACGGTAAGAAGGCGTAAGGATTATTTAAAAAGTGACAAAAATATTTTATTTAATTTTTTATGGGTTTTTATTCAAAAACTTGTGAAGGCGACATACCCCTGTACTGATCGCGATAGGGTCAGGACAGAACGCAACAGGGTCTTGCACAGGTCGCGACAGGGCATGCAAATCGGGTACTGAGAACGCGACGGCTCACCGGTCGCCTTCTTGGTCGCGACAGGGAGGCTGTCGCAATCAGGCCCCAGAAAGCGACATGTCGAGGCGTCGCCTTCTGGTTGTCTGCGCCTGACTCTGACAGGAGTCAGACCAGACATTGGATTGCGGACCAGAATATTTAACTTTCGATACAGGGTCATTTAGAAAATCATAACTAATTGTATAGTCAACGAAAAATCATGAAATCAGTTGCAAATTAAACTAGACATGTAAGGGTACCTCCAATAAATAGGGATTCGAGATAGAACATGGTTTGAACATGGTTTGAGAACAAACAAGAACGAGTAACACAGAACCAAACACAAAGAGCAAGATGGATTTAATTCGGGCAACATGCTCAATGAAATTTAGGCTTTTTAGGGGCAAATGATCCCTAACAACATGAAGTATCTACAGTAAAACTTTCGTAGCATGGGATCAAGTATACATAGAGATTTGAATTAAACATGACATCTCGGGGTTATCCTGTTTGCAGTTCTTCAAAAATTAAGAACAAAAGATAGGATGGACGGAAAAATATGAAACTTGGGGGTTTCATTCAAGAGGGTAGGAAGAACCTACAGAAAAAGTTTCATGGTTTATGCTTGTGAGAATGCCTACCTTTGGATTTATTTGTCTTCTAGAGCTAGAACTTGAAGAACAAGGGAAGAAGCTTCAAGCTCTTCCTCTCTCCACAAAATCCTCTCCTCCTTAGCCTCTTCTCCACATCCAACAACTCTTGGCAACGAGCTAGGGTTGCCCAAGGGAGTTTAAGTGGTGTATTTATGCAAATATGTGTTTCTATTCCTACTACTACTCTAATTCCTCTTAAATTCCGAATTTCCTAACTCTAACCTTCCTTCCTTGCTTTCCAATCCCTATTTAGGCTAGGAAGAGATCTAAATTCGTGTTAAACCATATAGGGTAGGTTTAGGAATCCAATTCCAACTCTAACTTCCTATTTAATGCATTAAATACCCCTTTTCTATTTAGGTAATAATTTAGTTACGAATTTAGGGTATTTTCCTATTATTCTCCCTTTGTAAATTCATATTTTGACCCAATAAATTCTAGAAGATCCATTAAGCAAAGCCCATTACTCTTTTCCATTTAATGGGTTTTATTTAATGCTCTATTTAAATATCCATGTAGCTAGGTTTTAAATTTTAAATTTTCATTTTTCGCAAAAATTCAGGTTGCTACAAGAGTACTAGATGAATAGGCGAGATAGTAGAGAGAGTGTGAATAGACGAGCGAGTTGAGTATAGATGAGAACTACAGGTCAATGCACATGAAATATCGAGTAAATGGCGATAGTAACAGCTGCACAACACGCGCGATTGGTGTTGACAGTTAGGTGGAATTCACTATCCTTCCACTAGCCATGTTAAGCACAAGTCCAAGGGTCCGGAATGATTCAAGATAAGAGCGAGAGCAACTAAAGCCGTTTGGATCTTACTGATCCCTAAAGGGTAACATAAGTGTTAGGGTACAACCAGCTCATCGACCATGTGGGAATCCATGGACAGAGGAGACTTATGGAGGCCTTGAACAAGGATTCACTAGTCCGGCAGAAGGAGTATGTGACGGAGAGTTCGTCCAAGTCAAGAGAAAGTATGTATATAGAAATAAGTGCCCGACGTTCTATAGGAATTCTAGAATAGTGGAGCGTCGGTAATGGTATTCTAAAAACATTGCGAGAAAACGAAGACAAGTTCATTTTAAATATGGCAATTTTAAATATATAATTGAAATAAATTACCAGATGTATTATGAAATATTTTCATGCCCAGTTACACCATATAGGAGGGTTCAAGTGTGTGTATGTGTAAAAGAAATCATAGATAGAAAGAGGTCATGTGCATGTCTTTTAAATCATTCAACACATGTTGATTTGTAACCACTTAATTTACTGCATTGGTGACTATTAACAAGGGTATAGGCACTGTAGAAAGTTAGAGCATCATAAATCATCGGTTTTCATTCAAAACCCCTTGATCGCGACGTACCCCTGTAAAGGTCGCGACAGGGTCAAATGAGAATGCGACAGGGCCTTACAGGGAACGCGACAGGTCGGTCAGGTCAGAAAGCCAGATCGCGACGGTGTGGCCTGTCGCATTTAGAAAGTGACAAGTATTGTGTCACGATGGGCCCTGAGAATGCGGCCTATCGGGCCATCACGTTCTCCGGTCTTGCGCCTGAGTCTGAGTGGGAAAAGGATAGTGCATGGGATTGCGGTCCAGGTTTCTATATTTTGACACAGGGTTGTTTAAATATTAAGCACAAATCGCACAGACAATGAAAATTCACGAAACTAGTTTAACCGACTCTAGACATGCAATAGTATTCACAGTAAATAGGAATTTCAAAGTGGACATGGTCTCGGCATTATTCAATCAAGTGAACATAAAACTGTGTACAATAGATATGAAGGAATTAATTTGAGCAGAAGGATGGATGAAAATTAGGGCTTTCAGGGGCAAAAGATTCCTGATGTCGATCAATATCACCAGTAAAAATTTCATACCATGGTGTTAAGTATACATGGAGATATGAATTAAACATGATGAATCGGGGTCATGGTGATGTCTGAACTTCAAATATCAAAATCAAGAGATTGGCTCGATGGAAAATTATGAAACGAGAGGGGTTTTGTTCCTGATGCATGGAACAATCTACAGACAAAATTAATTAGGTTTTGCTCATGAGAACGCCTACCTTTGACTCGTTTGATCTTCTAGGGTTAGAACTTGAAGAACTCGGGTTGAAGCTTGGTCCAGCCTCCTCCCCATGAATTCCTCTCGTCCTTGGCCTCCTCTCCTCATCCAGCAAGCCCTAGCAATGTGTTCGGGCCGGCCTTGGAGAGTTTAGAGAGTATTTATGCTTGTTGGGTTTCTATTTCCTAATAGAACTCTAATTCCTATTAAATTCCTAGATTTCCTATTTCTATCCTCCTTCTAAACTTTCCACCTCCTATTTGGGTTAGGTTGGGATGCAATTTCGTGACCAATCTATTAGGGTAGGGTTAGGAATCCAATTCCAACCCAAATTACTATTTTTTAATGCTTTAATACCCATTTTCTATTTAGGTAACATTTAAGTTACGAATCTACAATATTTTCCTATTATTCCTCTTTTAAAAATTCCTATTTTGGCCCAATAAATTTTAGAGGGTCCATTTAACAAAGTCCACTACTTCTTTTCTTTTAATGGGTTTTAATTAATTCCCTTTATTATTTTCCAATTGATTTAATTTTTAATATTATTAAATTTTTATTTTTCAAAAAATTCATGTTGCTACGATTAACCTTCTTTTCGAGATTATGACTCACTTTAAGAAGATTTAAACTGATATAGATCAAATTTAAACATCGATATGTGTGTAGGATGTGCTTAGGAAATTAGCAGTATCACAAGTGTGTGAACAAGTGATCGTGCCTAGCATACATCTAACGTAAGATCATGCAAACCATAGGACACGAGGATTTAAGGTGGTTCGGACTACACAACTCATGTATCCTACGTCCACCGTCCACACACACACACAGAAAAACTACTTATCAAGCGAGTTCAACCCAACAACAACACGCACATGATGTCTGAGGCAAACACGCTCTCAGAACAACCACACACACGTGGATTGAGAACAAGGAATGCTCAAACCAACAACACACACACAAGTGATGGAAAATAGAATGAAAGAAGAGTTTAGAGTTGAACAACAAATCCAAAGGTTGAACTCTTCAGGGTGTTTGTCCAGAAGAACTCCAAGCTCCACGTCGATGAAGATCAGATGATGGCGAAGCTTGAAGGTTGAGGACAAATCTACTTCAACTCCTCGTGCGAGACAGACCTCACTTTGAACAGCCTGGAGACTTGAAGCAAAGCAGTAGAGAAAGCCTTCTTTTTGTTCTTTTCTTAGGGTTTTGGTGTAGAGGCTTCTTACTTCGAAAATAGGTCGATATGATCTATATATAGTAGTGTTCAAGTCTTGAGAATCGTGAGAGAAGAGAACACCCTAACATAGATCACATGCCTGTCATATGTTGTGACTTAACCTGCTGTTGTCGACAAATGCCTTGTGGCTGTCAATAGGTACTGCTCCAAACTGGGTTCCAGACCCATGTTTCTGGTAGATGGACTGCGTTGTCGACAGGCGACCTATTGTTGTCGACAGGCTTAACTGATCTATCGACAGATGAACTTGGTCTGTCGATAGATACTGAATTTTCTTATCCTCCAGAAGCTTGTTTCCACACTGTCTTCACTGGCTGTCGATAGATGGCTTCAGGCCTGTTGACAGCTGAGCATTTCTTGTGTTTTTCTAGTTCTTTTGTGCTTGGATTTTGTTGCTTGTCTTGTGCTTTCATTCTCACCTACATAAAGGACATTCCAAATAAGATATCATGAAAGCATATATGGTCATAGAATTATTTCATTTGATCATGTCTTCTCATGTCTTCTCAACATCAATTCTGTCATTATCAAAAACATTTAGGCATTTAACCATCAAGCTAGTCATCATACAAAACATAACCCAACATAACACTACGTAGAATAGGAGGTCTAAACTTAGTATACATGAACTTTAGTAAGGTCTTAAGCTTTCGTATCTTGTCTTTTTTAATTTCCTTTCAATTTTTAGCTCAGAAAGAATACAATAATAAATTAATTAAATCTCACTTTTCAGTGCAAGAGATCACATTTGTCAGATGCAAGATCTCCTGATTACTCACTGGTTTAACTTTCATTATCTTATACAAAGTTGAAAATTTTGTTTTCCACTTTTTGACGCGAAACAAATCACTTTTTAGGTGAAATGGCCCGGTTACTCAGTGGTTTAAGAATTTGCATTGGTCTGTTTGTATCTTTTCAGATTGTTGTTCATTTTCTTTGGATGTTCTACAGGATTTTTTTTTCTTTGACCAGAAAAGTCATGGATATGAATGTAGAGAAATTATTCTTAACATGTGGTAAAAGTAAAGCTTAAACTTGCATATGTTAAATATTAATGTCACTCATGTGCCTATAAGTGTTTTGCAAATCATTTTAAAGATATTCAGTATTAATATAGCACAACTTTGATATGAAAATGAATTCTTGAGACTAAACTAAATGCACAATTAGTTTGTTTTAAATGTATTATGTCTCTCATGTGAAAATAGCACCGAGACTCAAAAATTCTGATCATTTGGGGCTCAAGATTGACAACCAGTGTCAAGAATTATGATACCAGATAAGAGAAAAATTGACAAAGAGCACAATTTCTGATATCAAATGACTCCACTTATCATGAATCTCCCCCTTTCAAGGTGAAGATGAAAATTATGAAGAAGGAAAAAGATAGTGAAGTGAGAGTAGAATCAACAAGAATATTTTATTGAATAACAATGCTCCCCCTCAACAATTGCATACTCACGCATAGTGAAAGTGTCCAGACAAGCCTGACTTGCCTTTCTTCAAATCACTATTTGATATACCAAGAATGCCAATGCAATGTGAGAAGTAGGAATTTATTTGCAATAGCAAGAAACCTTTTATTTGCAAAAAGGAGATGGAAGATATAAAATATGTCATTTCTAAATACAAATTTGAAGAAGTTATGTCGACACATGATCTTCAATGCATCGACACATGACATTGAAAACTCATTCAGAATGCAGTAGTAGGAACATTTTTTACACTTTTTCAAATTTACTCCCCCTTAACATGTGTATGGAATTCAACGAGTTTGCAAGCAATTCACATAAAATTATTCACTCAATTAGCATTATGCATAAAATGACTTTTGGTACTTGGCGAAGTATTTTACTCACGTATAATGATAGTTTTCAGACAAGCATAACTTATCCTTCCACATTTCACCAATTGATATACCAAGAAGTCACAGGGAGGTAACATGCACTGCAAATCATGGGTAAATTTATACAAGCAGGTTAATACAGTCGTGATACCCATTGCTAAGACAAACTATTGTTGGGGGCAGTAGCAAAACACACTCTTCATTGTTCAGATAAAAATCTAAAAAGTTATTCCAACTTAAGCAATTCAATTTTGAAATAATATGAGATTTTACCTGAACAATCTTCATTTCTTTTTCAAAGATTTTACCTGTGTTCTCCAACTTTTCTTGCCTTGCATAGCCATTGTCTTGATTCTAGATGGAAAGGTATGGCTACAAGGCTCATTAGCTTACTAATCAAGCTACCTTTAGGTCCCACTGTAGTACCCCGAAAAATTCATTAATTAAGAATTAAGGATAAATTGAAATTTATCAATTAATAAATTCAACTACTTAAAAAGGTACGCATTATTATCACATGCATAGAAATCCATATAAAAATTCCATAAAAATAATACTTATACTTTAAATAATATTCTCTAATGACCCATCATTTAATTTGGGCATAGAAAAACCATTTAGATCAAATTTAAGGAATTAGGTGACTTATTAGCATAATTAAGGAATAAGTCGGAGAACTCATTATTTTATGGGCCAAAGTGGATTATAAATGAAAATAAAAATGTGCATAGACTTTAAATAATATGGGTTGATAGCCCATTATGATAATTGGACCAATGAACAATTTTGGCCATGAATAGATACTCTAAATAAAAGGATAATTAAAACTCATAAAGTAAAGTAAGTAAATGAGTTGTACAATTAAGCACACGTACGTTATTGGGCCGAAAAGTAGGATCCTAAAGGTTGGATAGATGTTAGGAGTATTAGGATCAAATTATTAAATTAAAATGAAGCAAGAAATCAAGTGAATAAATATGTTAAATGGATTTAAACTAGAATAAAGGGTGAATAATTAGCATTAAATCAATACCCATTAAGTTAAATTAGTAATGGATCTTGTTAAAGGTCCTAACATGAATAGTTAGGACCAAATATGAAGAGCCCATCTTGGGATGGGAAGTAATTAAGTTAAATTCGTACCTAAAAATAGTAATAAATAGAAAAGGGTTAAGATAATGACTATTTTAACTCTTACTTATCTTAAAAAGAGTCTCCATCCCATCCTAACACATTAGCCACGAAATTAGATCTCTTTCCAAGCCAACTAAGTGATAAATGCTAGAATAAGGGGAGATAAATGTAGAAATTCGGAGTTAATTATTAAATAAATTAAAAAGGGATAAGATAATTACTAAACTAGCTTATAAATATCATTACAAGAGTCCTAAACCTACCCAAACCCTCTACCCACGAAATTAGACATCTTCCCCATCCTATTAGGTAGATAATGGCTAGAAAATAAGTGGATAATTGCTAATTTCGGAGTTGGAGGAGAGGAGAAGAGTTTTATGTGATTAAGGACTCTATTAAGCATCAAAACACTCCAAATTCGTCCCTACCAACCCATAACTCATTGCTGGAACATTGGGGGACGAAGAGAAGAGCTGAAGAACGAAGGAGCAAGAAGGGAGAAGCTTGGAGAGGAAGGATTTCATCTCGTTCTTCATCAAAACCCTAGGATTTTCTTATCAGCAAGAAAAGGTAGGCAATCTCTCAAGCAAAAATCGTGTAAAAATTATCCTAGGTAGCCTTTATGTACCTCTTCAAAAACCCTATTTCGTTGTATTCTGTTCATCCATTTGGGTGAATTTAGTTCATGAATCCCTACTGTTACCATGAACCTGAAATCTCATATTTTCTCTAATCCCCAGCACGTACTTGTTCCCATGCTATGATAAAATTCTCAATTATACTACATCATACTAGCTTTCAAACGCCCCTATTTTCGTTCTATTTCGATCTCCAATGAGGGAGAATTAATTCTTTGAATCCCTATCAGATGCATGCACCCTACCCTTCATGTTTGCTTGTGAACCTCGTTTATACTTGACTTCAGATCATGAGAAAATTATCATAAATACTACATCTTGTTATCTTTTGAACGCCCTTAGTTTCGGAATTTTTCATCATGTATTCATCTCAAATTAATTCGTTGAACCCTAACTGCGCCTGTTTAGGTCACTGAAAAGTAACCCGATCAACGCATGTCTAAACGTTGTCTATTTTCAAATTAATCGTGCATGTTAATAGACATATATGTCTACTTTCTTTTAAAACTGGTTTCGTGCTATCATCATGCTATTTTACATGGAATTTAGAACATCCCTGTATCATAGAGGACTCGCCCTGGGAAAAAGGGAAAAAGGGCAATCCCACCTGTTATCGCGACGGCGCGATCCGCCGCGATATCAGCGGGGTCGCGCCGGCCGATGGCGTCGCGTCAAGAACGCGACGGCATAAGCCGCCGCGATTCACTCCAGATCGGGCCAGACCGGCCAGGTTCCGTGTCGCGCCTGACCGCCTTGTCGCGACTTGAATCGCGATGGGTAAGTCTGCCGCGTTTTCATGAATCCGACCAGAATGGAAAATTGTGCATATGTCCTGTTGATTAAGCTTTATACCCTTTAATTAGCCATGATTAAATCATGTTATAGTTAATTCGACTCGGTGAATTAATAAATGACATTAATGATATAAATTTAATTATTTAAAATGACATTTGCATGACTTGTCGTATCCTCAAGATTTCTTTACACTTACACACACACAACATTATTAAATGTCATTTGACCTTGGTAAATTATGCAATAATGTATTCGGTAAATTAGCAAAATAAATGACCAAATTACCCTATTTTATTAAATACAATTGTCTTCGTTTTTACTCACGCATTTTATCTATCGTTACCGTTTTCCCTCGGCCTTCGAGCACTCGAGGCACAACAGACCTATTTCTACACACTTTCTCTTGACTTGGACCACCTCTCCATCGAGAATACTCTCGACTGGGCCCAGGGACTCCTTGTCAAGACCTTCGTAAGTCTTCTTGGCTTTGGCGCACGTCCTTAGTCAACGCGCTGGTTGTACCCCAAAACCCGTTACACTATTAGGGATCAGTACGATCCATGACCTTAGTGTGTTCTCTCCTTATCTTGTGATCATGCCGAACCATCTAGCCTGTGTAAATATCACAGCTAGTGGGCGGTGGTGACTTCTACCAGATTGCCGGCCCGCAGTGGTGTGCTGTGCAACCATATTATCGATGTTTAACGTGATTTTACGATAATACCCTTGTCTCATCTGCTCTCTATATTTTCTCATCTGTTCACGTTCTCTTTACACTCTCATCCATCTCATCTAGTACTCTCTTATCTCTTCTTGATACTCTATTGGTCATTCGTGTGATTGTCTAAGATAAAAGAAATGACTAATGCCAGCGCAATAGGGCCCGATCAGGTCCTGGGGGGAGCATCCCGAAAAGTGCCAGTGCCCATGGGAGTTAAAATGATCAAGGATGTGTTACGGCATGCATCCAGTGCCAGTTTACTATCTACATTAATCTATGACAATCGAAGTGCTATCTCTACAAGTGCAAGTGTGATCGTTACTAGTGCACCGTTGTGCAATATACATGTTATAACGTTACATGGCCATTCTATTATCGTTCTCGTTGTACTATTTTCCCTGTGCCAGTTGCAATTGTTCTCTCGTTATCGTGACAAGCTCTGCATGACTATTCTCTCTAGATAGCCTGCCATTAAAACAATAACTATTTAAAGCATGCTTGTGTTCATGAGATATTAAGTCCTACTGAGCGTTATTCGCTCATCCTGTGTATTTATTTAATGTGTTTCAGGTAAGTCAGATGATGACCCTACGCACACCAACGGGAATGGACTGGAGTGATGAGCGACCTGGAGTTATAGCAATGGAATGTCCTTAGTATCATAGAGTCTAGTTAGTTAGTCGCTTAGTTATCATTTCCTATGTAAAGATGTTATTGCGCACTATGTTTTGGCTCTGAATTAGTGGTTGTAATAGTTTAGATGAATTATCAATAAAATGAGGAGTTTATTGCAATTATTATTCATTAGATGCTCTGATATTTGAGACTGTATGTGTAATTTTCATTACCATACACGTTGTTCATGCCTCTCCAATTTACTCCGCTGCTAAATTGGCAGGGCATGACAGTTGGTATCAGAGCCTAGGATGTCCTTATTAGGATATTTTAGGTCCTAGGATGTTCTAGGTAAACTGCCCTGACACATATCTAAGTCAACCACCATGCCTATGTGAGGATTGGGTAGAACCATGGTTAAAGATTTGAATACATTCATCTATATATATATATATGTGTGTGTGTGTGTGTGTGTGTGTGTGTGTATAAACTTAATTATTATTACTTTAGAATCCTAATGCCAATCTTATTCTTGAAGGAAACCTTAAATGGACGCCAAACATACGCCATTGCAAGACAAAATGAGGTCAACTCAAAAACTAGTCCGGGCATGTCAGAAAGTCGCCCAACTGCTGGAAGGAGCCTTGAGGACTACCAAGAAGATTAAAAAAGCGGCTTAAAGGAACGAGAAGAAAAGACACAACCAAGACAAGAAGGCGAACACACAATAAAAACCTAGCAGGATCATCTGCCGTCATTGTAGTAAGCCAGGCCATATAGCCATTGATTGTTGGCGAAGAGTGGGTGCATGTTTACGTTGTGGCATCTTCGAGCATCAAATACAAGACTGCCCTCTTCTAAAGGAACCATCCACTAACACCAAAGATCTCAACTCTATGACAATAGAAAAATAGCCAAACAATGATAAGAGAAAAATAAAGAAGAATAAGAGGAACGGCATACAATTAGCCCGTATTCGCAGAGAGCGATGCAAGCGCTACGATAGGAGGGGACACACGTTGGAGGATTGCTGGTGGAAACAAGGAAAATGTTTGCAATGTGGCAGCCCATACCACAAGATGAGAGACTGCCCGCAATTCAAGGACCAACGTCATGAGGAATCAAAACAATAAGATACACCGGAAGTACCGATAGAACTCTCTCCAAATCAAGAAGTGGGAACTGTGGAAGGTAACTCTGAACTTATGAAAATTAATATCTTTTAGCATAAAAGAAGGGTCATAATTACCCGAATGAGTTGTAGAATTTGGGGACCAAATTCTTTTTAAGAGGGGGAGGATGTAGTACCCCGAAAAATTCATTAATTAAGAATTAAGGATAAATTGAAATTTATCAATTAATAAATTCAGCTAGTTAAAAAGGTACGCATTATTATCACATGCATAGAAATCCATATAAAAATTCCATAAAAACAATAGTTATACTTTAAATAATATTCTCTAATGACCCATCATTTAATTTGGGCATAGAAAAACCATTTATACCAAATTTAAGAAATTAGGCGACTTATTAGCATAATTAAGAAATAAGTCGGAGAACTCATTATTTTATCGGCCAAAGTGGATTATAAATGAAAATAAAAATGCGCATAGACTTTAAATAATATGGGTTGATAGCCCATTATGATAATTGGACCAATGAACAATTTTGGCCATGAATAGATACTCTAAATAAAAGGATAATTAAAACTCATTAAGTAAAGTAAGTAAATGAGTTGTACAATTAAGCATGCGTACGTTATTGGGCCCAAAAGCAGGATCCTAAAGGTTGGATAAATGTTAGGAGTATTAGGATCAAATTATTAAATTAAAATGAAGCAAAAAATCAAGTGAATAAATATGTTAATGGATTTAAACTAGAATAAAGGGTGAATAATTAGCATTAAATCAATACCCATTAAGTTAAATTAGTAATGGATCTTGTAGGTCCTAACATGAATAGTTAGGCCCAAATATGAAGAGCCCATCTTGGGATGGGAAGTAATTAAGTTAAATTCGTACTAAAAATAGTAATAAATAGAAAATGGTTAAGATAATGACTATTTTAACTCTTACTTATCTTAAAAAGAGTCTCCATCCCATCCTAACACATTAGCCACGAAATTAGATCTCTCTCCAAGCCAACTAAGTGATAAATGCTAGAATAAGGGGAGATAAATGTAGAAATTCGGAGTTAATTATTAAATAAATTAAAAAGGGATAAGATAATTACTAAACTAGCTTATAAATGTCATTACAAGAGTCATAAACCTACCCAAACCTTCTACCCACGAAATTAGACATCTTCCCCATCCTATTAGGTAGATAATGGCTAGAAAATAAGTGGATAATTGCTAATTTCGGAGTTGGAGGAGAGGAGAAGAGTTTTAGGTGATTAAGGACTCTATTAAGCATCAAAACACTCCAAATTCGTCCCTACCAACCCATAACTCGTTGCTGGAACCTTGGGGGACGAAGAGAAGAGCTGAAGAACGAAGGAGCAAGAAGGGAGAAGCTTGGAGAGGAAGGATTTCATCTTGTTCTTCATCAAAACCCTAGGATTTTCTTATCAACAAGAAAAGGTAGGCAATCTCTCAAGCAAAAAGAGTATAAAAATTATCCTAAGTAGCCTTTATATACCTCTTCAAAAGCCCTATGGTTTCATTGTATTCTGTTCATCCATTTGGGCGAATTTAATTCATTTATCTCTACTATTACCATGAACCAGAAATCTCATGTTTTCTCTAATCCCCTGCACGTACTTGTTCCCATGCTATGATAAAATTATCAGTTATACTACATTATACTAGCTTTCAAATGCTCAGAGTTTTGTTCTATTTCAATCTCCCATGAGGGAGAATTAAATCTTTGAATCCCTGTCAGATACATGCACCCGACCCTTTATGTTTGCTTGTGAACCTTGTTTATACTTGACTTCAGATCATGAGAAAATTATCATAAATACTAAATCTTGTTATCTTTTAAACGCCCTTAGTTTCGGAATTTTTCATCATGTATTCATCTCAAATTAATTCATTGAACCCTGACTGTGCCTATTTAGGTCACTGAAAAGTAACCCGATCAACACATGTCTAAACCTTGTCTATTTTAAAATTAATCGTACATGTTGATAGACATATATGTCTACTTTCTTTTAAAACTAGTTTCGTGTTTTTTGGATCACTCTGCTATTTTATATGTAATTTAGAACGTCCCTGTATCACAGAGGACTCGCCCTGGGAAAAAGGGAAAAAGGGCAATCCCACCTGTTATCGTGACGGCGCGATCCGCCGCGATATCAGTGGGGTCGCGCCGGCCGATGGCGTCGAGTCAAGAACGCGACAGCATAAGCCGCCGCGATTCACTCCGGACCGGGCCAGACCGGCCAGGTTCCGTGTCACGCCCGACCGCCTTGTCGCGACTTGAATCGCGACGGGTAAGTCTGCCGCGTTTTCATGAATCTGACCAGAATGGAAAATTGTGTATATGCCCTGTTGATTAAGCTTTATACCCTTTAATTAGTCATGATTAAATCATGTTATAGTTAATTCGACTTGGTGAATTAATAAATGACATTAAAGATATAAATTTAATTTTTAAATTGACATTTGCACGACTTGTCGTATCCTCAAGATTTCTTTACCCTATTAAATGCCATTTGACTTAGGTAAATTATGCAATAATATATTCAGTAAATTAGCGAAATAAATGACCAATTTACCCTATTTTATTAAATGTAATTGTCTTCATTTTTACTCGCGCATTTTATCTACCGTTACCGTTTTCCCTCGGCCTTCGAGCACTCGAGGCACGACGGACCTATTTCTACACACTTTCTCTTGAGTTGGACCACCTCTCAATCGGGAATAGTCTCGACTGGGCCAGGGACTCCTTGTCAAGACCTCCGTAAGTCTTCTTGGCTTTGGCGCACGTCCTTAGTCAACGAGCTGGTTGTACCCCAAAACCCGTTACACTCTTAGGGATCAGTATGATCCATGACCTTAGTGTGTTCTCTCCTTATCTTGTGATCACGCCGAACCATCTAGCCTGTGTACACAGCACAGCTAGTGGGCGGTGGTGACTTCTACCAGATTGCCGGCCCGCAGTGGTGTGCCGTGCAACCATATTATTTATATTTAATGTGATTTTACGATAATACCCTTGTCTCATATGCTATCTATGTTTTCTCATCTGTTCACGTTCTCTTTACACTCTCATCTATCTCATCTAGTACTCTCTTATCTCTTCTTGATACTCTATTGGCCATTCGTGTGATTGTCTAAGATAAAAGAAATGACTAATGCCAGCGCAATAGGGCCCGATCAGGTCCTAGGGGGTGCATCCCGAAAAGTACCAGTGCCCATGGGGGTTAAAATGATCACGGATGTGTTACGGCATGCATCGAGCGCCAGTTTACTATCTAGATTAATCTATGACAATCAAAGTGCTATCTCTACAAGTGCAAGCGTGATCGTTACTAGTGCACCGTTGTACAATTTACATGTTATAACGTTACATGGCCATTCTATTATCGTTTTCGTTGTACTACTTTCCCTGTGCCAGTTGCAATTGTTCTCTCGTTATCATGACATGCTCTACATGACTATTCTCTCTAGATAGCCTGTCATTAAAACAATAACTATTTAAAGCATGCTTGTGTTCATGAGATATTAAGTCCTACTGAGCGTTATTCGCTCATCCTTGTATTTATTTAATGTGTTTCAGGTAAGTCAGGTGATGACCCTACGCACACCAACGGGAATGGACTGGAGTGATGAGCGACCTGGAGTTATAGCGATGGAATGTCCTTAGTATCATAGAGTCTAGTTAGTTAGTCGCTTAGTTATCATTTCCTATGTAATGTTATTGAGCACTTATGTTTTGGCTCTGAATTAGTGGTTGTAATAGTTTAGATGAATTATCAATAAAATGAGGAGTTTATTGCAATTATTATTCATTAGATGCTCGGATATTTGAGACTGTATATGCAATTTTCATTACCATACACGTTGTTCATGCCTCCCCGATTTACTCCGCTGCTAAATTGGCGGGGCATGACACCCACACTTGCTTGGGTCCTGCAATGAAATCAATGTTAAAATGCAACAATGATTTCTATATCTAAAATGATTTTATTTTTCGCATATATGCATTTCTGTCATTAATAGAACTATGAGGAGCATTAGTTCCATATTTTCTTTTTATTTTATTCAATGCATCTATGTCTTCATGAAGTTTTCTATTTTTTGGATTTTTGATATGGAAAGTAGAGGACTTATTTTGTGCAGCAATTCTATTCTTATGTACATGGAATTTCTGAGTCTTTTCAGCATGAACATAATTTTTATTCCTATGTATATGAGCATGTGTATGAGCATGAGGCTTGGGAGCATGCAGAAAAAGATCAGTTCTATGCCAACAGTCCCTAGAGATGTGACCAAACTTATGGCATGTGAAGCATTGGACTGGTTTTGCATGCTTATTGAAATTTTGACTTCTAAACCAACAATGTTTGACAAGATGACCAGGTTTATTGCAATTAATGAAAATAAGAGAATTTCTTACCTGGTGCTTACCTTTGCTTAAGTACATTTGCTGGAAGCTTCTCTTCCTTTGTGAAGTAGTACTAAATGAAGATGGATGAGGCTTTACCTTTTAGTAGCTCCTAGCATGATGTGAGTGTTGAACATTCTTTGGAGCTGTCCTGACTTGTGAAGAAGGTAAAGGAATCTTCTACAATGGTTTTTGTTTTTCTACTTTCATTTTCTGGTTTCTCATAGAAACATGATTCTTCTTCTTAGCAACAATTTTGCCATTTTTCTTATTTTGTTTTTGAATATTTTTCTGAACATGAACTTTCACTTATTTTTCATTAGAGATATCAGAGTTCTTGTTCGCAGCAGCTTTAACAAATATTATTTTGGTTTTCTCTTCATTTTCCTTATATTTCACAGAAGCAAGACTTGTGTTTGTAATATTCTTCAATTCATTTTGAAGCTTCTGTTTTTCATCTTTTAATGCAACAACTTCTTTTTCTGAAATTTAGAGTTTGTTTAGCATGGCATCCAAATCATTTTTCATCTTGTTCTTTTCATTTTCAAATTGAGTATTTTTTTTTTCTAAATCCGCAATTTTATTACTTAAATTGCTACAGTATTGTCCAATGGTTTGTCATGCAACAAGCATTCAATCTTCATTTTCAAATGACTATTTTCTTCAACAAGTTGTTTGCATCTTTCATTTATTTGATTATCATGAGCCATGTTAGAAATCTGTCTGTTTAATTAATCATTGTCAAATTTGAAGTTGTCATTGAGATCAATCAATTTTTCATTTTCATTTTCCTGATTAATCACTTTTGATTTCAATAGCTCATGGTTATCTTTTAATCCACTCAATTTGTTTTCACAAATTTTGATTTTATCTTTCAGACTTTCTTTTTTAGAATTCAATTTCTGAACTTCAATTTTCAAATTCTCATTTTCTACTGAACTTTATCATTGTTCTGGAGCAATTTAAGTGTGTTTTTCAATTTTTCATTTTCTTTATGGCAATGTTTTAAAGTCTTTTTCAAATCATTATTTTAGTGTTTAGCTTTGCATTAAGATTTTACATCTTCCCACAGAATTCAATCAATTCAACATAAGACATGCCTTCATCTGCATTAGAATCAGAGTTAGAATACATAAATGGGTCTGGAATTGATTTACCTGACCTTGTAGACCCATTTGATCTCTTGTGTTTTGAAGAGGATGAAGAATGCTTTGAGCTCATTGAATGTGTTGTGAGAGCCAAAGTTTTTTGGATTGTTGATTTTCTAGATTCATTAAACCTCTTCTTTGCCATTAAGCATTTGTGAATTCCTTTTGCTCCTTTTCTTTGTGAGTTCTCTGAAAAACTCGATGAAAATGAGCTTGGGATTTCTCTGAAATTATAACAAGAAATTCATGCAGATTTAAGCAATTGCCATTATACCAAAACTTAAAAGACTATTAAATCTAATCAGAGTGAATCAGTGTAACAAGGAATTAGATCTAATAATCATGCACCTCGAGAGTCTATGGATCAAGTTAAGAAACAATGTATGAGCAAGCAAACAGTTCAAGTAGATAGATCAAATGAAACCTCAATAGTCAAGTAATCAAGCAATTCAAGTAGATTAGATGATGTATCAAAAGATTAAACAGAAGCAATCAAATCAGATCAGAATCATATGTTAACCCACTTTGTTACGAATTGTAGGATCAAATTCAGAGTATGAACAGATCTAGAAGGGGGGGGGGTTGAATAGATCTATCACTAATTAATGCGGAAGCTTAAGCAATTTAAAAATTACTTCGAATTATAGATCCATTCAAGAAAGCAATCCAATTGATTTGATTTGTGAATGTGTGATTGTGTGTATATGATGTGCATATGATGTGTGAAACAATTAGAAAGAGAGTGAAAGCAAAATCCTATGCAAGCATCTAGCACAGAAGAACAGATCAAACCATTACATAAAGGATTTTTAGGTGGTTCAGAAATCACACCAGTGATTCTTACATCCACCCCTCACACAGTGAGGCTTCACTACTCAAACCTGAGTACAACACGCACTAGAGCACGACGACTCTAAACACCCTAGATCACAACGACTCAACACACAACTAGAGAACGATGACTCCAAAACACCTTAGGCACGACGGCTCAACACACAACTGGAGCACGATGACTCCAAACTGAGCACAACAGCTCAAACACAACCGTGAGTGCAACGACTCACAAACTGAGCACGACGGCTCAAACACAACTGGAGCATGACGACTCCAACACAACTAGAGCACGACAACTCCAAACACAAGCTAGATCAAATCCACACAAAACCAGATCCTCTAGCAATGATCTGATTCACAAACTCAACAAACACAGAAATCTGCACAGAACTTCATGTACAGTTCTCACGAGCACTCAGAAACAAACTAACAAGAACACTCCAATAGAAATGGATAAAAGAAAGGTGAATTGGATGTCCCTTCTCAAAGATGATCTGCAGAGACTCAAATTGAAGGTTTTTGAGAAGATGAGATGAAGCACTCCTTCAATCCACGATGCTCTGTTTTGAGATTTGTTGCTTGCATGGTTCTTTCTTCATCTACTGCTGCTCTTCTTCCCGAACTACTCCTCTTTCAACACTTCACAGCTTTCTCCACTGTCTGGCCTTGATCCCCACTTCCTCTTGGATAGAGTTAATGGATGGCTGGAGGGGATTGCTGCTTCAGATGAGATGGAGGCTTATATAGCCACTATGCAGTTCCTTTTACGTGAAGGGAATGTCCACAGAAACCTAGAATACACCCTAGGATGCCACGTGTCCAAAAAGGTCTTTACCATTCCGCCACTTGGATGAGAGGGCAATTTGGTAATTATAGCATCTTCCACAAAGACCTAAGAGTGAAATCACAGTCGTCGGATTTTATCCTCTGCACAATTCTGGGTTTTTACAGAAATGTGAGTCGACCTCATTTTTCAAGAGAGTCGACCTACTGACCAATCATCAATTCAGGGCTTACTATCAGAACACTAGTGTCGACCAGACAGACACTTAGGATATGAGATATTAAGTATCAAGAACATATCCTACTGTTTAGACCATCAAAACATGTCATAAATAGTAGGATAAGAGATATTAAGTATCAAGAACATGTTGTTTGAGTATTATTGTAATATATTCAATATGTACAATATGTTTAATATGCCATCATCAAAATCAAAGTATGAGTGTTGTTTATTGGTCATCATTAAAAAAATCATCATTAAGAAATTCCAAAACACACTCAACACAACAATCAGCACTTGCACAACTAGGCACCTAGTATGGATTCCTAAAGGTTATTTTTATGCATCTAACCATCAAGGACCCAAAAAGATTTGGGTACCTACTTTTGAGTAGTTTATTAGCAGGATAGCCTTGGAGCATCAATAACAAAGGATGCTCAAGGCATTGGTGACTACCAGCTCTTCATCCAACTCAAATCTGAAGAGGGACTAGTCACTGATTTGTATTTAAATTTATAGTACTACTAACAATGGTTTGCAAGTCTTTCTTTTTATAAGATCAACACGGGTAAATGTCTTGAAGACTTGACAAAGAACAAGTTGATATGTCAAGAGACAACAAGATCAAACAACATGTCGACACACCATGAAACAATTGTCGACAGACAAGTGAAAATTCCTGAAAATTTGAATGAGCCTCACATTTAGGAGGAGCATACACTAAGGGGGAGCTACATGTTCATGACAAATATTGTTGAACCCCTCTCCTTTAACATACTGGTAAGAAGTATTTTTTTCAACGGGAGAAAATACAAATGGTAAGATCCTTCCTTTTTGGTTATTAACAAAAAGGGGGAGAGTATTTTATTTATGAATTTTCTATTTCAAACTTCTCACTTCAAAAAAATTCATATGTGTTTTGTCATCACCAAAAAGGGATAGATTGTTGAACCACTCTTTCGTGTACCTCATGTTTTGGTGATAACTCAAACTCATGACTAAATAAATCTTATGTTTATGTCATATCATGTTCTGAAAACTCATGCATTTCATGTATAAGTTTGAACATTCATGAGTGCATAACTATTTGCATATATAATTTTCAAATACACTATAGTAGTATTACAGAAGAATGTCACACTATGTTTGAATGGCGGCCGTCGACAGATGTTCATCAGCTGTCAACAGGTACTGCAGCATATGTGTCTTCTAGAACTATTTTTCTAAATAAGGGGCTAGGTTTTCGACAGATGCAACCTACCTATCGATAGCTACTGGTTTCCTCAATTTTTCTCTAAGTCCACATCGACTACTGTTGTAAGCTCACAACGATTCCATTCAAACATCGACTTCTGTTGAACATCGATTTCATTAGATATGTCAAACATCAATTTCATTCATCATCGATTTCTCTTGAACATCGATTTCACTCAAACATCGACTCCATCTCAATTTCATTAGAACATCAATTTCATTCAAACATCAATTTCATCTCGAACATCGATTTCATTCGAACATCGATTTCATTCAAACATCGATTTCATCTTGAACATCGACTCCATTCAAACAACGATTTCAGTTCAACAACGATTTCATCCTGAACATCGATTTCACTCAAACATCAACTATGTTTAAACATCGATTATGTTTAAACATCAACTCTCTCTGAACATCGATTACCTTTAAACATCAACTCTCTTTGAACGTCGATTATGTTTAAAAATCAACTCTCTTTAAACATCGATTACGTTTAAACATCAACTCTCTTTGAACATCGATTACCTTGAACAACGATTGTTTTTTGTTTAAACATAGATTCCCCTTGAACATCAATTATCTCTCACATTAATTACCTTAAACATTGATTGTCTTATGTTTAAACATCGATTGTATCTCATATCAACTCTATACTTGGAAAATACTTTTGCTTCTGTCATTTACCACAGAACTTGATAAATCATTTCTTCATGAGTTTTCATTATTCATATTGAAATCCCTTTTTACATAAGAATATTCTCTAAGAGACTTAAAATTATTTTTCTGCTATCATAAAATTCAAATATTTTTTTGGCGGGAAAAATATTATCTATCTCAGTTGAAATGTCTTTTTGAGATCTACAATGTCTGTATGCTTATTGTCTTTCTCACTGTCAAAAATTTAAGATATATTTTTATCCCTTCCACTAATAGGAAGATAAGTTGATCGACAAATGGTCAGGAATTAAATGTGATAAGCTTTATGGGCTATCTGTCAGAACCTACCTACCACTGTCAGAAACCCCATGACTTTTTAGAGATTGTGTGCAACTGTCTGTTCATTCTTAATTTTTCTAAACTTCTATCTGAACTTCTTCATACATTATATTCTTTTATCTCACCTACCTCCAAAAGCATGGAGACATTTTCTGTCTTGTCCTTTCAGGCTTGCAGAACATTTTAGCCTCCAGTCTTGCACATGAAGCCTGCAGAACATTTATTAAAGTATGTGTTGCGCATGGAGTTCACAAAAGCATTTATGAAGCTATCTCTCAAACATGAAGCTACAAAATATAGCCTAAAGACGTTGGGACTCATGGAACTAAAGATCTAATGGATCAAACCTAAGAAGCTCAAAATCTCCCATCAACAGACATCTTTCAACGGCTTGCTTCCAACGGCTAAAATTCAAACTGGAAGATTCTGAAGCTCATATATAGAAGCTGGAATTTGAGCAACAACACAACATTGAGATACACACACATAGAAGAAGATAGAAGCTCACATTCCACTCCTATCTGAAAGCTAGAAGAGCCACTCAAAGAGAAAGAGAGAGCCACTCCTCAGTCTTCAACTTCATGCTCTCCATTGGCGATTAGAAGTCTTCTTCGCTTGGTGGATTACTACATTTCAGATTCTCTTCAGTCCACCTCTTTGTTTCAGAAAGAGCTTGAGCTCCACTTTCATTTGCTTCTCTTTCTGAATCTCTGTGTTTGCTCATTTCTGTTGAGCAGACACACAAGTTTTCAACTTCTGTGTTAGATAACCCGTAGGGGGTTTGTACCCTGCAGTGCCCCTCTTGTGAAGGGAAGATCTACAGTAGTGGATGGTGTTGTACCCCTTGGTTTAAGAGAAGACTTGCTGGTCTACAAGTGGTTGTATTACCTCTCAGTTGAGAGAAGGCCAAGTGCACTTGGTAGTTAGTGAAATCTCAAGTGGTTGCTTGGGGACTGGACGTAGAACTTCTATGTGGGAAGGGGCGAACCAGGATAAAATTTCTTGTGCATTTCTATGTGATTATTTCCGCCAAGTTTACACTTCTTTCACACACATCACACTAAGTACTAACGACTCTATTTAGTGTTGTTTATCTTTTAGATAAATTTTTTAAAGTACAAGAAGTCCTATTCACCCCCCCCCCCCTCTAGGACAACTATAGTGCCATCTCAATCCAACACTTATCTTGCCATCTAGTTTTCTATGTTTCAGTTTCCAACTTCGATTCTAACCTTGATTTCTTCACGGTGATAAACTAGGCAAGTTGCATCATAGTAAGGCTTGTTTCCTACCGTTGGTATGACCCAAACCCCTAAAAATATGTGGTAGATCGTGAAGGGGTAAACATTTGATTGGCAGGGTTTTGTGAGGGCTCTTTTATGTTGTGAGAGAGAGAGAGAACCCAAGAGGAAGGTTGGAGGCTATTTGTGCCATAGGAAGGCTTCTTCAACTTGTTGCTGATAAGAGGAGAACCTTTTAGACATGGTGGTGGCTTGGGTTCATGGAGGCGTCATTAAGAAGGTCATGTGAGGCGAATTTGATTAGGACCTATGACCTCTTTGGCCTAACTGAGGAGAGCTTCATGAACCAAATTTGCATTTTATGGTGTTTAATCAAAGCAAGTAACTTAGGGGGTTTTATTCATGTATCTATCAGGTAAGGTTTTTCCATTTTTATAAATTTTTACATTATGTTTTGGACTTCTGTTTTCCCCTTTCTTCTAGTTTCTGTCCTGCATGTTCTATAGGTAGGAATTTAATGAGATAATCTAGTGCCCTTAATTTTATTGGTTGACGATAATCAATGTTGCCATCAACTTCCCTTGACGGCAGTTATGCTACCATTACGTTCTTCATTTTTTCCAAACTTTTTGATTGATTTGTATTTGGTAAATCCTTGAGTTTGTGCATGTGTATGGGTTATGAGGATTTTTTCATGGTGTGTTAAGCACTATAAGAAGTTCATGGAGCCCTTGATATTTTCTAGGCAACTATTATATTTTCTATTTACATGAGAATATAGCATGTGTATGTCAGATTTAATTTATGAAGAGTAGTTATGCCATGAAGGATGTTTCGATTAATCTGATTAAAAATTGTGATTATTGTAAGTATGTATTAGACTGTTTTACTTGTTTAATATCTGTTAGTAGAATTTTAAGGGCTTATATGATATTACTCTAAAATCTATTTTGAAGAAAAGTAGTTATAAAGCTCCAAAAATCCTAAAAATTATGGGTATGTTATATTTCTTGTAAGTAACCCGAGATAAAAATTTGAGCATATTCTAACTTATGTTTTAACAGTTATGAATTTATGAAGCTTTTTTATCATGTTAAGTATGTTAGTTAAATCTCATTAATCATGTGAATTACTGCCATGTTTAGGTTCTATTAATTGTGTCTAGCTACTATTAGATAGTAACATGAACATATAAAAGTCTATAAATGGATTTATCTCATAAGCATGGGTGCATGAGTTAGAAATAAAGAGCATGTGGTACATGTGTAATATGCAATGAAATAATGTGCTAATGTAAAATTTGTATCGATGGGACACTGGTGAAGGCTATGGAGTCATACTGTAGTAAAAGCTCCTATGGTAAGGCTTAGTGTGTTAAGTGACTGTGTGGGCAATAGAGGGAAATCCTAGAGGTGGACAAGTGCCACTAGTTAGAGTAGAGAGTGCTTGTTCCAGTTCTTCAATGTTTCCAAGTTTCTGTCACTGTATTGCCTAGATGACAAATATGTGTTAGTGTGATGTAAACTTCTAGTGGTGGCTTGAACTGTGTCTCTATTGTGCATTTATTTCTTACAAATGATTGATGATTGTTTTTGCTTATGAAAAAATCTTTTAGTGATCTCCTAAACAATTTTTTTTTAATTATACCACACTTTATTTGGTATGAAAATTAATATGTGAAAGTAGAGGCATATATGTATTTTACTATATAACCTTTACAGTCAGTTGGTGTCAACAAACTAAGCCTAAGTGTTGACACTATCAACTTTCATTAAAGAAATTTTTCTAAGTACACATTGTATACGTACATATATATATATATATATATATATATATATATATTAACTTCGACTCCCAAGAAGTCGAAGTGCTATACCGATTGCTGAACAATTTGGCCTCACTACGACTTCATAGAAGTCGAACTGTGCTACCGATTATAGAACAATCTAGTACCACTCCGACTCCAGAAAAGTCAAAGTGTGATATTGATTGATGAACATTCTACTACTCCGACTCTCCAGAAGTTGAAGTCTCATACCGATTATCATATAAAAGAACATCAATCGATGTCTCACTCCAAGTTCCATACAGTTGAAGTATATCCATAGTCTAAGCATGATACCTACTCTGATGTTTCTACAGTAAAAGTTATATACCGATTACCTTTAAACATCGATTGTCTGTATCGATTATATCTTGCATATCGATTGTTTCATATCAATTGTCTGTATCGATTATTTCTATCTATATCGATTGTTTCTCACTCCAACTTTGATACAGTCGAAGTCTTTCTTACAGTTTACTAGAAGTACTCTGACTGGTCGAAAGTCGAAGTATGATATTATTGGACTATAGTAGAACTCCGACTCTTTGAAAGTCGAAGTATAACATCAACTTCCTTGATCATCTATACTTAGATGTTTTTAAGTATCTCTTATTATTTTTGCAAAAATATTAATGTATTATCAGTGTGATTAATATTTTAATGGATTATTCAATGAACTACAGATAAACACATGATGTACACTATGTTACATTCTATGTGTTATCTGAATAATAATAGTTAAATAAGCTTCGTACTTTCTATTCTTCTATTTTATGCTTCATATCATTTCTAAATATCAATTTCATAGTTTATCTTTTCAGAATGCTACGTGTCTCTCAAGACATATGTTAGCATACTTCAAAATATCCAGTTTCTAGATTTTTCAAGAAAAGTTTCCATTGTAGCTGTACTGTGCGCTAAGTAGGTGTCCATTCCTCTTGAATGCTTATCTTGTCACATCCCGAGAATTACGCAGCGGATGATATTTAGATAATTCGAGTCAATAGTCCGAGACGTGAACAATCGGAAAATAAGCCTCTAGCTAGCAAGCACGTAAATGCCTATCCACACAACATCATAATAGGGCTCAAATAATGAACTCAATTGAAACTATATTCAAATCTCATCTCATTTTTTCAAATGGAACTAGTACAACTCTTTAAATATGGAATAACAGGACTAAGACTCAATAAAAGAAAGATTACATTTAATCTCACTTCCTACTACATCAATCTAACACTCTAACAATAGATAGACTCATGTGTTGGAATGCTCATCACTCTGACGCATTCCCATCCTCGACTTGCTCCTCCTCGGGCACTCCATAGTCACCTAGAGGGTTAAAAGTAGGGAATGAGCAAACTAGACCAGTAGGATCTATATCTCAATGTGCGGGCAATGATATAAGTGATTAGAAATTTAGAACTAGGTAAGCACGATTATCAAGATATGCATGTGCGAATAAAACTCGTAAACAAGATACGTGAACAAGCTAGATAGAATGATCATGATAGAGCAAGGTCTAGAATGATATAACAAGCAAGAGCTATCAATAGAGTGACAAGTAACAAGCATGCAAGATATCATTTAATTGCAAGATGGCCATATCACACCAGCAAGCAAGCACGAGCACGATCATGTAACACTAATCAAGCACAAAGACACTAATGTGCACCAAGGAAAGATCCACCTTGAAATGCACACTAGAACACGTGTATGTGGTTATTGTATCTATCATTCAACACGCAAGTACTCCCAGCGCAGATGCAATGCCAATAATCATTATACCCCATGGTTAACAGTATATTTATGACTCTCCATCATTGGGGCTAAACTGGAGCCCTTGGACACTCTCCGTGTCCGATCAACATCTCACTTAATTTCAAATGTAGATAGCCACAGTCATTAATGACCAATAAGAGTTTCAAGATGTAAGCGATTGTAATGTCATGTTCATGATGATGATGTCAATATGTAGCAAGTCATGTGAACATGATGTCATGATAGCAATAGTCGAGAGACAATTTGGGCAGCATAATAGCACAATTTATATTTTAGTTATCTCTTTACATTAATGGCTTAAGTTCATTCTTTCAAATCACACTCACGAGAACAAGATGAGAAAGGAAGTGCACGCTATCTTCATGGAACTTCAATGGTACAACCAACTCGGTCTCCATGAAGGAATCCACGGGGTATGGAGATTTACGGAGGTCTTAAGAGAAAGGTCACTAGACTTCCGATATGGAATGACCGGCTGTGAGTTTCCAATCCCCCAAGAAACGGCTGCCTATATGTACAAGTGTGTAGTGAAGTACGTGTCTCAATCCACAATCCATCGGTCACAAACATGCGAAAGCAATTAACATGATAACAAGAGATGAAACTATGCATTTAACTTGATATAAATTGCATTATTTTATGGTAGCATTTATTCACTGTAACAAGCTAGAGCAATAAGATGAACAATCAATAGTGTGTCAGATAGGTCAGGTCATTAAAGAGCAATTAGAATAGATATTCACATAGTTATGGCTTTGTCATGGGTTAACCACTTTTAAGCCACTGAACAGACTTCATGCATTGATCAGAACCAAGACATGCAAAACTTAAACTCTAGATCATGCAAAACAAGTCTAGGGTAGGCCTTGAAATCCGCGACGGACACAATCGTCGCAATTAAGAAGATAGTGCACGGTTCAAAACAAGACTCTATACAAGGTTTCTAAATCGTGATGGGCCTACCTATCGCATTTAAATCGCAACAAGTCAAAGTGTCACCTGTTACAGCAGGAATCGATTGCCAGATCGATTACCTAATCAGGAATGCGATGGTCCCATCTATTGTGTTAACAACGCTACAGATCGACATGTCGCGATGATGTTGAATCACGACAGTTCTACCTATCGCATTCAACAATCTAACTCAAACTCTTTGTTTTTGTTTTTTTATCAGTAACTTCCATATAGAATGTTAGAATCATATTCATGTATATAACAATCTATCTCAAACTCTGAATATAAAAATAGGCTAAAATCTTGGGCGGGAAAATAGTATGAATCGCGACGTACTACTACGTCGCGTTCATGCATGACACAGAAAACCATGCAACGCATAGTTTAAGGTGTTGGAACAGTCAACTTCATGACACAATCGCGACAGGACACTCAGTCGCCTATTCCACAAATGCGACGGTCTGGTACGTCACATTCATGCCATGCCGAACGCGACGTCTGGACTGGTCGTGATTTAGGGTTTGGCCTGAAAATGCAAAAAACTGCACCACGATGCATGCAACGCTTATAGGTCATGATCTAGGGATATTTGGATGAAAGTATAAACATGAAACTTGTTGGGAACAGGGAGTAGGAGAGAACTACGGCTTTGGCTGCATGAGATTTGGCCTCAGGATGCGTGAGAAATGACTTGAACATGAAAAACTCTAAACATGCATGACTTTGACAAAATGTTTAATACTCGATGTATGCTCAATAAAAATTGGGGAAAACACATGCACATGAAAATAGACTTGATGAACTACACATTGATATAGATTTTGCTTAGGTTTGGCCCGAGATCACCTACCTTTGGTCGCTTCCTATAGTGTTCTTCTATAGATCGATGCAGAACGCAAGTGGGGAAGAAGAGCTCTGGTTGAGGGCGATTTCCTCCACCTCTGGTGCTCAACCTCTGCTACCCATGACCCCAACAAGATGCTAACCTGACCCCAATGGTTTCTTGATGAGTATATAAGCATCTAGGGTTTTTAGGAGTCCCATTGTGCATAGGAAAGAGGGGTTGTGGTTTTGGGTTACCACCTTCCAAGTTTTGATGATTTCTCACGTAATTAGAGTGTGTGAGGCTTTAGGAAACATCATACCATGGCTAGACACAAATTTGGGTTTCCATGAAAGGCTAATTGTATTAGGATTAGTCCTAATTACCTCTTCCTATTTTTAGCTCAATTAGGGATACAAATTTCTGGCGTATTTTCTTGCTTGATTTTATTCTTGGGCCAAAAGTTGTCCATTGGCCCAATTCTGCTAATGGGTCATCAACACATGTTGTTTGAAGTCTCCCCATCATCTTTATTTAATTTATGATCAGGTTATATACCTATGATAATGGTTTTTTGATTTATTTCCTAATTAGGATAATTAGTCACAATGTGTGGTAAACTTGGCCAATCGGATTTTCCGTTGCACGAATTTCTTCGTGGAACATTTAGGAGTATTGTTTCGTGTTGACACTACAGGAGAATGAACATTTGTCAGCGGTTGGAAGCCACTGACAAATGTTCAGAGACCGCTGACATAATATTATGCCCGCGGCTATAGAAGCGCTGCCACAACTGTTGCCAAAAATTCCATGGACAGATCTATGTCTGCGGTTTACTTCCGCCGCTAACATATATAGCCTTTGTCAGCGCCTTCTACAGCCGCGGACATAAAGTATTATTGTCAGCGGTCTAAACAGCCGCCACCATAGACTTTACAGCAACGGCTATGAGCCGCGGCCATATACTGTACAACAACGGCTATAAGCCGCGGCCATAGACTATACAGCAACGGCTTTAAGCCATGGCCATTAGCATATTATGGCCGCGGGTTCTAGCCGGAAACATATGCCCCTTTTATCAGCGGCTGAAACCACTGCCTTAAAACATTTTTGTCAGTAGACTTTAGCGATGCGGCGATATGTTTACTTTTTGTCAGCATCCGGTAGCCGCGAACATATGTCCCTTTGGCAGCGGCTTTCCAGACGCTGACAAGTTGTCAGAAAGAAAAAAATAACTTTTTTGTTTATTACCACACTCTATTCGTACATGAGCCACCTGGATCATTCAATCACATATATTATTGAGCCACCACCCAGGCTCGCTGGATCATTCAATCACACATATTATTGAGCCACCACCCAGGCTCACTGGATCATTCAATCACACACATAGAATATAATGCATAAATATTGTTATACAAATATCAACAGTAGAAAATGTGAAAGTGTAATAAAATAAAAGGGAAATCAAGAGACATGATCATCATGATCAGAATAATCATCTGCCACCTCATTTGTCTCGCTATTGCTCTCGCTCTAAACTGTAGGAGGTACATGTTAGGTATGTGCCTGTGACGCCTGTATCTGGGAGAGGAGTATGCTCATCTCGTCCACCTTCAAAGCTACATTCTCCAATCGAGAAATATTTTCTTGCATTTGAGTTATCTCCTCTGCCTATGTTGTAAACTTTTCTTCTTGTGGTTTTAATTGTTCTTGCATTCTTCTTTCTCGCTCTGAACTGGTAGACGTTCCTGGCATGTGCTCAACGTCTCTTCACTACCCGCACAGCGAACACGACCAGGTTGATCTATTCCCATGACCGAAATGAAGGCGTCCTTGGGAGTCACTTGGTGTTGTTCTCGACATCAACGTCTGAGGAAGGAGCAATCATTTAAGTCATAGCCTCCTACAACAAAAGGTAGGGAAAAAAATATTAATGATACAACTATTGTATTGAAAACATATTCACATAAAAGAAATAGAAATAAAGTTACTTACATATCGTCTCCTGCTCTCCTCATCTACCCAGCTCTCACTTCCATCTGGTAAGTCTTTGCATCGACCCATCTTGAAAAGCTCAAGTCGATGCGGATTACATCCATGCATATTAGACTGTTTAAAATTGAGACAAAATAAGAAAGACATGTAAGTAACTAAATGAAAGGAATAATATAATTCATAAAACATAACTCACAAAATCATTCATCAACTGATAATGACTAGTCCTGCCCCGTCTATATGTCATAGACTGAGTGGCACGATTATGCTTATTTCGCTCAGCAACTGTCTAAAAAGACAAGAATAGACAGTTATTGTTCCATTTATAGAAACAAAATAATCATAAACAATTATATTCTAAGCATTTTAAATATTACCCGCTCATCCCCAGTAGTCCACATCTCGCACATTGTTTGCCCATCTGAGGAGTCAACATCTGTTAGGACGGAGGCAATCGCATCATCTAAAGACTTGACATTAAAATGCTGACATGAAATACAAAATGTTTGTCAATATATAAACAATTTTAAAAAATAAATTACATATGAAAATGAAATAGTATATTAACTTACTCTTTTTTTTTGCTTGCTACGCCAGCTGCGATGCATGGCGCTCATGTGAGCAAGCATCTCCCTATCTATTTTCTCTGTTCGCTCCCACTAGTACATCAACTGCAAAACAAAGTCACTCAATTATAAGAAATATACACATATATACTATTCAATTTAAATAATAATTACCTGAAGATCTCTGAATATCAACTCCTTAGTCACAATAGGCAGCTTCGCAAAATCTTTTTGCCAAATCTTACAATACATTTTTGATACAACGCCCATTCGACTCATAAAGTGATCAGCAGTAGGGCCCACGCCATATCCTCGGACAAGGGAGACATTCCATTGTTGTCCATCAGGCAACCTCCTTTCTATAACTCCCCTAGTCGGCCCTCGACGGCCAGTGCCCCTCCCTCAAGATGGTGCCGACTGTGCAGATGGACCTGTTGAAATATAAACATTAAACATCATCATAGAATATCTATTAAACAATGAATATAAAAGTTACATCAAATTAAAATATGAACCTGCTACAGAGGATGTAGATGCCATCGAAGAGCCCTGAGGGCTGGAAGAGAGAGCTATCTGCTGAAGAGTAGGAGGGAGAGGAAGCGTCTGAGAGGTGGGAGCAGGAGGGAGCACCTGAGATGTGGGAGGGGGAGGGATCGCCTGAGAGGTGGGAGGGACAGGGATCGACTGAGAGGATGGAGGGAGAGAGACCGACAGAGTCCGATGCCTCCGTAGGCATGAGCCATCACGAGAAGAGCGCTCACTACCAGAAACCATCTGTTAAAAAAAATTGTTAGTAAATATGTAAACATAACAAGTTAAAAAATTTCAATCTTGAACATCTTTGTAAATTTATGTTAAAAATGAAATATAAATACTAACATAAATAAATCACCTAAATATCAATATAATCGTCCACTCTTACGCTACTTTCTTGACATAGATCCACATCTTGAATTTCTCCTCTAATCGAAACATCAATCAGATTGTCCTGAAACGCTTCGTCACCTGGTTCTATATCATTCTCAAGAGACTTATCTTTCAAGTCGCAGTAATCATGCGGACGTGCTTTGACATGAATGATCCATCCTTGTGTTGTGTTATCATTGACATAGAACACATGTTCCACTTGACTTGCCAGGGCAAATGGTTCATCTGTATTGAGCCTTTGACGAGTGTTCAGACTGATAGTTCCATATTTATCTATTTTAAATCCTCTATCTTTTCTATAAACATCCCACCAGTCACACTCAAATAAAACAACACGTCTTTGATTATCGAAACATATTTCCAATACATCATTTAGACGTCCATAATATCCATCACATCCGGATTCAAGTTCTGCATTTACAATAACTCCAGACAACTGAGTGACCTTTGTTGCGTCAATAGATGATGTACGAAACCTGAATCCATTGACAAGATAGCCCGAGTGTGAACGTGCAAACCTTGAAGGTGTTCGTGCCAGACAGTATATATCAAGAGTACACCGAGGATCATTTGCATCGTACAAATCTTTCACATAACTTTGGAACCACTTCAAGAAATTCCTTTCTGTATGGCTTGAACTCTCAACACATCTCCTGTGTTCAAAAAAATATTCATCGATATCTTCAATCTGTTTAAGAATGTACATATGTGCCTTCTCAACTTCTTCTTCAAACAATATACGACTATTACCTGCTCCTATTAAGAAACATCCTGAAGATTTGAATATCGAACAACCTCCTTCATTATTGTCTTCAGAGGGGCCGTCATAGTTTCTTTCCCTTCGGTTAAAGCGAGTTTCAATACCCTCCATATACATTGAACAAAATGAGATTGTTTCCTCCATAAGATAGCCTTCAACAATTGAACCTTCTGAATGTGCCGTATTTAAAACATAGTCTTTAAATTACTTCAAAAATCTCTCTATAGGATACATCCATCGGTATTGAACTGGTCCGAAAATTCTCGCTTTATATGCAGGATATACAATCAAATGAACCATGACATCAAAAAAAGACAGTGGAAAATTTTGTTCCAACTTACATAATGTTACTGCAATATCACCTTCCAATGTAAGCAAACGATTAGATTGAAGAACTTTGGAACAGACATCTCTAAAATATACAGACATCTCTAAAATATATACTTAACTCTGTAATTGGGTCTGTCACATCTTGATTGACAATACCACGAATTGCCAAAGGCAATAATACTTGCATGTATATATGGCAATCATGACTCTTCAGCCCTACCAATTTTCGACTTGCAATATCTACACATTTCATCAAATTGGAGGAATATCCATCTGAAACTTTTATATTACGCAAAAAGTTGCACACAGCCATTGTCTGCAATCTGTTCAATGTATATTCGCCGCTGGTAACGTGGTCTTATTTTGACTATCTGTCATTTTTTTTTTTGGCGAAAGGGATCAGAATGTTTGTCCCTAAATTTTATAAATCAAGTGATGGGAATACAGATCTACGGGGCATACCCCTAGAGAAACGGAAAGCTACCCAAGATGAACATTGGGTAGACTAGTCTTATCAAGGACTGCTGGGCCTCTTACAAAATGTGGTAGCATAGAAAAGGAAGTATAGATCCTATTCATAGGTTCCTGACACACTAAAGATGACAAAGCATCAGCCACCTTGTTCGCCTCTGTAAAAACATGCACAATAGTTGAGGCGTGCTTGTGAAAAATGACCAAAGCAGCCTGCCACCATCTGTGGCATTGCCACCCCAGAGAGGATTTTGAGTGGATGGAGCTAGCTAAAGTGGCAGAATCAGAATAGATATGGGAGACACGAAAACCAAATTCTTCGGCCAATTGTAAACCATCATGGAGAGCACGGACTTCACCCTGAAGACTCGTTCCATAACCGTAGTTGAATGCAAAAGCTAGAAGAATGTCGCCTTTTGCATTTCTAAAACAGCCACCACCTCCACTGGAACCAGGGTTACCTTTTGATGCTCCATCAACATTGAGACAAATACCATGAATAGGCGGTATCCACCGAACTAGCTTGAATCTAGATGGGCGACACTTGAAGGAGAAGCCAATAGAATTGATAATAGCCGCCTGGTACGCTGATGGTGGAGTTTTGAACATCTGTCCGCGGATGGCATGAGACATGGAGAAGATAATATTATCAATAATCCTCCTACTAGGCCGAGTGATGAGATCAAATCTTGTTCTACATCTTTCCCTCCAAATGTCCCAAGTAATAAGAATAATACCATAGATGGCAATGAACCCATATGGCGATGAGATTTTATGTTGCTCAATGTTTCTCCAACACCATGAAGTGAAGTGGTTAGTAGGCATAATTGTACATGAAAGGAATGGTGAGAACCAATGCCACAGGCTAGCAGCAATATCACTTCTGAGAAATAAATGATTAATGTCCTCGTACTGTGGTGTATAGCAACATGATCATTTAGAAGCTAATTGTATTCCTTGTTCAGAAATTCTGGAATCCACTGGGACAACTCTGTTGATGATTTTCCAACAAAATAGAGAAGCTTTTTTGTTGAAACTGTGATACCAAATCTTAGCAAGCGGAGGTCTCTGAACACCTCGAGGCCACAAAAGGTTGTAATCAGATTTAGAGGTGAATGAGCCATCGTTGGTTGGGGACCATATGCACTTATCCTCATCATCATTTAATTGAACCCGTCGAAGAACCTGAATACGAGGGAAAGTCCTCCAGAAGTAATGATTATTATCATTGAGAACATCACGCACCAAAGCATGGGGGGCATTATTAGGACCATCTAAAGAGAGGCGCAAAGGTCTCTCTCCAGCCCACACATCATAAAAGAAGTCAGCAGTGCCACCATTGCCAAGCAGCCATCTTGTGTTATCAACGATGAGATTACTAACAATAGTAAAGATATTTCTAGGCAGTTCATACATGTGCAGGGACACCTTCCTAGCATACCTGGCCCAAAAAGTGTTCCCGTGGTATATGTTCCAGAGGTATTTAGTGGCTGAAGATAGTTGAATTTTCCAACGACTTCTGACCCCCAACCCGCCCTCAAGAATGGGGCGTTGAATTACAGACCATGGAATCCAGTGGCGTCTCTGGACTCCATCAAGTCCACTCCAAAAGAAAGAAGCAAAAGCCCTCTCAAGAGAACAAATAACACCTTTTGGAAGGATGGTAGCTATGGCAGTATAAATAAGGATAGAATTAAGCACTGCGTTGATTAGAACAGCACGGCCAGCCTGGGATAAAAATTTGGATTTCCAGCTACTGAGTTTCCTGTTTATTTTATCAAATAAGAACTTGAAATCAGCAATTCTAACCCGACCTTCTTTCAGGTTGATGCCAAGATAGCAAAGGGAATCTAATTGCTAGGAGAAACCAATAATATTCATAACTTTATTCGTTGTGCCAGTAGGAGTTTTTTTGGATAGAATAAAATGGCTTTTCCTTCTATTAATCTTCTGCCCAGAGGATAGTTCATATGCTTCAAGAAACTTAAGGAAGCCCGTCAGATTGGAAGCATGCTCATTAGTGAAAACCAATGTGTCATCGGCATACAGTAGCTGAGCGATAGATGGGCAGTGTCTGGGGCTAGCATAAGGTTTAAAGGAGACAGTATGAAGTACGTTCCGAAGACCCCTGCTAAGTACCTCCTCCATAGTGATGAAAAGAACCGGTGCAATTGGATCTCCCTGCCTGAGACCCCTGGAAGATTTAAAGTACCCAGCTTGATGACCATTAAAAAGGACAGAAAACTAGTAATTAGATATCAACATGCCCATGTAAGAAATGAATATGTTGCAGAAGCCAAACTTCTTGAGAACGTTAAAGAGGAATTCCCATTCAACACGGTCATAGGCTTTCATCATATCAAGCTTGAATATAATGTTATGCCCCCTCACCTTATGCCCCAGATCTTTAACCAAGCATCTAGCAAGCGCCACATTATCAATGATAGATCTGCCCTTGACAAAAGCGCCCTGTTCCTCAGAGATTATATGTGGCAGAATGTCAGTAAGGCGATCATAGAAAATTCTAGAAATGATCTTATGACAAAAATTGCATAGGCTGATGGGCCGATAATCTGCGAAGGATGCAGGATTGACTTTAGGAATAAGAGCAATAACCATAGAAGTAATTCCATGAGGAAGCAGAAATCCTCTAAACAAACCACTGACAGCCTCAAAGACATCCACACCAATAATATTCCAACAAGCAGTATAGAAGATTCCAGAATATCCATCTAGGCCAGGTGCACCATTACCATTCATGTCCCAAACTGCCTTCTTAACCTCTTCCAAAGAAGGGGGGGAACAAAGACATTCATTCTGAGTAGTAACTAGACTGGGAATGACCTGAAGGAGAGTATCATCAATGGCATAAGCATCTGATGAAAGATGTTTTTGGAAGTACCTAGCAGCATCATCCCTCAAAGTGCCTTGGTCGTCACACCAGTTATCACTGTCATCAATTTTGAGCCCATGAATATAGTTCCTGCGTCTATTTCTCTGGACCACTGCGTGATAAAAAGAAGTATTTCTATCACCATTATCTAACCATTCCAGTCTAGCTTTTTGGCACCAAAACATTTCTTCACAACGTTGAGCATACTTAAGGTTCACTTGAGCCAAATGGAGGGCATATCTATTGCCTTGCATAGGCATTGCATTAAATATAAGCTCTGCAGAATTAACTTGCATCTCAGCATCTTTCATATTTTGATGAATGACGCCAAAGCTGATAACATTCCATTCCTTAAGAACTGTCTTCAGGGATTTCAGCTTAACATGCAATTTTACAAAAGGATTAGTATGCAAACACTCAGCTGATGTCCAAGCCTGCCGAACCACATCCATGAATGAAGAATGGGTCATCCACATAGATTGGAAAACAAAGGGGCAGGAGGTTTGATAATATTCTTCTCAGATAAATGGAGAGGAGCATGGTTCGAGGGGCCCCTAGAGTGGTGAGCAACAGAAAGATCTGGTAGGGAGTTAGCCCAGTTAGCTGAAAGCAAAACCCGATCCAATCGGACCTTCAAAGATGTCGTTCCCAAACGATTATTAGACCAAGTAAATGGAGGGCCAACATAACCAGCATCAACCAAAGAGGATGCATAAATAAATGCATTAAAATCAATCATGGAATTAATGTTGTAAACATTTCCACCAGTTTTCTCAGAGGGCTCAGAGATGCAGTTGAAGTTCCCACCCACTAGCCAGGGGATAGAAACTTGAGAAGGAAATGTTAGGAGATCTTACAAAAGGGTACGAAGATTTCTATAATTGCAGGAAGCATAAACAATAGTGATGAAGCAGCAAGTAAGGTCCCCCCACTTACAGGCCAATGTTATATGCTGATTGGAACTGTGGTAATCATGGAGATTTACTTCTGCCTGCCAGAATACCCATATCTTGGAGTTTTCACCATCATTAACAGCAACCTCATGCATCTTGATAGATTTGCAAAGAGCAGCAGCATGAGTGAAAGGTATCATCGATTCTGAGATTGAAACAAACATAGGACGGTATCTACGACAGAGCTGACGAAGAAGTCTCCGGGAAGCAGGATTGGCAACACCTCGAATATTCCAAATAATTGATGAATAATTCATGAGGAACAATAGCCAGATGATATATCAGCGGCCTAAGCCTTTGACCTTGTACGAACACCCCAAATTTTGAATTATACCATCTTTAGAGAAGGAAACTAATGGCATCAGAAAATTATCAGTGCTAGCCTGTTGTGCCACCGAGCTGTTTAAAGCTTGCTCTTTACTGACCTGAATGCAATTGCCACTATATTCCATTTTAACTGCCTGTGTCTTATCTAGACTATGAGGGAAACACCTCCCATCTGTGGAGGAAGCCTGCTCAGGAATATTAAATGAACTCTCCATTCGGTTGGGGATGGGTAACTCACCAGATTTGCTAGATTGGTCAGGTATTAGTGGCGGTAAAGATCCATCGCTAATACTTGCAGCGTGGTGCTGATGGCCAGATTGAATGCCATGAAGAGCATGCATAGGAGCATGCATGTTGACTATGTGAGTCTGTTCTCGGGCTTCAGCACAAACAGAAGAAACTAGATCTAGAAGGGGCATGACTGCTCGAGCAGGGACCAATTCCTCATCTTCTACATCAGCCAAAACATCAAACCTATTTGTCGAAGATATGGGAAGCATAAGAGAATCTTAATTTTCCTTCCTGCATATTTGCTTGGCAGGAGAAACCAGATCAACAGGCGGCATGGCTATATGTGCAGGGTCCTGCACCTCATCCTCCACTTCAGCCAGGGGATGCATCGCAGTAGGATTTTGGTTTTTCTTTCGCCATAGTTGCTTGGTGGGTGGGGGTGGGGGTTCCGACGCCTTAGGTAAGGGAACTTCTGGAGTCAACACAGGGTTACACTTTCTATTCTTCTTATAGAAGTCGTCTTCTGAGTGCCCTATATTGTAGTAGAAAGAGCATAATGCAGGGATGCGATGATAGTTCACAGATTGCCAAAAGCCATCCTTGTCACAGCCTATCCAAATCCTATCAGGTCCAGATTCTTGATGACGATCTCCACACAAACAAGGGCTTCTTGAGTCTGGGTGAGAGCACTAGTAGATTCATGGATTCGAAGTACATGCCCAAGGTTCCCAGCGATGGATTTGAGGTAATCATCAAAATAGAAATTAACAAGAAGCAAGGGGAATCCAACCCATACCGAGATCAGAGTCGGGTCAGCATAGATATCAAAGCATGGCTCCCATCTAAAGAAACAAAAGAGCAGGCCTTTAATGAATAGACTTCTCCTCAACATCACTTTCAGAAAATCTTCTTGGTCATCAAACCTGAATAGTAAATGACGCTAGTGCAAAGTGCTAATGATGAAATCTTTCTTGAGATCCAGGCACTGGGTGAGGTAGGACTTGATCTCAGGTATCGAACCGCACCCATAGGAACAGCTCCTCCTTGGAGAAGTATGTAGCCGGAACACCTTGATCAGTAAAACTGGCAGGCTTAACACCAATATTTATCTTCGGTTGATGTTTGGAGAGGGTGATCATCTGGGCATAGGTCTTACGGCCTATAGAAGGACCGAGATCATCTCCAAAAGTAGGAGTCACCAAGGCAGCCCTGCCAAGGCGGCCGCCAGCCATCAGGAGGGGTGGCGGCGACAAAAAACCCTAAACCCTAGGCGGAGAGCTTCTCTCTCTAGAAATTCTAGAGAGAGAGAATGATTTATTATTACACATTTTTTCACTGTCTTTCTATGGATGGAATTCTCGTCTTGTTCCCCACTGTTCCATATCTAACCATGCATTCAGACTGTCTTTGCTCTTTTCCCCACCAAGAAGTTCAAAGTTCCCAACAAATTGTCACAGACATTCTTCTCAATGTGCATTACATCCAGGTTGTGCCGAATGAGTAGATTTGACCAATACGGAAGCTCTCTAAAAAAATACTTTGTTTCTTCCATCCTTCTAAATTCTTGATATCCTTCTTAAAGTTCTTTCCAAATCTAATATGAGGAAGTTGAAGTTGTTGATTCCACACTGTAGCACCCGTTAACACTTCTGGATGCTTACGATGTTCAGCCACGCCATGAAATTTGTGTTGATACTCACGCCTTCTCCATCTATGACTGATTGGCAAAAATCGTCGGTGCCCTAAATAATAGAATTTTTGACAATTTGGCAACCATTTTGAATTTGTATCATAATGATAGGATGGACATGCATATTTTCCTTTGGTACTCCATCCTAATAAATTGGCATATGCAAGAAAATCATCGATTGTCCACAGAAGGGCAGCTCTCATTTGAAAATTCTGTTTCTTTAAAGCATCATATGTTTCAACACCGTTGTCCCACAAATCTTTCAATTATTCTATCAATGGTTGTAAATAGACATCGATATCATTTCAAGGACTTTTAGGACCTGGAATAAGTAATGACATCATCATAAACGTCTACTTCATGCACATCCATGGCAAAAAATTATAAACTACTATCATCACAGGCCATGCACTATATCTGCTACTCATCATCCCAAATGGATTGAACCCATCAGTCGCTAAGCGAAGCCTCACGTCGCGAACCTCTGCAGTAAAATCTTGATATTGATCATCGAAATGTCGCCATGCTTTAGAGTCAGCAGGATGTCGCATAGTTCCATTTTTCGAGAGACTTCGGCCATCTTTGTTCCATGTCATCCACTTGGCTATCTTAGAAGACATGAACATTCTTTGCAATCTATCTTTCACTGGAAAATAATGTAATATTTTGTATGGCACCTGTTTGCGACGTCTCTTCTTCAGGCTACCTTGTTGCGTATTTTCTTTGTACCTGGGTGCATTACATGCTGAACATCGATCCCTATGTTCATGTTCATTTCGAAACAAGACACAGTCATTCTGACAAGCATCTATCTTCTCATGACCTAACCCCAAATCTTTCATAGTCTTCTTCACTTCATACCATGTTCGAGGTAAATTAGCTCCTTCTGGTAATACTTCTCTAAGCAACTCAAGAAACATTCCCGTACAAGAAGCTGTCACTTTGTTCATGGTCTTAATGCTTTCAACAAAAATGTCAATTTTGAAAATTTGACACAACCAGGATATAATGATGTTTCAGCATCTTCTAATAATTGATAAAAATCTCTTGCTTTCTCATTTGGTTCATGTTCCTCTTCTGTCCTATCTTTTTCAGCCTCTTGTAACTCATATAACATTTCAATTGTCGTATCAATTTGATCTTCTATTTGAGCTTCATTAGCAGACGGGCTAACGTGCTGAACATCAACTAATGGTGCCTCTCCATGACATACCCAATTGGTATACCATGTCCAAAATCCATCTACTTTAAGATGAATTTCAACATCCATCTGGGACAACTTCAATCCGTTAACATAGTTACGACATAGACATTGTATGAATTCATGATTCCGTCCATGTCTAAAAGATTATATTTGTTCATCAAAAGCAAAATCCAAAAACTCATCTACTCCTTTCTTATATCTAGGATCCAAACAATCTCTAAGTTGTATCCAACTCTTATCGAGTCTCGTCATTTTAGGATGCAATAGTTCTGCATTGATAATAACCCATCAGCCTAAGTTGTATCCAAACGATCTCTAAGTTGTATCTAATAAATATGAATTAACTGACAATTCAAACAAAATTTCAACAACACCTCTCCTATATTGGGAGCATTTTCACATATACATTCCACACACATACATGTCTGCATAAATTCCTGCAAAAAAAGTGGGTGCCTACAAAAAATCATGGCCATCTATAGATATTTGATTCATCTGTTCTTCTTAATTTATTATATGTGTGTTGGGATTGTCTTCAAAATTTTGGCAGCATCTCCCCACACTTCTTCAATATACACCAAATATTTACTAATTTTAACTATGCTCAGAAAGTCACTTGTATGAAATACAAGTGACAAGAAGAGCAGTTAAAATTAGTTGGTATATTGAAGAAGAGCGAAGAGACGCTACCAAAATTTTAAGACAATCACAATAGACACATAATAAATTAAGAAGAACAAATGAATCAAATATCCATAGATTGCCAACTTGGACAATTCAAGACTTTATGCTCGATATATGACATTACTATCAAAAGATAGTAAAAACATATATCCTAACACAAGTCTTGAATAGACAAAAATAAAAAGAAGGTCCACTCATCTCACTCATTGACATTCATGCTTTCTCCATCTTCTCATTCACACATACAATCACATCCTGCAAAAAATATGAGCCACCACCCAGGCTCGCTGGATTAAATAAACATGAGCCACCACCCAGGCTTGCTGGTTCAACAAATATATATAGAGGGGATGGAAGGATACCTGAGCTAAAAAAGAACACCAAAACCTACACAATTTGTACAAATGAATACCTGCATTGAACAAGAAAAGTAATATGAGTGCTTGTGCAACTTAAAAAATAAACAAATAAACAGAGAAAATCATGGTCTAGTAGGCTAGGAGAAAAATAAATAAATAGAAGGACTATCCACAGAGTGAAGGAACCTGGGAATTTTATGAAGATTTTGTGCAAGCTATAGGTATTGAACAACTTCAAAGGGGGAAAAAAAAGGGTGCACTGGCCCTATGTTCTTGAATTTCACCTACTTACACGACAACCAGTAGCTGACAGAAAGATTTGGGGGAGTCAGATTCATAGAAATGGAGAGGGACCGCCTACTTGCCCATGGGGCCACTACGAACCTTCACGAACGCCTATTCACACTCAGTGGCTCCTCACAAATGCATGTGTCGCATTTGTGAGAAGTCACTGAGTGTGAATAGGCGTTCGTGAAGGTTCGCAGCGGCTCCATGGGCAAGTAGGCAGTCCCTCTCCATTTCTCCGAACCTGACTCCCCCAAATCTTTTCCTATCAACTACCGGTTGCTTTGTAAGTAGGTGAAATTTAGGAACACAGGGCCAGTGCACCCTTTTTTTTTTTTCCTTTGAAGTTGTTCAACACCTTGCAAGAAATATTACATATAAAGAGTAGCATTTTCTAACTTGAGATATTAATATTGTCCAAAATATACTTACATGGTTGTCACAACTGTGAGGTTAGCAATGGAAGCAGGAATTCCACCGCTCAATCCATTAGAAGCCAAGTTTCTGCATGCACGGTGAAATTAGATAGTGAAACTCAAATGAGGTAGGTTCTAAGAATGCCAAGTAAATTAGATGACATCTATTCTAAAAAATCTATTCTAAAATCTCAATGTAAATCTATTCTAAAATCTCAATGTACATCTATTCTAAAAGAAGTACATGTCGACAGATGATGTGTGCCTGTCGACGGATAAAGCCTGCCTATCGATAGCCAAATGGAACCTGTCGACAGGCCCAGTTTTCCAGATGAGTTCGGTTCATGGGGAAGTAAGTTCTGGCCTAACCGTTCCTTACAAGGGCAGATTCTGCCTAAGATTAATAGATGTGTAGTTAATGACGCCTGGTTTGAAGAGTTTCTCTTAAGTGATTTACATGGATTTTAAAAGTTTAAATTTCACTCAAGGTAGGAATCCTAGCATGGTAAAAATAGAGATACCTGCTTAATGTTTTTTTTCCTTGGGCAATTAAGTTCAAGTTGCTTTTTGTGCACTTTAATCTCTATTTTATATGCACTTTAAATGGTTAAGAACAGTTAACATATGCAGAAAGAATTGGCCTCCACCCATCATTCATCACCTACCCCCCAAAAAATCTAAGGGCAATCATAAGGCACAAAGATATCTAATAATTTATACAGGTGCTAGGGGATCTATACAAACTATAGAAAATAAAATCAAACTATAAAAATCTTATATATATATATATATATATATATATATATATATATATATATCTTAACAACCAAAGTAAGTGAACAAATCAACACAAATCATAATCTTAAAAATAGTTTTGACATTCTATAGGTTATAAGATTTATAGACATAACCATAGCTTATGAGAGGTAAATAGAAATAGTTTTGACATTCTATAGGTTATAAGATATAAGAAAAAGTCCTATTATTGCTCAATATCTTAACATATCAGCTTTTAAAACCAAAATTTTGACATTAATAGGCTTCTGCAGGGTTGCCTGGAGAGGTTGGCCTGATGTTCTATGACTGGCTTAATTCGTCTCCAACATCAACATTAAAATTTCATACATGGTATAAACTAGAGAGAGAGACAAATTAACCAAAAAGTATATAAAACCTTAAGAACATGAAATTGTATAAACTAAAATCATATTTCAATATGATGGTGATGACATTTCAGTGAGAAATATAGCTATGTTTTATAAAATATAATTACATACTTAATGGAGTGGTCTACAAGGCTAGGATAAAAAAGTGCAAAGAACATGTTATGATGAATGTACACTAAACTTTACGATATAAATGCTGAGCTAAAATTTACGATATTAATGCAGAGCAATGAACATGTTCCTATCTCAATTTTTTTAAAGTCTGTTCCTATAACATTTTAAAAAAAAATCATACAAGGGGATCGACAGCACAAAACATTAGCACACACAAACCCCAAAGCAGCACATGTACACAAACATCGATCACGAGCAGTTTTCAACTTACATGCAGACAAAACAAGTAGCGCCAAGAAGAAATAAACAACCACTGCACCCTTCATGGCCTCTGTGATCGATCCTCTACAAGACTAAGATGATGCTAGCTGTTGGACAACAAGTAAGAGGGGTGAAGTAGTTGTAGTGTTGGAATAATCGTGAATGGTTGCACAAGGTATCTCATTATTTATGGAGTAGGTAGCGTCGATGCACAGTCTTCCACACACCAGCACTTCAAGTCGCGGCAGTGGCCGGTCTTGTATCCGAGACTTTTACATTCTTGCTTGCAACTGTAGGCGAACACGTAGGTACTCGAGAAGAAGCCAGTTTGAATTGCACATTCTGCTTGCGGTCGCACCTACTCCTCACATGCAACCAAAACGAGTAGCGCCATGAAGAAGTATGTGGCTAGTGCACCCTTCATGGCCGGCATGGTCCTCCAAAATCTCCTTGCCAATGTTTTAGAAGAAATCCACAAAATTATACTACTTGATCTGATCTGTACGCCTGAAGTTGGGGAGTCCCGCTTTATCAATAAGCAAAGCACCCCTGGCAGGAAGAGAAAGATCATGAAGGGAAGAAAAGACCAAGTTCCTCTCAATGACACAGGCATGGGAGGCTAGAGAGTCTGCCACCTGATTACTTTCCCGAAAGGAATGAACAACCTTGGGTTTGAGAATCTGCAACATGTTACAAATACCACGCCACCAGGGAAAAATGGCCCAGTGAGGTAACCTGCCCAACGTAATAGCTTGGACAAGAACAGCTGAATCAAAAGAATGAACAGACACAATCAGGTTATGTTCCATAGAGAATCTAAGTCCATCGTGGATAGCCCTGGTCTCAGCCATAAGATTGTTCCCGGTTCCATAAAAGTAAGCAAACCCAAAGATAAAATCGCCATTGACATCCCGAAAGCAGCCACCACCACCACAAGCTCCCGGATTACCTTTACAAGCTCCATCAACATTAATACATGTTTCTATAACATAATTTTAGTGGATGTAAATGATTAAGCAGTGCAACTTGGTGTCTTTGACTATGATAAATTTGCCTTCTGGGAATAAATAGTTCATAACTAGAAAATTTGCCATATGGGTCTTTGCCTTTAACTATGATAAATAATTTGTCTTCTAGTAATAAATACTTCATGTCTAGAAAAATTACCATATGGGTGTTTGCCTTTAACTATGATAAATGATTTGTCTTCTATGAATAAATAGTTCAGGTCTAGAAAAATTAATTACCATATGGGACTTTGCAAACATATATATATGAGATAAAGGCTTAACAATATATTCTTGACAAAGACATCCCACATATGTGATATGTAAGAACTTTCTCTTCAATAAAGGATGTTTGTGTCTGATTGTGAGGAATAAAAGGCTACACACAAGTCTGCTCCTATTAAAAGGACCCACAGTTGGTGAAAAAGGAGTTTTTGCATTACCAGAAGAGAAGTATTATTAGAGAAACACTAAAGGAGTTTTTTAGTTATGTGTTCTCAAAAAATGCTGGCCATAGCTTTCTAATTTTTCTTGGATAGACGTCTATCAGAATCCAGGAAAGAAAAGGGTAGGGACATAGCTTTCTAATTTTTCTTGGATAGACATTAATCCAACATTAACTTTATTTTACAAGATCCTTTTAAATTATTGGATAGAAGTGGTGGGGGCTGCCAGTATGCAAAAGGGATAATTCTCATTGCATGGTTAAGTAGTAAACCAAAAGTGTGTCAACATGTCATTTTCATGAAAAGTTAAAATATTACATATGGTACTAGCTGAGTTTTTTCTCCACTCAGCCCGCTTATTCTAGAATAGGTTCTACTGCCACCTTCCTTAACATGCAAACCAAAAGAATTATTTGTTGGACAAAATGTCCATATTCAATGCATGTTTCAGTGGCCCCTTGAACATATATATCTTTGGGTCCCAAGAGTAACACCCAGACAACATACACTAAGACACTTTAGGGTGGATCCCATGCACAGTCAATTGAAAGCAACTAGTGAAAAGCACAAACTTCAACTCTTTCAGTAGACACAATCCCCACTGTTCGACCTCAAAAGCTCAAAGTCTCATTTAGACTGCATGTACATTCATCTTCTTCAACTCCAAAATAGGTTTAAGACTTTTCATAGGTTCTCCTCGGAGCCAATTACCTTTGAAGTCTCCCTTATTGGGTATGCACAGGATTTGCAGGCAGAACTGGAAATTTGGGGGTGGGGGAGGGAGGGGTCGGGGCTGCCTCCGGAGGGGAGGGGGCCGGGGAGGGAGGGGTGCGGGCTGCTGCCGGAGGGGAGGGAGGGGATGGGGAGTGAGGACCGCCAGAGGGGAGGGGCCGGGGAGGGAGGGGTTGGGGCTGCCGCCTTCGAGGAGGGAGGGGATGGGGGGTGGGGGCCGCCGGAGGGGAGGGGCGGGGGAGGGAGGGGTGGCGGCTGCCGCCAGAGGGGAGGGAGGGGATGGGGGGTGGGGGCCACCGGAGGGGAGGGGGCCGGGGAGGGAGGGGTGGGGGCTGCTGCCGGAGGGGAGGGAGGGGATGGGGGGTGGGGGCCGAAGTGGAGAGAGAGACTCACTGTGCGGGGGGTGGGGGCTGCCGCCAGAGGGGAGGGTGTTGTCGGAGGGAGTCGCCGGCTGTCGGAGGTCGGGGAGTCACCGGCCGTCGGGAATGGGGAAGAGAGAGAGAGAGAGAGAGCGAGAGAGAGAGTGTGTGTGCGCGAGGAGGGGGAAGAGAGAGAGAGAGAGAGAGAGAGAGAGAGAGAGAGAAAGAGAGAGAGTGCACGAGGAGGGGGAAGAGAGAGAGAGAGAGAGAGAGAGCAGGGGGTTTTATGGTGGGATGGGGGAAAATATGGCAACGGCTACAAAGCCGCTGCTATATTATTCTTTAGCAGCGGCTATGACAACCCGCTGCCATATAAAAACATTTCAGAAAAAATAAATATATTTACTACTTGCATCAATATATATATATATATATATTATAATTATAAATATGGTTAATTAATTTAGAATCTCTATCAATATTTTATTTATTTTTTAGTTCATGACAGAGTTGTAACTCATTACAGTAAGTGTTATCCCATGTTACAGTATACGTTAATTCAGTTCTGTTACAGTAAGGTCCTCCCTATTACAATCAGGGACTCCTAATTAATTTACCCTTATAAATATTACTATATCTATTAATGTATTATCTTGTGATGATACCAAGTAATTGTGTATGGACACCTAAAGAGCATGTGTCGGCACTAAAAGAGGATCGGACGAGAAATAATTCAGGCAATGAACAGTTAAGGCACAATAATATGATCAAATTTAATCGTAATGAGAAAGAACTAGTATTGGCTTTTAATGCTTAGGGCAGCTAGTATAAGAAAATCTGAATTTTCAATTGACGAGCAAAACTGATATTGACTTCTAATGCCAAAGTCAACTATGTCGATCACTATAAACAAAGGATAAACAAAAAAAAATAGTTTAAACTTCTTCGTTATCAGTACTTCTACCATAGGTTAGAATATCTTTGGATCTTAATTCTTACTCTTACATTTAAGTTTGATCAATATATATATATATATATATATATGTACATATATATATATATGATCGTTGAATCAGAGACTACATCTCATCAAGATCTCTGTTATTATAAGTAAATTAGAATTACTCTATTAAATTTGATTCATTTTTAAAATCAGTCGGTTGAATTTGATTAATCATATTTAAAATTTGACCATGTGGACTCATCATTTTAAACCAGTATGGATGAAGACACAGGTCGACCTACTTGAGGACACAAGTCGATCTACTTGAGGATAGGTTGACCTACTTGAAAACCTAGGTCAACCTGCTTAAGGATACAAGTTGACCTACTTGAGGATAGGTCGACCTACTTGAAGACTTAGGTCGACCTGCTTGAGGATAGGTCAACCTACTTGAAGACCCAGGTCGACCTTCTTGAAGGCATGTCGACCTACTTGAGGACACATGTCTATCTACTGGAGGATAGGTCGACCTATACTTGAAGACCTAGGTCGACCTACTTGAAGACCCAGGTCAATTTGCTTGAGGATAGGTCGACCTACTTGAAGACCTAGGTCGACCTGCTTGAGGACCCAGGTGGACTTAATTACTTAAAAACCCAGACTCGATACTCATTTTTGTTTAACGAAGTCAAACAGTGCGCAAACAGACTTAAAGTCCTTCGACTCTCGGAGGCACATAATGTTGTCACTCACGAGACTAGCACGCGTGCGCTATGCAATTGCCGATTCATCTCTCTTCACCACCGCTCGAGTAGCACTTAGCAGCACTTGAATTTGCAATATGCATCAATATATATGAGAACATGATAAAAATCCAAAGAACAATATGATTTTTGTGATGGATCACAAATACATTTCCACAAACTATTTCATGATCTCTCTCTCTCTCTCTCACACACACACACACACACACACACACACACATATATATATATATATATATATATATATATATATATATATATATATATATATATACATATATGATCAGTTAATCAGTTCGCTTCATGGGTATATTTTTTCAAAGATATAAATTTACTATGTTCTCATATTCTAATTGTTAGATGTAAGTTTGATAAACACATAGAAATATATATAAACACATATGTATATATGTTCACCAAATTTTTGTATATTTATATTGATAAGTTAGTGACACATATATATTTATATTTGAAGTTACAAGTATATATATCTAGCACAAATGTACATATATATTACAAATATAAAAAACATATGTATTTATCAATCACTATACTAAAATAAGTTATTATTAAAAAAATTATATGTTCTAGATATATCTAATTTGAAGTTTTTTTTATTTTAATAAATGAATAAAATTAAATTTTTTATATTTGTCAGCACCTTGTAGCTGCTGACTAATACTGTCAGTGGCTTTTTTTAGCCACAGACATTTAATGTATGTCAGCGGTTTTCAAAACTGCGGACAAAAAATATATATATCAGCGTTTCTGGAGCCACTGAAGACTATATGTCCGCGGTTTCACGTAGTCGCGCCCTTAACTATATATTTATCCGTGGTTACATTTTATCCGCAGACATATCCTAAACTTTTGTCAGCGCGTTGCAATAACTGCAAACAAAACATTTTTATGGCAGCGGTTTGTTATAGCCGATGCCTTATATCTCTTTTGTCCTTGAATTTTCAGCCACAGACATATAATCGTTGATAAATGTTGGTTCTCTTGCAGTGTGAACAACTATTTTTATGGAATTTTATGATGGGTTCTTGTACATATGATAATGGTACATATGTTTCTATTATTTTGATATTATGGGAATTATTTATTCCTATTTATTTCAAATTTTTAAATATTGAATTTTCCAATGTGCTAAACATCTAACCTTGTACTGTTCAAAGGATAGACTATCTGTTTGGAACCGATAGATATATGTTGGAAACTACCTGTCCCTCACCATTTTTATATTATTTTATATCTATCAAAACTAACCCCGAGAAAAGGAAAAGTCATGGTATGGTGTTTGCTGAAATTTAGGAAAATATATCTGAAGAAGAGCCATGCAGCTATCTCTATAGCCCGAAGCTGTTGAGACTCAAAAGATAGAAGACTTGCACTCTGTTGATCTTATCTCAGTAGTCTCCATGTCTCAAGGCCCAACGTTCAAAATTTAAAATAGCTATTTTCAAACAGCCACTTTCAAACGAGAAATTTCTGAAGACTATATATGAAGCTGAAGTTTCAATTACAAAATAGAGAGGATAGCAATACACATAGAAAGTACATACACAACCACATTCAAACTCAGCAAGAAAAGAGAGAAGAGCTTAAGATCTAAAGAGAGCCTTCTTCAAGCTTCCAAGCTCTCTTGCATTCAGAAGTCTTTCTCTTTAGGTGGCTTTCTATTATTGTAGATTTTTTTCTTAGTCCACCCTCTTAGAGTCAGAAAGAGTCAGAGATTCCATTCATACTTGTATCTCTTTTTGATCTTCTCTATTTACTCTTTCATCTGAGTAGACACATTGTGTCTATTTCCATGTAAGAAACCAATACGGGGTTTGTTCCCTGTAGTGCCCCTCTGTGAAGGGAAGACCCGCGGTTGTAGGTGGTTGTAATACCCCTCTATGAAGAGAAGACCCAAGGTTGTAGGTGGTTGTAATACCCCTCTGTAAAGGGAAGACTTTCTTAGGAACAAGTGGGTTGTAATACCTCTTAGTTTGAGAGAAGGCCAAGTGTTATGGGAAGTTTAGTGAAATCCCAAGAGATTCTTGGGGACTGGATGTAGAACTTCCATTTGGAAGGGACGAACTAGGATAAATCTCTGTGCACTTTGTGTGATTCATTCTGTCAAGCTTTTCACTTGTTTTACACACACTACACTAAGTACTAACGTTACTATCTTGTGTTATCTATTTTCAAATAAATTTTTAAATTGCAAGAAGTCCTATTCACCCCCCCCCTCTACGACATCTAAAGCTCCATCCCGATCCAACAAGTGGTATTGGAGGGAGGTCTTCTCAGAAGAATCGAAAGATTTGAGAGGAGATGGCAGCTGAAGCTCACAACTATGAAGGACAGTCTGTTACAAGACCACCATTCTTTGATGGTGAAGATTACCAGTATTGGAAGATGAGAATGGAATGCTTCATCCAAGTCATAGACTTTAATCTGTGGCAGGTAATAGAGCAAGGTGATTTTACTATACTTGCTTATGGTACTTCTACATTATCTATAGCTGATAAAATAAATATGTCCCTAAACTACAAAGCTAAAAACTATTTATGTTGTGCATTATCTAAAAAGAAATTTAATAGATTATTCGCATGTAAAACTGCAAAAGATATGTGGGATAAACTAAAAGTAACATATGAAGGAATGGATAAAGTTAAAGAAACTAGAATAAATATTCTTGAATTTTAGTATGAACAGTTTAAAATGTTACCCAATGAAAACATTACTCAAATGTATAATAGATTCACCCAATATAACAGTTGGTTTGAGTTCACTAGGTAAAAATCTCACAATGAACAAACATTTAGAAAAATTCTGAGATCATTAACTCACTCTTGGACTCCCAAAGTCATTGCTTTGAAGAGGCGCAAGATCTTACTGAACTTCCTATTGATAAAATAATTGGGTCTTTTATGGCTCATGAGATTAACATGGAAAGATTTTTTGAAAGCTCTTCAAAAAAAAAATTGCCAAATGCTTTGAAGGTTGCAGATTCCTCTTCATCATCTTGTGCTGACTCAAAAGAAAAATCTGAAGATAGTGATGATGAAACTATGCTATCAAGAAAATTGAAAAGGATCCTTGCCAAGAAAAAGAAGTTTGTCTCAAAAAGACATTTCAAAAGGGAAGAAAAGAAAGAGCCAGCATTCTATGAATGCAACCAGCCAGGACATTTCAAATCAGAATGTCCTAAGCTCAAAAAGAATGATCAGGCTAATAAGTATGAGAAAAAGAAAGGCCAAGAAAGAAAGTTCAAAAAATATAAGAAGTAAGCAATGGCCACAGCATGGGACAATGAGGAAGTGACAAGCTCAGAAACTTCAAGTTCAGAATCAGAAGGAGAAGAACAAGTAAATCTAGCCCTCATGGTAGGACTAGACTAGGTAACCACTGAAACATCATTTACTTCATGTTCAGAATCTGATTCAGATGATCTAGAAGACGCATTTAATGAGTTGTATGATAAATATAAAACTATAGTTAAACAAATAAAAGTGGTTAAACGAAATCTGATAAACCAAGAAAAATCTCATGTTTCTAAAAAATGAAGTAGAAAGATTAGGACAACACCTAGCTGAAACTAAAAGAACAAATGAATTACTATATGAAGATCTAAAAATCAAAAACATTAAAATTATAGAACTAGAAACAAATCTTAATGAATTAGAAGATGAAGAAAAATTGAGAGAAGAAAATAATTATTTAAGAACTACCATAGACATAATAACAAACTGCAAAACATCAATGGTGATAAAACTAAAAGGTTCTAGAACATGTAAAAAGAAATATGGAGTAGGATATACACCTCCAACAAATGTAGAGGATATTGTTTATCCTAAAAATACCCAACTCCTAACTTTGTAAAAGCGAAAGGAATTGAAAACCCTAAAAGGGTTAATCAATATGTCTACAAACAGAAACTTAAAACTAATAACACTACAAATTCAAAGCATGCATATGATTTGTGTTGTAGTCATTGTAATCAATTAGGACATACAGTCAGCATATGCACCACTACGCATTTACGTTGGATTCCTAAAACTAACCTTCAAGGACCCAAGAAAGTTTGGGTACCATAGGTCTCAACTTAATTCTGTTTGCAGGGACGCCTAAGAGCATCCCAATGGTATTTGGATAGTGGGTGCTCTAGGCATAGGACAGGGGACATAAAACTATTTACAAGTTTCAAAGATGAAGTTGGTCAAGTCACATATGGTGATAATGGAAAAGGAAAAGTGTTAGGTTGTGGAACAGTAGGAACAAAAGAAAGGGATTTAATAGAAGATGTTATGTATGTTGAAGGCTTAAAGCATAATCGCATTAGTATCAATCAATTGTGTGGCAAAGGTCACTTGATAAAATTTTAGAATGACAAGTGTGTTATTTAGAAGAATGGAAAAACGGTTTTTGAAGGTCCAAGAGTTAAAATTTTGTACAACTTACAACTGGCAGAACTGAAAGAAGTTAACTTGTGCCTTGCAACTACGAAGAATGAAGAGATCTGTTGGGTATGGAATGAATATCTAGAAGGGGGGGGGGGTGAACAGATATTAGCCTCTTTAAAAATTAAGAACACGAATCAGACCTTAAGATATATAAGATCTAATAGTTTCAAAAATACATAACAATTAGACAACACACCACGCAATGCACGCAGGATTTTAAGGTGGTTCGGCTTCAGTGTGGAGACCTACATCCACCCCTCAATAAACTAAGTGAGGCTTCAATCAACAAGTCAAGAGTGTGAAACACTCACACATCCGCTGATTTACAGCCTCATACAATCTTCTAACACACAACTTCAACACTGCTGATTCACAACTTCAAGATTATGACAATCTCACAATCCTAACACACAAAGTGTAGGATCCGTTCATCGACTCCATCTAGAGCAGACAACCAAGTGGTGTAATGTTCAGAAGAAACAGAAAAGATCGCACAAGAGAAATCACTAAAAGTGAGGATAATTTTGTCAAACACTCTTACTGTAGATTCACTAGAGTTGAGATCTAATCAGTTCTCCACTTGAATTCCAAATTGCTTCTTCTCCAGACTCGAATTCATCAAGCTCTTCTTCTGGATACTGCTCAAGGAACGAATTGCCTCTGATTGAATTGTAACTCTGAAGCTCTACTTCAATCGAACAGCGACTGGGCTTCAAACAAGATGAAGAATCGATGCAACATCTCTTATGCCCATTGAGCAATCTATACTAGATTCTCTTCTTCTTAGCTCTCTCTATCCCTCTTCGCTTTTTTTCTATGGCTCTGTGTTTTCTTCGGTGTTTTGTATCGAAGACGATGTCGCACCCCTTTTTCATTGGCGCATTAGAATCTTCAGGTGGACCCCATAAGAATCCCCAATTCATTGAAAGACATTTGCCACCAAAAAGTTCTCTTCTAAAACCTTGTAAGGTGCACTAAGAATCCCCAATAATTGGGCCTCAGATCATGTGCCCAGAAAGAACACACTTGCAATTCCTTTTATTAACTGGGAGAAAGAGATTAGTGTGTCGACACCTCTTGTGCATTGTGTCGATGCAAAATTAAACTGGCTATAATCAATGCAGATCCTTTAGTAGTGTCGACCTCTTGACATCATGCGTCGACCTTATCCATTAGACTTCAATGGAGACTGGTTGTTAACATGCTTTGTGTTGACCTCATTGCAATCAAGTGTCGACCTCTTGGAATAGTAGAGTCGACCTGACCTTCAACATGTGTTGACTCCCCGTACTCTTTAATTCCATCGCAGGGTAGAACTTGTGTCGACCTGAGCTTCATCTAGAGTCGACCTCTTGAGATTCTTTCCATTTAGTGCTAACATGAAGATCAACATGTGTCGACCTGACATTGACTAGTGTCGACTCAAGTGATTCTTTTTCTCTTCTGCACTTACTGGAAAGATAGCATGTGTCGACTTGAGCATTGACTAGTGCCAACTCAAGTAGATCACTGCACACCAGTAAGTCTGTGAGACCCCGAATTTTCTGTCATTTGATATTGTGCATGCGATATTCATTGTCGTAAATATAGTGCATGTATTAAACTTTGCATACTATAATTATTAAATTGTTCATGTGTTTATGCGTTTATATAAATTATTTTCGTGAACATAAGTAATTAGCTAATTTTGTATATGATGTACTTATTTAAATACTGTACATGTCGTATTTAAGCAATGTTGCGCATATAGTATGAAGTACTACCATGCATCTTGTAAGCATATGTGAGTCTACTTCTGTACATGTATTATATTTAAATATGTATGTATTATCTAATGGTTGAGATGCATATTGTATTTATATGTACATGCATATAGTATTTATATATTCCATGCATATCTTACGTAACTATGAAACATAAATGTAAATATGTATATGTTTAACCATGTGCATGTATAATTATAATTCCTTACGTGTACATGCATGTATATATATATAAATATTATCTTCTGTCGATATAAGTGCTTAGCTAATAATATGCATCATAAAGTTTATTTAAATCCTACATATATTGAATTTAAGAAATATGGTGCATATAATAGGAAGATTATTGCTATACATCCTATGGATATATATAAGTTTATTTCTGTGTGTTTAGGTGTGCATGTAGTATCTAACTAAGAATGTGCATGTTACATTTATATATTCAAGCATGATGCATGTAATTATGTAGTGTGTATGTATATATGTATATATATGCATGTTATTACGCATATTATCTTTAATTGAGATTAGTACAAGTTATACTTAAATAAATAATATGTAATGCATGTAGTTTAAATAGTGAATGTAAATATATTTATTTATGCACACACTACATTGTTGGAGCATAATTGTATGCATAATTGTGTTTTTGGCCAAGTGGGACAGTTGGCGGCCAACACTGGGCCACTGACTGGAAGCCTGTGATTGGCGTCCAGATCGATGGATGCCAAGCACAGGGTTGGCGCCCACATGTTTGGACGCCAATTCCCAGTTGACTACAACGGATGTGGACATCAATATCCTTCCTGCGTAACGGTTTCAGATTTGTTAACACCTACGTTATGGCCTGTTCCAGTTTAGGAAACCCATCTTAAGTCGTAGGGAACCTACCCTAAAGTGTACCCAACCCGTCCAACTCTATAAAAACACCATATTCTGGTCCGTGTCAAGTCTTTTTGGGTGATGGGAAAAGCTAGGGTTCTTGTGGAGAAAAGCTAAACTTTGAAGACTTCGATCTGACGACTGGAGGAGTTTCCTGGAGATCTACCCCGACTAGAGGATAGTCCAACCATCAAGGAGGCATCCCCAACTCTGAGGATCAACCTGCAACAACTGAAGGACCGGATTTAAGGAGTTTCTGAGCACCTTCTTGGCAGGGCCAAGGAGGGCTTCATCGGCGACGTTTGATCTTCTAGGATTTTATTAGAGGCAAGTAACCTATGTATGTCACTCCTATACATGTCCCCTTAGGTCCCAGCATTTTTTTAGGTTTTTCCTCGTGTCCTGGACCCTCCAATTTCCCCGTGCATGTGAGTGATGTCTGCGCAGTTTGCTGTTTGGAGGTTGGCGGCAACATCCTGTGCCGCCAAGATCATGTGTTGGCGGCAGGAGATGTTCCAGTTGACTCAGTAGGCAGCCAGCACTGTGCAGTCAAGTTCCTCAGTGTTCTGAAAAATTAGTGTCTCATCTTCTTAAGCTGTTTATGTGATTTCTGGGTATGAATGCATGCTACAAATTTTATATGTTGTCAAGGGTAATTAGTAGGTTGTGTCATGAGATTTTACTAAATTTTCATGATTTGTGTGAATTACTAAAATTCTGATAATTGGACTATGAGTATAAAATGACCATGTTTAATTTGTGTAAATAATTCAGTTGTGAGTTAGGGTTTCATGAATTTTCTAAAATCATGTGATGACTATATCTACGCATTAATACTATTAGATTTGACTGTTTTACTGAAATGTCTACTTTAGAGAAATTAATGAGAAATGCACCTGTGATTTGATTTAAATTTTATAAATATATTTACTATTCAGAAAATTCTGAAAATTTTAATATGTTATGGTTACTATTCTTAACCTGTGATAAAAATTTCAAAATATTTTGATGATAGTAGGTATTATTATGGTTTTAAATGTGAAAATAGCCATGTTGAGCATGTTAGAGTTAATTATGTATAAATCAAAAGTCAGTAGCATGTTAATGTCTTATTTTAAGTTGGTTATCACTGTTAAACAGTAAGGTGAACTTCTGTAAATAGAAATGTGAATATTATGCAATGAGTATGTAAAATGGGATGAAAGCATGTATATGAGTATGAGTTAAATGTGACAAGAATGATAATATGATTAATTTGTAAAATTGGGCCGAGATTGACACTGCTACCATAGGGGTCTGAGAGCCATACCATAGAAAAGTCCCTATGGAAAGATCAACACATGTGAAATAAATCCTAAGGGCATTAGGATGAAATCCTGGATGTGGACAGGCTCCACTGGTTAGGGTGGAGAGGGCTTCTCCCGGTTCTGCGTAGTTATCTAGATTTATCACCGCATTGCCTAAGTGATGAATAAGTGAAATGCGAGTGTGAATTATGCTATTTGAAAAATTCTCCTCTAGTTGGTAGTTAGGACTATGTGTCATGGCAACTTAAGAAATAACATGTGAATAAAGTAATGTGACATGTGAATATGGCACGTGGTAAGTGCCCATGATGCACGTGGTAAGTGCAATGATGTGACATGTGATAAATGAATGTGCAAGAGAAAATGTGTGAAAAAGTGTGAAAGAATATGTAAAGAAGAGTAAATGTTAATGAGAGTGTAAATGCATGTGAAAACTAAGGTAAAACGTATGTATTCATTTTATTTATGTGTTGATTGGTTGAATATAATGCCATGTTGGTATCATGTCATTTAGATTAATATCATCCATATGGTAGAATAAGTGAATATGTGTATGTAAACATATAAAGTAATGCAATGTGGAAAAATGAGCATGTAGAATTGTCAAATGAATAAGATGGCATGTGAACAAGTGTAAATCCATGTAATTATGTTTGATTAATGTCAAAACAACAAGCAAAATGAGATTATGATTATGAAAAATACATGAAATAATGTTTAAGTTCCATGATAGAATTACTACTCATTTAGTATATAGTTCCATGCTTAATTTGTATATAATTACCAACCGATTTGAATATGTTTTAGATCTTCAGTCCATGTTTAATAAAGGGATATCATTGTGATTTATTCATATTAAAACAGCAAATGAGATGTGTAAATAAATGAGAAAAGTGCATGTGAAACATGAATAGAGATCATGTTAGGTGTTATCTACTTTAAGCACAATTCCATGTTCTAATTGGTAGAATTGCTCCATGATATGGATAATGTTTAGATAAATAAATCATGTACATGTTAGGTATATAAGAGCACATATGTTTATGTCATGTATGTGTTAATATGATTATGCTTAATTATGATAGAATGTTTAGTATCATGTTATGTAGTTTACTAGAAAGTATGTGCAAGTGTTAAGAGAGTATGATAAATTTTACATTAAAACAGCAAGTAAATGGTGTGAGAAAATAATATAAGTGCATGAGAAATTGGCTAGATACCATGCTAGGAGTGTTCATTATCTTGTACATAACCTTATGTTTTAAATTGGTAAAAATTGTGCAATGATATGATAAAGAGTTGAACCATTTATCATAGGATATAACATGTGTAGAGAACTTGTGTAGGTGTATGTTATCTTCCATGTTTTTAATATGAGCATGCGTTAATTCGGAATATGTTTGGGTGAATTATGTGTTGTTGTCCATAAGAAGCATGTGCCATGTGAATCATTGTGGTTAGAATGATAGAATGTGTTTTCATTATTGTTGGTAGCTTAGTGTGTGTGATATGTGTAAGTTTGATGTTTTAGATTACTTGCTGAGTCTTTTAGACTCATACTTGCTTCGGCGTACAGGTGTGACAGGTTTCCCGTAGCTGAGGAGAGAATAGTGAAGGTCGACGCCGCATTCAAGGAGTAGTTTCTTATGGAGATTTTCTTTTGTAGTTGCTTTACTTCATAGTTGAATAATGTTATTCATATGGACAATATAATGGACAATGTAGTTCTTTCCAAGTTGTAATAATGAGGACTCTAGTACTTTCTTTTGCTATACAGACTGTGGAATGTGTGATAATGATGGAATGAAGTTTAATTATTTCTTTAATTCCGCTGTACTCATTTAATATTCATGGACATATCAACCTTATCGTTTAGTGTTGGGTTACTATCCCACTATGATGACGCTCTTTATACCGATGGGGATTAGTATAATCGTACCAGTATCAGGAGGGTCATTACAAAGTCACTAGTTGATCCATGTGTGTCGACCTTCAGGGCAATGTGTGTTGAGACACAAATGATCTTTTGACTTTGAGAATTTTCTTGTCATAAGTAAACATGTGTCAGAGAATTCTTAGATATTTATGACAGTTATATTTGGTTCATGACATCATCAAAACTAGGGACACAATATTATCAATGGCATAGAAGACTAAGACATGCAAGCACCTCAGTGATCAAGAAATTAATCAAGCATGATCTAGTAGAAGGCCTTCCAAAGTTGAAATTGAAGAAATTTAGAATCTGTACAACTTGTGCAAAAGGAAAGCAAACTAAGATATCATTTTAGTCCAAGACATTAGTAACAACCTCCAAACTATTGGAACTCATTTACATGGATTTATTTGGACCTATAAGAACAGTAAGTCTTGGAGGAAAGATATATGGCTATGTTATAGCGGATGATTATTCAAGATACAATTGGGTGTCATTTTTGGAAGCCAAATCAGAGACCTTTTTAGACTTTCTGAAGTTCAGTAAACCAGTACAGAAGAACCAGAAATATCAAATAATCAGCATCATATCTGATCATGGTGGAGAATTCAAGAATGAAGAGTTTGTCAGATTGTGTGAAGAAAATGGCATAGAATACAATTTCTCTGCACGTAGAACACCTCAACAGAATGGAGTAACAGAAATGAAGAACAGGACACTGCTGGACATGGCCAGATGAATGCTTATTAAATACAATCTACCAAGATACTTCTGGGTAGAAATAGGTGCATGATCAGACCAATTTTGAAGAAGACACCTTATGAGTTGTACAGGGATAAGAAGCCAAACATCAGTCACCTTCGACCTTTTGGTTGTAAGTGTTTCATTTTGAATAATGGTAAAGACAATTGAGGAAAATTAGGTGCTAAAAGTGATGAAGGATTCATATTAGGTTATATTTCAAAACTTAGAGAATATAGGGTGTTTAATAGAAAAGTCTTAACAATTGAACAAACAGTTCATGTCTTATTTTATAAAACTAACCCTTCTATTAAGAAAATAGAAAAAGAAGAATATGTTGTTGAAGAATTGTGCAGGGATCTGGGACAAGCTTCTCTTGAAGAAAAAGGTGAAGACAAGGATGATCCTCCACTAGAAGAACTACAACAACAACAAGAAGCACATGAAGAACTTCCTAGAGAACTAAGGTATCAAAGAGATCATCCGAGAGAAAACATCATAGGTGATCCTCAAGATAGAGTAAGAACTAGAGGTATGACTATTCCCTGTGATTATACTACATTTGTTTCTCAGATCGAGTCTAGGACAATCAATGATGCACTGGCAGATGAATCTTGGATCCTAGCTATGCAAGAGGAACTTAACCAGTTCCAACGCAGTCAGGTCTGGACTCTTGTACCTAAACCATCTAACCATCCAGTTATTGGGACCAGATGGGTCTTCAGAAACAAAATGGATGAATTAGAGGTAATCACTAGGAACAAGGCCAGACATGTAGCACAAGGATATTCCGAAGACACTACAAGGAAAAGCGGGTTTACCGACAGAAATTTTCCATCGGTAAATCCGTTGGACTTTCCGATGGATATATTTTTATCGAAAATATCAATCGTGGTTTTTGACGGAACATAGTTTGTCGAAAATTCTGTCAGTAGTTCCGACGAAAATAATTCCTTCAGAAACTTCTAATTTTATCCCTCTCCCTGCGCTCCCAAACGCCCACTTGTGTCCCCGCGCTCTCTCTCTCTCTCGCTCTCTCTCTCTCTCTCTCTCTCTCCGACGTCTCTCTCTCGCTCTCTCTCCCTCGTCTCCGGCGTCGCCGTAACCTCGCACTGCCGCTGCCCCGCACGCCGTCGCGTCCCCACGTGCCGCCGTCGCGTCGCTGCGCCGCCGCCGCTATGCGCAGCGCCCTGCCGCTGCCTCTAGCTCGCCGCCCTGCTGCCGCCTCCCGCTCGCCGCTGGTATGTCTCCTCCACCTCCCTATCACCCTCTCTCACCCCCCCTACCTGCACAGTCCCCCCCGTCTCCCCCTCCCCTCCCGACGACCGTCCCCCCCCCCCCCCCCCTTCTCCTCACAATCCCCTCCCAACAACCCTCCCCCTACACAGTCTCCCCTCCCGACAAACCGTCCCCCCCTCCCCCACAGTCCCCCCCTCCTCTCCCCCTCCCCCTCCAAATGACTGCCCCCCTTCCACTCACAGTCCCCCCTCCCCCTACACAGTCTCCTCCTCCCCCCGACCGCCCCCCCTCCCTCCCCTCCACAATCCCCCCTCCCCCTGCACAGTCCCCCTCCTCTCCCCCCCCCTCTCTTGGTGACCATCCCCCCCTTCCCCTCACAGTCCCCCCTCCCCCTACACAGTCCGCCCTCCTCTCCCCCTCCCCTCCCGGACCCCCACGCCAACCCCCACTGCCAGCCCCCCTCCCACTCCCTCTCCTAAATTTTAATTAGTTCATGTTTTTTGGTATTCATTTTTATGTCTTTAATTTAAATATATAGTTATTAGAGATATGTATATAGTTTTATTTTTTTATAAAATATGTTCTTAAAAAAGAGGGATAGGTTGATGATTTTTTTAAAATATAATATTTAGTGTTTAAAAATTATTGAGTTTTTATGATAATAATTTGAATTCATAAAAATTGTTATTGATGTTAAATATTTTTTAGAGTTCAAAATTATCGATTGCATTTTTCATAGTTAATTGCACTCTTGATGAGAAAGATTTAGACACTAACAAGTTGGCAGCTGGTGGTGTGGCTACGTAACCTGTTGCGGCTGCTTTTAATAGAAAGGTACAATGTTTGAGCTTAAAATTAATTTGTGTTTAAAGTAACTTTTTAGAAATAGGTTTTAAATTTTAATTTTATTTGTAAAATTGAGGAAAGTATCTAGGAGTTTAAATTTATTATTATAAAGTTCAATCACTAATTTTTAAATATTAATGGCAATATTTAATATTTAGCATTTATATTTATGTGTGTAAATTTTTAACTTTTAAGTCTATTTAAGATGTCCTTGGTTTGCCACATTTGAATTTTTTTTTAGAGTGGTCTCAGTGCACCTTTGGTGCTATTCAACTGTATCTAAGGCATGTACTAGTTTGTTTGCTTTTTTCTGGAGCTGCTAGCCTCCATCCTACTACCCAAAAACCATTCTAAATGCTTTTGTTGTAGTTAATTTGAGATACCATTACTCTAGTTTTTTAGAGATGATATCATAATATATTAATGTGTGTAGTGAATCGACTTTCTTCTCTTCTTTGAGAAGCAACTATAGTATTAGATATTTTATTACATAACTTTTTCTTATCAGAATAAAATTTGATGAAACTTTAATTTTATTTAAAGAAGATAATAAAATATTTTTATACTATAATTTGATTTAGGAAAATAAGTCTTTTAGTTATTTGATGCACAAGATTTAAATCACTAATAATAAATTGTGATGGTGTGAAAAACTTGTTGGGCTAGAATGGGCCCCAATGGGCTAATGTGGGTTTTAGTTACTTTGATCTATTGGATTTGGTTTGAGCTTGGGTTGGGCCATCTTGGCCTTGGTTGAGTTGGACTTAACTTGGGTTGTTTTGCGCTTGGATTGGGCCATCAGATCCTAACATTGTAGTAAATTATCTGTTGTTCAGAAATAGAAACTAAATAGATATATAGATACGTAACAAGCATATATAACTGTGACAAAAGAGATTAGTAACATTATACGAGGGTTTACACATTGCTTAACCTACAGAATCGAGTAGGAACAACTCTATCTTTACAAATCATTTCAGTAATAATATATATATATATATGGATACAATATCTCTTGTATGAGAATCTACATAAATCTAGTGGTCTAGAGACAGAGCATTTGTGAAGAGTCCAATTTGCTAATTACAATATGAGTTCATAAAATTATAAAGTTTAGAAGTGTGTTACACACCACTTATTAGCCATGGGATAGGCGTTTGTAAAGAAGCCAAATACAAACACCAATGAGGTATACATCCCAATTTAGGAAAAAAAAATTAGTACAAACTTTTCCTTCTAGACATTAGTTTAGTTTACGTTTAATTGTTCACTTTTAGTTTAATGTTTAGTATTACACTTCTTATTTTAATGTATTTCAACACCTTGCAAGAAATTGTTTTACTACAAAATCTTTTTTCTTGATTAGTATTGCAATTCTTACTTTAATATAATTCATTTACATGTATGCGTGAATTTGTTTTAATATTGCACTTGTTCACATGTAATATTTTGTTTTTATTTACCTTTCATACTTATGTGGTTTCTAAATTTAATCTATGCATGTATAGCAATTTATCACTGCACACACCTCACGAGAGCATGTTAAGCCCATGTCAATGAACCTTCCCGTTCAAGACTTTGGGATTGATGTGCACGAGTCTTATTTTCAATGATGAGAACGTGTATATCTAACTCAAAGTCTTGAATTGTCCCGTTTTGGACAGTCTGTGAATGTTTTATTGCAGTTAGGTGGTCATTTACTATGTGTTTGTGTTATTTGTTGAAAATTTCGGGTGCTTCTACTCACTCCTCTCTGATATACCTTTATTGATTTAGAATATTTTCCTAACCACTTATTAGTAGGTGTTTAAGAAAATATCTTAATCAATAAATATTTTTGGTATATCGAAGAGGTGTGGGGAGATGCTAACGAAATTTTCAGCAAATTATACAAACACATAGTAAATGGCCATCTGAGTGCGATCAAATATTCACAGATGGGTAAAAACTGATAATCTAAATAATACGTCCTACCTATTCATTTTGACTTACTCGAACGATATGAGGGTGTGTTGGGTTTTAACTCGTGACATGACATTTAATCTGTGTAGGAAAAATGTCTTCTGAGAATCGGTCATGGATGTACCGTGGAATAGTTAATGGAGTTGTAACAGAGGAGTCTAAAGACGGCGTTGACAGTTTCATTCAGTTTGCATTGAGGAATTCATCAGTAGCAGTTGATCCGATGGGTAACATCTGATGTCCGTGTTCGGCTTGTAAGAACATAAAGTGGATATCGACATGGGATGTGCAGCATCATTTGTATACGAGAGGATTTGTTGCCCATTATGAGTTATGGTCGTCTCATGGTGAGTTTAATTTTCAGTCGCCTGAACCAGCCAACTTTGCCTCCACAAGTACGTACGTAGACATGGTTGTCGATGCTGCGGTTCAGAGTTCAATTTTTATGATGACCAAACAAATAAAGAAGTGTCGAATAATACAGCTCAAGGATTTTATCAGTTACTTCGAGATGATGATGAGCCATTATGGGATGGTTGTGAGAAGCATACGGTTGTCTGCAGTGTCGCAGCTACTAAATTTGAAGTCTGAATTTCATATGAGCGAGAGTGTTTTGATCGACTTCCCTTACTTGTCAAGAGTATGCTTCCTCAATCAGAGAGGTTGTTGAACCACTCTCTATTTGTTCTTGTATTTAGTGATAATAAAATTTATGATGTAACTTAATTTGAATATTTTGTTTCATCTGTGTCGCATCAATCTCATAGCAAAATGCTGAGTCTCACATTGATGCAATATGGCGCACTAAAATGATAAAATCGATGTTTAATCAATATACATCAATTTCAGTTTAGGTGCCAAAATTAATAAGCGGTACAGCGATTTTGTTTTAATTGATTTTTTAAAGCACTACAACGACTTCGCTAAGTGGCCATAACGATTTGTTAAGAAATCGATCTCAGAACGATTCCTTTTATAGCCACAACGATTTGCCCTCATATCGATTTCCTTGCATAACGATTTCATAAGTGATCACATCGGCTTGGGTCTCATAACCATTTCATAAGTGATCACATCGGCTTAGGTCTCATAACGATTACATAAGTGATCACATCGATTTCTTAAGTGAGACATCGACTTGTCTTCACAACGATTTGTTAAGAAATCATTCCCATAACGATTTCATAAGTCATGCTCATAACGATTTCTTTAGACCGTAACGATTTCTAAGTGAACGCATCGACTTGCCTTCACAACTATTTGTTAAGAAATCGTTCCCATAACGATTTCATAAGTCATGCTCAAAACAATTTCTTCAATGATCATAACGACTTGTCTTTCACATCGATTTGTTCATAAACTTGCAACGATTTACTTGTAAATGAACAACGATTTCTCTTGAATATTTTGAAAGTGTTTTTCTGGCGCTCATTGAAAAGTCAAATATTGTCAGACAGAAAAAGCTGCATGCATAATCTTGTCAGAAAAAGATTTGACCTACTATTTCAGTATGTTAGCAGAAGCACAGTACTATGCATCGTTTATCATAAACACTCTTTATGCTAATACTTTCTTCTATGTGTACAGACCTCGAAGACCATCACAGTCTGATTAAGACAAATGAAGAGGATGATGAGCAACGGCAAGAACTCTCATACGAATCTCTTTGCAACAGGAGAGCTTTTCAAGCTGCTCATATAAAGATGGAGCATTGCTGAAGATCAGTGTAGAGCTTTTCCTGAAAATCCTTCAAGGAGTGTACAACTGTGAGAAGAACATTCAGCCACAAACACTCAGAGAAGAGAGAAGAGCTCGAGCCAAATCTATAGAAGCTTTCAAGCAGAAGTCTTCATTGCCTTCAAGCCTTCTTCTCTTCCATTCTCCTGTGCTCATTGTAATCTTGGGGGAGAGTCTGTGACTGTGAGCTAAGTCCTGGGTTCATCTTGTAATAGCTCTCAATCTGATCGTTCTTTTCTAAGAAAGATTTCTGTCCAGCTGTAGGACTGTATACAGTGTGTAACCTAGCTAGAGGTTAGTGTCTAGCAGAACCGGTTGGGGTTTGTACCAACAGGACCTAGCTGGGGGTTTAAGTGTAGCAGAACGCACTGGGGTTGTTCAGGAGGTTTACTTCTGAACCTGTAAAAGAAATAGGTTTGCTTCTGAGCCTAGAAAAGAAGTGGGCTCCCTTCTTGCCCGGGAAAGAGAAGAAGACCTGGTGGGGTATCCAGGGTGTTGTAGTGTCCTTGAAGGGGACTGTACCTTCGGTTAGTGAAATCCAGGAGTTTGCTTGGGGACTGGACGTAGGACGTCCATGTGGGAAGGGCCGAACCAGGATAAATCTCCTGTGTCCTTTTGTGTGATTGTTCTTGGCTTCCGCACTGCCACTCTCATCACACTAACACTAACCAAACATTTAAGTGTTCACATTTTGATTTCAAATTTCAGAAAATCCTATTCACCCCACCCCCCCCCTCTAGGTTACCTTGCTGCGCCACACCAAAGGGCCAACAAGTGGTATCAGAGGGGTCTTGAACTTTCAAGAAGATCCAACGATCTTAGAGCAAAGATCCATGGCAGCTCAAGGATATGTTGAAGGCCAATCAGTCACCAGACCTCCATTCTTTGACGGAGAGGAACCAATACTGAAGATGAGAATGAAATGCTTCATTCGAGGCACAGACTTTGATCTGTGGCAGGTAATTGAGGTAGGTGATTTCATTGCTGTTCCAGCTGAAGGCACTACTGCCATTACAGTAGCGGATAAAAGTAAGCTATCTCTAAACATTAAGGCTAGAAACTATCTATGTTGTGCTCTATCTAAAAGAGAGTTCAGTAGAGTTTCTGCATGTAAATCTGCTAAAGAAATATGGCATAAATTGCAAATAACCTATGAAGGAACAGATAAAGTAAAACAAACTAGGATAGATATTCTTATCTCTCAATATGAGCAATTTAAAATGCTTCCAAATGAAAACATTACTACTATGTATAATAGATTTTCAAATATAGTAGTAGGTTTAAATTCTCTTGGAAGAATTCTTTCTAATGAAGAAACCGTTAGAAAAATACTTAGGTCCTTAACTATTTCATGGACACCTAAGGTAACTGCTATTGAAGAGGCCCATGATTTAACTAAATTATCAATTGATAATTTAATAGGTTCTCTCATGGCACATGAAATAAATATGGAGCAACTAGAAGAACAATTAAAAGAATGTAAAGATAAAAATTATCTTTTAAATGAAATTTGAAAAGCAAGAATAATGAGAAGTTAGAGTTAGAAGAAAAATTAAACTCTAATTGAAGAAAATATGTATTTAAAGAATCAGTTAGAAAATTAACTGAGGGGGAAAATATCTTTAGCCTTATGCTTAAAAGAATCAAAATCTGGAAATAACAAACAAGGGCTTGGATACATACCTCCAGAAAAAGGAAAAAACAGCCATGATTCCAGAAAAATATCCACTACCAAAATTTGTAAAAGAAACCAAGATGCCCAAAAAAAGGCCCATGTAAAAGAAAAAGGTTACAGAAATCTCGTTCTAAAAACTCAGCACAAAAGAAATAAGAACAACAAAACAATCTATATTCAATGTTGTTCTCATTGCAATAAACTAGGACACACTGTAAACACCTGCACAACAAAGCATCTAGTCTGGATCACTAAAGGATATTTTCATGCATCTAACCATCAAGGACCCAAAAGGATTTGGGTACCTACCTTTGAGTAATTTACTTGCAGGTTAGCCTTGGAGCATCAAAATCCAAGGATGCTCAAGGCAGGAGTAATTGCAGACTCTTCATTCAAATCACATCTGAAGAAAGAGTAGTCACAAAAAAAATTGAATTGGTCTTTATTGCTAACAATTATTTGCAAGTTTCATTCAGGTGGAGTCTCTCATTCAGGGGGAGCACAGATTATGGGGGAGTCATTCCTTATCAACTATTATTGTGAACCCCTCTATGGTAAGAAATTCTCTCAAAAAGGGGGAGAGAATCCATGGTAAGATCCTTCCTTTTTGGTTAGTGACAAAAACGGAGAGAGTTTGTATGAATTTTCTGAAACCTCTATGCTTTATATATATTCTTGTCAGAAAATTCTCATAAATTTTGTCATCACAAAAAGGGGGAGATTGTTGAACCACTCTCTATTTGTTCTTGTATTTTGGTGATAATAAAATTTATGATGTAACTTAATTTGAATATTTTGTTTCATCTGTGTCGCATCAATCTCATAGCAAAATGCTGAGTCTCACATTGATGCAATAAGGCGCACTAAAATGATAAAATCGATATTTAATCAATATACATCGATTTCAGTTTAAGTGCCAAAATTAATAAGCACTACAACGATTTTGTTTTAATTGATTTTTTAAAGCGCTACAACGACTTCGCTAAGTGGCCATAACGATTTGTTAAGAAATCGATCTCAGAATGATTCCTTTTATAGCCACAACGATTTGCCCTCATATCGATTTCCTTGCATAACGATTTCATAAGTGATCACATCGGCTTGGGTCTCATAATGATTTCATAAGTGATCACATCAGCTTAGATCTCATAACGATTTCGTAAGTGATCACATCGATTTCTTAAGTGAGACATCGACTTGCCTTCACAACGATTTGTTAAGAAATCGTTCCCATAACGATTTCATAAGTCATGCTCATAACGATTTCTTTAGACCGTAACGATTTCTTAAGTGAACTCATCGACTTGCCTTCACAACGATTTGTTAAGAAATCGTTCCCATAACGATTTCATAAGTCATGCCCATAAAAAATTTCTTCAATGATCATAACGACTTGTCTTTCACATCGATTTGTTCATAAACTTGCAACGATTTACTTGTAAATGAACAACGATTTCTCTTGAATTTTTGAAAGTGTTTTTTGGCGCTCATTGAAAAGTCAAATATTGTCTGACAGAAAAAGCTGCATGCATAATCTTGTCAGAAAAAGATTTGACCTACTATTTTCAGTATGTTAGCAGAAGACACAGTACTATGCATCGTTATCATAAACACTCTTTATGCTAACACTTTCTTCTATGTGTGTACAGACCTCGAAGACCATCACAGTCTGATTAAGACAAATGAAGAGGAGATGAGCAACGGCTAGAACTCCAACGAATCTCTTCAACGGATCTATTCAAGCTGCTCATATAAAAGATGGAGCATTGTTGAAGATCAGTGTAGAGCTTTTTCCTGAAAATCCTTCAAGGAGTGTACAACTGTGAGAAGAACCTTTACGCCACAAACACTCAGAGAAAGAGAGAAGAGCTCGAGCCAAAATCTATAGAAGCTTTCAAGCAGAAGTCTTCATCGCCTTCAAGCCTTCTTCTCTTCCATTCTCCCTGTGCTCATTGTAATCTTGGGGGAGAGTCTGTGACTGTGAGCTAAGTTCTGAGTGTTCATCTTGTAATAGCTCTCAGTCTGATCTTTCTTTTCTAAGAAATATTTCTGTCCAGCTGTAGGACTGTATACAGTGTGAACCTAGCTAGAGGTTAGTGTCTAGCAGAACTGTGTTGGGGTTTGTACCAACAGGACCTAGCTGGGGGTTAAGTCTAGCAGAACCGCACTGGGGTTTGTTCCAGGAGGTTTACTTCTGAACCTGTAAAAGAAGTAGGTTTGCTTCTGAGCCTAGAAAAGAAGTGGGCTGCCTTCTTGCCCGGGAAAGAGAAGAAGACCTGGTGGGGTATCCAGGGGTTGCAGTGTCCTTGAAGGGGACTGTACCTTCGATTAGTGAAATCCCAAGAGTTTGCTTGGGGACTGGACGTAGGACTTCCATGTGGGAAGGGCCGAACCAGGATAAATCTCATGTGTCCTTTTGTGTGATTGTTCTTTTGCTTCCGCACTGCCACTCTTCATCACACTAACACTAACCAAACTTTTAAGTGTTCACGTTTTGATTTCAGATTTTAGAAAATCCTATTCACCCCCCCTCTAGGTTACCTTGCTGCCGCACACCAAAGGGCCAACAGAGGTTGCCTGATGATTTTACCGTGCGAAGAAGATGGTGAATGATCTGGGGCTTGGTTTTATGAAAATTGATGCATGTCCTAATCACTATATGCTATACTATAAAGATGATGCAGATAAGACATCATATTGTATCTTTAAGCATGATAGATTCAAGCCTAAGAGAGGAGACAAGTCAAAGCAGAAGGATGTTCCATATAAGTCACTGTGGTACTTTCCGATCACACCTAGGTTGCAGCGGTTGTTCATGTCCCTGAAGACAGCTGGACATATGACTTGGCATGCGGAAAGAGTCCTTCGTGATGATGGTAAAATCAGTAATCTTGCTGATGGCAAAGCTTGGGCTCATTTCTTTAATTACTACCTCTCTCTGTTAGTGCACAAAGTTGAGAAATTTTATTTCTAAACAGCGGAGGTACGTGTTCACGAGATCAGAGGATCTTCCTCGAGCACGAGTCGTCTGGGAGTCTACTACGAAGACTAATTTTAGAAAGTTGATGTGGGAGGCCCAGGATAAGGCAACGAAGACCACAAGCAGCCAGGATCCTACGGCTTGGATGGATTACGACCCTGTGTGGCTATGGAGGGACTATTGGGGGTCCCTTTGTCATCGTTGGGCTATTAGACCATGGCAGGAGAGGTCACAGGCGGCAAAATGCAATCGAGCAGCTCTTCCAGAGAAGAATGTGCATACTAGTAGGTCCGTATCTTATGCGACCCACAGCCAGAAATTGGTAAGCATATTATTGTTCAATTTCTTAATACATTAATTATTATTGTGAAACTAACTACTTTTGTTGAATTGTAAGCGTCACGAGCTCGATCGTGCCCCTACTTTTCGCGAGTTATTTGATCAAACTCATAAGCGGAAGGGGACAGATAACTATGTCAGCGAGAGTGCTCGCACGATTGCTGTAAATCAAAATATAATTTTTGAATTCAATTTAGATATTAAAAAAATATGATTTCAATAATACATGTATATTTTGTTCTGCAGGAGACCTATGACAGGACGATGGCGGATCGCTATGCAGAGGTCACTCCCCAGCCAGACTTGGATCTGGAAGATTGGGTCGATGCAGCGGGAGGGCCGAGTGTATGACATTGGGGACAGCCTGGATACTACTCCAGTGTTGTCCTCATATGCGAGTTCGATCGCTTCTCCGGCCTACGTGAGTTCGTCTGCTGCACCGCCTGGCAGTGGTGGAGAGGACATGAGAACCCTCATCCGAGAAGAGCTACAGCTGCAATTTGGCGTTATGGTTGAGCAGCTGATCTCTAGTTTCCGAGGAGTAGGCCCCTCACAGCAAGCCCCTTAGGTCAGTATTACTATTAATTTCATATAGTTTAAATGAAATGAAACCAATACAACTGGATGCCAACCAGGTCAATTTATGAATCGATGTCCAAAGAGCTCAAAAGGAAAAAAAAGAAATCTAAATTAAGAAACCTATAAAGAAGGTCCCTTTATACAATCAACTTATGGAAGGAAAAAAATTAACTAAAAAATCATTAATATAAAAAAGAACTCGTGTAAATGATCAAAACACGCAACCCGGGGGTCCAAAATAACAAATAGGGATATGATCGACGTGTTGTTCGCGTCGATAAGACCGGGTGGGTGAATGTGATATGTGGGAACTGACGGAATCCTCATCGGATTCCCGGTTTGGGTTGGGCGCTCAAACCAATAATCTAAAAAAAACTCGTGTAAATGATCAGAACACGTAACCTGGGGGTCCAAAATCACAAATAGGGATCCGATAGTCTTGTCGTTCACGCCAACACTACCGGGTGGGTGAAAGTGACATGTGGGAACTGACGGAATCCTCATCGGATTCCTAGTTTGGGTTGGTCCCTCAAATCAGTAATCTAAAAAAAACTCAAGTGTAAAGGATCAGAACACGCAACCCAGGGGTCCAAAATCACAAATAGGGATCCGATCGGCCTGCCGTTCGTGTCGACACGACTGGGTGAGTGAAAGTGACGAGTTGGAAATGACGGAATCCTCATCGGATTCCAGGTTTGGGTTGGGCGCTCAAACCAGTAATCTAAAAAAAACTCAAGTGTAAGGGATCAGAACACGTAACCCGGGGGTCCAAAATCACAAATAGGGATCCGATCGGTTTGCCGTTTTGCGTCGACATGACTGGGTGGGTGAAAGTGACATGTGGGAACTGACGGAGTCCTCATCAGATTCCCAGTTTGGGTTGGGAGCTCAAACCAGTAATCTAAAAGAAACTCAAGCATAAAGGATCAGAACACACAACCTGGGGGTCCAAAATCACAAATAGGGATCCGATCGGTGTGTCGTTCACGCCGACATGACCGGGTGGGTGAAAGTGACGTGTGGGAACTGACGGAATCCTCATCGGATTCCCGGTTTGGGTTGGGCTCTAAAACTAGTAATCTAAAAAAAACTCAAGTGTAAAGGATCAGAACACGCAACCTAGGGGTCCAAAATCACAAATAGGGATCCGATCGGTGTACCGTTCACGCCGACATGACCGGGTGGGTGAAAGTGACGTGTGGGAACTGACGGAATACTCATCGGATTTCGGATTTAGGTTGGGCGCTCAAACCAGTAATCTAAAAAAAAAAAAAACTCAAGTGTAAAGGATCAGAACACGCAACCCGGGGGTCCAAAATCACAAATAGGGATCCGATCGACGTGTCGTTCACGCCGACACGACCCGGTGGGTGAAAGTGATGTGTGGGAACTGACAGAATCCTCATCGGATTCCCAGTTTGGGTTGGGTGCTCAAACCAGTAATCTAAAAAAAAACTCAAGTGTAAAGGATCAGAACACTCAACTCGGGGGTCAAAAATCACAAATAGGGATCCGATCGCTGTACCCTTCATGCCGACACGACCGGGTGGGTGAAAGTGACGTGTGGGAACTGACAGAATCCTCATCGGATTCCTAGTTTGGGTTGGGAACTCAAACCAGTAATCTAAAAAAAACTCATGTGTAAATGATCAGAACACGTAACCTGGGGGTCCAAAATCACAAATAGGAATCCGATCGTTGTGTCGTTCACGCCAACACTACCGGGTGGGTGAAAGTGACATATGGGAACCGACGGAATCCTCATCAGATTCCTGGTTTGGGTTGGGCACTCAAACCAGTAATCTAAAAAAAAAGTGTAAAGGATAAGAACATGCAACCCGGGCGGTCCAAAATTACAAATAGGGATCCGATCGGCCTGCCGTTCGTGTCAACATGACTGGGTGAGTGAAAGTGACGTGTGGGAACTGACGGAATCCTCATCGGATTCTAGGTTTGGGTTGGGCGCTCAAACCAGTAATCTAAAAAAAACTCAAGTGTAAGGGATCAGAACACGTAACCCGGGTGTCCAAAATCACAAATAGTGATCCGATCGGTGTGCCGTTTGCGCCGATACGACTGGGTGGGTGAAAGTGACGTGTGGGAACTGACAGAATCCTCATGAGATTCCTGATTTGGGTTGAGTGCTCAAACTATTAATCTAAAAAAAACTCAAGCGCAAAGGATCAGAACACGCAACCCGGGGGTCCAAAATCACAAATAGGGATCCGATCGACGTGCCGTTCATGTCGACATGACCGGGTGGGTCAAAGTGACGTGTGGGAACTGACGGAAACCTCATCAGATTCTCGGTTTGGGATGGGCGCTTAAACTAGTAATCTAAAAAAAATCAAGTGTAAAGGATCAGAACACGCAACCCAGGGGTCCAAAATCACAAATGGGGATCCGATCGATGTGCCGTTCGCGCCGACACGACCAGGTGGGTGGAAAGTGACGTGTGGGAACTGACAAAATCTTCATCGGATTCCTGGTTTGGGTTGGGCGCTCAAACCAGTAATGTAAAAAAAACTCAAGTGTAAAGGATCAGAACACACAACCCGGGGGTCCAAAATCAAAAATAGGGATCCGATCAGCGTGTCGTTCACTCCAACACGACCGGGTGGGTGAAAATGACGTGTGGGAACTAACGGAATACTAATTGGATTCCCAATTTGGGTTCAGCGTTCAAATCACTAATCTCAAAAAAAATCTAAGTGTAAATGATCAAAAATATTATCTAACTCTACTTAGTGATTAATCACACATTTTAAATTTAAATTTATGAAAATAATAATTATACATATTTTTATTTATGTTTCTCATATTTGTTTTTTTTTAATATAGGATCCTCTGGCACCTGACGATCGTGAGGCGGACACAACTGATGATCCAACAGACCTTTCTTGATTTTTAGCACTTATAATTGTGTATGATTTAATATTTCTTGTGTGTGATGATTTTATGTTTGATTTCTAGTACTTATTATTATGGAATGTATGAATATTTTAGTAGGTTTTGTACTTTATCATTGTCAATTCAAGTATTTTTTTTTTAAAGTAAGTTGTTTATTTACGACAGATGTTATATGTCGGAAATTTCTGTCGGCAAAACCGTCGGAACTTTCGACGGATTATTTTCCGACGGAACTATCCGACGGAGTATACCGACGGAATTTCGACGGACTTCTGACAGCTTTTCTGTCAGAAGATATCGACCAATTTTTCGACAACGTTTGCTGACCACTTTCGGTCGGAATTTTCCGACGAAATATTCAACGGAATAATCCGTCGGAAGTTCCGAAAAATTACCGACAGTTTTTTGTCTGTCGGTAATTTCTAACCAGAATTTCCGACTGACATTTTTCGATGGTTGTTCACCAGAAAGTTGTCAGAAGCTGTTGTTTCCGACGGATTTCCAACGGAATCTATCCTTCGAAAATGCTACTTTTTCTTCTTGTGAGCGGAAGGCATTGATTTCGATGAAACATATGCTCCAGTTTCTAGATTAGAAGCAAGCATAATTTTATTATCATATGCATGTTCGCTTAATATCAATTTGTATCAAATGGATGATAAAAGTGTTTTCTGAATGGTTTCATAAAAGAAGAAGTTTATGTTGAGCAACCACCTGGTTTTGAAGATACTATATATCCAAATCATATTTTTCGTTTAAAGAAGGCATTATATTGTCTGAAACAAGCTCCAAGAGCTTGGTATGAGAGACTAAGTGCTTATCTTCTATCACATGGATTTTCAAGAGGTAAAGTAGATAGCACTCTATTTATTAAGAACTTTTCTGAAGGGATCCTAATTGTACAAATATATGTTGATGATATTATATTTGGTTTTACTAATCAATCACTTTGCAAATTCTTTAAAAACCTTATGCAAAGTGAGTTTGAAATGAGCATGATGGGTGAGCTTAATTACTTTCTTGGCTTGCAAATAACGCAGACCAAGGAAGCTACTCACATTTGTCAAAGCAAATATATTTCAGATTTGCTTTCTAAGTATGGCTTTGACAAGTGTAAGCCTTTAGTACCACATTGGAAAAGGGTTGGGGTTAACCCAACTCAACCCCAGGCAACCAATATTATCCATTATAGTACAATTTTACAAATCTAGAACATGGAATTAAGCATAGGGTGATTAGCAACCTAGCATGGATTCTAATCAATTTCACATGCACTTTTCACATTCATTTACACATTTAATTTTCTGTTTTAATGTAAATAATTCACAATTATGCATAATGTCACCTTTTCTCATACATGAATTGAAAGTTAAAACATATTCAAGTTGGTTTGCAACTATACACAATTTAAGCACGAAGCTATGTATTAAATAAAGAGTACATCTAGCATGGAAGCTAGATATTCTTTTATACATTTATCATAATTATCCTCACCATTTGCTTGCTATTTGACATGAATAAACAATTCACATAGTTTACAATTATTCACAAAACAACACATTCACTTTATACTTTTACATGCTCATTTTACACATTGCACAATTCACTTATTCGTATTCACATAATTTCACATTTTACACTTAGTTGTCGTGACACCTAGTCCAAACACCACTAGAAGGACACACAGAAAAACATTCACATACCTATCACCTAGGCAAATAGTGATAGATCTTGGTTAACTGTGCAGAAACCAGGAGAAGCTCTCTCCCCCTAACTAGTGGTACTTGTCCACTTCTAGGAATTCATCCTAATGGCCATAGGATTTTACACACAATGAACCTTCCCGTAGGACTTTACTACAGTACAGATCCAAACACTCTATGGTAGCAGTGTCACAAATGGCACAATTTTACTCATTCACATTATTACACATTGCTTGTGCATCATTTAACACAATTATGTTCACATTCATATAGTTACATATGTTTTCAGTTCTCCTAACATGACACTAGTGTTCACAGTAAATAAATAACTCTAATTTCATTTAAAATAGGTTCCACAGTAAAATCAGTCATTCCCAACAGTGTCAACACATGTATACAGTCATCATGATGCCATATAAAATTTAATTTAACATGGGTTTAATTAACAAATTTATCGATGCTAAATCATGCTCAATATCTTGTTACAAAATTTCTAATAAATAGGATAAATCTACGAAAATTCAATCTAACCACATGGCATGTTCTACTGGACGTACTTGATCATACACAAATTTTACAACATGTACTAATGTCCAAAAATATAGAAAATATGACACAAGGATCAAAACATGCATTCTGTCAAACTTGTGGAACTTGGCGGCACAGATGCTACCGCCAATATAGGTTAACGACATAGGATCATGCCGCCAACCAGGGATCTTAACGGCACAAGATGTTGCCGTTAAGTTCCTGTCTGTGTAAACACAGCCTGAACCCACAGAACAAAGGTGAATGGGGTTTTCAGGACACGAGGAAAAATCTGTAAAATTCCTAGGACCTACTAGACATAGGCGGGGATGATAAACACATGTTACTTGCCTTTGTAAAAATTGATAGAGGGAATTATTTGCCAAAGAAGCCCTCCTCGGCCCAGCTAAGAAGCTCCTCAAATCCTTCCCCGAACTGGTTCTGTGATGAAGCTTGTTGTACACCGTTGTCGGGGAAGCCTTCCTTTATGCTTAGAGTTCCTTCCAGTCGTGGAAGATCGCCGGAAGATGCACCCAATCGCCAGATCTAGATCTCCAAAGTTTAGGTTTCGAACAAAAAGCTAGGGTTTTTCTCACAGAGCCCAAGGACTCTAATCTGGCCAAAAGGGAGTTTTTATAAGCTAGGGAAGTTGGGGTACGCATTTAGAAGGGGATCCTACAGTTGGAGTAGGTTTCCAAAACAAGAGCCAGAGGAAACACAGCCTTTTCCAGATCTGAGATCACACAGGTTTTAGGAAATAGGTCCACCTAGGTTGCCGCCAACTTGGAGTTGGCGTCCATCGATCTAGACATCGACTCAACCCCTAACGTCCATGGAAGTTGACATTAAATGGTCCTTCGGCCAGAACACAGAAATGCAGAACACCAAGCTTACACTATGTGCATACATACATATAATGTACGATGTATTACATAAACACCATATGTACATAATTAAACAAACATACGTACATGTACAACTTATTTAATTATAATATGTAAAATAGATACATATAACTATACAAACCAAGCATCTAAACATTACACAACCAAACATCTAATTAAGAGGGCAAAATTTGACGGCCTTACACTAAAGTTACTAACCCCTCTATTTTTGTGTTGTCTTCCTAAAAATACCCTTATCCTCTACCCCCTTACTTTTCTTATTACTTTTTTATTTACTATGTGCTACCATCTATCTGTGCTATGTGTTGTTTTTATTGGAAGTCCAGAGGCTCAGCGTCCGGAGAGTGCACCCCGTCCAAGAGAAGAGATATTCTCACTCAACCAGCGATCACCAATGGACAAATATTATTAACAGCAAGAATTTCAAGATACACCCGACTCCAACATCCAAATGTCCCATGGAAAGACAAACATACCCCGAACTCCAACAACGAAAAAAGGAGAAGAAAAACCACGATTCACTGCCTAAAGCTAGGAAGGCCAGCTTTATCAATAATCAACGTGCCCCTAGCCACAGTAGGTAATTGCCAAGATAAAGACATTGAGTTCCTGAAAGTATAACAGCCTGGGATGCAAGGAATCACCACCTGGTTCCCCTCGCGAAGGTATGCACATCTTCGGTTTGAGCGTCTGCACCATGTGACAATACCCCACCACCAAAGAAGATAGTCCAGTGGGTAGCTTACCATCAATGATAGCCCTAACAAAAGAGCTGAATTTGAATACAAAATGAAACCTTAATGTGTCGTTCCATAGCCACCCGAAGCCCATCATGAGTAGCCCTGTTCTCAGCATCAAACTGTTCCCAATACCATAGAAGAAAGTAAAGCCATAAACAAAATCACCATTTAGATCTCTGAAGCAACAACCACCACCGCAAATACCTAGGTTACCTTTGCAAGCACCATCCACATTAAGACTATAGTTGTGCACTTGAGGAATCCATCTGACCATTATGGGAGCTCGAAGTTTGATATCAGCTTTGATATTAAAATCATTAAGAACTCAGCTTGGCCGAAAGAAATTTGCATTAAATTTAATACATCTAACATTCCAGCTTTCATCAAATCCTATGCTTAATGGTATCCAGCCAAAAACTAATCCCTTCCATGCGAATCTTGCACCTGAGCTTCCAAATATCCCACAACATAATATGAAAAAATCAGACCAATAAGTGGAAAGCAGATTTCAAATTGGTGTTGGTAAGAATACTCCAACACCTTATAGTAAGACGATCAATGATTGATCTTGTTACTAAGGAGTGGAGCAATCCACCTCCACATCTCAGAAGCGATTTCACTGGAGATGAAGAGATGGTCAAGTGTTTCTTGCTCAGGAGACTTGCAACACACACATTTAGAGACCATAAAAATCCCACAATCAGCTACTCTTGAGTCAACTTGCACAACTTGATGAGGAAGCTTCCAAATGAACAAGGCAACACGAGGAGGGATAGCATTGTGCCAAACTTTCAACCAAGTATTTCTGCTCATACCCTAGTTAGCTACAAGATCGTAGGTAGATTTAACAGTGAAAACACCCTTAGCATTACCAGTCTAAATAAATGTATCCAGGCTATGAAAAAGATTATTTTGAACATGCTGACAAGTACACCCAACCAGCTCCAAGCACTATGATTATGCCCAAGTCATGTCTTTACCGATATTTGAGGCCATTGTTGATCATTAGGAACTCTGTTACTGAACTCCTGCATAATTGTTCTATCACCAATCCAAATATCCTTGAAGAAATCTACAGAAGACCCATCACCCCCAAGCCACCTGGTGTTAGAGAGGACCAACTCTTTAGCCTGAGAAAATACTTTCTTGGTAACACCAATGGGGAAAGGAGTCGAAATATCAGTGAGATGATGCTGCTTAAGATATCCCTGTTTAGCATAAAGAGACCACAAAGAATTGCCATGTAAAATATTCCAGATTTGCTTAGTCGCAAGAGCCACGTGCAAAGCCTCCAGATTCCTAAAATTAAGCCCGCCTTCCACATATGGTTTCTGTAAACGAGGCCAAGCCACCCAATGCCTTCTAAGGTTAAAGAGTCAGTCAACCGAAGCTAGGAAAAGAGGGGTCAGGGTGTAAAGTACTCACCAGCTGGTCCACAACCGCCTGGAGGTCGTCCCGCTGCTGAATAGTAGAGTGGGATACCCTCTAGCGAGGCAATCCACCCCTCGGGATCAAACTGCAAACATAAGTCAAGATAGTCAAGCAGTTAATCATCAAACTAAACTTAAGAGCTAAAGCATTAGAGACTCACCGGTCGTCGAGACCCCTTGTAAACCTGGGCCCCGTACCTCCGTGCATAGGCACGGAAGTAGTCCTCATCGCTAGTGGCCTCCGAGACCACCTCCCTGCCGCGCTGCTCCCAGTCTGTGAGCTGATCGCGGGCCCCGACCGTCCAGTCGTCTCCCTGCTAGATCCCGCGAAAGCTCCGGCCCGTCCTCTCCCCATGGCCTCTGTCGGGTGGGGAACTCCACTACTGACTGATGGAGCCCCAGGGTGCGCGCGACCAGCCGGTGGTGGAGCGGTACCACCGTGTTGAATGAATGGAGCCAAATGTCCCTGCCGAAGTAGGACGGCCCCCGCTCCACCTACGGCTGGGCGGCGTCATCCTCCCCGACATAGGGAGTCCACTGAACCTGCACACCACAAATAGAAATCAGTCAGTCAATTGTCAAATAAGCAAAGGAAAGGAAAGGGCTAGGGCTAGAAGTACTCACATGGCCAAAGGGCACGCTGTCCAATGCACATGGATCTAGTCACCTGCTGGCGCAATGACTGCTCGTCCCGGCGGAACCTCCAGCGTCGTAGCAGGGGCACGGCCCCAGCCCGTCTCGGCTCACCACGACCCAAGGAAGGGAGGTGGTGACACGCCACACACCTGCAAAACAACTCAGTCAGTACCATATTTAATCAAACCAGCAGAAGAAAGTGAAGGTAAGGGTAGAGAAGTGTACCTATAGGAGCAGGAAGAACCCGGCTACCCCCGCCACCCTGCTGGAGGTGCCCAACTGTCAAGAGGTGGGCCAGGAGGGCCGCCACCCCAAGCGTAGCTGCCCACGCTGGACAGTCCTCCAGCAGGGTAGGCACCTGCAACTGACCGGGTCCCCTCTGGTCCCCAGGATCAGCTTCCCGATCCACAGGATCAGGAATCGCCTCAGATCGCGGTCCGCTACCGCTCCCTCCTCCTCCGCCAGCGCTGCCCTAGCGTCCTCCATCATCCAGTCATGTAGTCCGCCTGGCTCTCGCCTGTCTCGTGGCGCGTGCTCGCCACCCCCAGGCTCGCCTGCAGCCCCGTCCTCGGGATTAGCGACGATCTCTCCCGTCACCGCCAACAACCCCAGCACCTCTCCTCCGTCCAGCTCCTGGTAACTCGTGTAGGTCACCCCCGTCACCGCCTGGCCGTCTACGCGTAGGCCGTTGATACGTACCACGTCCTCTAACGTGGGATCATGTGACCCCACGGAAAAAGGAAGAGAGCGTGGCACTCGGGGTCCCCCTCTCCTTCAGGGCCTAGATCAAGGCCACATCAGGAGCCAGCTCATCTAGTCTAGGAAGGGGCCAAACCCCATCTCCTCCAGTCGGGCCCTCTGGAAGTCCGGCAATCCACGGTAGATTGACCGAACAACTGCCCACCCAAGCCTGGACCGCAACTCGCTCTGCAAAACATACACAAAAGCATCAAAATCATCTAGTCTGAGGAGGGGCCAAACCCCATCTCCTCCAGTCGGGCCCTCTGGAAGTCCGGCAATCCACGGTAGATTGACCGAACAACTGCCCACCCAAGCCTGGACCGCAACTCGCTCTGCAAAACATACACAAAAAGCATCAAAAATCAGCCTAGGAATCACCACTCAGTCTCAGTCCTGTCATCGCGACAGGGCCCCTGCCGCCTTCTAAAAGGCGACGGGAGGCCTGTCGCCTTCTGTTCCTGGTCGCGACTAGTCGAGCTGTCGCCTTCTTTAATGCGACGCTAGGCTTGTCGCGATCCCACTGGTAAGGCGACTGCCATGCTGTCGCGTTACCAGGGTGACCGAGAGACGGGCTTTACCCGTTTCTCGGCCATTTCTCTTCGGGCAAAAGCCCTACATTGGAGTGCCTTGCACTCTTGTCATCTCACATGCATGGATTGGGGCTCGAGGACTTACCTTTTTCGGTCCGACGGGCTCGTCCTCGTCCGGCACCTCCGCCACGACATCCTCCTCCATTGGCGCCACCGGAGGGTCCTCGTGCGCCGCCGTGGAAGAACCTCGTCCGCGTGACGGTGACAAATCATTTTCTTCATGCGACGCCGGCCGCCTCCATCACCTCCACCCTCCATCGCAAATCACCGAAAGAAATAGGGAAAGAGAGAGAAGAAGGAGTGGGAAGAGGGCCGCCCGCCGTCGGCCGCCGGCACCGTCGCCGGAGAAGGGAGGGTCGCCGAAATGAGGAGTGGCCGGAGAGAAGAGGAGGCTTGGGTTTTCGGTCCCGCCGAGAAGGAGGGAAAGAGGAAGGAAGGGAAGGAGCGTGCAGAAAGAGGAGGGCACCGGGCCCCAAATTCCAATCCCTTGTCGGTTCTGATAACGCGACAAGGTGCTTGTCGCGTTCGCTTCAGGTCGCGACATACACTATGTCGCGTTCACTTTTGAAGTCGCGACGGTTGACCTGTCGCATTCAGGGTAGCGACACCAGCATATGTCGCCTTCTTAGTCAGTGCACAGAACCTTCAAAAAATCGATTATCCATTGTTATAATTCCAATGCTTACATCAAATAAGAGCAAAGATCTCATGTCTCTCACCCTCATTACATCAAGTCCCTCAAATCTCTCAAAGTACAATCGACTCTCTCTCTCTCTCACTCAAGCTCCCGGTCCCTCAAGTGGCCGAAGCTTCTCATGTTCCCGGAGATATGCTTGGTACGTCTCCCGCTCCTCCTACAGTGTCGGTGGAAGTGCATGGGTAGCGCACACCCTCCACAAAGCCACGCGCTCCGTACAGCTTGCTCGTCTCCAGGTCCCCCAAACGCTGCTTCTTCATCGGAGGCAAGTAAGACGGCGAAAGCACTATAGTCCTCGGATTCCCAACCTGTAGATAACACCTCTGTGGGTTGTAGAGCACGGTCGCCATGTTACCCACAAGCTGCAAATCCAATCCTCGCCCAAGTGGTAGCTGGATCTCCGCTCCGTGAAGTGCCGCTATGTCCAAGGTGAAATGCTCCACCAGTAGGGTACTGAAGTAGAGGCGCCATGTGCCCCTCGTCTTCTTGTCCGCCATCCTGCATAAAACCTTGTCGGAAAATTTGGCCGCCCCGCCAATGAAGTTCAACGGATGGCACCCAAAGATCCGACTGTCAGTGGTAGGATTGTCAATAGGCTTAAATTTTATCCTCACACCCAACCAACACTCCAAAGGATCATGGAGCCATAAAGGAAACCCCCAGTGGAAGCGAGGTAAGCCCGAGAAAGATACGCCAAGACGGCGTGAAAGTGAAAGTCCCTGCCATACCCCACTAATAGCACTAAGGCTCGCGTAGTCTATGAGGTGATCCCCGGACGGGAAGAGGACCACCCCACACAAACATATGGCCACGGCCTTTGCTATCTCCCGGTGGTCTGTATTCTTGTTCTTACACTGGGAGATGACCCCTTAGACAACGGAACTAAATGGATGAATTGTGGGCTAATCATGTTATATACATCCCCCGGGTCAGTCATGAACTCCCCTAGAATAAGCTTCGGGTTAATGGGCTCAACAATATAGCTTATGCTTTGCTCGTCCCCCGGCTTGGTTTTAGGAAGAGCTAGGAAGGCCTCGACCTCCTCTAGAAGGACGGTCGCCTCAAACTTGGGAAAAATGAATGTATGGGTTTGTGGGTGCCATAATTCTATGAGGGCTGAGATGCTGTGCCAATCAAATGAAATTTTATGATAGTTATGGGCCGCTATCAAAACCCCACCTAAACCCCACTCTCTCAAGAACCGGATAACGAACATGGGTAAGGCTTTGATCATCGGGGTGATCCATGTAAGCTTAGAATAGTGGCGGGAGCCCGGGAATAGCTAGAAGAAGAAGAAAAGGCAAAAAAGAAGAAGGGAGGAAGAAGAAGAATAAAATTAATGAAGAAATCGTAGCAAAAATTCATTGAAATTGAAAACACCAAAAACTTACCTCTCTCACTTCCTTGCTCCGGCTCAAGTGGTTGGGAACGTCCGTCAACCTCATGAGAGCCTCGTAGTCACCCGAGCGCGCTTGGGACCCTCATAATCCGCCTCCCCATCCATGGAAGCAAGAGGAGCTCTCTTCATGGCCATGAGAGTTTGCAAAACTTCAAGAAAAGAAGAGAGAGGAGAGAGCTACGAGTTTGGCTTCTCATCCCCCTTATTTATAGAGCCATAACACTCATATTCCTGCTAGGAAAGGGTAGGGAAGACCCATTAGGAGTGGGACCTTGAGTGGAGAGCAATTGGAATCCAAATGGGAGTCAAACTCAAGCTTGGGGCTGAAAGGTTTTGAGCTCGGGCTGAGAAACCTGTGAAAGCGACATATCGACCCGTCGCCTTCAAGGTGGCGACAAGTCTTACGTCGCCTTCTTCAGTCAAGGGTGGCGACATGCCCTATGTCGCCTTCTGATCAGTTTACACTGTCATGCTTATTTCTCTGTGATTGCTCAGAATGTTTGCACATATGTCTTCATGTCCATCATTCGGTGCACTGTACATTGTATCTTTACTGCTTTGATTATTGAAAACCCATAAAAATCAGAAAATGCAGGAAAATCCACAAAAAATCAGAAAATTCAGAAAATCAAAAGCGACGTCTGTCTGGTAAGTATCTCTAACTCTAATCCCTCCGCATTACTATATGATATCTACGCTACTATATTAGCTCAAGGACCGGCTGGTTCCCAGTGTGTTCCAGGATCTGAGTTCCCCTTCATCAAAAACAAGGATGATCTAGGTGCACACTGCTAATCGCTGGATAGGCCGTTGGGTGATGTAACTCGGGGACGACGGATTCTATCGCACGTCGGGGATGCGAAGTGTCTTGACCCTTGCTTATATTGTCTAGCAATATTATCCTTGAATATTTGTTATTTTCTCCCTTTCTTTGCATTCGTTTTTATGATTTCTTTTCCTTTAGCCCAGCATGCATCATGTAGGAATTTTGAGCTTCATGAATCATGATTTGTCAAAGTCAGCTTCCCAATAATGTCCCAACCCAAATCCTCATTTTCAGACAAGATTCCACTCCGAATTTGAAAGTTTTCCTCGAGCTTGCAGCTCGGTCCAGTTTGCCAGTATGGTTCCTATAAAGGATTCCCCTCATCCCCATTCATTAAAACAGTCATCCCTTTATCTCCGATCCGCTCATTAGTGTGACCGCTCAAAGGCCAGAGTCGAATCGACCCGCCGGCAGCACCAATCCCCTAATGAACGAAACCTGCACGCTAAAGATAGCCAGGGTACCTCTTGAATCAGGAGGTTGATCATTTCTTTTCTTTTGATTTTTATTCATCCCAATAGGAACCATCCTCGCATTCTGTTCCCAGCCATGTTCAAAGTTAGCCGATAATTCTCGCTGCTTATTTGTCCAGAATGGGTGTCTCTTTACCTTGATGCCCGCTTTTCAGCTCATTCCGTTTCATTCCGCTACATCGCCATTTTTGCTCCATCACCGCTCCACTCCCTTGCAAAGCAGCATCAAGGAGGGTAATCTGTAGACACCCATTTCTGACCCATAAGTCGAGCAAAATCCCTTGTCGTATCATTGATGCCCCACGTGGCTCATCATCGTCAAGCTGGCTTTCTCCGATCATGACATCATTTCCATTAGTTCATCGCCCTGGAGGACCCTTCCTGGTCAAATCAATCTCTCTCACTATAGCTCTCTGAGTCAGGAGTCCGATGTTTCAATCCGAAGGCTGCTCATGGAGAATGGACACATTGCATGGCCAAAACGCAGAAAAGTCTTGAAGGCGACAGGCCCTATGTCGCGTTCCTGAAAACGACAGCCCCTATGTCGCGATCATAAATCCACATTTTAAATCCTTGAAAAATCACAAAATTGACTTGAAGTCACCTTCCTTATGAGGAAGGTGACGTATCGAGGCATCGCATTCAGGAAGGCGACCAGAAGGCTGTCGCTTTCAGGACCTTAAACAGGAAACCCTTTCCGAAGCCAACTTGGACACATGCCAAAGATGGTAATTGCTTCATTTGGACGTCCAAATCACGTCCAAATCCTTTCAAATTTGGAGGAGACCTTCCTAACATGTCCCTTTCCAAGTTCCAATTGCCCATACACAGCCATACATAGCCATACTCGAACTCCTTCCCATTATTCCTCTCAGACCCGAGTTGGGAATAATCACCCATAAGTACCTCATCTCTGCATCTTTTTGGGCAAGGCCGGAGTCTGCTTCTTCCTCTTCTAGAGAGCTTCATCTTCCACGAAGAGAGCTTCTCCTCCAGATGACTCAGAAGACCCCCCAGGGCGTTTTCCCATGGCTACCCCATTGGCTACACAATTCCTCTTCCCTTCTCTCTTTATTTCATTCAATTCTTGCATGCATAGTCTTGTTTTCTTCATAGATTAACATTAGCTCACGACACACACACCCAAACTTACACCCAAAGGGTTAAAAGCCCCAATCTCGTGAGTTCCCTCCATTATAGTTCATGTTTTTACGCTTTTTTCATTGAATAGATCTCATACACACGATTCTAATGTGTTTATCTTGTTTAAATCACTTTGGCATGTTTGAAGGTCAGAGTAAGGTGAGGCTCTTTCCCCTCGTCGGCTGAGGAGCAGGAAGACAAGAAACCCACGTTTCCATCCATTGAAGAGGAAGGCGACCAGGCCCCTTTCGCGATAAAGAAGGCTCCGCCGTCTACGTCGCATTCAGATCAAAGCATAGCAACGATCCCCGTGTCCGCATTACCAGGTACGCCTCCTTTTCACTTTTCTTTCCAACGTAGTCAGCCCTCCATCTGAACATCAAGAGCGACTGCATTGGTGCGATCACGGTAAATTTCCAATCCCCATATTCATATTTCATCAAGAAAAGGGAGCACAATCTAGTGATTACACCAACTGGCTCTGGTATGCGACTCTAGGTTAAAGTCCATGATCATCCATTGTTTTTCTTCATATATATATATATGTGGAATGTGCTATGATATATATAATTAAATATATGATATTCCAAATCTATATATCAATAGCACGCAGATATAGAGACCAAGATAAAATATAAAAATCCCTCCTCGTTCAAACTTTAAGCCGTAGCCTAATCATTTAGAATGAATTACGTGGCCCTCCATCATTATAGTTTTAGGATTGCCATTAGATCAGGCAAGTTTGTTGTGCTATCCACAAGGCTTGCCAAATCTGATGACAGACTAAACTATGGCATGGTGATGCCTTAAACGGGGTTGAGGAACAGTGTAGCTTTGTTGTGCTATCCACAAGGACTACATCCAAATCTATGCTCGTTACGTAATGATGGTACTGCTTAGACTGGATTTAATGACTTGTTGTGCTATCCACAAGGTCATTAAAATTCAGGGGCCAAAATAAGATCGGATATTGCAAGAGTTGCAAGTGTCAAGGGTTGATCGCTTTCAGATCATAGTATGGTTTGTTGTGCTATCCACAAGATCATGCTATGAGTCTGTAAGATTCCGATCCCCACTAGGAGACCGTCGGAGTCTCCCATTCTGTATATCTGAGGGTTATACAGTCTGTCGAAAAATAGTGGGAGCTAATCTTGATTAAAGTCCTAATCTAGATTTAATTATTATTATGAATATCTGCTAGTTGTGTTTACATTTCCTTTATAGGCAAAAATGTCATCGGGTAACCCACTCCGTGGCATACTGGATGCCAACAAATTGACAGGCCCGAACTACTCGGATTGGCTCAGGAACCTGAAGATTGTCCTCAGGTCTGAGCGCATTGCCTATGTCCTGGAAGGTGAGATCCCCACTGAACCACCTCTAGATGCACCTGAAGGAGAAACACTTGAATTTGTGAAGTGGAAGGAGGATTCCACTCTGGCCCAAGGCTACATGCTTGCATCAATGAGCAATGAGTTGCAAAGGCAGCATGAGAACAGGGATGCTAGATCCATCATGCAGCACTTACAGGAGCTCTTTGAAGAGCAGAGCAGGGTGGAAGATATGAGATATCCAAGGCCCTGTTCCGAGCTCGCATGGCAGAGGGGTCTTCAGTACAGACTCATGTGCTGAAGATGATAGAGTGGATTGAGAGGCTCGAGGGCTTGTTTTCCTCCTCTTAACAAGGAACTGAGCATGGACCTCATTCTCCAGTCACTTCCGGATTCATATTCCCAGTTCATTGTAAACTTTACAATGAACAAGATTGAGGTGAGTTTAGCTGAGATGCTCAACATGCTGAGACTGCTGAGGGCAACCTTAAGAAGGAAAATCCCACTGTTCTCATGGTTGGAAAGTCCAACAAGAAGATGAGAGCAGTGCAAGCCTTTAAGAAAGGCAATGCAAAGAACAGTCCAAGCAGAAGCAAAGAAGGACATAAGCAAAGGAGAAAGGGCGAATGCTTCCACTGCAAGAAGAAGGGGCACTCGAAAAGAATTGCAAGGACTACCTTGCATTGAAGGCTCAGGAGAAGCAGAAGCTTGGCGAAGCTTCAGGTATCTATATATGATCTTCACTTGTCTATTAGAGATTCCACATCTTGGGTTTTAGACACTGGATGTTCTTCTCATGTCTGCAATGATGTGCAGATGTTGACAAGTAGAAGGAAGATGAGCAAGGGCGAGGTGAACTTAAGGCTTGGAAACGGCGCAAGTGTTGCTGCACATACTGGGGGATAGTGAAGCTCAAGTTACCCTCAGGAGATTTACTTTCATTAGATGATTGCTACTTTTGCCTAGCATTATTAAGAACTTGTTTCTGTTTCTTGTTTAGACAGAATTGGATACAAGTTTACCATTGAGAACATAGTTGTTCAGTTTATTTGAGAAATAAACTAGTTGCTTCAGAAAATTTGGTAAATGGTTTGTATCTACTTGATGTTTCTTATGCAAATCTCCATGTTGATGTTTCTCCTAAGAGAAGTAAGAATAGTGTGAACATTGCCTACTTGTGGCATTGTAGGCTTGGTCACATTGGCGAGAATAGGCTTCAAAAGTTGGATAAGAATGGATACTTGGATCCATTTGATTATGAATCATATGCAACTTGTGAATCATGTTTAATGGGTAAGTTGACCAAATCTCCATTTAGTGGCATGGAGATAGGGCCAAGGACATATTGGAATTAATACACTCGGATGTATGTGGTCCAATGTCTACCCAAGCCAAGGGTGGCTACTCATACTTCATTACATTCACGGATGACTACTCAAGGTTCGGATTTGTTTTACTTAATGAAGTACAAATCTGAAGCTTTTGGGAAGTTCCAATAATTTAAAGAATGAAGTTGAGAAGCAAACTGGAAAAAGTATTAAATCCTATGGTCAAACCGAGGAGGTGATTACTTGAGTACAAAGTTCACACAATTCTTAAAGGATAATGGTATCCTTTCTCAATGGACTCCTCCCTATACCGACAAATGAATGGTGTATCGAAAGGAGGAATCGCACCTTGTTAGACATGGTACGATCCATGATGAGCCTTCGCAGTTACCAGTTTCCCTATGGGGATATGCGCTAGAGTCAGCGACATATCTACTGAACAGGGTTCCCAGTAAATCTGTGTCTTCTACTCCATATGAGATATGGATGGGTAGAAAGCCTGATTTAAACATATTAAAATCTGGGGCTGTCCTTCCCACGTGAAGAGACACGACCCAGATAAACTGGAATCCAGAACCGATAAGTGTAGGTTTGTTGGATACCCAAAAAGAACATTTAGGTACTACTTTTACCATCCTGGTGAATAAAGAGTGTTTGTCGCTAGGAGAGCTGTCTTCTTGAGAAGAGGAGTTCCTTACCCAAGAGGACAGTGTGAGTAAGGTAGATCTAGAAGAGGTTCTAGATCCGCAAACTGTGCAAGTCCACCAGTTGAAACATCGGTTCCGGAACCTGTTCAGAATATACACACATTCAGCGTAGGTCTGGTAGAGTACCTAGAAAGCCTGAAAGATAAGTTGGACATATCAGTGAAGGCATGTCTTATAATGAGGATGATGATCCAAAGACCTACCAAGAGGCTGTTGATAGTCCTCAGTCAGGGAAATGGCGAGATGCCATGAATTCTAAGATGCAGTCCATGTACACCAACCAAGTTTGGAACTTGGTAAACTTGCCTGAAGGTATTGTACCTATTGGGTGCAAGTGGATCTTTAAGAGAAAGATCGGTGCAGATTGACAGATCGACACTTATAAGGCAAGGTTGTGGCAAAGGGTATCGTCAAAGGCAAGGAATTGACTATGACGAAACTTTCTCACCATTGCCATGATAAAGTCGATCATAATTCTTCTCGCCATTGCTGCATACTTTGATTACGAGATCTGGCAGATGGATGTAAATGCTTTCCTCAATGGAAACATTGAGGAAGAAGTGTATATGATACAGCCTGAGGGGTTTACATCCAAAGAGTGTCCAGATAAAGTATGCAAGCTTCAAAGGTCCATCTATGGATTGAAGCAAGCTTCTTGTAGTTGGAACATAAGGTTTGATGAGGCTATCAAATCTTATGACTTCATTAAGAATGAAGATGAACCATGTGTGTATAAGAAAATCAGTGGGAGTGCTATCACTTTTCTCATACTTTACGTTGATGACATCTTGCTCATTGGGAATGATGTAGGGTGTTATCATCAGTAAAGGTTGGTTGTCAAAGAACTTCTCCATGAAGGATTTAGAAGAGGCATCCTACGTATTGGGAATACGTATCTATAGAGATAGATCTAAGATGGTGCTTGGCTTGACTCAATCCATGTACATAGATACCATTGTCAAAAGGTTTGGCATGGAAAATTCCAAGAGAGGTCTCATACCAATGAGACATGGGATTAATCTCTCTAAGAGCAGTCTCCTAAGACTCCTGAAGAGAGGGCAGTCATGGATAGAGTCCCCTATGCTTCGGCTATAGGGTCTATCATGTATGCCATGCTATGTACAAGGCCTGATGTAGCATTTGCTCTAAGTGTTACGAGCAGATATCAGACAAATCTAGGTGAAACACACTGGATGGCAGTGAATGTATCCTAAGTACTTGAGAAGGACTAAGGATATATTTTTGGTTTATGGAGGAGGGGACTTGAAACTTCGGGCATATACTGACTCGAGTTTCCAGTCATATCCTGATGATAGTAAGTCTACATCTGGGTTTGTGTTCACCTTAAACGGAGGTGCAGTAAGCTGGAAGAGTTCCAAGCAAGAAAGCACTGCAGATTCGACGACAGAAGCTGAGTACATTGCTGCAGCTGAAGTCGCCAAGGAGGCAGTGTGGATGAAGAAGTTCATCACCGACCTTGGTGTGGTGCCAGGTGACTCTGATCTGATCTCATTGCTGTGTGACAACAATGGGGCCATTGCGCAAGCGAAAGAGCCGCAGTCTCATTAGAAGTCGAAGCACATTCTGAGGCAATTTCACCTGATCAGGGAGATTATCACTAGAGGAGATGTACTGGTGAAAAGACTTCCTTCAGTTGACAACATTGCAAATCCACTGACGAAGCCTCTGACTCAAATTGTGTTTGAGCGCCACCTAGAGTCTATGGGTTTAAGACATAAAGGTGATTGGCTTTAGTCCAAGTGGGAGATTGTTAGTTATGGGTGTCCTCAAGCCAATCATAACTTGTACAATCTTGTTCTTTAATAATAATAATAAGGCTTTTATATTCATTATGTGTAATTCGTTTATCATTTCATTATGAAGTCCATGAATATGCGCAATGGATACTAATTATGATGAGATCATAACAATGTGATTAATGTCCTTTAAATGCATATTCTTAATTGTTCCTAGTCGGAGGATATTCGAGAAGGACATCGAATATCCGGTTAGACTAGTACAGGTTGCACCTACTCATATGATGAGGGTGACTGGTCTCATAGTCACTTGTGTGGAGACACTAAGGTGAATCTGTAGGTGCTCATTGGAGAATGAGTTCACTGAACTGATCCGTTATGAATCGCTGGATGGTAATGTTACCTAACTGTCAACCAGCTAGATTCATTGTCACAGTGGCATGATTGGTCCTTAGACCTGAGACACCAAGGACACCTTGTTGGTGGACTTCTGGTTTTGACCTTGACTTATAGATCTCTAGCCATGAGGTCTTAATCAGTTAAGTGTTCGGATCTAGCGAATACCTTCGAAGGTGATTGTGTGGTCAACATGGGATCGCTCGCTCTCGGTAATAAGAGAGTGAATGCTCTAGGGAAAGATGCCTAATAGTCCCTGGCCAGGGCATGACTACTTATCAGAAAAGGAGTTTTCTGATATTGTTATGCGGCATCTAATCCAAGTGAGTGCGTGTATTAGGGTTTGACAGTTCACCATACCCTAAGTGCACTCGGGAGCATTGTACGAGTGATGGATTATAGTCACGTGGTAACTGATGACAGAAAAAGGTTCCTTGATTGGGTTGCTAAACCCCAATGCTTTCCAGGATCAAGTGGTGTTGTTTGGCACCCAACTTGATTGGAAGCCCGGTCAATTATCGTGAGATGATAATTGATTGTGTAATTAATTAACATGAGATATTAATTAATTACAGTAAGTCAATAAAGAGTTATTGGGCTTAATGGGCTGAAAACTGGACTAGCACTTGGGCCTAGAGGGTCACACGCAATAGAGTTCCGAGCAGACTGGGCAGGATGGTCGTTATAGACAATAACTGGGTTTTTGTGAAAAATTGCAGTGTCTATAAATGTACATGGAGAGTTAAACCCTGGCCCAAGCTCCAGGCTCTCTCCCTGGCCGCCACCTCCTCTCTCTCTCCCTGGGCGCCCCCACCTTCTCTCTCTCCTCTCTCTGGCACATGGTGGAGTTGAGATCCGAGAGACGCGTGGAGAACGTGGAGATCCCGTCTGCGTCCGGAGCTCGCGTGGATACGTCTAGAGGCCGGACACTTGAACGGCTTGAAGCACCAGCACCTCCAGCGCCACCTCCTCCCCGGATTCGGGAGTTTCGCAACCCCGCAAAGGTAAAGATCGGATCTTCCTACGCGCGGGTTCTCCATTTTTTGTTCGATTTCGACCACCGGCAACGATATCTACCTTAGGGAATCGTGCTTTCCTCTGCGCTCTGATCGATTCCTTACACCCGAGTGGTGGCACATTTTTGGTTATGGTTGGTGAGTATTGACTCATAAATGTGGTTTAGCTCGCTATGGTGTGCCCTGTTACGGCACTGGTTTACTTGCGGTTTCCGTGCTGGTACCTTGTGGTAATAGGTACCTGTACCCCGTATAGGTAATGGTTTGTGGTGGTACGTCGTATACCAGTCTTTTTTGCTATTGACATGGAACTGTGTTTCGTGGAGGTCATGTGGTGTGACCTTCCACTCAATGTGCTTTACCCTTCCTCGAGTAAGCTTCCGTATATGGTTTTCGTATGTGATGGATTGGCCGTTGTAGCCAGCCCTGCCATTCTGTGTGTGGCTTCCGACATACTGTGGTTTGCTTGTGAGGCTTGAGGCCTAGGCGTTACTGTTGTTGAGCGGACTAGTGGTGTGGAGCTAGTCCTGTTGTTCCCTCTTACTTTCCAAGGTTGTGAATAGTTAAGGTGTTTATATTTAATTGTAGTTTAAATTCAATTGTTGTGAGCATGAAATGGTTTGGCTATTGGTGTTGCCAATGAAACCCTCTGGGGTTGAGGTGTCCGTAGTTTTGTTGTTGTTTCGGGTAGCCCCTGCTGAGCCTGTGACTTGTTGAGACTCACTCCCCTAAAGTTATTTTCAGGGCTTACCGTTGGTTCAGCTTGTGGAGACGTTGTGTCAGACTTGTACCACCAGCAGTTGAGTTGTAGTTAGTTTCTGTGTGAGCTTGTGCTCCCTCGGGGTATGCTCCCAGGTAGTTGTACTTTTTAATTGGACATGTAATAATGTAATGTGACAGTTGTAAATTGTTATATACAGGTATGAGCACATGTACTTTCTTGTGTCTTATATTGTGTAGTTGTCTTTTATATTCTTACTGGACACTTGTGTGAGCTATCCCTTGCGAGACTTCGGTCCGTTCACGGGAGGCGGATCTGGATATAGATCCTTAATGGGCATAAATATCCAGGGCCATCACACAAAGACATGGAACATCGAGACAGAACAACGCTCAAGGTGCAGTACACAACTGCACCAACGGCCTAAAACGACTCAAGGCACCGCTACAAAACAGAGCATGGCCGACAGTTTAACTTGTCGGCGGTAATATTTGCGCTGGCGGTTCCACCGTCGACGCTCATCTCCGCGACGGTGGAACCGCCATCTCCTTTCCGTAGACAATTCTTCTGTCGCCCATGAAATTGCCGACAAAAAATAGCCATCGTTTATAGCAAACCGCCGGCCATCTTCTGTTTTAAATTTTTGTTTAAACCCATTAGCGCCGACAATTGGGACCGCCGGCTTCCTGACTAAAATTTCAACACAAATTTTATAGGTGGCCATCATGTGTATACATTGCGCATTCTAAACATAAAATTTTAAACCTGGCCATCGATTACACATTTCACAATAATTTTTAAACATTTTTTTTGGTCGGTGCAATAATTTTTAAACCTGGCCATCATTACACATTCCACAATAATATTTATTAAGCCTGGAAGCATTAGTCAATAACGTGCCAGCTATGACATTTTTCTAAACCTGTAAGGGCACTTGCATTAACATGCAAAAAATACTTAACGTGCCAGCTTCTAAACCTGCAGCAATGGCACTTGCATTAACATGCAAAAAATACTCAATACCTGCAATGGCACTTGTATTAACATGCAAAAAAATAACTTGAAATAACCTGCCCAGCATCTTCTCCATTTATTTTGACATATATATTCCACAAATACAAAGAATTAAATTTTCATGACATCACATTTTATACTCCAAGAATACTTGGTTTCAATAGCAGAGGTATATTGCATTAATCAAGTCGATATATAGGAAATTTAATCAATACTAATCAAGGTAAACTTCAACTTAATACATACAATTTTTTATAGCAATGAAGTCTACATAGTTACAAGGCATTCAACATCTCCAAAAATAAAATTGCATTTCGATCAACATGAGAGCTGAGAAGGAGACGTTTCCCCATGTGATGTGCTGCCTCCAACCTACAAGAACATCAAGTACAAAGAAGAGTTTTTAAACAATGTACATAGCACAAAAAAATAAAGGTCAAATGGAGGACAAAATATCTCTTAGAAATATGCAACAAGGAACATGAAAGGCACCGCTGCACCAAGCTCTTACTCAAGAAAAAAAACAGAGCCCAAATATGAAAACTAGATCAAAGAAGAAAAATCCCTATTTAAGTTTCTTTTTATGAGTGGAAAAGATGATAGCAATAAAGATCCTTTTTCTGCATATGGCTGCAGCACCACCAATGGTTGCAGCTGCAATCCAGCACTGCCACAAATGGTGGGAACCTGCCAATGGATGTCAGTAAGGATGCAAAGCTGCCAAAGGAGATTGCCAGACTGCCAGAGGCTGCATAACCATGGACAAAGTAGGGACAGCATAAGGGAATGTAGTTGGACAAATGGAACTTTGGGAAGGAGCAAAACAATCATCAAGTGGCCATTCAAGTGCAACCCTGCTATCCTAGTTTGGGCCTTCCAATATAATCGAGTAAGTCAAATTAACTTTGAGAACCAGTGAGAGCCACTCTGCTTGTTTAATTGAGCAGGGTCCACAATAATGCTAATCATGCATTTTCCCTGGTGTTGACGTATGTCAAAGACACATGCCACAGGAGACTGGTTGGAGACAGCAACCTATCCAACCTATTGATCAAATCTAGTGAAGGAATGGATCCTAGATTTCGTGAGATGGACTACATGCATAGTTTCAGATCTAGTGAACTTGAATATCATAGTAAATTTGTGTTATTGATAGATTAAGAAACAGAAAAAAAAAATACATAGAGATTTTTCAGATTTATGAAAAAATATATGAAGAGCAATGTACATAAATAAAAGTTTACTGCGCCATTAGAAAAGTGCATGGATAATAGTGCTTCCATCCTCTACAATCGTGCTTTCATCTCTTTGTTGCTTTCTTGCATATCTCTCTCTCTTCCTTTCATAGCCTCTAGTTCTTCCATTTGTCGTACTTCCATTTCTTTCTCTCGCATATACATGGCTTCTATCTCTGCCCTTGCATTTTGAAGTTCAAGTTGAACATGTTGGAGACTTTCATTTGAAGCAACAACCTCCAATTTACTCCAACGCATAGCTCTAGACCACCCCAAACCACGGCCTCTCTCATATCCCCCATGATGCCCATTGTAGACTGCATCTAAGATAGGAGATAATATACATGGATCTGAACTATTTGTGATGTCTCTTTCAGCACACGTCGCTATAATTTTCTCCTATATAATAAAGAAATGAGTTAGCAAAAATGATTTGAAGGCAGTCGTAAGTATGAATTAATAGTATACTTACACACATATCATGAGTGTATTCATCTGGATACTCTCCTTTTTTTGTTTGGTGAGCCTTGAGATATGCCCCGAGTGTTGTATAATCATCTCCCAAATTTTCACGCTGAAATTAAACATAGTAAACAATTCTGGAGGTATGTATGCATTTTGCTTAAAGATATCATTATGGCTTACCTCATCATGATTATGACGAGCTATGGACTTTGCTCCAAGAGTGTGTGTTGGCCGATCTTCCCCACGATTCCTCTTGTTTCTTTTTGCCTCTAAAACTTTGTCTTCCCTATCCCAATACTTCAAAAGTAACTCCCAATTTGCTTGAGTTATTCTTTTATCTGGAGCTTTCATGAGCACTTCATCAGAAACCCCTTCAATGTAGTAGTGAGTCTTTAACCAAAAACGTCAATCTCTTAATTTTTTTTTCAATGATTCATTGCAGAAGCGAGTGACAATTATCATATTTGCTTGCATCCCCTCAAGATCAACAAAGTCATAATCTCGCTGAAAAAAATAAGACATTGTTATTTGTATAAAAAAATATTATGATTCTACAAATTAAAAAAAATGTTACCATTATGTCTTTCATAACATCAGTAAAGCTTTCAAGAGATTGATCCTTCCATTGCTTATGAGGAGGGAAGTATCCCTCCATCCGTGCATATAGTCCAAGAACTATTGCAAGTTTGGAGGCAGCCTGTCCAACTGGTTGCCCATCAATGATTAAACACTTCCACTTCTTTCCTTTGGGAGGAGTAACTGCTGTCTCTTGGGTTGGGCCTCTAGTCTTCCTCATAGTATTAGAAGGAAATGTTGTTTCTGCAGTGTTAGAGTCACTCTCATTGATCTCTTCATAATGTGCCTCTAATACTTCACGAGATAAATGAACTTCACGATCAGCTTCTCTACTAGAAGGTCTTGAAGTGAACTCCAATACTGTCTCAGCTCTATTAATAGCCTCTAATGCCTCATCTGACATACGATCTTGGCATATTGCATCCCTATTATGATTTGCTGGAGAGGATTGATTTCCTGGGCCACACCTTTCGTTGCCTTGAGTATCTAAAAAGAAAGAAACTCACACATATGGTAAATAAAATAATAAAAGGTTATGGCAGACTTGCCCATCAAATACAAAAGACATTTAAGGAATAATTCAGCAAAGATGTGTCTATATCATAACTTACTTCCTTGAGAGGTAAGACTACTAGGTCTCCTCTCCTCTACATGTATTTGTTGTCCATCAAATTGGATAGAGAAATGTTTTTCTCTATTCCCACGATAATCCATCTAAACTCCACTTTGTCGAGCACCTAGGAAAAAGAATTGCACATATGTATCTATGGGTGCATTTCATATCTCAATTTATAGACAAATATAAAAACATATACCTGAAGGGGTATTCAATGGAAATCGATTGTGAAAGGTAGATCTAGTAAGAATTGAGGACTTCATGTTTTGACTTTTCAAAGCATTTTCTTGACCACCTATATTCACAAAATATTGAAAGATTAGGTATAAGATGAGCAATTGACAACCCATATAATTTGGGATGTTTTTATTATTTCAAAAAAAAATCAGCAATTTATTTATGCATTTCAAATCTCAATTTATGAACATATAAAAACATATACCTGAAGGGGTATTCAATGGAAGTTGGTTGTGAATGGTAGACGTAGTGAGAATTGAGGATTTTTTGTTTTGACTTTTCAAGAGATTGCCTTGACCACCTATATTCACAAAATATTGAAAGATTAGGTATAAGATGAGCAATTGACAACCCATCTAATTTGGGATGTTTTTATCATTTCAAAAAAAAAAAACAGCAATTTATTGATGCATTTCAAATCTCAATTTATGAACATATAAAAACATATACCTAAAGGGGTATTCAATGGAAGTTGGTTGTGAATGGTAGATGTAGTGAGAATTGAGGACTTCATGTTTTGACTATTCAAGACATTTTCTTGACCACCTATATTCACAAAATATTGAAAGATTAGGTATAAGATGAGCAATTGACAACCCATCTAATTTGGGATGTTATTATCATTTCAAAAAAAAAAACAGCAATTTATTGATGCATTTCAAATCTCAATTTTTGAACATATAAAAACATATACCTGAAGAGATATTCAATGGAAGCTGGTTGTGAATGGTAGATGTAGTGAGAATTGAGGATTTTCTGTTTTGACTTTTCAAGAGATTGCCTTGACCACCTATATTCACAAAATATTGAAAGATTAGGTATAAGATGAGCAATTGACAACCCATCAAATTTGGGATGTTTTTATCATTTCAAAAAAAAAACAGTAATTTATTGATGCATTTCAAATCTCAATTTATGAACATATAAAAACATATACCTGAAGAGATATTCAATGGAAGCTGGTTGTGAATGGTAGATGTAGTGAGAATTGAGGATTTTCTGTTTTGACTTTTCAAGAGATTGCCTTGACCACCTATATTCACAAAATATTGAAAGATTAGGTATAAGATGAGCAATTGACAACCCATCTAATTTGGGATGTTTTTATCATTTCAAAAAAAAAAAAACAGCAATTTATTGATGCATTTCAAATCTCAATTTATGAACATATAAAAACATATACCTGAAGGGGTATTCAATGGAAGTTGGTTGTGAATGGTAGATGTAGTGAGAATTGAGGACTTCATGTTTTGACTATTCAAGACATTTTCTTGACCACCTATATTCACAAAATATTGAAAGATTAGGTATAAGATGAGCAATTGACAACCCATCTAATTTGGGATGTTTTATCATTTCAAAAAAAAAAAACAGCAATTTATTGATGCATTTCAAATCTCAATTTATGAACATATAAAAACATATACCTAAAGAGGTATTCAATGGAAGCTGGTTGTGAATGGTAGATGTAGTGAGAATTGAGGATTTTCTGTTTTGACTTTTCAAGAGATTGCCTTGACCACCTATATTCACAAAATATTGAAAGATTAGGTATAAGTTGAGCAATTGACAACCCATCTGATTTGGGATATTTTTATCATTTCAAATAAAAAAATCAGCAATTTATTGATGCATTTCAAATCTCAATTTATGAACATATAAAAACATATACCTGAAGGGGTATTCAATGGAAGTTGGTTGTGAATGGTAGATGTAGTGAGAATTGAGGACTTCATGTTTTGACTATTCAAGACATTTTCTTGACCACCTATATTTACAAAATATTGAAAGATTATGTATAAGATGAGCAATTGACAACCCATCTAATTTGGGATGTTTTTATCATTTCAAAAAAAAAACAGCAATTTATTTATGCATTTCAAATCTCAATTTATGAACATATAAAAACATATACCTGAAGAGGTATTCAATGGAAGCTGGTTGTGAATGGTAGATGTAGTGAGAATTGAGGATTTTTCTGTTTTGACTTTTCAAGAGATTGCCTTGACCACCTATATTCACAAAATATTGAAAGATTAGGTATAAGATGAGCAATTGACAACCCATCTGATTTGGAATGTTTTTATCATTTCAAATAAAAAAAATCAGCAATTTTTTGATGCATTTCAAATCTCAATTTACAGACAAATATAAAAACATATACCTGAAGTGTTAGTCTTTTGACTTTTCAAGATAATTTCTTCTGCTTCTATTGGATATCTAGGATGTTCAACCTGCATTACAGCGGACACTGTTCTCATCTTCCTTTTTGGAGGCATTTTACTGCAAAAAAATGTGAACATTAAAACTTATATAATCACAACATATTTAAGGAGAGCATACTAGAAATTGGATCACAAAAGATACCTATAGGGACTTTTGTTTTTCTTTTCTACGTGCCTCGTGCATTTCTTTCTTGTTTATTGGAGTGCCTGGTCCAAGTTCTCTCCTCACCCAAGAAACATTACTATCACTATTTAATAAGGCTTCATTCGAAATTGTTGGTTCTATGTTTCTTATTATCACCTCATCATCAATTTCACTAAACTCACCAATTGGCACCTCATAAGTATCTCTTGGCTTCCATCGACAAACAACACTCCAACCCATTTTCAAAGGATCTTTAGAGTAAAAGACTTGTTGTGCTTGTGATGGAAAAATAAAAGGCTCATCCTCCAAACTTGTCCGCATGGTATTTATGGAAGTAAACTTATACTCATCAACCATAATTCCAGATCGCTCCTTCATGTCATACCAAATACATCTAAAAATATGTATAGGGTGTAAATTCCCAAAGTGGACTTCTATAATAATTTCCAGAACACCATAAAAAATATTATCGTCATCACCAATAGTTGCAATGCCACTGTTTTGAGTAACACGTGATCTATCTGTAGAATGAGTTTCAAATTTGTATCCGTTGATGAAAAACCCTTGATATGATATGATGACGTACTTTGGACCTCTAGCAAGACACATATTTTCCTCAAGCACATCCATTTGCCCCCGTAAGTGGTCAATCTAAAAAGAGAATACATACAAATAAAAAATAATATTAACTTCATTTTGATATGATTAGCTAAACAATAAATAATAATAAAGGACTTACATAATCCCTAAACCATCCAACGAATTTGTTATGTTGTTCTAGTTGAACCTGATCATCATCCCAATTAGGATGTTGGCATTTTACCCAGTTTTTATGCATCCTACAAACAAATTAGTGACGATATTCATCAAATTATAAGAAAATACAAAAGATAACAATGTAAACGAAGTATAAAAATAAACTTACAATAGATAAGGTTCAATCGATGGTGTATTAAACAAGATAAATCGATGTGCTTGATAAGCATCCTCAGCAGCCATTGAACTTGTAGACCCTGCTCCAATTGGGCCTTTTTCATATCGTACTGGCCTGTTCAACTTAGTCTCCACATTATCCAAATAACGGGCACAAAAAGTTGTTACTTCTTCCATAAGATACCCTTCAGCAATAGAACCCTCTGGTTTACTTCTATTCCGTATGTAATTCTTAAGTGTTAATAGATATCTCTCAATTGGATACATCCATCGATATTGTATAGGTCCAGCAAGTTTAGCTTATGTTGCAAGATGGATTGTCAAATGAATCATCACGTCAAAAAATGCAGGGGGTAAGATCCTCTCCAATTGGCATAGAATTATAGGAATTGATTGCTCAAGCTTCTCTATTTTCTGAACGTCAATCACTTTTCCACACAATTCTCTAAAGAAAGTGCAATAATCTTTCAAGACAAGGCCAACAGACTTCGGAAGTGTAGTTCTTATAGCCAAAGGTAAAAGTTGTTGCATTAAAATGTGACAATCATGGCTCTTCATTCCTACCATTTTTCGCTCTTGAACTTGAACCCGTTGCGAGATATTTGAAGAAAAGCCATCTGGTAATTTCAATTCTTTCAACACTGTAAGGAATCTTTCCTTTTCATCATTACTCATATTGTAAGATGCATGAGGTAAAATAAATTTCCTTGCATTCTTTGAAGGTCTTGGATGCAAAGGTTTCCTTATTTCCAATTTCTTCAAGTTAAGACGTGCTTTGATGTTATCTTTGCTTTTTCCATCTTTCTGTAAAAGCGTATTCAAGATATTGTCACATACATTCTTCTCGACATGCATGACATCAAGATTGTGACGCACCAATAATGTCTTCCAATATGGTAATTCAAAAAATATGCTCTTTTTCTTCCAACCTTCTGGTAGCTTTTGCACTTGTTTTTTTACAGTTTGAGTGGCATTTTCAGAAGACTTACCAAAAATGATATTATTGTAACCTTCCCATATCTTCAAAATATCCTCACCAGATAGTGGGATAGGTGCCTCCTCATTCTCACATTTCCCATTGAAGGTTTTCTCATCATTTCTCCATGGATGATTAAGTGGCAAAAAACGACGGTGCCTCATATACACACATTTACGACTAAAAGGGAGATAAATAGAACCATGATGAATATGACATGTAGGACATGCCTTGTACCCTTTTGTGCTCCAACCTGATAGCATACCATATGCAGGAAAGTCATTTATTGTCCACAAAATAGCAGCACGCATTTGAAAAGTTTCATTTCTATCAACATCATATGTCTCAACACCATGTTCCCACAAGATCTTTAACTCATCAATTAATGGCTGTAGATAGACATCTATATCATTACCAGGAGATTTAGGCCCATCAATGAGAAGAGACATCATAAAAAATGATTGTTTCATTGCTAACCAGGGTGGTAGGTTATAAACAACTATGATAACAGGCCATGTACTTCGGCTGCTTCCTGATAATATCTTAAATGGACTGAAACCATCAGATGCAAGTCCAAGCCTAACATTACGAGGCTCTTCACTAAATGACAAATGTCTATTATCAAAATCTTTCCAAGCTGCAGAATCTCTAGGGTGAGACAATCTTCCATCTTCATCTCTTGGAGCATTGTGATGCCATTTCATAAGACTTGCTGTTTTACTTGACATAAACAATCTTTGAAGTCTTGATATTAAAGGAAAATGACGAAGTACTTTTACAGGTACATTCTTTTTTCCTTCATCAGTACCTCCTTTCTGCTTCCATCTTGAAGCATTACACTTTGGACATTTATTTAGATTCTCAAATTCATTCCGAAATAACACACAATCATTTTGACATGCATGAATCTTCTTACAGTCTAACCCTAATTCAGACATCATCCGCCTACATTGATACCAATTACTTGGAAGGGTATTCTCATCTGGTAATGCATCCTTAAAAAGTGCAAGTACAGCCGAGAATGATTTGTTGCTCCATTTATGTAAACATTTGATCTGGAATAAATGCACTATGAAGGATAGCCTCGAGTACTTACAACCCGTATAAAGTGGCTTCTTAGCTTCCTCCAAAAGTTCTTCAAACTTTTCAACCCTCTTATTTTGTTCACCCCCTTGCACATCATCACTGATAGGCTGCCACATAAAGGCATCATTCAACATTTCTGTCATGTTTTCTCCTGAATCAATAGTTACATCAGTTTTCTCTGCACACCTCCTACGAGGTTCTCAATGAAAATTCCATGTAGTGTATCTTGGAGTAAATCCTTCTCTAACAATATGAAAGTGGACACTGTCCTCCTCTTCATTAAATTTATTTCCACACTTTGCACATGGACATTTCATAGTCCCTTCATTGTTAATACTTTTTTTTGCAAACTCCATAAAGTATTGGACTCCAGTTAAAAAATTAGAGTTGACTCGTTCATGCTTGGTTTGATACAAGTACATCCAGCTCCTATCGATCATAAAATTTTGTTCCATCCTTCAAAATACAAAAAAGACAAAAAAATTATTTTAAACGAAAGAAAGTGATTAAAATAAAATGTATATAAGGAGTAAATGAACGGGAAATTGACTTTATAGAATATACAATCTCAAGATATATTTATCACTTCTTAAAATAAAAATGATTTTGTTCCACATCTGTCTATTACTTTTTTCTTTTTTTTTAAATTGGGTAGTACCACAAGTATACTAATAGAGAGAGAGAGAATATACAAGTATAAGAAATATAAAAGTCACTCTAAAACCCTCAACAGATTTATCCCATCCCCTATACAACCAAGCACTAAGAGGGTAGCGAGAACGAACATAGTTTATAAGCACCCTCGCACAACTAAAAAACATAAAACTCAGGAGGAAAGAAAATTTAACAAATCAAAGAAGAGAAAATAGAGGAGTTTTGTACCCCAACTTAACAGAGACAGAACATGTCCATTTCAGGGCTGCATTAGATTAATTTAATGGAATAATAAATTACTTTTAATATAATTAGAAAACATGCCTAATCAATGCTGAAACAGACACGTTTGCATTATGCCTCACTATTTCCAATCTAGTTCACCTATTCTGTGTTGAAAGGAATTAGATGCATTTTTTTTCTGTATATGTATGCACATTGAGGGTTTTACGATGTTAACGAGAATTTGAGATTAATAAATTCTGCCCCAAAAGACAGACCCACATTTTGTCTTTGTGATATTCTAAAGTTTTCAGAAACTGAACAAGGAATATTTTTCTCGCGTGAACATGCAAAAGAAGTCAATATATCAAAGTATATGGCATGAATAGATGCATCTACACAATGTCATCACCCAAAAAAAAATTAAAATTGAACATTATAAATATGAAGTTCCTATAATTATTGCTAGAAATATGTATGGAGTGACACTTCATACGTATGCCCTTTTTTATTATTAAAAAGTGATCCTTATAACAGAGTAATAAATCTAACACACACTTAAGTAAGGCATATATGTCGACAGAAAATTTGATGACTACGAAAATAGACAATCTGTATATATAAAGAATTTATATATATCATTGTGATGTGCTCGTCTTAGAAGTATGAAGTTCCTATAATTATGGCTGGAAAGGATGTATGCAAGGAGGTACATGCTTCTTTGCCTTAATCCTTCTTCTACAGTGGGTTAAAAAACCCTGCAAGGAGGAGCATTCCTCCCTGAAGGAACGATGGAATTATCTGTTCATCCATTCAAAATCTTTGCATTTATTGTACAATCAAACAGCTTCAGTCTGGTGAGTGCAAATGAACCCAGTGCCGCGCTGGTTCTGTCAACATTGCTGGTCTTCTTTTATTCCCCTCTCAGACCTTTGAATTGGCTAATGAAATGATGCAATGTGGATATGTACATATATAGATTGCCTATGTATTTATATAGAGGGTTGTGGTGTTACTTTAGCTATTAACTCATCTTGGAAACAGCTCCTTGCATTATAATAATGTGTGATAGAATTCATGTCCATTGTGCTAATATCTGAACTATTCCCATTAATCTATTTCTCCTAAATGTTGTTTAATTTCTGGCGTTCAATATTCTCTGTATAATCTTACTAGATGATGTAGTATGTTAATGCTATGTAGCTACATGATTGTAGAATAAATGCAAAGATTTTGAATGGATGAACAGATAATTCCATTATTCCTTCAGGGAGGAATGCTCCTCCTTGCAGGGATTTTTAACCCACTGTAGAAGAAGGATTAAGGCAAAAAAGCAACTTGCATAAATATAGTGGATATATCTTCATCTCTTTATAAGACAAAAGTTATATTTATATAGATAATATGAAGGAAGTAGAAGGCAAGGGATAGAGGAGCGATGGAACCTGTCAAAGGGAGTCACCCTTGCTGTTCATACACTCACTGCTGCCAACTTATGAACGTCCGTGAACAAGGTCCAGGATCGGTCAACACCAATGAACAAACGAAGGAAGTAGCGCCGGTGGTTGATCTGTAGAAGACCACCGAGAGGCAAAAAAAATAGAAATTGAGGTCAAGAGGAGCAAGGGAAGATTCGAAGAGAGCATGGGTGGTGAAGTCAAAAACCTGTTGCAATCGACCCAATAGAAATGTGCATAGTTGAGACTCCTCCTCTGCTCGTCGGATGAGGGACCACGAATACGACGATCGCCGATGAGGACGAACTTGCCGTCTCTACTCAGCTGTTGGCGAACTACATCTCTCGGAGAAGCGATGTCGCTGCTTTGATCTGGGGTACTGCAGGAGGCGGTTTTGAGAGGGGAAATATGGAAATTTAGGCATCCGCGCACGGAAGATTTCACAGCGCCAGAGAAATTACGGGGGCCGGAGGAGCACTGTCGCTGCTTTGATCTGGTTGTCCCTGCAAAAGGCGATTTTGAGAAAGGCTGGGGAAATATGGAAGATCTCAAGCGACGGGAAAATTTCGCAGCGCAGGAGATGAGGGTTACGCGGGAGTTTCCCTTTTTACGGCGGGTTTAGGGCTGGAACCGACGACTTTATTGGAGTTTTGGGGGGCCTAATATTGCGACGGTCCAAACCGACTACTGTTGGTTCGACTGCCGACGGTTCAAATAAACCGTGTCGGCCATGCTCTGTTTTGCCGCAGTGAGGCCAACTGAAGGGGACTCTCCACCAGAGACCCACACAGGCAGAACATCAGAGAACCATCAGCTTCAAGAGCGCTACAATCATGTTGTCTCTTAGAAGCACACCACACAAGGCACCGCTCCCACCACGCAGGCGGAGAGGGCCACACACCAAACAGCGACAAGTGCCTCCAAGCATAGCTGAGGCACAAGCAGAAACACACACCAGAACGATGCCTGCACAAGCAAGCCAAACAGAAGAACACCCGGTGCCGCCTCACACTGAACACAGGGCATGCTGCCCTACATTGTCCAGTCAGGCGACAAGAAACCAGCACAGCAAGAGATGGGACAATAGGTCACCAAAACCTATCGCACCACAAGTAAACCATGCGCACGAGGGGAGCAACCAGCTCAACCTCAAAACAGGACAAGGGGAGGGACCTTCACCACAAAGGTCGCCAAGGTGCGCGACATGGCAAATGTCATGTGAAAGCACCACCACCCCGAGCAACCTACGGAAAGCAGAGGAAGAAGGCACACAACCGGCCTCTCCCTCACCCGAAAGAGGAAACCACGACGTGAGGCTAGCACTCCCACAAGAGGCACAACCAGCCAGACACCCATGGCACTCACTAAACCACCATTTGGAAGAGCCCACAACGCGAGAAACTAAGCCAACCTCTCGATCATGGGGACACACGAAGTCCCACCAGCGTAGCCAGGAAACCTAAAAAACGACCAGGAAGACAAACTGGCCAGCACCACGACCAGACACAAGGTCAGAGGCACCACACCTTGACCAACAACGCCCAAGCAGACTGCAACAAGGATAGTCCGACCAGTGACAACGGCAGCTCATCTCCACTGAGGGAGCAGCAACCAGCAAAACACACAAGGCAGCTTTGGGAAGAACCTCCACCCAAAGCGTCAAGAGGCATTCTGGGAACCATCACCAGAACGCAGCCCAAACAAATAGCCAACAAAGAGAACATAGTAGACAGCGGAAGCAACACAAACTGGTTCTGGGAGAACCTCCACTAGAACCACTAAGGCGTCGTTATGGGAAAACCCACCAGAACGCAACGGCCAACACAACAGCAACATACCTCAACCCTGAGGTAGCACAACAACCGGCAGAAACAAGCCCGGAACCGTCCTGGGAGTGAACCTCACCAGGAAAACAACCAACAATTTTGGGAAACCGCACCAGAACACAGGGCAACCAAGCTATGCACCTCAACCTCGAGGGCAACGCAGGGGCAACCAACCAGACAACAGAGGCCTCAAACCAAGGAGGCAACACAGCGGAAGAATTCAACGAGCACAGAAGCAGTCCCAGAGGGAGAGGAACTCTTACTAGGACAAGAACAACCAGTTCTAGGAAACACCACCAGAACACAGCAACCAAGCGATGCACCTCAACCAGAGGCAACGCCACAAAACTAGAAACGAGTATAACTAAGTTCTGGGGAAAACCTCACCTCCACCAGAACCAACAGAGAAGAACTCTGGGAGCACCTCACCAGAGTTCACAACCAGTCAACACCAGGCCGACAACAACCACAAACAGGTGTTGCAACGCTCAACCAACGGTGCAACACGGCACACAAAGCATCTGCTTAGCTTGAGCAAAGATGCCGACTGAGTAGAGCACAGTGCCCAACGGCGCACATGCACGCAAGGCCAAACACATAGACAACAACACACACCCCAACAACAAGGGGACATCCAACAAGGACTCACCCCACCAGAAGGGGACATCCAACAAGGAGACACCCCAATAAGAAGGGGACAGCCAACAAGGCAAGGACACCTTCTACCGGTTCCGCAGACCATAACCTGCACCGGTGAAGGCCACACCACACGTAGGCTCTCTCAGCCTTCGCGACACACCCACATGGATGCGTAGGCTGACGACGAACCCAACAGCAGCACGAGTGAACCAGCAACCACACTCGAAGCATGCGCACCTAGCGACAGCAGCAACGCTCTCCTGCAGCTCACACTCGGACCTTGCTGGAAAGCTATCCACCTGTAACAAAGACCAAAAGCTCACCTAACGACAACTATACACGGACGGGCCAGCAGCGCACGAGTACCTTTCTTTGTGACAGTCGTAGTTATTAACTCTTTACAAATCTCGTTGGACCCCTGAGCTCTGATACCACTATAATGACCCGACCTTGCAGACCACCGCCAGGGACCCCCAAAGGTCATGCTGCCACCCACGGATCCGAAGACCCGGAACGGTTAGAATTTAGTCTTGTGAGATAAGCAATGAATTCAAATAACTATAACAAGAAAGACTGCATTAATAAAGAAATTAAGTACAACATGTCCCAAATAAAAGTACATGTACAAAAAGAAGGCGCAGTCCTTAAGGGGCATACCCCGAGGACTTGCAAAAATGCCACTCTCACATGCTCACAACTCACACTGCTGGCAACGCACGGTGCAACAAACCGCCACCACGACCGTCCGGCAACGAACTCCTGTGACAGCGAGTCCCTACCTGAAGAGAGTAGGGGGGTGAGCCTCACGAACAAGGCTCAGTAGGGATAACCAGTCCCTTACCAACCAGAGCAGTAGGAACTCCAACAAGCGAAAGCAAAACTACTCTACAAAGCAGTAAAGCGATAAACGCCTACCACAGAGTACTACAAAGCAGCGGAAATAGAGAAATGCCTCAACCAAAACCCGGGTCAGGCCAAAGACGACTCCCGCAGAACCAGCGGAATCAAACACATGCGGAAGCAACTAGAGAAATGCCACGACCCGCAACCAAATCGGGCCAGAGCAATACAATGCGGAAGCAAACCATCGGAACACACCCCGCTGAGACAAAGAAGCTCACAGAAAATTGGAGCGACCTCGCGAGACCAGAGTCCCATGACAAAAGCACCCAACATCTAAGACCTCCAAGAGGTCAGGAAGGAACAACTTGGTGTCACCACGAGAGACACCAAACAACCATGTTAGAAGCAACGTCTCACTACAGGCACGGCTACCTCAGAGCTCCACAAGGTCGAGGGCCCACAAACAGAACCACCTTGCACCTCGGGCACTCCACGAGGTCAGGGAACTACACACTCCGGTGCCACCACAGCTGGCATCAAGGAACGGGTTACCGAAACAGCAGTTGGGTGCTTGCACAAGGCACCCCGAGAGAACCCGCAGAGCGAAAACTACTAACCACGGCCCACGAGGCCAAACCAACCAAACCCACGGGACTAGACACGGCTAGGCTACAACCACCGTACAAACTAGGGCGACGAGAAACCCAATCTCGGAAACAACGTGTGAAGCAACGTCACAACAAGAAAAACCAAGCCACCGCCACAAGTGCCTTAGTCCAGGTCTCCCCTCCCGTCGGAGTGAGACGCGTGGACTAAGCAACCACAACCACCGTAGTCCGGTCGAACTGCGGCCCCACGCCTGACCTCCCTACATGGCTCTGGAACCAACACAGAGCGAGGTAGTGAGAATGACTAACTGGTCCGCACCAGAAGAGCACTAGAACCACCTCGGAGACTCAGACCATCTAAGAGAGCTCTACAAATGACTCTACGCCACTGTCCCCACCGTTTTCCCCTTCTTCTCCAAGTTTGAAACATGAGTACGCCCGCCGCCCGGATAACTCCCTATAACAGACGCGCGGGGCTGGGGGTCCCAGGTAACGGTAACAACCTGTCTCACGGACAAGCCCTCAAGTGCCTAGCACCGGGTGAAAAGAGAACTGACAAGGCAACCACCACAGAAATCGGCACAGCTAGCTTGTAACCAAGACAAGCCCAGCGGCCACAGGCATGCACAACACCCCTTCCGGAACCCCCAGAAGGGCCGTCGGCCAACGCCGGCACACACAACACGGCCCGAGAAACTGGAACACCACCAGGCAGAACAGAAACCAACGCTCTGCTAATAATTGATTGGCAGCCATACCATCGATTATTAGACAGATGCGAGCCTCCTAGCGACGCTACTAGGACACGACCACAAAGGTGTCACCTTCGGTCATTGAACGCAGGGAGGCAACCTGCCACGTTCCTACCAGAAGGTCCAGAGGGCAACCCTGCCCTGGGGCACAAGCCGACAAGAGAAATGGGCCACGGAAACACCCACGGCAACACAGGTCTTGTCACGCCCTCCTAGCCTGTCGCGATCACATCGCGACGGTTAGGGCCACCGCAACAAGCGCTTTGTTGCGACGTGGAAGCGGGTCGTGACAACAGAGCTGTCACGATGGGAAACCAGGTCACGACACCATTTTCGTGACAGCCGACCATGTCGCGACAGCAACCCTATCACGATGGGAAACAGGGTCACGACATGACTCTTATCGCGACGGCCACCCGCGCCGTGATAAGGTCACGTCGAACCGGGGCGACGCCTTATCTGATGTCACGAAGCGCTTGGTGGTTGCGACATCAGTTGGAAGGCCGACCCCCGGGATACCACATCTCGGGGTCCCCCACACGCTACAAACACTAAAACCATGGGGAGGGGAGTATGGTGAAAGTAATTGTAAGGCCATCGAATTTTTGTCCTTTTATTTGATATCATGTATGGATTCGTGCTTGTGTGTAAATATCATGTGTGCATATGTAGGTAACTATGTACATATTAGCTAGGTGTACTTACGTGTGCATGTGTAAATTAATTGTAAATAGTGGATGGTTGCATGGTGTAGTAGTGTGTATATTATACTATATGTATTGCATGCATAGACATAGTGTACATAGGGTTTTCTGCATGGGTTTTAAGCTCTGACCGAAGAGCAAATTGGCGTCAACATGGATGGACATCCATGTTGAGTAAACGTCCATGTCGATGGACGCCAATTATGAGGTAAACGGCCATGGATGTGGACGTCTACTTCTCTGATTTTCTGTGCGCAGCAGACCCCGAAATTTCGGGTTGGGCTTGCTCACTGATTGGGGAGATGTCTCCCAACGGCTCTCAACCTGCACATCAGGCCCTGCGTGAGATAGAAGGTCTCTCTTTATAAAAAACAACCCCCTTTGCAACCTGCAAGAGCTCTCTTGGCTCTTTGCAAGGAGAGAAAGAAACCCTAGCTGAGAACAGGAGAAAAACTGACCTTTGCAAGCGTTGATCCGGCGGTTTGAAGCTTCTCCCTGCAAGCTATTGCAACTGGAGGATAGTGTGGACGTAAGGGAAGGCTTCCCCAACCTCGGACTGGTGGCTACTTCGACCTAGAACCCGAGGGAAAGATTTTGTGGAGACTTCTTGGCACTGCCCAAGGAGAGCTTCATCACCTATTTTCGTCCCTTTGGAGGTTTTTAGAAAGGCAAGTAACTCATTCCCGTCGTCCATGTGTTTGTCTAGTAGGTCTTAGGCATTTTATGAGATTTATTTCGTGTCCTGGAACCCCTACATTCACCAATCTGTGGAGTTCGGTCTGTGTTTTTACACAAACAGGAACTTAACGGCAAGATCTCTTGCCGTTAAGATCTTGAGTGGGCGGCAGACGATGTTGCCGTTAATCTCCTTGAACGGCCAGACTTTGACGTTTAGTTATTCAGGACAGAACAGTGAACTGTTCTTCCTTATATATGATTATTTTTTGGATTTCCTCGCATGAGGATATACTGTAAATGTTATATGTTATGTAAAATAGATAAAGGAATGTGTTGTGAGGTTTCTATGCGTTGTTTTTTTGTAAATTGTATAAATTGCTAGAATTATGTGAAATGCATGTGAGATAAAGATCTAGGATATGGTAGCTTACTATTCACATGATCCATGTATAATTGGATTTCCATAAAATTTCCAAACGATGTCTATGTATGTCAGTCCTTGTCCTGAAAATTTGGAAATTTTCCCATGATTATGAAATTTGTTATAATTTCTGTATTGGAAAATAGGGAGCATGTGTAGGTAGTTTTTAAATTTCAGTAAATTGTATGATGCTTGATAAATTCGGGGAAAATTCCTGTGATAAGATGAATGTTAGATGCAGGTTAGTGAACTGTTAAATCCGACCTTGACACTGTGCTTCTATGATAAACTGATTTATGAATGGCATGTGAATGAGTGTTTTAATTTCTGTAAAATCAATGTAGCTCAGAAAAATATGAGAGTGTGTATGTGTGATTTGAAACCTGCAAACATCATGTGGTTAAAATTTCGTGTGATTTGGGCAACAGTAGATGACATTGTGAAATTTTCATGTAAAAGTGAGTGATTAAAACATGCTATTTATGGTTATGGATTGTTAATGAGTTCTAACATGATTAGTGTACATTCCTGAGTGTTTAAACTCTGTTAACAGTAGCATCATGTTAGGGAAAACTGAACCATATGCCAAATGGTGAAATGTAAGTTATGTGGCCAATTGTGTGAGAACTATGTGTATAATAAATCAAAAAATGCGTAAAATGTGCCGTGTGTGACACTGCTTCCATAGAGGGCTGTGGAACTGTACTGTGGAAAACTCCCCACGGGAAAGTTCAATGTGTTTAGAATCCTATGGGCATTAGGATGAAATCCTGGAGGTAGACAAGTACCACTGGTTAGGGTGGAGATTACTTCTCCCGGTCTGCGCAGTACCAAGAGCCGTCACTGTGTTGCCTAGGTGGCGTCTATGTGTTATGTGTATGTGATGTGTCCTTCTAGTGGTGGTTTGGACTATGTGTCACGACATCTAATGTGAAAAATGTGAATGTGTATATGTGTAAATTGTGTAGTGTGAACATGTGTATATGTGAAATGTGTAAAAGTGAACAATGTGAAGGAGTAAATGTGTAACCTGTGAAACATATGTGTTAAATGGTGATATTGTGATCCATGTTATGTTAGTGTTAAATTCCTGTCAAAACAGCAATCAAAATGTGTTTATCATGATGTTTCATGTGTGTAAAAATGTGTAGAATTCATGATAAGAGTATTTATGTAAGGCCCTCGAATTTGTTGTATTGCATGTAAATAATTCATGTTGTGTATGTATGTATGTAAATATCTACGTAAGTACTAGTTGGTATACTATTGTATGCATGTGTATAAACTAGATGTAACTAGTGTATGAATGATATGTTGGTAGTGTGTACATGATAATACATATGTATGACATATATAGGTATAAGATGTACAAGGTTTCTGCTTGTTTTAAAGTTCTGGCCGAAGGCCAGATTGGCGTCAATACCAACAGACGTCGATGTGGTGTCGGCGTCAACCATATGGACGCCAACACTAACCCTAGCGTCCAGCGATGTGGATGCCAACTTCTCTGACCTGCATGCGTTGCAGAGCCCAGAATTCCGAGAGCAAGCTAGCTCACCCATTGGGGAGCTGTCTCCAACAGTCTGATGGCCCTCTTGTCCGACCTACGTGAGAGGAGAGCTCCTCTCCTCTATATACAAACCCCCTTTGCAACCAGAAAACCCCTCTTTGGCTCTTTGCAAAGAGAAGAAGAAGAAACCCTAGTTCTGTGAGAAAGACCTGGTTTTGCAAGCTTAGATCCGAGGATTTGGAGCTACATCCGGCCATCTACAACGACTGGGAGACAGCTGGAGCATCAGGGAAGGCTTCCCCGACTTCTCCTTGGTGTCTACATCAGTCAAGAACCCGGAGGAAGGTGTCATTGGAGGCTTCTTGAGACTGCCCAAGGAGAGCTTCACCGCCACCTTTGATCCCTTTGGAGTATTTTCAGAGGCAAGTACCCTACCCATAACGTCCCTGTATGTGTCTGGGTTGGTTTTATAAAATTTTATCTATTTTTCCTCGTGTCCTGGATCCCCTTTTCACCTTGTCATTTGAGTTCGGTCTGTGTTTATGCACAGACAGGAACTTGGCGTCAATGCCTTGACGCCAAGATCCAGGTGTGCATCCAGAGATCTTGCCGTCCACTCCTGGAACGGCCAGAGACCGCCGCCAAGTTCATCTGAGCAGAACAGCAAGCTGTTCTGCCCTTCTATATGATTAATTTCGATATGTTTCATGATGATGATATAATGTAATCTCTTATATGTTATGTATACTAGTGAATGTGGTGTGTGGATGAATTTTGTGCAAAGTGGTAAATGATAAAGTTTATTTATTTCATGGAATTACATGTACGATGAGTTGCTAGTCTTGTCAACCCTTGTTTGTATGATTTAGGATGAGTCAGAATGTCCTACTTTTTATGGGTCATGCATGTATTAGTCAGTTTCTGAGATTTTTCCCATGCTTGTATGAATTAGTGGAAATATTGGTTGGGAAAATAGAAATCATGCGTAGGTCATGATAAATCTTCGGTAAATCATGTATTGCCCAAAAATTTTAGGAATAAATTCTGTAGCTCCATGTCTGTTAGGGTTCAGGCAGTGAATTGTAAAAAAATTGTGATTGGTATTCAACTCCATGTTAAATTGAATTGTGAATAGCATGTGGAATTAATGTTAGATTTTCTGTAATTTCGTTTTAGCTTAGAAAAATCTGAAATTTTGCATGTGGGATCCTAAACCTGAAATTAGCCTGTGGCTAAAATGTCAGGTCATTTGGACCAGTACATGATGCAATATGAATTTTCCATGTAAAAATGTGAAACTAATGCATACCTTTGTAAAATGATTTGATTTTGTATATAGCAACCAGATTAGCGAAATTTCCTGAGTGCTAAAATTCTGTGATTGTAGTGCCATGTTAGGAAAAACAGAGAAGTGTGCATGTGAGTGAGAAAGTGAATGAAATGAGAGTGACATGTGTAAACCTATGTGTTAAAATCGAAAAAATGTGTAATGTGTAACTTGTGCCAAATGTGACACTGCTTCCGCAGAGGGCAGTGGAACCGTATCAGGGAAAAGTCCCCCTAGAAGGTTCAAAGTGTAGTGACCCTAAGGGCATTAGGGGGAAATCCTAGGTGGACAAGTACCACTGGTTAGGGTGGAGACTTGTTCTCCCGGTCTGCGCAGTCCAAGAGTTGCCATTGTATTGCCTAGATGGCGTCTATGTGATGTGATGTGTTGTGTCCTTCTTTGGTGGTTTGGACTATGTGTCACGGCACTAAATGTGAATGTGTAAATGTGTATGTGTTCATGTGAAAAATGTGAATGTGAATAATGTGTAAAAGTGCATGTGTAAAGTGTGAAATATGCGAATTTGAAATTGTGTAAAAATGTGAAAGCAAAATGTAAAGATGTGAGTTGTAATCCATGTTATGACAATCTGAAATCATGCTGAAACAGTAGCTTTACTATGTTATGATCATGTTTATGTATGCAAAATGCCTAGAATTCATGCTAGGGATAATTGATAAGCATATATAAACAACTTCCATACTTGATTGTTCACATGTTGTGATTTAAATCGTTGTTGTAGCTCTCATGTGTTAGGTTATGGTTGCTAAAGCATGTAAAACCAGCAAGCTTAAAGTATGAAAAATGGTCATGTATATGCGTAGGAATGTGTAGATTCCATGTTAGGTATGTTTCCTTTCATGCATGTTCGGAAATTTATGTTAATGGTTTTCATGTCTTAGTTGGTTGAAGGTAGATTTTTATATGAGAAATGAATAGAAAGCATGTGATAGGTGATTCTATTTCTGCAAATCTGAAAGCATAGTCCATGTTTTAAATTGTAGATTCACCATGACAGGTTGTAAAATTTAATGTCAAGCATGCTACATGTTGTGTCTTATGAATGTGTATGTAAAACCTACCATGATATGTGCATGTGCGGTATGTGTAGAATACTTGCGGAGTCTTTTAGACTCACTACTTGCTTCGGCGTACAGGTGTAGTAGGTGACACACTTTGGAGGAGACCGTGGAGAGCGACTCCGAGCGTGGGGAGTAGCTATTTTGTGGAGCTTAGTTGTGACTATAGCATTTTGATGTATGTAATTGAACATTGTATTATCTTTATCATGGAAGAATGTATAAGTGTGGACATCTATGTATTTGATTTTCAGCAATTTTAAATTATGTGGATTTTTAGTTCTCTAAATGTTATCGAATCATGTATGTTAAATGTGGATGATGAATGAATGAAGACAGTAGTTCTTTTACTTCCGCTACTCTGTTCTTATATTCACGTGTATCTCAGTTGAATGTCATTGTTGGGTAAATGTCCCACTGTGATGACGCTCGCTATACCGACGTGGGTTGGTATAACCGTACCGGTATAAAGAGGGTCGTCGCAGAGATTGGTATCAGAGAAACCGGTTGAGATTGCACATGAATATACCTAAGTCATCATCTTCATTACATGCTAAGTCTACATAGGAATGTCCACATGTGTAGAATTGATTAATAATGAATGAAAAGTAGATAAGAAAATGGTTAGAAAACTTAGTAACCTAGCTCTAATGGTGGCTGAAATTTATTACAGCCATGGCTTCGAGAGGTAGGCGTGGCGGAGCGCCGGCCCGTAAGGACGAGCCGCGACGTGACGAGCGGGCGGAGCAGCAGGCCCCGGCACTGCAAGGTCCTGTACTTCCCCCACCGCCACCTGTGAACTATGGAGTATTCATGCAATGTCTGGTGCAAGCCATGCAGACGCAGGCTCATACCCAGGCAGCACTCCAGGCTCAGTTGGAGGCTCAGGTTAGACTAATAAAATGAATTGTTAGTTATTTTATTTGATTGTGTGATATTATGTTGATTGTGTATTGTTTGCTGTGATGTAGCAGGCTCAAGTACCAGCTCAGGACCATAGTGGACCTTCTACCATGGAGAGATTCAAGAGGATGCTGCCACCCTCTTTTAAGGGGGAGAGCGATCCGTTGTTGGCTGAAAGCTGGATGAGGGAGATAGAAAAGATCTTCCGAGCCATCAGGTGTGCAGATGAGGATAAGGTTACATTGGCCACCTACATGCTACAGGTATGCTTTAGTTTATATGCTTGTATGTTTGTTAAGCTAGATTTGTTTAGATGGTGCTTATGAGCGGTGTACTGCAAGAAAGAGCTGATGTATGGTGGGCTTCATTGCTGCCTATCCGGTTTGAGGACGGAGCTGTTGACGTTGCTTGGGACGAGTTCGTGAGGCTCTTTCGGGCCAAGTTCGTCCCCGAGCATGTGCAAGATCAGATGGAGCAGGAATTCCTATCTTTGGCTCAAGGCTCCATGACTGTGCTGGAATATGAGGCAAGATTTTCTGAACTCTCTAAATATGCACCTCATATTGTGGCAGACGAGCGCAGGAAGACAAAGAAGTTCTTGATGGGACTCAAGCCATCACTGCGAACGAGACTCGTGGCATTTGACCACCACACGTTGGACGAGGCCCTCAGTGCTGCTTGTAGATAGGAGGGAGAGATGGAGCAATACCTGGAAGAAAGGAAAGCTTAGCAGAAGAGGCCAGCAGTGACTTTCCAACGGCAAGACAAGAAGAAAGTAGTGTACCAGACACCGCAGCGATCCGTGGCAGTCGGCAGTTCTCAGGTACCCTCTGTACATTCCCCTGGTGTGAAGAAAGAGTGTCCCCACTGCGGGAAGACACATGGTGGTACCGAATGTTGGATGATTACGGGCAAGTGCTTGAAGTGCGGAAGTAGCAATCACAAAATCAAGGATTGCCCAAGACTTCAGCAGGGAGTCCAGCGCGGAGCGCCAGCCCCAGCGGTAGCGGCAGCAGCGCTAGCTACAGGAAGACCAGGAAGGCCTCGAGCCCCAGCTCGAGTGTTTACTTTAGCTCGCGAGGACGCCGAGCAGGCGGAGCATGTCACCGAAGGTACGGTTTTACTTTTAGGTGTGCACGCTCGGGTTTTGTTTGATACGGGTGGTACTCACTCGTTCATTTCTGAGCGGTTCGCTAGGCAGTTAGCCCTAGTGTCAGGTATAGAGTCTGAGGATTTAGAGGTCCCTTTGTCTGTGCACACCTCTGCGGGTACGGTATCGACTAGGAAGTGCATTCCATCGTTACCTGTGTGCATTGAGGATAGAATCCTAGATAGGTGTTTCTTCTTGCTAAAGATGAAGGACTATGATGCTATTCTTGGTCTGGATTGGCTAGAGGAGCACTATGCGTTAGTGGATTGTCGCCGGAAGAGGATTGTTTTCCGCATTCCTGGAGGACGAGTTCTCTCATCCCTTGCCAAGGAACTTGGCTGGAAGTTAGTCATCTCTGCCATGAAGGCGATGCGCATGGTAAACAGGGTTGTGACGCTTTTCTTGCCAGCGTGGTATTAGTGCCAGAAGCTGATGAGTCACCTACTCTTGCAGAGATTGATGTAGTGCAGGATTTTCCAGACGTCTTTCCTGATGATTTGTCTGGTTTGCCACCGGATAGAGAGATAGAGTTTAGCATAGAGTTGCTACCGGGCACCTCTCCTATCTCGAAGGCTCCATATCGGATGGCACCTGCGGAGTTAGCCGAGTTGAGGAGGCAGTTGCAAGAGTTGCTTGATAAGGGATTTATTCGCCCTAGTGTTTCCCCTTGGGGCGCACCTGTATTGTTCGTCAAGAAGAAGGACGGGTCACTTAGGCTATGCATCGACTATAGGAAGTTGAACCAAGTGACTGTGAAGAACAGGTATCCCTTACCTCGTATTGATGATTTGTTTGACCAGTTGCGGGAGGCATCAATCTTTTCTAAGATTGATTTGCGATCTGGTTATCATCAGTTGAGGATTCGGAGTGAGGACGTGTCCAAGACGGCGTTTAGAACCCGTTATGGGCATTATGAGTTTTTGGTCCTTCCTTTCGGATTGACCAATGCCCCTGCAGCGTTCATGGATCTCATGAACAAGGTGTTTAGGCCCTACTTAGATAGCTTTGTCGTGGTGTTTATTGATGATGTGCTGGTCTACTCTCCGGACGAGGCCACGCACCGTCAGCATTTGAGGTTAGTGTTAGAGGTTATTCGTGAGCACAAGCTGTACGCTAAGTTCAGCAAGTGCGATTTTTGGTTGCGCGAGGTTCATTTCCTCGGGCATGTTATCTCCGGTGCTAGTGTAACAGTTGATCCAGCGATGGTCCAGGCAGTTATGGATTGGGAGATTCCCAAGTCCCCTTCGGAGATTCCAAGTTTTATTGGTTTAGCTGGTTACTATCGGCGATTTATTGAGGGATTTTCATCCATCGCTGCCCCTTTGACTCAGCTTACCAGAAAGGGGGTGAAGTTTTTTTCGTCTGAGAAGTGTGAGAGTAGTTTTCAATTATTAAAGACTAAGCTCACGACAGCCCCGGTGTTAGTCTTACCGAGCGGTGTAGAGGGTTTTGCTATCTACACGGATGCGTCTCGAATTGGGTTAGGCTGTGTGCTAATGCAGCAGGAAAGGGTAGTGGCTTATGCTTCTCATCAGTTGAAGGAGCATGAGAGGAACTATCCGACTCATGACTTGGAGCTCGCAGCAGTGGTTCATGCACTAAAGATCTGGAGGCACTATCTTAATGGTGTCAGATTTGAGGTGTTTACCGACCACAAGAGCTTAAAGTATCTTTTCTCCCAAAAGGAATTAAACCTGAGGCAGAGGAGATGGATTGAGTTCTTGAAGGACTATGACTTCGACCTTCAGTATCACCCTGGAAAGGCGAATGTTGTAGCGGATGCGCTGAGTAGAAAGAGGCCATCTCTCCAGCAGGATTGGAAGATGTTGGAAGATGCGGCTTGCGCGTTGACTGAGTTAGAGCCGTCGCTATGCCAGGCTTTTGTAGCTCAGTTTTCTCTTAGGTCCTCGGTTTTGGATGAGGTGATCGAGCAACAGGGAGCCGACCCTAGACTCTTAGAGTTAGTGGGCAAGGCAGGCATTGCTCGTGATGAGGACAAACCCCGGGCACAACAAACACACGTGCCTGGCTCACAAAGAACCTAGGGTACCCGACTAGAGAGGCATTCTCGAATAGGCGCCGGACCACCACACTTGGTAATACACAAACCACGACACTTACATGTTCCATCTTTTTTACAAACCATGGTACATATGTGAGGAATAGCTTGTCCTGGTCACTCGTGACTCACAAGCTAACCTATACCATAACACATATAAACCATATTAATAATAACACCACGGCCTGTCATCGGTCACCTTGTGTCCTCCACTGCCACACTGAACACAGTACACAATAATCAGGTAATAACCATACTTATACTTTACTAATTATCCATCTAGGATAATCTATAAAAGATCTTAAAGGATCAAGGCTAGGTTCAAACGTGAACCTCACTGCCATAACACCACAGACCAACACAATAATTAAGATACAATAAACACAATGAAGTACGATGTGCCATGCACACACAAACCACATGCACAACATTCAAACTATGTAGACAACACGTGTATAATATACCAGCCAGGTGCACCACATGTCATTCACATAAACAACATGTCCAACACATGGATAGCATGCTTCAAGAGTGCTACAGGTGCCAATGCACCACACATACTACGTAAACACCAAGCCGATTATGTACATAACAAATTAACCACATAAAACATGCCCACCTCGTGAGCAACACGCTCCGTGAGCGTAACAAGTGCACTGGCTCTACCTGTCATTGCCATGCACAACAAATACTGATAACTGGATATCCAAAACACCAAAAACATGCATAACCAGACCTCTCAACTGAGGTCGCGACAAGGGGCCAGGTCGCCTTCAGAACGCGACCCATCGACTTGTTGCCACAGAAAACTACAACGTGACGGGTAAGGCTGTCGCAACCTTGTCACGACAGAACCCTTGGTCGCCATCCGGTCGCGACCCTTTAATGTGTCACCTTCCTAATCGGAACGCGACGCATCAGGCTATCGCATTAAGAATGCGATGCCCAGGGTCGTCACCTTAGCAGGCGTGAACCCTAATCCGGAAGCAACTCCACGGACCACCATTTCAGACCATTCAAACCATGCTTAATTCACATTTTTCATGCATTAATGGATACCCTAACATGGTATCTACAGTTTGCAAAGCAATAAACAAGCTAACATGCAATCCACAACACAAATCGAGGTAGAACACCCTACCTTCACGAAGAACGTGCAAATCGACGATGGCACAGCGTCTCCCCGACTTCAAGCGATGTCCTCGTGATGAGAGCACGCTGAAAACTCCACCAAAACCTCGAATCACCCAAAACCACCGTAGTAGCTCCTCCTCGGCCGAGCAGAGCTTGCCCCAGCTCTGTCCTACCAAAACTCTCTTAAAAATTCACAGCGGTTGGGATTGCAACGTGCACCCCCATCGCGACCTGATCGCGACATAGGTGACCGCCGCCTTCCCAAGGCCGACGTCAGCTGACTGCACGGCAAGTGACACGCGGCAGCCATGCAGACGACGTCCGCCAAACAGCGGTAACAGGAACGCGACCCCAAGAGCCGTCGCATTCAGATCGCGACGCAAGCCTCTGTCGCATTCATAGCCACAAGACCTGTGAGCACTTTGGGCCCAACGGCCGGCCCACCAAGCCTCACAACTCGCGCGAACTCCTGAAACACGCACTAATGGGCCACACATTGGCCACCAAACCCACTAAGCATGGATCTGAAAAGATCCAAAAAACGCGCGATGTTACACTTTGTGCCTTAAAGGGGTTCGGGGAAAGTGTGGCCTGTCCTGCCCTTTTTGGCTTGCGGCTCCTTGTGTGTGGCTTTTGGCAGGTCTCCTGTGGAGATTTCTCCCTTTTAGCTGTGTTGTTTTGGCCTGTGGTGCAACTGTGTTGCACATTGCCTGGTTTTGGTGCTTGTGGTGGCACCATGTGCTCGTGCTCAGGTGGTTTGTTTTGTTCCGTCTGGAGCCCGGGTGCATTGTGTTGTACCTTGGGTGGTTCCTGGTGCTTGTGTTGGCACCAAGTGTTGTGTCGTGTGTCCTGATCCTAAGCTTCGTGCGTCGCTTCACAAGTTTGCTCAGTGTTCGAGGCGTTAAGCTTTCTGCCTCTGGGACACTTTGTGCTGGCCGTGCCTTGTGGCTGTACCGTTACCACTGTGGGGTGGCTGCTTTGCCTTGTCTAGGTAGCCCTGTCGATGGTACACCAGGTGTTGATCCCGGCCTGTGTTCGAGTTTTTCCCTCTCGCTTGGAGCAAGGGTGCTCGGTTGGGGTACCGTATTTCGGTTTGGATCCCCCCTGAGGTCTGTCGTCAACCTCTGCTGTTGTTTCAATTTTCGTGCGATTTGTCGACGTCTCGAGCTCCTTGGCTTTGCTAACCTCAGACGTCTTCCTGGATTTTGCCTCTGTGCGTGTGCATGTGGAGCGAGTGTTCTAGCTTTCTGTGGCACCACAGTCATTGTGTGTCCTTGTCGGACCACAAGGATGAGGTGAGATCTAGTGGTACCGGAGGACACTGCCTGGCTTGCCGTGGTTTTCTCCACGTGTGTGTTTTTCGCTTGGCTTTGGGCCACCCTTAAGAAGCTCTCGTTTGGCCTTACCATAGGTGCTAGCTATTGCTAGTTGTGCGGAACCATTCAGCAGAGTCTTGTGGATGACCTCTTGGCGTTTTCCTCGGTTGTCATCAGTAGTTGGGACCTCTGTCTTGTCGTTGGCGACAGAGTGAGTTACTGACCGGTTGGTCTCAACGGCGTGGTCTGTTGAGGGCTCAGTCGTTACTGGTTTGGTCTCAACGGCGTGGTCTGTTGAGGGCTCAGTCGCGTGGGTTCCAGCTGGTTTTAGTGTTTTCTGGTCGGCTTGGTGCGTGTCGTGCCTGTGGAGTTGTCGACATCTGCTTGTGCGCTCTGCACTGTTGTTGTGCGCCCTGTGAACTGTTGGATGTCTTGTTTGGCACTCCCTTTGTGGCAGGGTCATCGTGGCGACCACCGGGATGTCGCAGTACTAACTTAGTGGTCCCTTGGCACTTGTTGTTTTCTATAACTGGGTTTCGCCCTTGATTTAAAGCACGAAATTATTTTTTTTTGTGGATCTATTGTAACATCTCGGGCTTTTCGGCTTTCTGTTGTATGTGGGATGACTGGCCTTGTTGTGATGGAGGTGCCCGTCGCAACAGTCATCCCTGTTGCGACCGCCTTCGGCGTCGCATTCTTGTCGCGCCTGGTCAACGGGTCGCAACTGCTTTCTACTTTTTGGTCATCTTACGCCTGTCAGAGTGGCAAGACTGACCTGTCGCGGCGCCCAGGGAGGGCATGTTCTGGTCGCGGTTTGGGCGTCTGTCGTGATAAGGTTTGTATCGCTACGCCCCGCCCCGTCGCATTCTGGGGGCAGGCTAAAAGCCTTGGCCGGTGCCCCTTCTTCCTTCTTGTCCCTTTTCCTCCTTCCCTGTCCTCTCCGAGGTGAAGAGGCCTCTCCCCTCTCTTCTCCGGCGGTTGGAGCTCGTGGCAGAGAGACGGCTGCTCGTGCGGAGGGGAGCGGCGCCGTGGGAGCGAGGAGGAGGTGGCGAGTCATTGTGAAGGCCCCTTGGGGATTCAGTTTCGTCTAATCGGTAGAGATTCTTATGCCCTTTCTTGTTGGTGAGGATTGGGAGTCCATTTTGTGGAATGCATATGTTTACTGCTTTCACCATGCTCCCCTCCCCATGGTTTTAGTGTTTGAAGTGTGTGGGGGACCCCGGGATGTGCTATCTCAGCAGTCGGCCTTCCAGCTGATGTCACGACCGTCGGGCGCGTCGCGACATCAGATAAGGCATCGCCCCGATCCGACGCAACCTTATCATGGAGGGTGGCCATCGCGATAAGGGTCATGTCACGACCTTGTTTCCCATCGCGACATGGTTACTGTCGTGGCATGGTCGGCTATCAAGACAAGGGTGTCGCGACCTGGTTTCCCATCGCGACAGATCTGTTGTTGCAACCCGCTTCCCCGTCGCAACAAAGTGCTTGTCACGATGGCCCTGACCATCAAGATGTGATCACGATGGGCTAGGAGGACGCGACAAGTCCTGTGTTGCCGTGGGTGTTTCCGTGGCCCGTTTGGTGCATTGGCTTGTGCCACAGGGCAGGGTTGCCCTCTGGACCTTCTGGTAGGAACGCGGCAGGTTGCCTCCCTGTGTTCACTGACCGAAGGTGACACCTTCGTAGTCGTGTCCTAGCGGCGTCGCTAGGAGGCTCACATCTGTCTAATAATCGATGGTCTGGCCGCCAATCGATTATTAGCAGAGCTTTGGTTTCTGTAACGTTGCGCATTTTTCGGAATCCTTATGGATCCCTTGTTTAGTGTTGTGGAGGTCATACGTTGACCAATGTGGTGCGTGAATGGTGTGTGCGCGTGTGTAGGTTGTAGCACCCCTCGGTTTTTATCCTGTCATCACGACAGGAGGGGCTGTCGCGTTCTTAAACGCAACAGAGCGCTGCGTCGCGTTCATGTGACCGCCTCTGGCGCTGGACGGGTGCATGTGCACCACGTGGTAGGCATTGGGAGCGTTAAGTTCGGAAAGGCGACACCCTAGTGCGTCGCATTCAGGTTCCGAACCGCAACAGGTTTTCAAAGAACCACAGCCGGCAAAACTATCACACGTTCTGCTCGGCCGGGGGAGGAGCTGTTGAGGGGTTCTCGGGCGATTTCGAGTGGAGAACTCGGTTTTCGGCGAGGTTTCACTGTAAGAAGCTCACGTGGAGCGTGAGGATCGCCGGGGAAGCATCATATCGCACATTCTTCGCAAAGGTAGGTGAATTCTCCTCGTTCCGGGGCAATAATCGGGGGAAACATAGGAATGATCAGTTTAATGCTTTATTCATGGTAAATACCATGCCTAGGTTTTCATTAAAGCATGTAAATGACGAATTAAGGGTGGTTTGCATGAGTTTTGGGGTGTTTGGAAGGAGAGAACCCGATTAGGGTTTCTCCCCTGCTAAGGTGACAGGGGGTGTTGTCGCGATCAGAAGGCGACGGGTCGACCTGTCGCGTTCATATCCTTAAGGCGACATGTCGGGTTGACGCCTTCTGAAGGCGACCCAAGGGCCTATCGCGACCTCAGTCGAGGGCTGTGCGTGTGCATGGCTTACATGATGTGATTATCGATTATCGTGGTTTAATGTGTTTATTAATATTAAGTGGTACATTGGCACTTGTGGTGCACTGAGTGCACGTGGTTTCTGAGACTAGCACACAGAGTACGTAGTCAGCTAGTCATATATATGGCCGCATGGTGTTCACACGAGTACTGTTAGGTTCACGTGTAGTGGACCATCGTTACGAGAGGTTTACGTGATGTTTCACGTGGTTTGTATGTGATGTGCACGTGGTTTTGTGTGCGTGGCAAGTAGTACGACGCCTACCGTGGTTACCTCTCCAGTTGGGTGCCCCAGGTTCTCTGTGAGCCAGGCTGTTAGCTCGGGGCTTTGTCCCGGTACTTGTGTTGTACCATCGAGGTCTGTGTCATCTGACCTGGACACCCTCACTCTTTTGCTTGAGTTGTACATCCGACTGAGGGAAAGACGACAGTGGGACAGTGACTCTAGTGTTTGTTTTTAGTCACTTGTAGCGCCCTCGTAGTTGGGGGTATGGACACCAGTAGTCGACACTGGTCCCCAGCTAGTCATTTTCTAGTGCCTCACTATAGAGAGCCCAGGCCAAGGTCTCTAGAGGTGCCAGGCATGGGCCTGCGACCGTGTGGTCCGCAGGTGGTGGTGTTTAGTTGGTCTCCACAGTTGCTTGACCTTTTCACGTGGAGCGGCAGTTGGACCTTTCGTCCGTGGCTGCGAGACTGAGAGGTAGACCTGTGTTAGCTTGTCCGAGTCAGTCTCTGGTGTCGCGAAGCAGTTCACGTGGCTCGTGTTTGGCGGTCTTTACTTTACCTTGTACACTTGTACTGGTTTGCCGTTTAATTATTACAGTTGTTTTTCGTAGTCGGCAGACGGTGAGTACTTTTACAGATTTCATATCATGCTTAGCTGTTCTATAAATTGTTGGTACTGTTTACTACTTTTGTACCTGTGTTTTGGTTTTGCTCGATGTTGGGGAGTTCCCTACTGACCCAGTGACTAGCGAGGCTCACACCTACTCCCACAGGCGAGGGCGAGGAGGATGTTTCTCGACCATCATCCAGTTCTGAGCTGCGTCGTAGCGGTGTAGGGTCAGTACCTCCAGCAGTGTAGCAGTAGCAGTGTAGCTAGTTGTTTACTTCTTCTAGTTGTACCTCGGGGTATGCCCCAGGCTCCTGTACTTTCTTTCAGTTTATGAAAGTTTGGCTATGTAAACTTGTGAAATATATATATGAAATGGTGTGTTCCTTTTTGTTTACACGGACTGTGGTGTGATATCCCTTGCGAGGCTTTAAGCCGTTCACGGGAGACGGACTCAGATCAAGTACGTTATCGATTTAACGGACTTGGACGAGGTGTTCCGTCACAGTTGGTATCAGAGCAAGGTCCGTGTTAATATAAAGGAATTAGAAGATTACATAGCCTTATTTCCAGTCTTAAGTATATTGCTGGTAGGGACCCTGGTTTCTAAAGATTCGTTGTCGTGATTCTTTTTGATGTTTTGTTTGAGCAGAAATTTTTGAAATGGCAGATAGAAGAGATTGGGGTGGTGGAGGAGATGATCCAGAGGAGAGTACTCAGCATATAATAGAAAGGATCTGGGAGAGCCTCACCGATTTACGGATGAGGATAGATCAGCAGGCGCCGGTTCCGCCGATTGTTGCACCACCTGGGGTCGGAGGGGCTATACCTTTAGCTCCAGTTCCGCCACCGCCAGGAGCGGAAGTGCCTTTTGTAGCACCCTTGCCACCGCCAGTCTTAGCAGCAGAGGAGCTAGTGATACAGGTGAAGAAGTTTCTGAGATTGCAGCCGCCTACTTATTCAGGAGGGCCGAATCCAGATACAGCGGAACACTGGGTCCATGAGATTGAGAGGGTCTTTACGACCATGAGGTGTCCGACAACAGATAAAGTCGTGCTAGATGCCTATCAGTTGCGGGGTTTTGCACTGGAATGGTGGCGATTGAAGATGCAGACCACCTTCGTAGGTAGGACTGAAGAGACTATCACTTGGCCGGAGTTTCTTGATGTATTTAACGATACATTCTTTCCGATTCAAGTGCAGCAAGTGAAGAGAGAGCAGTTTCGGACACTTCATCAAGGTAACTCTTCAGTTTTAGAATATCAGATGCGATTTATGGCACTCAGTTGATATGCGCCTTATGTAGTATCGGATAATAATATGATGGTGGAATATTTTATTCGGGGTTTAAGAGTAGAATTGCATAATGCAATAGTGCCTCTCATGTGTAAGACAGTGGAAGAAGCAGCTTAGAGGGCAGCTACATTGGAAAGGTCTATCAGGACTCTCAGGTGGGCGAGTCAGATTTAGGTAGTTTTCGGCAAGCGCAGCAATCAGTAGGTGTGAGTAAGGGTAAAGCACCAGCAGGACCTTCTTCATCAGGTTTTGGTAAATGGGGTCAAATTGAAGCAAGCATTTAAAGGTAAAGGAATGGGGTCGAAAGTAAGCAAGCATTTAAAGGTCGTGGTCGTGGTAGGCCAGAGGTGGAGGAGTCACAGCAGAGTACTGCCAGGCAGCCCATTATTCCACCAGGGTATAGATGTTATAATTGCAATCAACCAGGGCATTTGATTCGTAATTGCCCCTATCCAAGAGAGTATGGGTATGAAAGAGGTGTGCAGCAACAGCAGCAGCCTCAGCAGTTTCAGCAGCCACAGGCAGGTCATGGCAGAGGAGCACCGCAGCAGCGGGGAAGGGGCCGGGTTATGGCTATCACCCGAGCCCAGGCAGAGGCATCGAACATGATAGAAGGTACTTTACCTCTTTATGATTATTCGCAAGAGTCTTATTTGATTTGGGTGCCTCTCATTCTTTTATTTCCGAAGAGTTTCTGGATTGCATGACTCATCCTTTAGAAGAAAAGTCTTGTGAGTTAGTAGTGGAGGTTCCCTCCGGTGAGTTCCTGCTCACTTCGAGCTATGTAGATGAAGCTCCTATTGTGATCGAAGGGAACCAGATGTCGGGTCAGTTGTATGCCCTGTAGTTGACAGATTATGATATTATTTTGGGAATGGATTGGCGTGAGACTTATGGAGCAATGCTAGATTGCAGAAAGAAGAGGATCAGGTTTTGTCATCCTAATGGTGCAGTATTTGAATATCAAGGTATGCCTTTTTACACCTCTAAGTTTCTAATTTCTGTAATTAGAGCTAGAAAGTTGATAAATGTTGGATGTGTGACTTATTTAGCCTCCGTAGGTCTGGTAGAAGCTAGTCAGTCAGTGGAAGCAGTTCCCATGGTTAGGGAATTTGCTGATGTTTTTCCTGAAGATTTGCCTGGTTTAGCTCCACATAGAGAGGTGGACTTTACCATTGAGTTACTGCCAGGTACCATGCCGATCTCTAAAGCACCATATCGGATGGCACCAGCAGAACTTAATGAATTGAAAAAGCAATTAGAAGAGCTATTGCAAAAAGGGTTTATTAGACCAAGTCATTCCCCGTGGGGAGCACCAGTGTTATTTGTAAAAAAGAAAGATGGAAGTTTTCGTATGTGTATTGATTATAGAAAGTTGAATGATGTGACCATTAAGAATAAGTACCCGTTACCAAGAATAGATGATCTGTTTGATCAGTTACAATCAGCAAAGGTATTTTCTAAAATTGATTTAAGGTCCGAGTACCGTCAGTTGAGAATTAAAGAGGAGGATATAGATAAAACAGCTTTCAGAACCAGATATGGTCACTATGAATTCGTGGTTATGCCATTTGGGCTGACCAATGCTCCTGTAGCTTTTATGGATCTGATGAATAGAATTTTTCATCCGTATTTAGACCAATTTATTGTGGTCTTTATTGATGATATTCTGATTTATTCAGCATCTGAAGAGGAGCATGCAACTCATTTGAGGTTTACCCTGTAGTTGTTAAGGGATAACCAGTTGTTTGCCAAATTCAGTAAGTGTGAATTTTGGCTGAAAGAAATTCAGTTTCTGGGTCATGTCATCTCAGCTAAAGGAGTGGCAGTGGACTCGAGTAAAGTGGAAGCAGTAATGAAATGGGAAGTGCCTAGAACAATAATTGAGATTAGAAGCTTTTTGGGGTTAGCAGGTTATTATAGGCGCTTCATACAAGATTTTTCTAAGATTGCGGCACCCATGACCAAGTTGACCAGGAAAGGTGTGCCTTTTGTGTGGTCCGGTGAATGCCAAAAGAGTTTTATGGAATTAAAGAAAAGACTTACATCAGCACCTATATTGGCATTACCGGTAGGAAGTGGTGGTTTTGTGGTATATACAGATACTTCAAGGAAAGGACTTGGCGCAGTGCTTATGCAGCATGGCAAAATGATAGCTTATGCATCTAGACAATTGAAGCCAGCAGAGGAGAATTACCCCACTCATGATTTGGAGTTGGCAGCAGTTGTATTTGCCTTGAAAATGTGGAGGCATTATTTGTATGGCGAGAGATTCGAGATTTTTACAGATCATAAAAGCTTGAAGTATATCTTCTCGCAGAAAGATTTGAATCTCCGTCAGCATAGGTGGGTGGAGTATTTGAAGGATTATGATTTCAGTTTGGCTTATCATCCGGGTAAGGCCAATGTGGTAGCGGATGCCTTGAGTAGAAAGGCATATGTAAATCAAATGATGATTAAGGAATGGAAATTATATGAGGAGATAGAGGAGAACTCCTTGTATGTGCCAAGCAGTCAACGAGGGGCAGTACTAGCCAGTAGTGCTGTAGAGCCGTCCTTGTATTGGCAGATTGTGGAAGCTCAGAAAATAGATGCGAATTTGACTGAAATTGTGAAAATGGAAGGAGTTACCATTGATGATAATTGTGTGGTTAGGCTCAGAGGCAGGTTGTTTATTTCAGCAGAGAGAGAGGTAAAGCAGAGAGTGTTGGAAGAGGCTCATAAATCTAGATACACTATCTATCCAGGTAGTACTAAAATGTATCAGGATTTAAAGAAACATTTCTGGTGGCCTCATATGAAAAAGGAAATAGCGGAATTTGTTGCAAAGTGTGCTATCTGTCAATAGATTAAAGCAGAACATCAGAAGCCTGGAGGTCTATTGCAACTGTTACCCATTCCACAGTGGAAATGGGATGATATTGACATGGACTTCGTGGCAGGCTTACCAAGGGCAGCTTCGGGACATAATGGAATATAGGTGTTTGTTGACAGATTGACCAAGGTGTGCAGATTAGTGGCAGTAAGTATGTCTTGGACAGTGGACAGATTAGCAAAAGTTTATGTTGAAAGAATTGTTCCATTGCATGGTATTCCGAAGACTATTGTGTCTGACAAAGATCCAAGATTTACTTCTGGTTTTTGATCCAGCTCAAATAATCAGTTATCAAGGTGGTGACCTGAGGCCGGATATGACTATGCCAGAATATCCAGTGCAGATCACTGGTCGGAAGACAAAGAAGCTGCGGAATAAAGAAATTGAGCTAGTTAGAGTGAGATGGGAAAATAGATTGGGAGGTGAGGATACCAGGGAATTAGCCGATGAGATGACTAAAGGGTATCCCTATCTGTTTGAGTAAGATTTGACGTTTCTTTTTAGATGATAGTACTTGTAAAAATGTGTATATTTAAGTTGTTTTTGCTTGAGTTGTGTTATGAATTTCGAGGTCGAAATTTCTTTTTAGATGATAGTAATGTAACGTTGCGCGTTTTTCAGAATCCTTATGGATCCCTTGTTTAGTGTTGTGGAGGTCATACGTTGACCAATGTGGTGCGTGAATGGTGTGCGCGCGTGTGTATGAGCCTTATCGGGCCGTTAGTGCAGGTTGTAGCACCCCTCGGTTTTTATCATGTCATCGCGACAGGAGGGGCTGTCGCGTTCTTAAACGTGACAGAGCGCTACGTCGCGTTCATGTGACCGCCTCTGGCGCTGGACGTGTGCATGTGCGCCACGTGGCGGGCATTGGGAGCGTTAAGTTCGAAAAGGCGACACCCTAGTGCGTCGCATTCAGGTGGCGACGCAACGATGCATCGCGTTCTGAACCACAGCAGGTTTTTAAAGAACCCCAGCCGGCAGAACTCTCACACGTTCTGCTTGGCCGGGGAGGAGCTGTTGAGGGGTTCTCGGGCGATTTCGGGTGGAGAACTCGGTTTTCGACGAGGTTTTGCTGTAAGAAGCTCGCGTGGAGTATGAGGATCGCCAGGGAAGCATCATATCGCGCGTTCTTCGCAAAGGTAGGTGAATTCTCCCCGTTTCGGGGCAATAATCGGGGGAAACATAGGAATGATCAGTTTAATGCTTTATTCATGCTAAATACCATGCCTAGGATTTCATTAAAGCATGTAAATGACGAATTAAGGGTGGTTTGCATGAGTTTTGGGGTGTTTGGAAGGAGAGAACCCAATTAGGGTTTCTCCCCTGCTAAGGCGACAGGGGGTGCTGTCGCGATCAGAAGGCGACGGGTCGACTTGTCGCGTTCATATCCTTAAGGCGACATGTCGGGTTGACGCCTTCTGAAGGCGACCCAAGGGCCTGTCGCAACCTCAGTCGAGAGCTGTGTGTGTGCATGGCTTACATGATGTGATTATCCGATTATCGTGGTTTAATGTGTTTATTAATATTAAGCAGTGCATTGGCACTTGTGGTGCACTGAGTGCACGTGGTTTCTGAGACTAGCATACAGAGTACGTAGTCAGCTAGTCATATATATGGCTGCGTGGTGTTCACGCGAGTACTATTAGGTTCACGTGTAGTGGACCATTGTTACGAGAGGTTTACGTGACGTTTCACGTGTTTGTATGTGACGTGCACGTGGTTTTGTGTCCGTGGCAAGTAGTACGACACCTACCGTGGTTACCTCTCCAGTTGGGTGCCCCAGGTTCTCTATGAGCCAGGCTGTTAGCTCGGGGGTTTGTCCCGGTACTTGTGTTGTACCGTCGAGGTCTGTGTCATCTGACCTGGACACTCTCACTGTTTTGCTTTAGTTGTACTTCCGGCTGAGGGAAAGACGACAGTGGGACAGTGACTCTAGTGTTTGTTTTTAGTCACTTGTAGTGCGCTCGTAGTTGGGGGTACGGACACCAGTAGTCGACACTGGTCCCCAGCTAGTCCTTTTCCAGTGCCTCACTCTAGCGAGCCCAGGCCAGAGTCTCTAGAGGTGCCAGGCATGGGCCTGCGACCGTGTGGTCCGCAGGTGGTGGTGTTTAGTTGGTCTCCACAGTTGTTTGACCTTTTCACGTGGAGCGGTAGCTGGACCTTTCGTCCGTGGCTGCGAGACTGAGATGTAGACCTGTGTTAGCTTGTCCGAGTCAGTCTCTGGTGTCGCGAACCAGTTCACGTGGCTCGTGTTTGGTGGTCTCTACTTTAGCTCGTACACTTGTACTGGTTTACCGTTTAATTATTACAGTTGTTTTTCGTAGCCGGCAGACGGTGAGTACTTTTACAGCTTTCATATCCTGCTTAGCTGTTCTATAAATTGTTGGTACTGTTTACTACTTTCGTACATGTGTTTTGGTTTTGCTCGGTGTTGGGGGAGTTCCCTACTAAGCCAGTGACTAGCGAGGCTCACACCTACTCCCACAGGCGTAGGCAAGGAGGATGTTTCTCGACCATCATCCAGTTTTGAGCAGCGTCGTAGCGGTGCAGGGTCAGTACCTCTAGCAGTGTAGTAGTAGCAGTGTAGCTAGTTGTTTACTTCTTCTAGTTGTACCTCAGGGTATGCCCCAGGCTCCTGTACTTTCTTTCAGTTTATGGAAGTTTGGCTATGTAAGCTTGTGAAATATATATATGTAATGGTGTGTTCCATTGTGTTTACACGGACTGTGGTGTGATATCCCTTGTGAGGCTTTAGCCCGTTTGCGAGAGACTGACTCAGATCAAGTACGTTACCAGTTTAACGGACTTGGACAAGGTGTTCCGTCACAGTTTCTGTTCTGCCTCGTGGTTTTCCGACTTCTCAGGCTGTGCCGTGTGTGCGGGCGTTGCACCGACGGCCCTTCTAGGGGTTCAGGAAAGGGTGCCGTGCGTGCCTGTGGCCGCTGGGCTTGTCTTGGTTACAAGCCAACTGTGCCGGTTTCTGTGGTGGTTGCCCCGCCAGTTCTCTTTTCGCCTAGTGCTAGGCACTTGAGGGCTTGTCTGTGAGACAGGTTCTTATCGTTACCTGGGACCCCCAGCCCAGCGCATTTGTTAGAGGGAGTTCTCCGAGCGGCGGGTGTGCTCAAGTTTCGGACTTGTAGCAGAAGGGGAAAACGGTGGGGACAGTGGTGTAGAGTCCTTTGTAGAGCTCTCTTAGCTGGTCTAAGTATCCGAGGTGGTTTCGGTGCTCTTCCGGTGTAGACCAGTTAGTACTTCTCACTGCCTCACTCTGCGTTGGTTCTGGAGCCACGTAGGGAGGTCAGGTGTGGGGCCGTAGTTCGGCCGGACTGCGATGGTTTTGGTTGTGGTTGCTTAGTCCACGCGTCTCACTCCGACGGGAGGGGAGACTTGGACTAAGGCACTTGTGGTTGTGGCTTTGTTGTTCTTGCTATGACGTTGCTTCACACGGTGTTTCCGAGATTGGGTTTCTCGTCGCCCTAGTTTGCACGGTGGTTGTAGCCTAGCCGTGTCTAGTTCCGTGAGTTTGGTTGGTTTGGCCTCGTGGGCCGTGGTTAGTGGTTTCCGCCTGCGGGTTCTCTCGGGGTGCCGTGTGCAGGCACCCAACTGTTGTTTCGGTAACCCGTTCCTTGGTGCCAGCTGTGGTGGCACCGAAGTGTGTAGTTCCCTGACCTCATGGAGTGCCCGAGGTGCAGGGTGGTTCTGTTTGTGGGCCCTCGACCTTGTGGAGGTCTGAGGTGGCCGTGCCTGTGGTGAGACGTTGCTTCTCACATGGTTGTTTAGTGTCTCTCGTGGTGACACCTGGTTGTTCCTTCTTGACCTCGTGGAGGTCTTGGATGTTGGTTGCTTGTGTCGTGAGACTCTAGTCTCGTGAGGTCACTCCAGTTTTCTGTGATCTTCTTTGTCTCGGCGGGGTGTGTGCCGAGGGTTTGCTTCTGCATTGTATTGCTCTGGCCCGACCTGGTTGCAGGTTGTGGCATTGCTCTAGTTGCTTCCGCATGTGTTTGACTCCGCTGGTTCTGCGAGAGTCGTCTTTGGCCTGACCCGGGTTGTGGTTGAGGCGTTTCTCTGTTTCCGCTGCTTGGTAGTACTCTGTGGTAGGCGTTTCTCACTTTACTACTTTGTAGAGTAGTTTTGCTTCCGCTTGTTGGAGTTCCTACTGCTCTGGCTGGTAAGGGACTGGTTATCCCTACTGAGCCTTGTTCGCGAGGCTCACCCCACTACTCTCTTCAGGTAGGGACTCGCTGTCACAGGAGTTCGTTGTCGGACGGTCGTGGTGGTGGTTTGTTGCACCGTGCATTGCCAGCAGTGTGAGTTGTGAGCGTGATTGCTCTTGTAGCGTGAGTTGAGAGTGGCCTTTTTGTAAGTCCTCGAGGTATGCCCCTTAAGGACTGCACCTTCTTTCTGTACCTGTACTTTTATTTGGGACATGTTGTACTTAATTTCTTTATGAATGCAGTCTTTCTTGTTATAGTTATTTGAATTCATTGCTTATCTCACTAGACTAAATTCTAACCCTTCCGGGTCTTCGGATCCGTGGGTGGCTGTAAGACCCAGTTTCCCGGCTTCTGTCCGGTGTCGTGGGATGACTGGCCACTGACGCATCTAGGTTGGGTGATGCGTTGGTGTCACATCGGGGGTGCCCGATGCGACAGTCATCCGTGTCGCGGCGAGCTTGTGGGTCACATGTCGGTCGCACCCTGGTTCTCCATCACGTCTTACTGTCGCACCCGGTCAACGGGCCGCGACAGTGTTTTGTCGTATTGCGTTGTCCGGTCGTCTGACGCCTGTCAGAGTGGCAGTGTGTCAGTACGGCTTGTCGCGTTGTCGCGGCGCCCTTGTAGGGCGCATTCTTGTCGCAGTCCGTTGAACCGTCGCGTTAAGGTCTATAATGCGACAGGGCGGGCCGTCGTGTTCTGGGTGCCGGGGGCTTAAGGCACAGGCCGGATACCCCTTCCCCCTCTCTCTCCTCTTCTTCCCTTTCCCCTCTTCTCCAGCGATGGAGAGGCTCCCCTCCGGCGATCAGAGCGTGGTGGTGCCGGCGGGCTCGTGGCGACGTCGTGGCACGTGCGTGGAGCGAGGAGGAGGTGGCCAACCGACGTGAAGGGCCCCTCGTGGGTTCGTTCTTCGTGAAAGGTAGGGATTTCTTGTGCCCTCTCCCATCCGGGTGGATCGGGAGCCCTTAGGGTTTTGTAGATAGCTTTACTACTTTCCCCATGCTCCCCTCCCCCGTGTGTGCATGTGTGTGGTTCGTGGGCAACCTCGGGATTGAGGATCCCTTTGGTCTGCCTCCCTGCTGGTGTCGCGACCGCACGGTGCATCGTGACATCAGTAGAGGCGTCACCCCGGTCGGGCACGACCTTATCATGGCGCACTTGGCGGTCGCGATAAGGGTCGCTGTCGCAACCTAGTTTCCCGTCGCGACAGGGTGGCTGTCGCAACGCACTGCCCCGTCACATCAGGGCTGTCACAGTGCCCTTCCCCGTTGCGATGGTGTCGCGACGGCCTTGGGGGTCGCGACAGTACCTGTGTTGCCTCAGGTGTTTCCGTGGGCCCAGTTGTGTGTCGGCGTGTGCCCCAGTGCAGGCTTTGCCCTTGGGACCTTCTGGTAGGGAACGCGGGTGGTTGCCTCCTTGCGTTCTGTGACCGAAGGTGACACCTTCGTGGCCGTGTCCTGGCAGTGGTGCCAGGAGGGTCGTGTCTCCTAATAATCGATTGACCGGCGGTCAATCGATTATTAGCAGAGCGACAGGTTTCCGTACTGTCCGGTGGTGTTCCGAGGTTCTAGTCGTTCGTGCGTGCCTTGGTTGGCTGACGGCCCCTTTTGAGGCTCCGTCATGCCTCTCGCTCGCTGGGCTTGTCGTGTGTTACAAGCCAATGGTTCGGCATGGTTCTTATTGTGCTGCCCCACCTGTTCGCCCGGTGCTTGGCACTTGAGGGCTTGTCCCGTTCAGAGGTTGTCTCCATTTCCTGGGACCCCCGTCCTCGAGATCCTGTTGAGGGAGTACTCTGGGCTACGAGCGTGCTCGAGATGGCAGCCCACGTAAGCGGACTCTGGAGCTGAGGGGAAAATGAGGTTTGGACAGCGGCGCTGAGTCGTTTGTCGAGCTCTCTTGTCTAGGTCTGGGACGTCGAGGGGTTTGGAGTGCTTTCCTGGCGCAGACCAGACAGTCCCTTATCTCACTGCCTCTCTCTGCGTCTATTCTGGAGCCACATAGTGGTGTCAGGCGTGAGGCCGCAGCTTGGCCAGGCTGCGGTGTTGCGTGTGTTGTGTGTTTCTGTGGCGGCTCTGTCTCGCCCTTGCGTGGGGGTGGAGGCAGGAGCTAGGCTAGCGAGTAGAGCGTGCGGACTGCGGGTCCCCCTCTTGGCTGCTAACGGCGGTGGCTTGGTTACTGTTGTTGTGACGGTGTTTTCCTCACGACGTTTCCGAATGTTCCTCACTGCCCTAGCTTGCATGGCGGTTTTAGCCTGGTTGTGCTTAGCTCCCATGGGCGTCGTTGGTCTGGCCTTGGGCAGACCCGTACTTCTAGTGGTTCCCGGTTTGGTGTTCTCTCAGTTCCATGGTCCCATTCTTGGGTGCCAGCCCATTATGGCACCGGCGTGTGTAGCTTCCCGACCTGGTGGTGTGTCCGGGGCCCGGGGTGGTTCTGCTTGTGGGCCCTCGACCTTGTAGAGGTCTGAGGTGGCCAGGCTTGCAGTGAGACGTCGTTCTCACTTGGTTTTTCCATGGTCTCGGTAGGTGTGCTGAGCACTGTTTCCTCTTTGTGCCCGACTCCGTTGGTTTCTCCGGGAGTCGTGTGTGTGCCACGACCTTGGTTAGTGGTCGTGGCATTGTACTGTTGTCTTCCGCTGCTTAGTAGTACCATGCTATAGGTGTTCCTCGCTTTACAGCTTTCTAGTGTAGTTTCCTATTTTCAGAGTTCCTGCTGCTCTGGCCGGTGAGGGACAGGTAATCCCTACTGGGCCTTGTTCGCGAGGCTCACCCCCCTACTTCCTTCAGCTAGGGGCTCGTCGTCGCGGGAGCTCGGTGTCAGACGGGTTGCAGAGGCGGCTGTGGCGCCGTGTGTTGTCAGCAGTAGTGAGAGCGAGCGTTGTGATCTCTTGTAGCCTGAGTGAGCTAAGAGCTGTGTCTTGAAAGTCCTCGGAGTATGCCCCTTAAGGACTGCACCTTTCTTCTTTTACCTGTGCTTTTGCTTGGGACGCATTGTACAACCCTTTTGTATAATGTACAGATTATTATAGTTATTTGAACTCAGTACATATCTCACTAGACTTTTTCATATAACTCTTTGGGTCTTCGGACCCGTGGGTGGCGGCACGACCCTCGGGGTCCCCGGAGAGGGGTCCGAGAGGTCGGGTCGTTACAGTTGGTATCAGAGAGAGGGTCTACTGAGATTTGTAAGGAGTTAATAACTATAGTTGTCCAAAGGAAGGTACTAGTGCGCTGCTGACACCGTCCGACTAGTGTTAGGCTTGTGCTTTCAAATGTTTTGCAGGTGTGCGGCTTCCCTACATGATTCGTGCGCGTGTTGCAGGTTGCAGTTGTTGCTGTGATGCGTGCATGGCGAGTGTGGTCGCTCGGCGTGTTCATGCCGTAGCGGCGCGGTTGGTGCTGGACTCGCTGGCAGTGGTGTTCCTTGTGTGGAGGACGCTTGCGAGCCAGTCCAGGTGCGGTGCTCCTGGTCGTCTTCGACGCATTTGAGCATGTGTGCATCGCGAAGGCTGAGAGAGCCTGCGTGTTGTGTGGCCTTCACCGGTGCAGGGTTGTTGCCTGTAGAACCGATGGAAGGTGTCCCTGCCTTGTTGGCTACCCCTCTGTTGTTGGGGTGTGTGATGTGGTTGTTGTGTGTTTGGCCTTGTGTGCTGTGTGCTGTGCTCGGGACGCCGAGCTAAGCAGGTGCCTTGTGTGCGGTGTTGCATCGCCAGTTGAGCGCTGCGACACTTGTTTGTCGACCTGGTGCTGGCTGGTTGTGAGCTCTGGTGAGTTGCTCCTAGAGTTCTTCTCTGTTGGTTCTGGAGGAAGCAAGGTCTCCCCAGAACTATGTTGTGATCATTTCTGGTTGCTGTTGTGTTGCCCTCTAGGCTGAGGCGTATTGCTTGGTTGCCCTGTGTTCTGGTGAGGTTTCCCAGAACCGTTGCTGTTGTCCTGGTGAGGGTGTCTCTCAGGACTGTTCCACGCTCGTTTCTGTTGTTGCTGCGCTACCTCAGGTCCTGAGGTATGTTGTTGGGTTGGCTGGTGCATTATGGAGGGTTTTTTCCAGAACGGTGCCTTGGTGGTTCTGGTGGAGGTTCTCCCAGGACCGACTTGTGTTGCATCTATAGTTCTGCTTGCTGTAGTGTTCTCTCTGATGGTCTGTGTTCTTTGGTCGTGGGGTTGTGCATTCTGGTGAAGGTTCTTCCCAGGATCGCCCCTTGTCGCTTCTGGTGGAGGTTCTTCCCAAGAGTGCTATGCGTTCGTTTCAGGCCACTGTTGAGTTGCCCCTGTGATTCGAAGTGTGCCGTTCGGTTGGGCTGCATTCTGGTGAGGTTCTCCCAGGACGGCTCTTGGCACTTTTTGGCGGAGGTTCTCCCCAAAGCTGCCTTGTGTTTGCCTTGGTCATCGCTGCTCTCTCTCTATGGAGATGAGCTATCGTCGTTGCCAGTAGGACTGTCTGTGTTATAGTCTGCTTGGGCGTCTCCGATCAAGGCGTTGTGCGCTTGGCCGTGCGTCTGGCTGTTGCATTGGCCAGCTTGTCTCGTTGTTCATTTCCAAGTTTTCTCGGTCGTGCTGGTGGACTTTGTGTGTCCCCGTGGCTCAGGTGGTCTGCTTTATTCTTGCACCTGGCATGCTCTCGCAGATGGTGGTCTAGTGAGTGTCGTGGTGCTCGGCTAGTTGTGCTTCATATGGAAGTGTCAGTCTCGCGTTGTGGTTTTGCCTCTCGCGTGTGGAAGAGACTCATGCGTGTCTCCTTCCTCTGCTTTTCATCTGTTGCTCGGGGTGGTGGTGCTCCACTATGGTGTTGTGTTGCCGGGGTGCGCATCATTGCGACCTTTTGGTGGAGTCACCTTCCCTGGAGTTGTTTTTGGGTCGATTTGTTTGCTCCCCTCGTGCCGTTGTTTCTGTATGGCATCGTTGGTCAGTGGACCTATTTGTGCCATTTGTCGTCGTAATGGTTTCGCGCTACCTGCCAGGCTCAATTCGGGGCATTGGGTCCTTGTTGGTTTGGTGCGAGGTAGCATTGTTTTCTTGTTGGGCCGCTTGTGTGAGCGTTATTCCGCTGTGCATTGGTTTTTCGTGATTGGCTTGCTCGTGCAAGCATTGTTCCATTGTATGCTCGGTGTTGCCTCGGCTTGTGCCTTGGAGGAATTTCTTGCCGTCGTTTTGGTGTTTGGCCTCTCTATCAGTCGTGATAGAGGTGGTGCTTCTTGCTCTTGCGCACCAGGGAGTTGCCGCGGTTTTCACTCCCTGTGTGGCAGAGTCGGTGCTCCGCGTTTTGTGTTCTTCTTAGAGCGTACGTGGTTGTCGCGCTCTTGAAGTAGTAGTTGTCGGCTTTCCGTGTGCTTCCGTTGTGGGTCTCTGGTAGAGAGTCCCCTTCGGTGGGGCCCGTGTCGTCTCGGGCCGTTGGTGCTACTGTGTGTGTTGCACCTTGAGTGTTTTCTCCGATGCTTCGTGTTATGTGCCTCAAGGGCTGGGGCCGATGTGGCTTGTTGCGCTCTTTCAGCCTTGCGGTTCTTGGCGTGTGGCTTTTGGTAGGCCTCCTGTGGAGAGTCCTTCCTGTTAGCCGTAGTGTTGCTTAGGCCGCTGGTGCACCTGGATTGCACTTTGTTGACTTTTGGTGTTTGTGGTAGCACCGTGTGCTCGTGCTCGAGCGTTTCGGTTTTGTGCCGTCTGGAGCCCTGGTGCATTGTGTTGTACCCTGGTTAGCTCCCGGTGCTTGTGATAGCACCCTGTGATGTGTTGTGTGCCTATTCGTGAGCTTCGTGCGTCGTTTCACGAGTTTGCTCGGTGTTAGAGGAGTTGAGCTTTCTGCCTCTGGGACACTTGGTGCTGGCCTGTGCCTTGTGGTTGTGCCATTACCACTGTGGGGTGGCTGCTTTGCCTTGTCTAGGTAGCCCTATCGGTGGTGCGCCAAGCTTTGGTTGTTGCCTGTGTCCCAGTTTTCCCTCTCGCTAATGGAGCGAGTGTGTTCGGTTGTGGTACCCTGCCTCAGGTTGGGTCCATTTGAGGTCGATGTGTTGCTCTCGGCCTCTGCGGTGGTTTTGGTTTTTGTGTGGTTGTGCCTTTCTAGCGGTTGGCATGTTGGTACCCGCGCTAAGCCCTGTGTGCGTGTGGCGGGTGTGCTGTCAACTCTTCGTTGGTTCTCCATTGTGCGTGATGTTGGTGAGTCTGGAAGCCGATGGCGGAGTCTCCTATCAGTTCGTCTGGTGACAGTGAGGTCTATCTGCTTGCTAGTACTCCACCATGTGGTTTGTCGACGTTGGGAGGTGTCCGGCTCTGGCTTGACCTCAAACATCTTCCGTGCTTCCGTCACGGTGTGCCACATTGTGGAGCATGTGACTCCTAGTTTTTGTGGCTCCACGTGCGTTTGGTGTCCTTGTCCGACCACGAGGAAGGTCTCGGTGAGACCTAGTGGTGACAGCGGATGCCGTTTCCGCGTGTTGAGGGTTCTCCGTGTGGGTTTGCTGTCCCTATTGGACCGCGAGGAAGGTCTGAGTGAGGCCTAGTGGTGGCAGTGGATGTTGTTCCGTGTGTTGAGGATTCTCCGCAAGCGTGTTGTCGCTCAGGCTCTCGTCGCTCGCGTGGATTTTCGGTTGGGTTGGTGACCGGTGCTAGCTGCTTCTAGTAGCGCGAGGCCTTTCCCCTGAGACGTGTGGTTGGTTTCAGGCGTTTCTCGTGTTGCTATCGGCAACTGTGTACTCTGTCGGGTTTTGTCGGCGATAGAGTGGGTTGCTGATTGGTTGGTCCTAACAGTGAGGTCTACTGGTGGCTGCAGCCATGTAGTTTTCGGCTGGCGTTCCCTGCTGTGCGGACTGGTTTTGGCATCGCTCGGCACCTGTGGGGTGGTCATTCCGTCTGGACACCCCACGTGTGGCTGGGGTGAGCCGTTGGTTTCTCGGCTTGGTGCTCCAGGTGTGTTGGAGTGTGTTGTGAGCCGTTCAGTTTTTAGTTGTGTGGTCCCCATGTGTTGGGAGTCCGTTGTGTGAGTCGTTACTTTTCCGACTTCGCGTGCTTCGCGCATATTTGGCGGTGTGGTTGTGGCCACGGTGAGGTCATGGTGGGACTTAGTGGCTCTTCGCACCCGCGCTTTGTATGTTTCGCACGTGTTTGGTTGTGGGGTTGTTGCCACGAGGAAGTCGTGTTGAGACTTAGTGGCTTCTTCCCGCTGGTCTTACGTTTGCCCCCTATGTTCCGTTTCATGCCTCGGGATCTTTTGGGCTTGCCCCAATTTCGAGGACGAAATTGTCTTAAGGGGGTGGGATGTAAGACCCGGTTTCCCGGCTTCCGTCTGGTGTCGTGGGATGACTGGCCACTGACGCGTCCAAGCTGGGTGATGCGTTGGTGTCGTGTCGGGGGTGCCCGACGCGACAGTCATCCGTGTCGCGGTGAGCTTGTGGTCGCGCTCTGGTTCTCCGTCGCATCTTACTATCGTGCCTGGTCAATGGGCCGCGACAGTGTTTTGTCGTGTTATGCTGTCTGGTCGTCTGACGCCTGTCAGAGTGGCAGTGTGTCAGTACGGCTTGTCGTGTTGTCGCGGCGCCCTTGTAGGGCGCGTTCTTGTCGCGGTCCGTTGACCCGTCGCGTTAAGGTCCGTAACACGATGGGGCAGGCCGTCGCATTCTGGGTGCCGGGGGCTTAAGGCGCAGGCCGGCTACCCCTTCCCCCTCTCTCTCCTCTTCTTCCCTTTCCCCTCTTCTCCGGCGGTGGAGAGGCTCCCCTCCGGCATTCGGAGCGTGGTGGCGCCGACGGGCTCGTGGCGGCGTCGTGGCGCATACGTGGAGCGAGGAGGAGGTGGCCAACCGACATGAAGGGCCCCTCGTGGGTTCGTTCTTCGTGAAAGGTAGGGATTTCCTGTGCCCTCTCCCATCCGGGTGGATCGGGAGCCCTCGTGGTTTTGTAGATAGCTTTACTGCTTTCCCCATGCTCCCCTCCCCCGTGTGTGCTTGTGTGTGGTTCGTGGGCGACCCCGGGATTGAGGATCCCGTAGGTCTGCCTCCCTGCTGGTGTCGCGACCGCACGGTGCGTCGCGACATTAGTAGAGGCATCGCCCCTGTCGGGCGCGACCTTATCGCGGCGCACTTGGCGGTCGCGATAAGGGTTGATATCGCGACCTAGTTTCCCGTCGCGTCAGGGTGGTTGTCGCGACACGCTGCCCTGTCACATCAGGGCTGTCGCAGTGCCCTTCCCCATCGTGATGGTGTCGCGATGGCCTTGTGGGTCGCGACAGTACCTGTGTTGCCTCAGGTGTTTCCGTGGGCCCGGTTGTGTGTCGGCATGTGCCCCAGGCAGGCTTTGCCCTTAGGACCTTCTGGTAGGGAACACAGCTGGTTGCCTCCCTGTGTTCAGTGACCGAAGGTGACACCTTCGTGGCCGTGTCCTGGCAGCAGTTCTAGGAGGGTCGTGTTTGCCTAATAATCGATTGACCGGCGGTCAATCGATTATTAGCAGAGCGACAGGTTTCCATACTGTCCGGTGGTGTTCCTAGGTTCTAGCCATTTGTGCATGCCTTGGTTGGCCGACGGCCCCTTTTGAGGGTCTGTGCGTGCCTCTCACTCGCTGGGCTTGTCGTGTGTTACAAGCCAGCGGTTCGGAATGGTTCTTATTGTGCTGCCCTGCCTGTTCGCTCGGTGCTTGGCTCTTGAGGGCTTGTCCCGTTCAGAGGTTGTCCCCATTTCCTGGGACCCCCGTCCTTGGGAGCCTGTTGAGGGAGTACTCCGGGCTACGAGCGTCCTCGAGTTGACAACCACGTGAGCGGACTTTGGAGCTGAGGGGAAAACGAGGTTTGGACAACGGCGCTGAGTCGTTTGTCGAGCTCTCTTGTGTAGGTCTGGGATGCCGAGGGGTTCGGAGTGCTTTCCTAGCGCAAACCAGACAGTCCCTTGTCTCACTGCCTCTCTCTGCATCGGTTCCGGAGCCACGTAGTGGTGTCAGGCGTGAGGCCGCAGCTTGGCCAGGCTACGGTGTTGCGTGTGTTGTGTGTTTCTGTGGCGGCTCTGTCTCGCCCTTGCGCAGGGGCGAAGGCAGGAGCTAGGCTAGCGAGCAGAGTGTGCGGACTGCGGGTCCTCCTCTTGGCTGCTAGCGGCGATGGCTTGGTTGCTGTTGTTGTGACGACGTTTTCCTCACGACGTTTCCGAGTGTTCCTCATTGCCCTAGCTTGCACGGAGGTTTTAGCCTGGCTGTGCTTAGCTCCCGTGGGCATCATTGGTCTGGCCTTGGGCAGACCCATGCTTCTGGTGGTTCCTGCTTCAGTGTTCACTCGGTTCCGTGGTCCCATTCTTGGGTGCCAACCTGTGATGGCACCGGCGTGTGTAGCTTCTCGACCTGGCTGTGTGTTCGGGGCCCGGGGTGGTTCTGCTTGTGGGCCCTCGACCTTGTAGAGGTCTGAGGTGGCTGTGCTTGCGGTGAAACGTCATTCTCACTTGGTTGTTCTGTGGTCTCGGCAGGTGTGTTGAGCACTATTTCCGCTTTGTGCCCGACTATGTTGGTTTATGCAGGAGTCGTATGTGTGCCACGACCTTGGTTGGTGGTCATGACATTGTACTGTTCTCTTCCGCTGCTTAGTAGTACCATGTTGCACGTGTTCCTCGCTTTATAGCTTTCTAATGTAGTTTCCTATTTTCGGAGTTCCTACTGCTCTGGCTGGTGATGGACTGGTAATACTTATTGGGCCTTGTTCACGAGGCTCACCCCCCCTACTTCCTTCAGCTAGGGGCTCGTCGTCGTGGGAGCTCGGTGTCGGACGGGTTGCAGAGGCGGTTGTGGCGCCGTGTGTTGTCAGCAGCAGTGAGAGCGAGCGTTGTGAGCTCTTATAGCCTAAGTAAGTTGAGAGCTATGTCTTGCAAGTCCTTGAGGTATGCCCCTTAAGGACTGCACCTTTCTTCTTGTACCTGTACTTTTGCTTGGGATGCATTGTACAACCCTTTTGTATAATGTACAAATTATTATAGTTATTTGAACTCAGTACATATCTCACTAGACTTTTTCATATAACCCTTCCGGGTCTTCGGATCCGTGGGTGGCGGCACGACCATCGGGGTCCCCGGCGAGGGGTCCGAGAGGTCGAGTCGTTACAGTGCCAGCACGACCTTCGGGGGTCCCTGGCGGGGGTCCTGGAGGTCGGGTCGTAACAGTGGTATCAGAGCTCAGGGTCCAACGAGATTTGTAATGAGTTAATAACTATGGTTGTCCCAAAGAAAGGTACTCGTGCGCTGCTGGCCCGTCCGTTTATAGTTGTCGTTAGGTGAGCTTTTGGTCTTTATTGTAGGTGGATAGCTTTCCAGCAAGGTCCGAGTGTGAGCTGTAGGAGAGCGTTGCTGTTGTTGCTGGGTGCGCATGCTTCGAGCGTGGTTGCTGGTTCGCTCGTGCTGCGGTTGGGTTCGTCGACGCCCTGCACGTCCGTGTGGGTGTGTCGCAAAGGCTGAGAGAGCCTACGTGTGGTGTGGCCTTCACTGGTGTAGGGTTATGGTCTGCGGAACTTGTAGAAGGTGTCCTTGCCTTGTTGGCTGTCCCCTTCTTGTTGGGGTGTGTCCTTGTTGGATGTCCCCTTCTTGTGGGGTGAGTCCTTGTTGGATGTCCCCTTATTGTTGGGGTGTGTGTTGTTGGCTGTGTGTTTGGCCTTGCGTGCCTGTGCGCCGTTGGGCGTTGTGCTCTACTCAGTCGGCATCTTTGCTCGAGCTAAGTAGATGCTTTGTGTGTTGTGTTGCACCGTTGGTTGAGCGTTCCAACACCTATTTGTTGTTGTTGTCGGCCTGGTGCTGACTGATTGTGAACTCTGGTGAGGTGCTCCCGGAGTTCTTCTCTATTGGTTCTGGTAGAGGTGAGGTTTTCCCCAGAACTTAGTTGTGCTCGTTTCTGGTTGTTGCGGCGTTGCCCTCTGGTTGAGGTGCATCGCTTGGCTGCTGTGTTCTGGTGGTGTTTCCCAAAACTAGTTGTTGTTGTCCTAGTGAGAGTTCCTCTCCCTCTGGGACTGCTTCTGTGCTCGTTGAAGTCTTCCGTTGTGTTGCCTCCTTGGTTTGAGGCCTCTGTTGTCTGGTTGGTTGCCACTGCATTGCCCTCGAGGTTGAGGTGCATCGCTTGGTTGCCCTGTGTTCTGGTGCGGTTTCCCAAAATTGTTGATTGTTGTCCTGGTGAGGTTCATCTCAGGATGGTTTCGGGCTTGTTTCTGCCGGTTGTTGTGCTACCTCAGGGTTGAGGTATGCTGTTGTTGTGTTGGCCGTTGCGTTCTGGTGGGTTTTCCGAGAACGATGCCTTGGTGGTTCTGGTGGAGGTTCTCCCAGAACCAGTTTGTGTTGCTTTCGCTGTCTGTGGTGTTCTCTCCGTTGGCCGTTTGTTTGGGCTGCGTTCTGGTGATGGTTCCCAGAACGGCTCTTGACGCTTTGGGTGGAGGCTCTTCCCAAAGCTGCCTTGTGTGTTTTGCTGGTTGCTGCACTCTCGGTGGAGATGAGCTATCGTTGTCGCCAGTCAAAATGTCCTTGTTGCAGTCTGCTTGGGAGTTGTCGGTCAAGGTGTGGTGCCTCTGACCGTGTGTCTGGTCGTGGTGCTGGCCAGTTTGTCTTCCTGATCATTTTTCGGGTTTCCTGGCTGCGCTGGTGGGACTTCATGTTTCCCTAGGATCGGGAGGTTGGCTTAGTTTCTCGCGCCCTATGGGCTCTACTAGATGGTGGTTTGGTGAGTGCCATGGGTGTCTGCCTGGCTATGCCTCTTGTGGGAGTGCTAGCCTCGTGTCTTGGTTTCCTCTTTCGAGTGAGGGAGAGGCCGGTTGTGTGCATTCTTCCTCTGCTTTCCATGGGTTGCTCGGGGTGGCAGTGCTTTCACATGACATTTGGTGCCATGTCGTGCAGCGTGGCGACCTTTGTGGTGAAGGTCCCTCCCCTTGCGTTGTTTTGAGGTTGAGCTGGTTGCTCCCCTCGTATGCGTGGTTTCCTTGTGGTCCGATTGGTTGTGGTAACCTATTGTCCCGTCTCTTGCTATGCTGGTTTCTTGTCGCCTGATTGGACGATGTAGGGCAGCGTGCCCTATGTTCAGTCTGGGGCGGCACCGGGTGTTCTTCTGTTTGGCTTGCTTGTGCAGGCATCGTTCTAGTGTGTGTTTCTGCTTGTGCCTCAACTGTGCTTGGAGGCACTTGTCGCTATTTGGTGTATGGCCCTCTCCGCCTGCGTGGTGGGAGCGGTGCCTTGTGTGGTGTGCTTCAAAGAGCCAATGTGATTGTTGCGCTCTTGAAGCTGCTGGTTCTCCGCATGTTCTGCCTATGTGGGTCTCTGGTGAGAGTCCCCTTCGGTTGGCCTTGAGTCGTTTCAGGCCGTTGGTGCAGTTGTGTACTGCACCTTGGGTGTTGTTCTATCTCGATGTTCTGTGTCTTTGTGCCTTAAAGGGGTTCGGGGCCGGTGTGGCCTGTCCTGCCCATTTTGGCTTGCGGCTCCTTGTGTGTGGCTTTTGGCAGGTGTCCTGTGGAGATTCCTCCCTTTTAGCAGTGCTGTTTCGGCCTGTGGTTCAACTGTGTTGCACCCTGCCTGGTTTTGGTGCTTGTGGTCGCACCATGTGCTCGTGCTCAGGTGGTTTGTTTTGTTCCGTTTGGGGCCTGGGTGCATTGTGTTGTACCTTGGGTGGCTCCAGGTGCTTGTGTTGGCACCATGTGTTGTGCCGTGTGTCCTGATCGTAAGCTTCGTACGTCGCTTCGCAAGTTTGCTCAGTGTTCGAGGTGTTGAGCTTTCCGCCTCTAGGACACATTGTGCTGGTCGTGCCTTGTGGTTGTACCGTTACTGTTGTAGGGTGGCTGCTTTGCCTTGTCTAGGTAGCCCTATCGGTGGTACGCCAGATGTTGGTCCCGGCCTGTGTTCTAGTTTTGCCCTCTCGCTTGGGAGCGAGGGTGCTCGGTTGGGGTACCCTATTTCGGTTTGGATCCCCCCTGAGGTCAACGTGCTGTCCTCGACCTCTGCTATTGTTTTGATTTTCGTGTGGTTTGTCGACGTCTCGAGCTGCTTGGCTTTGCCAACCTCAGACGTCTTCTTGGGTTTTGCCTCTGTGTGTGTGCCTGTGGAGCGAGTGTTTTAGCTTTCTGTGGCTCCACAGTCGTTGTGTGTCCTTGTCGAACCACAAGGACGATCTAGGTGTGATCTAGTGGTGCCGGCAGACACTGCCTGGCTTGCCGTGGTTTTCTCCACGTGTGTGTTTTTTGCTTGGCTTTGGGTCACCCTTAAGAAACTCTCGTTTGGCCTTACCGTAGGTGCTAGCTATTGCTAGTTGTGCAGAGCCATTCAGCGGAGTCTTGTGGATGACCTCTTGGTGTTTTCCTCGGTTGTCGTCCGTAGCTGGGACCTTTGTCTTGTCGTTGGCGACAGAGTGAGTTACTGACCGGTTAGTCTCAATGGTGTGGTCTGTTGAGGGCTTAGTCGCATGGTTTTCGGCTGGTAGTTTCAGTGTTTTCTGGTCGGCTTGATGTGCTCTGTGCCTGTGGAGTTGTCGGCATCTGCTTCTGGGGGTTCTTGAAGGGGTGTCGTGCATGCCTACGGCCGCTAGGCTTGTCTTGGTTACAAGTCAGTTGTGCCCGTTTCTGTGGTGGTTGCCCCGCCAGTTCTCTTTTCGCCCGGTGCTAGGCACTTGAGGGCTTGTCCGTGAGACAAGTTGTTACCGTTACCTGGGACCCCTAGCCCCGCGCGTCTGTTAGAGGGAGTTCTCCGGGCGGCAGGCGTGCTCAAGTTTCGGACTTGGAGCGGAAGCGGAAAACAGTGTGGACAGCAGCGTAGAGTCGTTTGTATAGCTCTCTTAGATGGTCTGAATCTCTGAGGTGGTTCTGGTGCTCTTCCGGTGCGGACCAGTTCGTCCTTCTCACTGCCTCGCTCTACATTGGTTCCGGAGCCATGTAGGGAGGTCAGGTGTGGGGCCGCAGTTCGGCCGGACTGCGGTGGTTGTGGTTGTGGTTGCTTAGTCCACGCGTCTCACTCCGATGGGAGGGGAGACTTGGACTAAGGCACTTTTGGCGGTGGCTTGGTTGTTCTTGCTGTGACGTTGCTTCACACGCTGTTTCGAGATTGGGTTTCTCGTCGCCCTAGTTTGCACGGTGGTTGTAGCCTAGCCATGTCTAGTTCTGCGAGTTTGGTTGGTTTTGCCTCATGGGCCGTGGTTAGTGGTTTCCGCTCTGTGGGTTCTCTCGGGGTGTCTTGTGTAGGCACCCAACTGTTGTTTCGGTAACCCGTTCCTTAGTGCCGGCTGTGGTGGCACCAGAGTGTGTAGTTCCCTGACCTCGTGGGGTGCCCGAGGTGTAGGGTGGTTCTATTTGTGGGCCCTCGACCTTGTGGAGGTCTGAGGTGGCCATGCCTGTGGTGAGACGTTGCTTCTCACATGGTTGTTTGGTGTCTCTCGTGGTGACACCTAGTTGTTCCATCCTGACCTCGTGGAGGTCTGGGATGTTGGGTGCTTGTGTCGTGAGACTCTGGTCTCGCGAGGCCAGTCCAGTTTTCCGTAAGCTTCTTTGTCTCGACGGGGTATGTGCCGAGGGTTTGCTTCCACATTGTATTGCTCTGGCCCGACCTGGTTGTGGGTCATGGCATTTCTCTAGTTGCTTCCGCATGTGTTTGACTCTAGTGGTTCTGCGGGAGTCGTCTTTGGCCTTACCCGGGTTGTGGTCGAGGCATTTCTCTGTTTTCGCTACTTTGTAGTACTCTGTGGTATGCGTTTCTCACTTAACTGCTTTGTAGAGTAGTTTTGCTTCTGCTTGTTGGAGTTCCTGCTGCTATGGCTGGTAAGGGACTGGTTATCCCTACTGAGCCTTGTTCGCGAGGCTCAGCCCCCTACTCTCTTCAAGTAGGGACTCGCTGTCGCAAGAGTTCATTTCCGGACGGTCGTGTTGGCGGTTTGTTGCACCGTGCATTGCCTTGAGTTATGAGCATGAGTGCTCTTGTAGCGTACTTTTTGTACTTTTATTTGGGACATGTTGTACTTAATTTCTTTATTAATGCAGACTTTCTTGTTATAGTTATTTGAATTCATTGCTTATCTCACTGGACTAAATTCTAACCCTTCCGGGTCTTCGAATCCATGGGTGACGGCACGACCTTCGGGGGTCCCTGACGGGGGTCCGGGAGGTCGGGTCGTTACACAAAGCCTTCAATAAATCACCTGTAATAGCCTGCTAAGCCAAGAAAACACCTGATCTCTGATGGTGTCCTTAGAGTCTCCCACTTTAACACCACCTGAACTTCGCCGGATCAACAGCAACTCCAGTGCCTGAGATAACATGCGGAAGGAAATGAACCTCGCGCATTCAAAAGTCGCACTTGCTGAACTTTGCATACAGCTTGTGCTCTCGGAGAACCTCCAAAACAACCCTCAAATGCTCACGGTGTGTAGCCTCATCAAGAGAATAGACTAACACATCGTTAATGAACACCACTACAAAGCTATCCAAATATGGTCTAAACACCCTGTTCATGAGATCCATGAAGGCTGCAGGGGTGTTAGTTAGACCAAATGGAAGCACAAGAAACTCATAGTGTCCATAACGAGTCCTGAAAGCAGTCTTGGACACATCTTCACCCTTAATCCTCAACTAATGATAGCCGGACCACAGATCTATCTTAGAAAACACCGATGCATTCTGCAGCTGATCGAACAAATCATCTATCTGCGGCAAAGGATACCTATTCTTCACTGTCACCTAGTTGAGCTTCATGTAGTCAATACACAGCCTGAGGGAACCATCCTTTTTCTTCACGAACAATACAGGTGCACCCTATGGTGGCACACTAGGGTGAATGAATCCCTTATCCAGCAAATCCTGCAACTGCTTCCTCAGCTCGGCTAACTCCGTAGGTGCCATCCGATATGGAGCCTTAGAGATAGGAGAGGTTCCTGGAAGCAACTCTATGGTGAACTCTATCTCCCTAGTCGGTGGCAATCCAGACAAATCATCAGGAAACACGTCTTGAAACTTCTGCACTACTTCAATCTCCTTAAGGGTAGGTGACTGATCGGCCTTTGGAACTAAGACCACACTGATAAGAAAAGCATCACAACCCTTGTTCACCATCCTCATCGCCTTCATGGCGGAGATCACAAACCTTCCCGCTAAGTTCCTTGGCAATGGATGTGAGAACTCATCCTCACCAGGAATACGGAAAGTAATCTTCTTCCCTCTACAATCCACCAAGGCATAATGTTGATCCTCAAGCCAATCCAGACCAAGTATGGCATCATAGTCCTTCATCTTAAGCAAGTAGAAGCACCCAAACAAGCCTCGGTCCTCAATGCACATAGGTAAAGATGGAATACACTTCCTGATCGCTACCGTACTTTCTGGTGTGTGCACAGATAAAGGGACTTCTAACTCTTCTGCCTCCACTCCAGACTCTGCTGCTAACTACTTGGCAAACTGCTCGGAAATAAATGAGTGTGTGGCACCCGTATCAAACAATACCCGAGCATGCACACCCATGACTAGAACCGTACCTTCCATGACGTTCTCGGCCTGCTCTACATCCTCTCGTGCTAGTGCAAACACTGAAGCTTGGGCTCGAGGCCTTCCTGGTCTCTCGGTCACTGGTGCTGTTGCCGCTGCCACTGCTGGGGCTAGTGCTCCTCTCTGAACACCCTGCTGAAGTCTGGGGCAATCTCTGATCTGGTGCTCGATATTGCCACACTTGAGACACTTCCCTGCTAGCTTCCAACACTCGGTGTCGTCATGTGCCCTTCCACAATGAGGACACATCTTCTTGTCGCTAGCCGTGAAGCTGGGTGACTGTGGCGTAACTGCCTGCTGACTCGATGCCGCTGGACGCTGGGGTCACTGGTACGCTGCCTTCTTCCTATCCTACCTCTGGAAAGGTGGCGTGGACCTCTTCTGAACTGCCCTCTTCTCTTCCAAGTACTGGTCCATCTCGCTCTCCTACCTGCATGCTGCGCTGTGAGCCTCGTCTAGAGTGCGGTGGTCAAAAGCAACGAGCCTCGACCTAAGTGATGGTTTGAGCCCCATCACAAACTTCTTAGCTTTCCTACGCTCGTCAGCAACTATATGGGGAGCATATTTAGAAAGCTCGGCAAACCTGGCATCATACTTCAAGACAGTCATGGAGCCTTGAGTAAGAGAGAGAAACTCCTGCTCCATCTTGTCTTGGATGTGCTCGGGGATAACTTGGCCCGAAATAGCCTCGTGAACTCGGCCCAAGTCACCTCAATGGCACCATTCTCGTACCTGATACGTAGTACGGAGGCCCACCAAGCATCGGCTCTCTCCTGCAAAACACAACCCATAAGCACCATCTAAAATAAAACCTAATTACCTTAATCTTACACAAGTACATATATTTTAAGTACCTATAGCATGTAAGTAGCCAGACTGACTTTGTCTTCCTCAGCACACCTTATAGCCCGGAATATCTTCTCCACTTCCCTCATCCAACTCTCTGCTAAGAGGGGCTGACTCTCCCCCTTAAAAGAAGGCGGAGCCATCCTCTTAAACCTCTCCATGATGGACGGACCACCATGGCCATGCTCCTGAGGAACGGGAGCTGGAGCCTGAGGCTGAGACATTAAGCAACATAAGAAACACATATAAGCAATACATAAACAATCATGCATTTAACAAATCAGACTACTCCCTATTTAACAACTCTAACCTGTGCCTGCAGCTGAGCCTGCAATGCCGCCTGAGTCTGCGCCTGGGTCTGCATTGCCTGGACCAGGCCTTGCATGAACACGTCGTAATCCACAAGTGGTGGTGGAGGAAGTGCTGTGGGACCCTGGGGTGCTGGGGCCTGCTACTCACCCCTCTCCTCACGCCTATGCTCATCCTCCCTAGCCTGAGCACCACGGCTCGCCATAGCCTGTAAAACAATTGTCTTAGTCAGAATCTAAGTTACTTAGTCCTAACCATTTTCTTAACTATCTTTAATTCATTATTTAATATTTTCCCACATATATAGACAAATTCTATAAAGATTTTGAAATATTGTGTAGATGATGGCATATTCATGTACAATCTCAACCCCTCTCTAATACCAATCTCTGTAACGACCCTCTTTATACCGGTACGATTATACCAATCCACATTGATACAAAGGGCGCCGTCACAGTGGGACATTTACCCAACACAACACAATAGGTCGAGATGTACATAAATAACAGAAAGAGTACAGTAGAAATAGAAGATAAATCTTATTCCATCATCATTCACATATTCCACAATCTATATAACAATAATGAAAATAACAATTGTCCACAATTATACAAGTCCATATGAATAACATTGTCATTTTTCACATACTAATGAAAAGAAAGTGTAAACTACATAGCAATCTCCACAAGTGCAGCTACTCCTCACGCTCGGAGTCGCTCCTCATTATGTCCTCCTCTAGAACGGGGACACCTATCTCACCTGTATGTTAAATCAAGTATGAGCCTTCCAAAAAGACCTAGCAAGCAACCTAAAGGCACATCCTTACACATAACACACACATGCTATTCCTTTAGAAAATGAAAGAATTACATGGCACGTGCTTCATGTTAATTAAGTAAATACACATGAACAACCTATACATGCTTTCTACACATGATAACTAACTTGATTCATAATGCTAAATTCAATTCATATCATGTCATAAATCTAAACAATTAGATCATGGAATTATGCACATAGTAATTAACAATCCTAGCATGATGACTAACAATTTTCACATGCTTTTATACCACATATACACATCTTTAGCTTGCTGTTTTAACATAAATATATCACATTCACATGTTTTCACATCTTTTCACATGCTATCACATTGTTGCAACACTATCACATATTCACATTACACATATTCACATTTTTCACACTTTTACAGTTAATTGCCGTGACACATACTATGAACCACCATAAAGAAGGACACACATACCCGTCACCTAGGCAATAAAGTGACGAATCTTGATAACTGCACAGAATCGAGAGAAGCCCTCTCCACCCTAACCAGTGGTACTTGTCCACCACCAGGATTTCATCCTGATGCCCACAGGATATCACATACACAATGAGCCTTCCCAAAGGGACTTTTCTACAGTATGGCTCCACAGCCTTCTATGGTAGCAGTGTCAATTTCGGCACATGATACACATTATCTCACTTATTCACATGGTTTCATTCACTTATATGCACAATGTAACTCATTCACATGCACTTTAAACAAATATACATGCTTCAGTTTACAGAACTCAATATGACTGGTTCACAGTATCAATTTAATCATAACAGTACCTAAACATGCTGCTAAATACTGAAATTTACATGATTTAAGTCAAACATGCTTAACATGGTCTAATTATCCTTGTTAAAAGCAAACAATACCTACTAATGTCAAAATAGTATCAGATTTTAATCACAGACTCTTTACATGTAATATGTCATTTGTTCAATTTTTCAGAATTTTCAAAGTTGTAAAATTATTTTTAACAATTAACACACATTTCATGTAATTTCAATGAGATATTCACTTAACATGGTAGACAGTAAAGCAGTCAGTTCTAACAGGTCTAAATCATGTGAACAGTCACTCTAAGATCATGATAATTTTCTGGAACCATAACATGCAACAAAACTATTTATTCAGAATTAAACACAATCAAAACATGATTATTTCACCAATACAAAATTTATATTAAATAAACTCATGCTCAGAAATTTGTCATAACCTCATGATCTGACCTACATACCATACCTGGACAAACATAATTTTACAGTATGCAAAACATCCAAAAATCCAAAAATCATGACACAAACATAGTTCTGTGTAAAACAGATGAACTTGGCAGCAAGGACCTTGCCGTCAACATGGGTTAATGGCACAGGATGTTGTCGTCAACTCAAGAACTTGGCGGCATCAAGGTTGCCATCAACTTCCTGTCTGCAGAAAGTGCAAACCGAACTCAAATAAAAGTGAGAATTGGGGGTTCCAGGACACGAAATAAAATCCATAAAGTTCCTAAAACCTAAGGGACATGTCTAGGGATGATACCCCTCGATTACTTGCCTGGAATAAAATCTAGGAAGATCAAATTTGTCGAAGAAGCCCTCCTCGGCCAAGCTAAGAAGGTGAGTTTTGCAACTCCAAATCTGGTCTTCACACCTGCACAGAAGACCCTCTGGTGTCGGGGAAGATCCTTCAACACCAGGAGCTCCTTCCAGTCACAGAAGATCGCCAGAAAAACCACTCAATCACCGGATCAAGCTTAGGAAGTTCTGGTTTTTCTCTCAACAAACCCTAGCTTTTCCCTTCAAACCAAAGGACTTAATCTGGCCGAAATCACTATGTTTTATAGAGCTATGAGTTGGGATGTGCTTAGGATTAGGTTTTCCTACTGTTGGAATGGGTTTCCTAATTAGAACCCGGAGAAAACGCATCTGTTTCAGATCTGGAATCCTAAACATAAATGGAGAAGTAATCGGCCACTTTGTTGCCGTTAACAAGAAATCGTCGTCCATCGATTTGGACGTCTATATCTTCTGGCGATGAAGTCAATGGCACACAGGTTGTCGTCAACCTGCTGTTAACGTCAGGTGATGTTGACGTTAACCAGGGATTTCGGGCAGAACATAAAAATATCAAATAAACGTACATATACAGAATAATACATATAATATGCACCGCAATAATTAAACACTATATACACATTTAAATAAATATATTATATACATAGAAATAAACATATATATACATATGCACATAAGTAAATAAATACTTATAATATGCACAAAATTAAACATACATAATGTGAACACAATTCGAGGGCCTTACAAAGTTTTTTAGTCTTTCTTCATAGTTCCTTCTTATCCAACCTTTGTCATGTAAAGTTTAAGCACTTTAATTATCAAGCACTAGTAGTTTTTTTTTTTTCGTTCTCACTCTTGTTTTCGGCAACTCTAGAGAGTCTAACCATGACTAGACCTTAGAAGCATGTTATTTGAGATTTTCAACAACCTTCATGGCTCTGGCTTGTTCTGCAAGTCGACCTTTACCACTACAAGTCGACTCCCATTTTCCTATATTGATCTGGCAGTCGACTTTATGGCTCTCTTGTTTAGAGATTGGTTTAATAAGTTGGCTTAGCTATCATGTGGTCTGTAGTACATCGATTGTACATGCATGCATGCAAACCCTAAAACTAACTAACAATGCATAAAGTTGTAAGTACGTGAAAGTTATTCTAAACACTCTTAAATCTCTTGGCATCTGACTATTGGAATTCTCTCATGATAATATTGCTTACCTTGTAAACTGTAAACACATACCTTAAACTGTGAACGAACGCATGTAAATACCATCTTGCTTTATTGTCACCCATCATGTTTTTAAGAATTGTTTCTCCATAAAAGGTTTATCCAGAGTTTTCACTGATTCTTGAGAGACATGTCTTTTCTCACCTACTATTTATAGTGTGATCCTTACACCTGAAACAAGCCATTGACATGATTGAAAACTAAGAAAAGTGACATTTTCAAATTGTGAAAGACTGAATATTGCCATCCTGAAATCTAGTTCTCAAGACTCATTATATCTTGCCTTATTACTGCACTATCATTTCTTAGAATTCTTGTTATTGGCCATTACTTGGTTGTGGGCATCTACTTTCAATTTACTGAGATGCTAGACCGGGCATAGAGAGTGTCCAGGGGCTATAATTTGGTCCTATTGACAGAGAGCCGAACATATACTGTTAATCATGGGGTATAATGATACTGGCATTGCATCAGCACTGGGAGTATTTGCGTGTGAATGATAGATACAATAACCACACTACACTTGTTCATGATATACATTCCAAGGTGGCATAGATTCTTAGTGCATGTTATGACTTATGCTTGATTCTTGTTACGTGTTTGTTACATGTATGCTTGCTTGCTTGAATGATATAATCATCCTGCTTCTTTGAATATTACTATTCTATTGATAGTTCTTACTCTCTAGCTATTATCATGCTCTTTTGATAAGTCTTACTCTCTTGATATCTTTCTTTCCCCTCCTGTCATGTTTTTAACAGAATTGTCATGCATGCATATCTTGATATACTCATGCCTGCCTACTCCTTAAACGGTTAATCACTTATATTTTGTCCACACGTTGAGGTGTAAGTTCTACTGGGCATATTACTCATTACTTGCTTCTTAATATTTTAGGTAGTACATATCAAGAGGACGAGTCACAAGCTAGTGAAGGGTAAGCGTCTGAGTAAAGGGCATGGAGTGGCCCTAGTTCTGTTATCTTGTTGTCGAGAGTAGATGGTTGTAGTAGGTACATAGTGAGAGAGAGTCTATGATGTACTTTTCTTTATTTGAGTTGTAGTAAAACTTGAGATTTCTTTTTTACTACTGAATATAATCTAATCATTGATATGGAATAAAGAGTTTGAGGATTTTAACCTTCGTCCCATTAAGGTACATGTGAATGCTAGCTAGAGGCATTTATGGTGAACTGCTCACGTCTCAACATGTTTATTTTAATCATATTATTCATGTGATTATCCCTTCTGCTACAAGTTCTTGGGGCGTGACAAGATAAGTTTAATTAAGCTCTATAATTATCTAAATTTATGTCCTATCACTACCCTAACTTGCTAAACATGTTCTCCCATGCCTATCCCAACCCAAATAGAGATAGGAAGGCTTAGAGATAGAGATTAACATAAAAACATTGTAATTTTATAGAGTTGAGTTGTATTAGGAATAGGAAAAATCAAGTCTTATAAATAAACCTCCAATCTCCCATGGTCGACCTTTACCACTATTGGGGCGTACTTGAAGAAGAAGACCTCTAGGCGTACTTGAAGAAGAAGACCTCTACCAAAGGAGGAGGAATCATGGAGAAGAGAAGCTTAAGGAGTCTTCATCTCATTCTTGCCTAGTTTCATAATTTCATCTAAAGATAGATAATCTCTGAAGTAAAACTTTATTAAATCTCACTGTGGGGTGATTTTCATACCAAAAACATGGCCCCTATCTTTTCCCCAAGTTCTATCGAGCATACAAAGGTATTTTTCACCACAAGGTTATGCCCTCTTATGGATTCAAGACATCTTCATGATAGATCCTACTCAGTCCATGTTCTTTTGACAAACTTCTTATTTTTGTGCATCCATGAGCATGTTATCTTCAATTTAAAACTGGTTTGACAATTTTTCAGACTTCCTATGTCCAGATTTAAGCATAAGTGCAGTCGTTTAACTGCTTCCTACTCAATCCATCTAAACGCAAGCAAATTTGAATGTGCATAAGCCATGTGAATTTAAAAGTAATGTGAAAGCAATGTGTAAGTATATGACTTTGATATACAAGTGCATGAGAATGCAAGATAAAGATAATTGTGGATGTATTATGAAAGAGTAAATGCATGCTATATATGTTAGTTAATGTGATAATTGTCATGTTCGTATCATGTGTGGTGATATGTTAAATTGTGACCATGATATCAAGTAGTGTTTATAATGCATGTTATTGTTAGATTGATAGTATATCATGTTAAATAATACCATGTACTTAATGTTAATCATGTATAGATAGTTAAGTTAAATCATGACCATGTGTTACATGAATTGCTGATCTTAGCCATCAGTTAAAGTAATTGATTAATATGTGAATGCCTTGTTAGATTGCATGTGGTAAGTATATGGATGCGACCTTGAGTTGTTTGTTGTGTCTATTTCCTAAACTCATGTTTGCTAATGGCATAGGTAAGACAGACTAGTTAGAGACCGAGGAGCTAGCGATGACTGACTCTGAGCATGAGAAGTAATTTGTGGCCTGGAGTTTAGTGCTACTTGGAGTTAGAGTTACTTTTCACTTGGTATGTGTGATGATATGTAGTTAGACTATGGACATTGTATTATGGGTTTGGTTATGATATTGGACTTTTTATTATTGTTTTTTTGTCACTATATAGATTTTGTAATTGGCTATTAGTGGATAGATACTTTCTTTACTTATTTCCACTGTAGTTATACTTGTTATTTATGTATATCTCAATGTGTTCCACTTATGTCAAGTATTTTTTCACTGTGATGTCTCTCTTTATTCCAACATAAGTTGGTATAACCAGACCAAAGTAGAGTGAGGCATTACAAGTAGCTATAAGAGGAGAAATGGAGTAGCAAAATAGATGGATGGAGGAGCTACATATTGAGAGGAGCAGGGATCAGCAAGAAATGGAGGATATGCACGCACAGGTGGTGCAGATGCGAGTTCTCATGAACCGTTGGATTAGTCATACATCATCACAATCGGACCCTGTTTCTATGCATGAAGGGATTGATGGGTTTGGTGATAATTATAATGATGATGAGTAAGAGTAGTTGTTATTTCTTGAGATACTCTATATTTTTTTAGATGATTTGTGTATAGATAATTTATGCATGTTTTTCTTTCATGGTAATTATAAAAATTCTTTGTGATAGATATTTATGAATTTTGTTGACTTCATGCTTTTCATATTTGTACAAAACAAATGTATAAATTAAATAAATTTATTTTTTAATTCAAGATATGTAGACGGCTCCAACTATTTAAAAATTAATTAGATATGTAGAGGGCTGATAACTATCTACATATGCAAAGTTTTGTAGGCTGCATTTGTAGATCAACATGTAGATGGCTTCACTAGCCATCTACATAAACATATTTATACGGGTACACCATCTAGGTATCTTTTGTAGAGGGATATTGTATGCTATCTACATATGCAGGTTTTTGACGGCTAATACCATCTGTCTTTGTTAACGAAGCCATCTACATAAACATATTTATACGGGTACACCATATGATCTAGGTATCTTTTGTAGTGGGATATTGTATGCTATCTACATATGCAGGTTTTTGACGGCTAATACCATCTGTCTTTGTTAACGGGGGATTACTAGACGTCTCTGAAGTCGTCTGTGCGGTGGCTTCGTGGTCTTTGTTGACGGCTAGCTAGAAGCCGTCTATAAGACCTGCTCTCTGGTAGTATATAGCTATCATACTCAAAGTACTTGTAGGAAGCAGATGAGCAAAGTGTTAGTTCATGACAGTTGATCAACTCATGGGGAGTGTTTGAACCGACATATTCTGCTTCATAATTTGTCTCAACTTGAAACTTTGCAGGAGCTAGCTGACACAAAAAGATTAAGAACAAATTAATAAACTCTAGGCAACGGGTCGGCAATAAACAAATGCACGTTCTTTTGCGAAATAGGGAACAAGTTCACGAGATTTGGTTCATACAAATTCCAAGTCTGTACCGAGTCCAGTCCTGTCATGTCTGATCCGTCCTGGCTTCTGGCTCAACCGGACCCATTTGCCCACCTTCTTGTTACCCTACCTTTGCATCAAAGGACATTCTTTAAAATAAAAATAAAAATATTCAAAGGAGAACATGAAGCATCTCCCCATAAGAATGGACTACTCAATGCGAACATGGTCTTGCTGTCCATCTTGTTTGGCCGTGGATGGGGTTTCTTCTGCCCTAACAAACAGACTTTTAGACGAGGCAACAGCCAGTAAACAGTGCACAAGGTTATCCGAGGATATGCTTCATAAGAATAACTGACGTTTTACATAACCACCAGCTTGCACCCGGCCATCGCATGTGTGGCGAAAATATTGTTAGAAGGATCCCTTTTTCCAGTTTGTTTCGCAGTAAAATCTCTCACAAGAAAATATTTTACACGAGAACTTCATGAAGTTGGTCATTTGATTGACTGAAAACTACATCCATGAAAATATTTCTTCAAAAGTCCCGGATTTTGGCATCCGAGGAGAAATCGCGGAGGCCGTTTTCGCCCGCCCAACTCATCTCCGATCCCGACCACCAAAATCCCCTTCCCGCCGCAGCCCACCTTTTGGGCGACCACCCGGCCCCCTTCGCTTCCGCTTTCTACATTCTCCCCAGCTGCATCGTCCCCGCGGTCTCCTGTTTCAATCAGGCACCGCTGCAGGAAGAAGAAGGCGGGGGGCCGCCATGGCCCCGCGGGCGGGGAGATGGAGTTCATGGCAGAGCCGGTGGACGTGCGGTCTATGTCGTTCATGGGTACCCACGAGTACCTAGCGCCGGAGATCGTGCCCGGGGAGGGCCACGGCAGCGCCGTGGAATGGTGAACCCTGGGGGTCTTCATGTTCAAGCTCCTCTATGGCGTGACGCCCTTCCGCGGCGGAGGGAAACTCAAATGCTCCACGATGGAGCGGCAGCAGACGCTGGAGCACAGGATTCGGCGCCGGCCAGTCTCCGGCTGCAGCGCCGTCCTCCAAGCCCGCGACCCCCACCCCCGCCGCCGCACCCACCAAGCAGACCCGCTGCCCCCGTCTCTTCACCGCCCGACTACACCCTTGGGCCGCCCAGGCTCTCGCAGCGACGCCGACCAAGGCCCCCATTGCGGCGCCCAGCAAGGCCCCCGTCCCTGCCCCCACGAAGGCGGCCCCCGCTCCAGCCTCCGTTGCCCTCGCCCCGGCGTCGTCCCTGCCCACCCCAGCTCCCGTGAACACCCCACCAACTCCTACCCCCGTATTGTCCCCTCCGGCGCCTGCACCAATCGAAGCGACTCCTCCCACCCCAGCCGCGCCCGCCCCCTCGGCCCCCGTCGATGTGCCTGCCCCGGCCCCGAGCAAGAAGTCTTCAAAGAAGAAGAAGTCTGCTGCCGCTCCTGCACCGGCAGTCGCCAGCCCTTCCACTCTGCCCTCCCATGCTTCTGCGCTGTCCGGGGATGCCACCGCACCCGTGGCCGATGATACTGCAGTAAACTCTCACTTCCCTCTGAGCCCCACACCACCACGGGAGATCTAAGATCCCCGCCTTTGCAACACCAAACAAATATCAGAAAATGTTTTATTGACAACCAAATGGTAATTGTGGTTTTTATTTTCACGTAAAAGGTTTTTCATGTAAAAATTTTTCCTGTAATTAAAACATTTTACGTATAACCAAATAGACTCTTAATGAAGAAGATTTGCTCACTATGGAAATAGAACACAAAGAATGCATAATACAAAGGGGCATTATATATATCATGTTGAGACGGAAATAAAGCATAGGTATTCCACTCACCCCCATCATTTTGCAATGATTAAGTTGGAGCTTAACGATTTTAACATGCAACCAATATTTATTTTATGTTCCTAGATAATACATGTTATATTTATCCTTGTTCACCTTACAAATCCTCTTAGGTTCATTTATATTAGAGGAAGCATATTTAACTTAGTTCCACAATGAGTGGACATAAACTATATGGTAGTAGGTTAGTGCTTGCTTAACCCTCAATACCAAATTGATTTTAGCAACTCATTAAAGTTTTTTTGCTTATATACATGGCTGTTAGAAGATTAATTATATAAAAGTCTTTTCAAATTTTATATTTACATGTATATCCATCTTATACATATAAAATATCCTCGGAGAATAACTTCCGATAATAGAAGTTAAGAATATATTTTGAATAATCCTTCACTATATATTCTTTTTAACTGGCTTATATATAAAAAGTGAAGAAAAAAAATTGCAAGCATCTTCTTGGCATCTGTCACGATAGGACATTTCGCATTTATAAGAGGATCAGTATATATGTAAATATAAATCTAAGAAATTTCTTATTCAATTTATATTCTAAAGAAATATATATACACGCAAAAACCCTTCATAAAAATCATATCTAAGGCCAAGTATTTTGCTTATTCGAATTCATAGGATGCCCATCATATATGTATCCAAGATTACGTGGGAAGAATATCCAGAAAGATATATCTGATTATTTTATGAAGGAAACATGGAGATCATAAAGGAGGCTCTGAGAAGAGAATTTAAGATGCCTCCCCTGACGGAGAGTATGCATTAATGTGAGGGAGGAGGGAATGAGGGAAAGGAACAGTCCACCCGGTGGATTCATCGCTGTACGGAAACCCCCCCTCCATTAACATCACCAGTTGTGTTCGTTTGGTTACTATCAACGAACAGGAAGTAGAGGCCACCCACACCCACAAAATTAAGCTGCGTCTGGGAAGTGGGGGACTTGCACAGCACCACCCAGGGCACCAGTCAAACCTCAGAGGGTAGCTTCCAAAAGTGGGGGTGACTCCCACACTTTACATGCAAAACAGTGTCCTCAGAGATATGATATCCCCACCTCCACCGCACCCCTTCTGCCTATAAAACCTTAAATATAAGATGCCTCTTTGATGAGAGGTCTGGTCTGAGGTGTTGCAAAGATGGAAGGTGGGAACTCCACTAGGGAGGTCCTGGAGGGGCCGAACTCCGGAGGGCAGGGAGAGGGAGGAGCAGAGATTGGGGTAGTCCAAAGGGAAGAGGAGGAGCTGAAAAGGGAGATCTCATGCCACCCCATGTTTGGGCTCTTGAAGGGGACGCATCTCAACTGCTTGAAGGTCTGACTTTTTAGCTCATAATTGCTTAACCCTCTTAATTCCCATTATTGTTCTCCATTTCCTTCCTTTGAATCATGTGCTTCTTTAGGTTGGAGATGCCTAGTTGGTTGTATGCATCTGATAATTTTTGTTGGCCTGGCCTTGAATGTTAAAAGTAACGGACAGCATATCTTGACTCCAGGATCTGTAATATCCGGCAAAAAAATTTAAATATACATATTCCTAGGTACTCTCACAGCATTCTGTGCTTTGTGCATAGATCTATTTGAGTCCTCCAACCCTACAGCAGGCACCAAATAATCAAAGAAGAAAAGATAAAAGAAGAAAGAAAGAACTTGTACCGTCACTGCTCAGTGCAGCAGATCAAAAGCTAGTACAAGCTCCTCCAATCCCATGTTAGCCTAAGCAGCATGTCCTCCCGCTGCATGGACGTGCATATAATATCTTTGTGATCCTTTCGTTTCTCATCTTAAGACACCATTTCTTATGAAAGGATCCTTCTCATGTTCGGTTAAAACACATATCAGATATGCTCAGGAGATGAAGAAGAGGTGCCAAGCATCGTGCTGGGTCAAGATCAGAGACCACAAGTCGTGCCGGAGAACCACACAGACTTGGATCTGTTCATGGTAATAATCCTGCCCCTTTCTCTTCTCTCACCTTCACGATACTGTGCGCACGAGGGCAGACTGATGAGCTTTGCACGGTAACGCATATAATATATATAAGTCAGCATCTCTGGCCCCTGGGGTTATAATATATATTAGTCAGCATATCTGGGGTTGCTTTACACAAATAATCTTTCAAAATATCCGTCCCCATCTGTCCATCGTGAACATGTTAGTTTCTGCTAGTTTCAGAAGCAAGTATGGGCTGTGGAAGAGAAGTTTCAGTTTGAACATACATTTTTTTTCAGTCATAAAGAAAAGGTCATTTAAAAGCCACCGAGGAATCCTAAATAAACCAATGCTTATGGATTGACATCTATGTGTGCAGTTCTAATGATATTAGTACGAACATCGATTATTCAACTGTATGTATAGTTCTGCATGTGTCGGGTTTGTTGCCATAAAGTTGTACAATAATATTGCTTGAGGGGCTGTGGATTTGAAGGAAGCATACTGCACTGCACTCGTCGAGCTCACGCAGGCAATTCAGAAGCCAATGCAGGAAGCTACAGCATTCATAGATTTCATGTACAGCATACTCGACGGCGTCACCTCTGCTGACGGCTCCAGTGGTGCAACGGGCACCCCGGACAAGTAGCTGCCGAGTGTTACCATCGCCGATTTCGACGACAGTCGCGTTCCGGATTGCTGCTGCTGCTGCTGCCGTCGTTGCCACTGTGGCCGGCGTGAGTATAGCAGATGACTTAGCTGTAACACAACTGATGGGCTCACTCTGTGGGTCTCTAAGGGGAGGGTAAATATATTATAACGCCTAATGCATTTTGATCTGTGGGAATAGCGCTGCTAGCAAGGATTGCTATATGCAAATTTCTGACTACCTGTTATCTGATCGACGCCACCCACCACTACTGTAGTCATCAACATCGTCATCTCTGAACAGAATGTGAATATGGAGTTTAAGCAAGAACATATATATGTGATGACAAAACGGGTGGTGTACTAGGCCTAGCCGGGGCATATATGCAGCTCAAACTCATCGCAGGGGCATCTCCCCGGGCAACCCAATCGGTGGTTCTTCGCATGGACTATATAATGATAATGCTCAGATGGTTCGAACTATAAAGGATTCCACACCGTACATATATCCGGAGAGGGGGGGGGCGGGGAGACTCCAATGACCCAGAAGGAGGAAGCAGAGGGGAGATCAGGTAAATGGAGGCCTCCGATTGGGGGTTGCTGTCTGTGATACGTCAATCACATCAACCAGTTCATCTACCAGACAATCCCCCACAGGGGGGAGTGGGAACAGTTGATGGGCAGAGGGGGAACAGTAGTACTCCTGCTGCTACTGCCTCTTGTTTATCCATTTCTGTGGCCTTTCCCTTCCATTTACTGTACACCCAATAGTGCGTTTAAGCAGAAACTAAAAGGAATATACAAAAACAAAAATGCCTGGCAAGTGACGCACACCTGGATTATTCAGCCTTGTCAGGAAATGGAAGTGCCCGTGATGGATCAGGAACATTTACTCTCGTTGCCAGTGCCAGGGAAGTAGTGTGGGCAAAGTGTGGATGGGTGGATAGGATCTGAGAGGGCGGGGAAAAATAAGAGGTAAAACACTGTAGAAATGTAGAAGACTGCAAGAAAGAAGCTTTTCAGAGAGGGATCATTTCCTTCTTTCTTTTTAATTGTTTCCTTCTGGTCTCCTCAGCTGCCAGATGAGATGGATTTGTCATCGAAAAGCTTTTGATGCTGATGGGTGTACTTGTTTCTGCTGTTTAATTGCTGCTCTCCTGCTCAGCTCGGGAGCTTGAAACATCAAACAGTAACAGTAGAATTCAATTAGACCCATCAAATGCAAGGGGAAGAACGTACTGGCCATAAATATTACTGCATGCTAGATACAACTGCTGGGCCGCAGGTCTGGAGTCGGGTTGGGGATTCCAATGCCACCTTGGGGTCCGATCTAGCTAGATCCCAATTCTAAAAGAAGCCTCCGTGTGTAATGGATGTTTGGTCAGATCAAGCGGCTTCTCCTTGCGCAGATGGATCAAGAGATTCTTTTCTTTTGATAATTCACACCGAAATGCAAAAATATTATGGTGCCTCTCTGGGTGCATATCACATTTTTGTCATATATATTAAATAGGAAATAAGTCACAATTGAAACTTGGTACTTACTAATTTGGGAGCACTGAACTCGAGTTATTAAGTCGTTCTAACTTCTAATCTCATAATTACAGACAGAGAGAAAAAAATAGCAATACTAAGAGTAATATGCATGATAATAAAATTAATAGGGTGTTTAGTTATATTTTTTTACCATTTGTTTTTTTTAAAGGAAGAGAAGTAAGTGGAGTATGTTTGGTAAACAAGTTTCTCTTTTGAGAGAGAAAATCTCACACTCTCTATATCTCTTTCAAAAAAAAAAAAAAAGGTGGACCTGTTTTTTTTTTTTGGACTCTCCTTGCACCCTCCCTCCCGCGCCCCCGCTGCTCTCTCCTCCTCCCCGCCCCCCCCCAGACCCCAGAAACCCCCACCCCGCGAACACCCCCCCTATCGCTTCCCCCAGCCCCGACGCCCCCACCCCCCCCGCCCCCAGCAGCCCCCAACCCCACCCAGCCGGCAAACACCCTTACCCCCCCCCACCTCCAGCCCCGGCCACCCCTGCCGCCCCCCCCCCCCACCCCCCAGCCCCGCCCCTAGCCCCACCCCTCCGAAACCCCTCCCCCCCACCCGGCGAACACCCCTACCGCCTCCCCAGCCCCGGCCCCCCCCACCCCCGGCGACCCCCAACCCCACCCCGCGGAACAACCCCCTCCCCCCCCACCTCCAGCCCCGGCGGCCCCCTGTCGCCCCCCCCCCCCCAACCCCGGCGGCCCCTGCCGCTCCCCCCCCAGCCCCGCATTGGGGAACCCCCCTCCCCCCCCCCCACCTCCTCCCCCCAGCCCCGCCCCGCGGACCCCCTCCCCTCCACTCCAGCCCCGGCGGCCCACTGCCGCTCCCCCCCCAGCCCCACCCCACCGGAACCCCTCCCCCCACCTTCCCTTCACCCCCCCCTCCGTGAACCACCCCTGCCGCCCTAGCCCCGGCGGCCCCCTGCCCCCCCCCCAGCCCTGCCGAAACCACACCCGCCCCGCCCCTGCCCTCCCCGGCGCCCCCCCCCCCCCCCCCCCCCCCCCCACCCCCGCCGAACACCACCGCCCTGCGGCCCAAACCAAACATATCAACATAATTTTTTAAAATTTGGATGTTTTTACCCAACAGAGGACACTATGTTGTCATAATTTTAAATTAAAATTAAAATGAATTAACATAAATTTTTAGGTAGAAATAGTTTTCTTTTTAAAATTGCTCCCAAACACCCTATAAATAACAAATATGAGAGAGAGATAAAAAAAATGAGAACACCTTTAATTTTTTATTTCGTCCTAGATCAAGTTACTCTCATATTCATGAATCACGTAGGCATAGTTTGCTGCGCATCTAAATATTTAGTGAGCAGTACTGTTCTAATCTGTATTACGTCCATTGCATATCGTGAATTAAAATGTTCGTGCGAACACTGTCCTACATCATATCCTGTGTGAGTTAAACAGAAACCTCTTGATTGACCCACAAGTCATATGAACTGGATCAAAATGTAATCCACACATATGACTAGCTTCTTGCGCAGACCCGCAAAGGTATCACTGGATTATTCTGCATGTTATGAGACGATTAATTATCAAACTGCATAAAAGCTAAAAACTAAATTAAAGGGCATGAAAAACAAAAAGTAGATACAGTTAGAAAGAGATAAATCGTACAGTAATGGAAAAAATATATCTTAATCTTGTAAGCAATTGACCATCATCCCATATCGGTAGGCCGTGCACTTGCTTTATCCAAGAACGTACCTATTTTTCTATTCTCTCACATCTCTCATTCATATATATGTTTAAAGCATTTAGATGTAAACATTTAAAAGTGTCAATATATAATAAATTAATCTTCTAATATAATAATATATAATAAGTCATTAAAGTATTGGCGTGTTAACATATCAGAAATAATCGACATTGACCCATTCATGGTTAACTACAACAAAACTGAAAATGTTAACTAAAATACCACTATACAAAATAGCAGATTCAATCCCATCAAAAAATCAAAGAGTGTTTTGAACAAAGGTACTTCTTAGACTTTGTTCATGGAACTGACACTCATATTCATGTTCTCTGTTGTTTAAAAAACCTCACTAATGTTGCAATATTTGTAAAAATATCTTATTTATCGTTCATAATATTCTAAAAATGGATCTTGTTCGAAATAATTAGTCTTTTAACAACTTTGCAAAAGAAAAGCAAAGCATTCACCTTTCTCTCTAGAGAACACATTACCATCCGGCGGTTTGTCCTGTGGGGTTCTCTCTACAATGCCATAGAATTGCATTTAGTGCACATCATGAGGGGTGGTGTGTGCACACACCCTCCCTCTATGGGTGCCCATCACATCAAAATGATGGGGCACCAAATTGTTAGGATCTACGGCGACCCGAGATCAAAAAAACGCAGCGGAATATGAATTTAAAATTTGATCTCATTCCGTTTTGCGAGACAGGGATCTGACTATCGGATAGTCGAAATCACCTTGCGCGGAATCAGATCCGCGTTCGTACGACTACGAGGAGGTGGCGCACACAAGCCGTTCAACTGTCCGGCCTCCAGCGGTGTCCACGCGGTCTTCCTCGCGACGATCCATGCCCGCTCCCTCGTGCCCGTCCACGCTCGCCCCTCGGGTTCTGCAACGCTCGAAGACTGAGCTTGGATCCGCGCCGATCTCCGCGACATGTGACGCAAGAGAGAGGAAGAGAGGAGAGAGAGAGAGAGAGAGAGAGAGAAGGGGGCGGCCCTGGGCAACCCTGATGCTTGGCCAGGGTTCTCCCATCACGTCATTATATAAAGATTGTTGTTTTTCATAAAAACCCCTGATCTTTATATAATTAGACCGTCGCATGAAAACCTGTTGCGTGTGACCCTCTAGGCCCAAGTACCAATCCAGTTAATGGCCCAATAAATTAGTAACTCTTACTAACTTAAATAATTAATTAATATCTCATATTAATCAACAATCTGAGTCAACTTTATCTAGTCGACTCATCTGGGCCTCCGAACACGTTGGTTGTGCCAAGCAACACCACGTGAACCCGGAAGGTATTGGGGTTGTGTAACCCTCACAAGGAACCTTTCCGTCATCAGTTACCGTGTAGATATAATCTCTCATTTGCACAATACTCTTGAACAACTTAGGATATGGTATACTGTCAAATCCTAACTTGTTGTTCCACTGGGACTGATGCTTTAGATTAATATCAAAAACTCCCTTTTTGATATTTTGTTGCCCTGGCCAGGGACTCCATTACATCGTTCCCTTGAGTATTCTCCCTCTGTGTACCGAGGGCAAATGATCCCTTATTGACCACTCAATCCCCTTCGAAGGTCTTCCGCTGTGTCCGAACATTGACTGTTTGGAATCTCTTGAATAGAGATTCTTAGGTCAAGCTCAAAACACAGAAGTTCACCAACAAGGTGTCTTTGGTGTCTCAGGTCTAAAGATCATCTACACAACTGTGACAATTGAATCTTTCTGGTTGACAGTTAGGTACAATTCCATCCAGTGATTCTATAGGATCAGTTCAGTGAACTCTTTCTCTAAAGAGCACCTATTGTTTCTCCTTAGTGTCTCCACACACATGACTATGAGATCAGTCATCCTCATCATATGAGCAGGAGTAAACAATACTATTCTATCCGGATACCTGATGTCCTTCTCAGGTATCCACCGAATAGGAACATTTAGAATATGTGTTTATTAAGTGAGTAGTCTCATTAGTATGATCACACATCATAGTCTACCCACTATTGCACATGTTCATGGACTTTATTATAATACAACATAGTAAAATAATAAATAAAAGCCATTTTATTAATAACTGAACAACATGATACAATATGAGATTGGCTTGTTGTCCACCTAAGACTAACAATCTCCCACTTGGACTAAAGCCAATCACCTTTATGCATTAATCCCATAGCTGTTAGGTGACGCTCAAACACAATTTGAGCTAAAGGCTTTGTTAGTGGATCTGCTACATTGTCAGCTGATGAAACCTTTGCACCACAACATCTCCTCTGGCAATTATTTCTCTAATCAGATGAAAGCGCCTCAGAATGTGCTTAGACTTCTGATGAGACCGCGGCTCTTTGCTTGTGCAATAGCCCCATTGTTGTCACACAACAGTGGGATAGGATCTGAAATAGAAGGAACGACGCCAAGATCGGTGATGAACTTCTTCAACCACACTGCTTCCTTGGCGGCTTCAGCTGCAGCAATATACTCAGCTTCGGTCGTCGAATCCGCAGTTGTGTCTTGCTTAGAACTTTTCCAACAAACTGCACCTCCGTTTAGAATAAAAATAAATCCAGATGTAGACTTGCTATCATCTGGATCTGACTGAAAACTCGAGTCAGTGAAGACTCGAGTTTCAGTTCACCTCCTCCATAAACCAGAAATGTATCCTTAGTCCTTCTCAAGTATCTTAGGATACACTTCACAGCCTTCCAGTGCTCCTGACCTGGATTAGCTGAAATCTGCTCGAAACACTGAGCATAAGCTACATCAGGTCTTGTACATAGCATGGCATACATGATAGATCCTATGGCAGAAGCATAAGGAACTCTATCCATGATTGCCCTCTCTTCAGGAGTCTTGGGAGACTGTTCTTTAGAGAGATGAATTCCATGTCTCACTGGTATGAGTCCTCTTTTGGAATTCTCCATACCAAACCTTTTGACAATGGTATCTATGTACATAGATTGGGTTAAACCAAGCATCCTCTTTGATCTATCCCTATAGATCCATTCCCAATACGTAGGATGCTTCTCCAAATCTTTCATGGAGAAGTTCTTTGACAGCCAGATCTTTACAGAGGATAACATTGCCACATCATTCCCAATGAGTAGAATGTCATCTACGTAAAGAAGTAGAAAGGTAACAGCACTCCCACTTGTTTTCTTGTACACACAGTTCATCCTCATTCTTAATGAAGTCATAAGATTTAATGGCTTCATCAAATCTTATGTTCCAACTCCTGGAGGCTTGTTTTAGTCCATATATGGACCTCTGTAGCTTGCACACTTTGTCTGGAAATTCCTTAGATGTGTAACCCTCTGGTTGTATCATATACACCTCTTCCTCAAGGTTCCCATTGAGGAAGGCGGTTTTCACATCCATTTGCCAAATTTCATAATCATAGTGTGCAGCTATAGCAAGAAGAACTCTAATTGATTTTACCATGGCAACTGGGGAAAAAGTTTCGTCATAGTCAACTCCTTGTCTTTGACGATAACCTTTTGCCACTAATCTTGCCTTGTATGTATCAATTTGTCCATCAGCACCGATCTTTTTCTTAAAGATCCATTTGCACCCTATGGGTACAATACCCTCAGGTACATCAACTAAGTTCAAACTTTGTTAGTGTACATGGACTGTATCTCAGAGTTCATAGCCTCCTGCCATTTCCCAGCTTCTGGGCCTTCAATGGCCTCCAGGTAAGTCATAGGATCATCATCCTCATGGTAGGGTACTTTCGAGTCACCTCCATCAATATGTCCCACATATCGTGCTGGTAACTTTGTTACTCTACCTGACTTGCGTGGTTCATTGGTGTGTGTAACAATAGGATACGAACCAACACCTCACTCTTAGAGGCAGTGTTGACTTGTGGATCTGGAACCTCTTCCAGTATTACTTTACTCACTATCTTCTTGGAGAAGATATTCCTCCTCCAGAAAGATAGCTCTCCTGGCAACAATCACCTTTTGTTCCTTAGGACAGTAAAAGTAATATCCAAATGTCTCCTTTGGATATTCAACAAATCTACACTTACGTGTCCTAGATTCTAGTTTGTCTGGATCGTGCCTCTTTACATGGGCTGGACAACCCCAGACTTTACATGTTTAAAATCTGGTTTTCTGCCCTTCCATATCTCATATGGTGTAGAGGACACAGACTTACTAGGCAACTTGTTCAACAAGTAAGCAGCTGTCTCAAGTGCATATCCCCAGAGAGACACTGGTAATTCTGAAAAGCTCATCATTGATCGTACCATGTCCAACAAAGTGCGATTTCTCCTTTCCGACACCCCATTCACTGTGGTGTATAAGGAGGGGTAAGCTGAGATAGGATACCATTATCCTTCATGAACTGTGTGAATTCTGTACTTAAGTATTCTCCTCCTCGATCTGATCGAAGAGTCTTAATACTCTTTCCAGTTTGCTTCTCTACTTCATTTTTAAATTCTTTGAACTTTTCAAAAGCTTCTGATTTGTACTTCATCAAGTATACATATCCGAATCTAGAGAAATCATCAATGAATGTAATGAAGTATGAGAAGCCACCCTTGGCCTGGGTAGACATAGGGCCACATACGTCTGAATGTATAAGCCCTAATAATTCTTCGGCACGTTCTCCATGTCCAGTAAATGGAGATTTGGCCATTTTACCCATAAGGCAAGACTCACAAGTTGCAAATGATTCATAATCAAATGGGCTCAAATACCCATTATTATGCAACTTTTGAAGTCTAGCTTCGCCAATATGTCCAAGCCTACAATGCCACAAGTAGGATTGATTCACACTGTTCTTGCTCTTCTTAAGAGCCACATCAAGATGGAGATCATGATAAGAAACATCCAAAAGATATAAACCATTGACCATATTCGCAGTAGCAATCAAATTATTACTGAGGTAAAGAGAACAACATTTGTTCTTTATTGTCAACGTATATCCTACTCTGTCTAAACATGAAACAGAAATGATGTTCTTTATTATGCTAGGAACATAATAACAATTTTCTAAAATTAGAACATCTCCAGATGGGAGCTTAAGGTTCACTGGCCCAACAGAGCTTGCCGCAACCTTTGCGCCATTTCCTAGCCTTAGCTCCACCTCTTTCTTGGTCAGCTTCTTCTACTTGTCAGCACCTGCACATCATTGCAAATATGAGAAGCACATCCAGTATCTAATACCCATGATGTAGAATCTCTAACTGACAAGTGTAACTCTATCATATAGATACCTGAAGCATCACCTTGCTTCACAGTGCCTTGAGCTTTGTCCTTGAGGTATTGCTTGCAATTCCTCTTCCAGTGACCTTTCTGGTGACAATAGAAGCACTCGCCCTTTTCATCTCCGTGTCCTTCTTTTTTCTGGGCTGGGTTTGTTTTAACATGCTTCTTTTGATTTCCTTTCTTAAAGGATTGCACTGCCCTCCTCTTCCTGTTGGTCTTACCAACTAAAAGGACTTGAGGTTTTTCCTTCTGAAGGTTTCCCTCAGCAGTCTTAAGCATGTTAAGCAACTCAGCCAATGTGACCTGAATCTTGTTCATGTTAAAGTTAACAATGAACTGAGAGTATGAGTCTGGAAGTGATTGCAGGATGAGGTCTGTGCTCATTTCCTTGGGGAGTTCAATCCCAAGGACAACTAACCACTCAATCCACTCTATCATCTTCAATACATGAGTCTGTACTGAAGATCCCTCAGCCATCCTTGCTCTGAACAGACTTTTAGATATCTCATATCTCTCAGTCCTGCTCTGCTCAGCAAAAAGCTCCTTCAAATGGAGCAAGATGGCTTTGGCATCCATGTCTTCATGCTGCCTCTGCAACTCATTGCTCATTGAGGCAAGCATGAAACATTGTGCCATGGTGGAATCCTGCTACCACTTCTCATACTCAAGCACCTCTCCTTCAGGGGCATCTGATGCGGCTCAGCAGGGGCCTCACTTTCCAGGACATAGGCGATTTGCTCAGACCTGAGGACAATCTTCAGGTTTCTGAGCCAATCGGTGTAGTTTGGGCCTGTCAAACGGTTGGCATCCAATATGCCACGTAACGGATTCCCTGACGACATTTTAGCCTACAGGAGATAAAAGAAATATAATTAGCAGATGTTCAATATTATTAAAAACTAGATATGGTCTTTAATCTAGTTTAAAACTCCCACTATTTTTCGACGAACTGCATATCCCTCAATATGCAGGACGGGAGATGCCGACAATCTCCTAGTGGGGATCAGAATCTCAATGACTCATACCATGACCTTGTGTATAGCACAACAAGTCATGACATGAACAAAGAGCACCCATCTCATGGGACTTGCAACCCCTTGCAATATCTGATCACTATTCGGTCCCTGCATCTTTAATGGCCTTGTGGATAGCACAACAAGCCATAAAGTGCAGTCTAAGCTTTACCATCATTACTTAACGCAGATAGATTAGGATGTAGCCCTTGTGGATAGCACAACAAAGCTACATCGTGCCTCTACCTCGTTTACATGCATCCATATGCAATAGTTTTAAGACTTATTTCACAATCAAGTGGACCTTGTGGATAACACAACAAACCCACCCAAATGTAATTTAAGTCATAAAACTATAACGATGGAGGACCACACAAGTATATTAAAATATATGCGCTACGGCTTAGAATTTTGATAGAGGAATTTGAAATATTTTATCTTGGTCTCATCCTAGATGGTAGCATGTATGAATATTCTATAATATTACATAATACTATGATCTAGGACATATAAAAGATATTTGCATTCCATACAAATTAAAGCGGTCATGGATGTTGCACAAGTTTGACTGGAGCCATAACAGTCAAACTACCACTACAGCCAATATAACACTTATATTGGTAAACCTGCAAACACAATAGCATAAGTGAACTTGTTCCAACGCCATCGCTTGTTGCAGTAGCGGATCATCCTCGCCATCAATCGTTCCTCACGTACAAAATTACATCAAAAAAATTGTATGTACATTTTGTATAAAGAGAAGCCTTATGGCGAATACATCATGGGAGGGAGATAGGATTACATTGGAATGTGAGAGAGAGAGGAGGTTCGCAGACCTCAAATTAACCATTAATTTACAAACATCCCACATTCACAAATAAGCTAAAATAATCACATCATCCCATGACATAGAGAGCAAACATCCATGACCAAATAAACTTTTAAACATTCCACACATGGAAGAGCACATCACATGGCTAAATAAAAGTTTTAAAATATATATTTTTGGTTTCAGAAAACTAGGTCCAACCAAAAAGGAATTATTTGATCATTTCGAAAATAATCATATAACATGCTTTAATCATCATTATAAAACTGTAACAACAAGAGCATGAACACACAATCTAAAATCATTTAATGAAGAGTTATTCCATGCAAAATAATTTCTGAAGTAAATAATTTAACATTAAATTATTATTTTCAGAAATATTTAACTCCCATATTTTAATAGGATCTTACTGGCTGCTGGCGCACAGCAGGCCTCCGCCACAGCAGGGGCGCCCGGCTGAGGGGACCCGCGCGCGCGCGGCTGTGCCTGGGTCGCCTGGCCCAGGGGGACCGGGTCGGCCAGGCCGGCGGCGGCGGGCGGGTGCGCGCGGCCAGGCCCGCCGCGGCTCGCGTTAGGGCGGCGCGCGGCGCTGTCGCGCCCGCCCACGCCAGCTGTCGCGCCCGCTGTCGCACGCGCCTCCCCCCTTCCCCGTGGGCCCAGCCCGAGAGAGAAGCCCCCCACCCTTTCGCCGAGGTGGGGCACCATCGCCGCGCAGGGACGCGTGTGGCCAAGCCGCGGGGGGCGACTCGCCGCCCCCTTCCCCCGGCCCCTTTTTCCAGGTTCCATCATCAATTGGCCGCGAAAACCAGTCCGAAAAACTGGAAAAATGGGGAAGGGTTTCCGGCGCTTTGGCCAAATTTTGCACGGAATAATTCTAAAGAAAATGATCTTAGACAGCAAAACGGATGTAGATCGCAGTGGAAACTTGGCTCTGATACCACTGTTAGGATCTACGGCGACCCGAGATCAAGAAAACGCAGCGGAATATGAATTTAAAATTTGATCTCGTTCCATTTTGCGAGACACTGATTTGACTATCGGATAGTCGAAATCACCTTGCGCGGAATCGGATCCGCGTTCGTACGACTGCGAGGACGTGGCACCACAAGCCGTTCAACTGTCCGGCCTCCAGCGGTGTCCACGCGGTCTCCTCGCGAGATCCACGCCCGCTCCCTCGTGCCTGTCCACGCTCGCTCCCTCGGTTCCGCAATGCTCGAAGAATGACTTTGGATCCGTGCCGATCTCCGCGACATGTGACGCAAGAGAGAGAGAGAGAGAGAGAGAGAGAGAGAGAAGGGGCGCGCCCTGGCACCCTGATGCTTGGACAGGGTTCTCCCATCACGTCATTATATAAAGATTGTGTTTTTCATAAAAACCCCTGATTTTTATATAATTAGACCGTCGCATGAAAACCTGTTGCGTGTGACCCTCTAGGCCCAAGTACCAATCCAATTAATGGCCCAATAAATTAGTAACTCTTACTAACTTAAATAATTAATTAATATCTCATATTAATCAACAATCTGAGTCAACTTTATCTAGTCGACTCATCTGGGCCTCCGAACACGTTGGGTGCCAAGCAACACACGTGAACCCGGAAGGTATTGGTGTTGTGTAACCCTCACAAGGAACCTTTCCGTCATCAGTTACCGTGTAGATATAATCTCTCATTTGCACAATACTCTTGAACAACTTAGGATATGGTATACTGTCAAATCCTAACTTGTTGTTCCACTGGGACTTGATGCTTTAGATTAATATCAAAAACTCCCTTTTTGATATTTTGTCTGCCCTGGCCAGGAACTCCATTACATCGTTCCCTTGAGTATTCTCCCTCTGTGTACCGAGGGCAAATGATCCCTTATTGACCACTCAATCCCCTTCGAAGGTCTTCCGTTGTGTCCGAACATTGACTGTTTGGAATCTCTTGAATAGAGATTCTTAGGTCAAGCTCAAAACACAGAAGTCCACCAAAAAGGTGTCTTTGGTGTCTCAGGTCTAAAGATCATCTACACAACTGTAACAATTGAATCTTTCTGGTTGACAGTTAGGTACAATTCCATCCAGTGATTCTATCGGATCATTTCAGTGAACTCTTTCTCTAAAGAGCACCTATTGTTTCTCCTTAGTGTCTTCACACACATGACTATGAGATCAGTCATCCTCATCATATGAGCAGGAGTAAACAATACTATTATATCGGATACCTGATGTCCTTCTCAGGTATCCAACGAATAGGAACATTTAGAATATGTGTTTATTAAGTGAGTAGTCTCATTAGTATGATCACACATCATAGTCTACCCACTATTGCACATGTTCATGGACTTTATTATAATACCAACATAGTAAAATAATAAATAAAAGCCATTTTATTAATAACTGAACAACATGATACAATATGAGATTGGCTTGTTGTCCACCTAAGACTAACACCAATGAAGGGAGAGTGTGCGCACACATCACCCTCCCCTATGATGTGCAGCAAGATTTTTCCTAATGTGATATGTCAGTCAAGAAGTATGTGAATATTTTCGTTGAAACAATTGATTTTTTTTCTCATATATATCCAATGACGGATAAACACACTTTTTTCTTATTATTTCAGATTAAAAAATTATTAAAACTAATGCAAAAAATATATAGATAACTTTATAAATAAACTAAGATATATCTATAAATATCCTTCTAAAGTAAGTCATTAAATAATCTGATCCGCTTGCAATCAGACATATATGCCAATTTTTATGTACATAGAGTAAGAACAGAGGGTCCCACATACGACATGACCATCATCACTATTGGAAGACAACAAGCATCACACGAGTTATAGTACAAGAACCAATGTGTTGCCTAAGTTATGGAGACCTAGTTGGAAGTGAACGGGTCTAAATTAATCGAATCAAAATGAGATAATAAAACGATATGGAAATAAATAGTGGAGCATAACAAAAACACAAAGGAGACAAGTTATTTTTATCTTAGTTTGGAGCATAACCACTCAACTCCTATGTCTAGTCCTTAAGAGATCACACCTTGAGTTTTTACCATGCATCCAGCCAAACCAGCTAATAAATACCAAAAAAAAAAAAAGCTAGTAGATACAACAATCCTGTAGGGCACACAGCCAAATAGGTCCAGAGGGAATCACACTGTTAGACAACGACCGCTAGCCAGTCACAAACAATCCTCAGGTGCACACCCGCACATAGGTTCTCCGTTCTCCAAAGAGGAATTATAGCGCTAGTTGTGAACCTCTAGTTGGTCAACAACAACACCTGGTGCCCACCTACACGCAAGTCCTTCTTCCAAAGAGGAACTCGGGCTAACTAGCTCACGCTTCACACAAAGCACACCCTGAAAAATGAAGCTGCAAAATGCCAACATACTTCCTTCCTACAAAACTAACGTGGCCCAATAAAACACAAACTTTCGCCAACAATAATAGAAACTGATAGTCCACGAATGCGTCGTTAAACACGTGACTAACAATCTCAAATATTCGGCCTACACTAAAGATTTTAACAGTAGTTAAGTGGTGAGACCGAGTCGAATCCACGGGGAAAAAGATTATTAACTTTGAAAACCTTGAGTTTCTTTGATTAGAAAAGTGTGTTGAGAATTTTAGAATTAAATCCTAAGACTAATTTGATCAACCAATAATTCTAATCTAAGAAGAGTAGTTAGAAGAGAGAAATAGAGATAGAAGGAAACTAAATTAACAAAGCTTAAATTTAAATTCCACTAACAAGTAAAAGAGTTTAACAAAAGTGCTAAAAAATGAAATTAAACTAACAACACAATTTAGGAGAATAGAAAATCGAGAGAGATGAGAGAGAATAGAAGAGAGAATAAGAGAGAGAAGAGAAAGATGAGAGAGAGAAGAGAGATGAAACAGAGAGGAGAGAGAAGAGAGAGGGATAAAAGAGAGAGAGCGGAGAGAGAAGAGAGAGGCGAGAGAGAAGAGAGAGAAGAGAGAAAAGAGAGAGAAGAGAGAGAGAGGAGAGAGGCGAAAGAGAAGAGAGAGAGAAGAGAGAGGCGGCGGTGCGCCTCTACGTGCATGCATGCACGTAGGGGCAGCGGCGGCGCGCAGGGCGCGGCGCGGTGCTAGCGCGGGGCGGTGCTGGCGCGTGGAGGCACGTGGAGGCGGCAGGCGGGCAGCCCGGGGCGCGCGAGCGGGGCGTGGGGGCGGGGGGCGCGCGGGCGGGCGCTGGCGGGGCGGCACGCAGGGCGGTGCGCGCTGCTGCTGCCGTGCTGCTTGCTGTTTTTGTGAGAGAGGAACGAGCGAGAAGAAGAAGGGGAGAAGAAAGAGGAGAGGAAGAAGAAGAGGAGGAAGGGGAGAAGGGAGGAAGAAGAAAGAGAAGGAGGAAAGGATCGGAGGAGAAGAGGGAGAAGAGAGAAGAGAATAATGAGAGAGAGAGGTGGAGGGTTTATAAAATAGTAGAGAAAGAGAGGAAGGGGGAGAGAAGAAAGGAAGGAGAGATTTTTGGAAAATAGGAGAGGAGATTTTTAAAAATAAGAAAGTGTTTTAAAAAATTAATAGAATCTCTCCTTTATTCTCTCTTGCTTCAATCCAATCCATTGGCCCATTTGACACTTTATTTTTTGACCCATTAATCCTGCAAATACAACACAATAGAGATTTAATCAATTATCATTTTTTGTAATAAAGTGACGATGAATTTGTGTGAAATTAAGGACCATAAGATAATAAAATAACATGATTATCATCAATAACAGCGCAATTATCACACCGCCCAACTTACTCATTGCTAGTCCCTTAGCAATGCACACAAGTGAATAATTGGGACAAACAAGAGTTCAAAACATCATACTTCATGACAAGGAAATAAGAATGATGCTTGATCATAAGTATTTCAAGTTCCAGTTGAGAGTGTCAAAGGCAAATATGTCAGTTCATGTCATTAGACAGTTCATCAAGATACACAAAACTTCATGACTTATTGTTCAATGTTTGAGCATAAAAAAAAAAAGGGATGCATGTGCTTTTTACTTATCACTCAAGGATGGTATCAACTCTACACTCCTTAAATTCGATCTCGAATTACAGGTAGCTTTCACTCCTCCTAATTTTTTTTTTTTCATGCTCTCTTCTTTTTCTTTTTTCTTTTCATTTACATGGTGTTGCACTTCCCTTCACTGTTTAACGCGAGCCTCAACTCTTACCTTAGGAGCCACAGGCCCGGTTACTAAGATCAGGGGCATTTTCCATGTTTCTTTTTTTTTTTTCACTACTACGCACATTTTCACATTTATTTGTAGGCAGGTAGCTTTTTCCCCACGATTGGTCATCAATAGGAATGTAGAATATCAATCAATCAACCTGAATGTTCGGTAAAAATCTCATCATCCATTTGAATAGCTCAAAACAATACTTTACTGTGTTGATGAAATTTTATATGTATTTTAGGAAGATGCTAAAAACATAACTAGTTAACTCACTCCTTCAACTCACCACCTTCACAAGTACACACTATGAGTCAAGCTAGAAAAAAAAATTTCTTGCATGAAATATGAAGCATGAAGCACAATGTTAGGGACAAAAATTTGAAATACAATTTGTCTCTCCCCCCAACTTAAATGACATTGTCCTCAATGGCATAAAAGTAATGACAATAGAATAAAGCCAATGTAAGTTAAGAAAGGAGAGATGCAACCTGATGATCACATGCGGGTGGTTGCACACTAGCTTTAGCAAAGGATAGTGGCCAGCAAACACCTAAGACACAAAATAAAAATGAAATCAATAGAAATCAATTTTCCTAAAAATATTGGGTTGCCTCCCAACAAGCGCTAAGTTTAATGTTTCAGCCAGACACATGGGGGTAACAGGGTCACGTAACATCCCCAATCAATTGACGCCAAATTTTTCTTTGTAAGGCATCATTAGCCATGGGGGGTCAAGTGGTCCACACATATCTTGCAGATCAGTAAGTGATAGAGAAATTAAGGCACTCAAGATCATATCTTCAATTAACAAATTTTCATTTACACACCTAAGATCTTTATATGTGTTGAACACATCAATGCGGACTTGATTATTTTCACCATTTTCACCCACAACTTCCATTTGCAGATTCTCTTTCATGATATTGAGGTCAGATTGAGTTGGATGCTCAGAGGATTGCTTGAACTCCATAGGCTGACTTGAGTCAAAAATAGTAGCATGATCAGGAATGAAATGGATATGACTTTCAACACAAGGATGCTTAAAAGGTTCAAGTGCAGTTGACCAGTCATCTAGTGGTAGCATGTCCATGATCATGTTGGATTGAGAAGTTGTGGATGGAATTTGAGAGTCAAATTGTTGGTCACAATCAAGATAATGATGTGCATGATTGTCAATGGGTTGGCATGGTGACTGACTATCTTGCCTCCTTCTAATTTCCATCAGTTGAGTAATCAGGAGGTCAGTTTTGACAAAGGATTGCTCTAATTCATGTTGTTGTTGGGTGAATGTTTGCTCAAAGACTTGTTGGTTATCATGGAATTTTTGCATAAATTGCCCAAATTGATCATCAAATAGGCCTGATTGTGGGGGAGAAGTATAAGTGGACTGTGGATATACATGTCCCTCATGATGGCTTTTGTCATGAATATCAATTTGGCATTGGGCCCAATGTTGAAAGTTGTGGATAGGTGGGCTTTGGGCTTGGGCCAGAATAGGTTGATCTCTAAGTGTTAAATGCGGCATTACTTCTCCAAGTGGTTGGAAGGGTGTGCCTTCAGGAGCATTTGTTAAGCACACCGGCAGATCAATGCCAATAAATTTTTGATCGAACCATGATATGATTTCGGCACCTAGAAAGGGTCCTTGAATTTCCCCTTGAGGATCTTGATAGAGTAAACTCAATTTTTCAGGGGAGACACCTGGTCAACTTGTGACTAAGGAGTGGGTGTGGATAACACTTGAAAGGTTTGGGTCTGTTCTTGGGTTGAGGGAGGTGATGAGATGTAACATGGGTCAACATATTTCCTCCACCCTGAATCATACATGTGATCTTTAATTGGGTGACGATGAATCAGATAGGCTTGAGTCCATTTGGAGCCATTGGACTGGTAAGTAGAGGTTGAAGGATAAAGTGGGTTAGTTTGAGAGTGAATACCATAATGGGCTGATCCAATTTGTCCAAATGATGTGCCCATTTCATAACCATGATTGTCAACCCACATAAATCCTCTTTTTTGTTTTTTTTTTTTGATTTTTTGTTGTTTTGAAATATTTGATTTTTTTTTATATTTTCACACAAGTTAGCAAACAATTAATCTTATGACACCTATGGTTCCCTAAAATATAAACATTTGATTTCTCACTAATCAACTGAGGCCTAACTCAAATCCACTCTGAAGCCCGTTAACTGGCCAAGTAAGAGGTGGGAGAGTGGGAGGTTCCCCCTGCTCTCGCAGGGACCTAATTAAATAACCACTTGTCCACTTAGGCATTTGCCTATGAACCTCTAGCCTTAGACACCAGTTTCCAAACTTGATAGTGGGCCCAAGTGGGCCTAAGTCTCAAAGCGAACCCTAGGTAAGTTTCTACTTTCTTTTATTGGGCTTGGGAATGCAAAAGATGTAGGAAGTTGTGGTTTGTGGGCTAAGGAAGGGTGATCAAATCCCCACCTTATCTTGTTAAGGAAACTGCCCTTAAAATATTTTTAGAAATGATATGTGCACCACAAAATCAAGCAAGGGGTTCGATGCAAGCATGGCAATGCATGATCACACTTTTAAGAAAGTTGAGATTCTCACCTTGCCTCCCGCAATTTTCGACAAGAAAGGAAACTTTTCAAAAAAGAAACTTATCAAAAGATGAAAGTGTAAATGATGCATGTCCTAAAGATGGAAAGTTTCTAATCTTGACATCATGACATCTTTTATTGGATTCAAGTAATTGATTTTTTTTTTTTTTTAATGAATTATCTAAACATGGCAATAAAAAAAGAAACTCAATCAAGAGGGTTTTAAGGGTACTTACCTCCAACGCAATCCCTCGTTCTTTTGGAAAGTAAAACAAATAGAAAGAGTGAGAGAGAGAAGGAAACTCACCTCACCATTTTTTCTGATTTTTTTTTGTGCAATTTTCGGATTTTTTTTCCAAAACAGCCCTTTTTACTTACAGATCTCCCTTTTAGTGACAGATTTCTGACAGATTCTTCATTTTGCAATTTTCACGATTTTTCAATCTTATTTGATACCTACAAAGAAAGAAAATGTTAGCCTGAATATATACAAAAAAACACCAAGATTATCAAAACTAAAAATCTAATTCCCCGGCAACGGCGCCAAAAATTGATAGCCCACGAATGCGTCGTTAAACACGTGACTAACAATCTCAAATATTCGGCCTACACTAAAGATTTTAACAGTAGTTAAGTGGTGAGACCGGGTCGAATCAACGGGGAAAAAGATTATTAACTTTGAAAACCTTGAGTTTCTTTGATTAGAAAAGTGTGTTGAGAATTTTAGAATTAAATCCTAAGACTAATTTGATCAACCAATAATTCTAATCTAAGAAGAGTAGTTAGAAGAGAGAAATAGAGATAGAAGGAAACTAAATTAACAAAGCTTAAATTTAAATTCCACTAACAAGTAAAAGAGTTTAACAAAAGTGCTAAAAAATGAAATTAAACTAACAACACAATTTAGGAGAATAGAAAATCGAGAGGGATGAGAGAGAATAGAAGAGAGAATAAGAGAGAGAAGAGAGAGAGGAGAGAGAAGAGAGACGAAATAGAGAGGAGAGAGAAGAGAGTGGGAGAAAAGAGAGAGAGCGGAGAGAGAAGAGAGAGGCGAGAGAGAAGAGAGAGAAGAGAGAGAGAGGAGAGAGGCGAAAGAGAATAGAGAGGCGGCGGTGCGCCTCTACGTGCATGCATGCACCTAGGGGCAGCGGCGGGCGCGGGCCGGTGCTGGCGCGGGGCGGTGCTGGCGCGGGGCGGTGCTGGCGCGTGGAGGCGGCAGGCGGGAAGCCCGGGGCGCGCGTGCGGGGCGCGCGGGCGGTGGCGGGGCGGCACGCAGGGCGGTGCGCGCTGCTGCTGCTGTGCTGCTTGTTGTTTCTGTGCGAGAGGAACCGGGCGAGAAGAAGAATGGGAGAAGAAAGAGGAGAGGAAGAAGAAGAGAAAGAAGAAGAGGAGGAAGGGGAGAAGGGAGGAAGAAGAAAGAGAAGGAGGAAAGGGATCGGAGGAGAAGAGGGAGAAGAGAGAAGAGAATAATGAGAGAGGGAGAGGTAGAGGTTTATAAAATAGTAGAGAAAGAGAGGAAGGGGGAGAGAAGAAAGGAAGGAGAGATTTTTGGAAAATAGGAGAGGAGATTTTTAAAAATAAGAAAGTGTTTTAAAAAATTCATAGAATCTCTCCTTTATTCTCTCTTGCTTCAATCCACTCCATTGGCCCATTTGACACTTTATTTCTTGCATTAATCTGCAAATATAACACAATAGAGATTTAATCAATTATCATTTTTGTAATAAAGTGACGATGAATTGTGTGAAATTAAGGACCAAAATAATAAAATAACATGATTATCATCAATAACAGCGCAATTATCACACCCCCCAACTTACTCATTGCTAGTCCCTTAGCAATGCACATAAGTGAATAATTGGGACAAACAAGAGTTAAACATCATACTTCATGACAAGGAAATAAGAATGATGCTTGATCATAAGTATTTCAAGTTCCAGTTGAGAGTGTCAAAGGCAAATATGTCAGTTCATGTCATTAGACAGTTCCTCAAGATACACACAAAATTTCATGACTTTTGTTCAATGTTTGAGCATAAAAAAAAAAGAGGATGCATGTGCTTTTTACTTATCACTCAAGGATGGTATCAACTCTACACTCCTAAATTCGATCCTCGAATTACAGGTAGCTTTCACTCCGCCTAATTCTTTTTTTTTTTTCATGCTCTCTTCTTCTTTTTTTTTCTTTTCATTTACATGGTACTGCACTTCCCTTCACTGTTTGACGCGAGCCTCAACTCTTACCTTAGGAGCCACAGGCCCGGTTACTAAGATCAAGGGCATTTTCCATGTTCTTTTTTTTTTTTCACTACTACACACATTTTCACATTTATTTGTAGGCAGGTAGCTTTTTCCCCACGATTGGTCATCAATAGGAATGTAGAATATCAATCAATCAACCTGAATGTTCGGTAAAAATCTCATCATCCATTTGAATAGCTCAAAACAATACTTTACTGTGTTGATGAAATTTTATATGTATTTTGAGGAAGATGCTAAAAACATAATTAGTTAACTCACTCCTTCAACTCACCACCTTCACAAGTACACACTATGAGTCAAGCTAGAAAAAAAAATTTCTTGCATGAAATATGAAGCATGAAGCACAATGTTAGGGACAAAAATTTGAAATACGATTTGTCTCTCCCCCCAACTTAAATGACATTGTCCTCAATGGCATAAAAGTAATGATAATAGAATAAAGCCAATGTAAGTTAAGAAAGGAGAGATGCAACCTGATGATCACATGCGGGTGGTTGCACACTAGTTTTAGCAAAGGATAGTGGCCAGCAAACACCTAAGACACAAAATAAAAATGAAATCAATAGAAATCAATTTTCCTAAAAATATTGGGTTGCCTCCCACAAGCGCTAGTTTAATGTCTTCAGCCAGACACATGGGGGTAACAGGGTCACGTAACACCCCCAATCAATTGACGCCAAATTTTTTCTTTGTAAGGCATCATTAGCCTGGGGGGTCAAGTGGTCCACACATACCTTGCAGATCAATAAGTGATAGAGAAATTAAGGCACTCAAGATCATATCTTCAATTAAGAAATTTTCATTTACACACCTAAGATCTTTATATGTGTTGAACACATCAATGCGGACTTGATTATTTTCACCATTTTCACCCACAACTTCCATTTTCAGATCCTCTTTCATGATATTGAGGTCAGATTGAGTTGGATGCTCAGAGGATTGCTTGAACTCCACAGGCTGACTTGAGTCAAAAATAGTAGCATGATCAGGAATGAAATGGATATGACTTTCAACACAAGGATGCTTAAAAGGTTCAAGTGCAGTTGACCAGTCATCTAGTGGTAGCATGTCCATGATCATGTTGGATTGAGAAGTTGTGGATGGAATTTGAGAGTCAAATTGTTGGTCACAATCAAGATAATGATGTGCATGATTGTCAATGGGTTGGCATGGTGACTGACTATCTTGCCTCCTTCTAATTTCCATCAGTTGAGTAATCAGGAGGTCAGTTTTGACAAAGGATTGCTCTAATTCATGTTGTTGTTGGATGAATGTTTGCTAAAGACTTGTTGGTTATCATGGAATTTTTGCATAAATTGCCCAAATTGATCATCAAATAGGCCTGATTGTGGGGGAGAAGTATAAGTGGACTGTGGATATACATGTCCCTCATGATGGCTTTTGTTATGAATATCAATTTGGCATTGGGCCCAATGTTGAAAGTTGTGGATAGGTGGGCTTTGGGCTTGGGCCAGAATAGGTTGATCTCTAAGTGTTAAATGCGGCATTACTTCTCCAAGTGGTTGGAAGGGTGTGCCTTCAGGAGCATTTGTTAAGCACACCGGCAGATCAATGCCAAAAAATTTTGATCGAACCATGATATGATTTCGGCACCTAGAAAGGGTCCTGAATTTCCCTTGAGGATCTTGATAGAGTAAACTCAATTTTTCAGGGGAGACACCCTGGTCAACTTGTGAGGAGGAGGGGTGGATAACACTTAAAAGGTTTGGGTTGTTCTTGGTTGAGGGAGGTGATGAGATATAACATGGGTCAACATTTCCTCCACCCTGAATCATACATGTGATCTTTAATGGGTGACCATGTATCAGATAGGCTTGAGTCCATTTGGAGCCATTGGACTGGTATGTAGAGGTTGAAGGATAAAGTGGATTAGTTTGAGAGTGAATACCATAATGGGCTGATCCAATTTGTCCAAATGATGTGCCCATTTCATAACCATGATTGTCAACCCACATAAATCCTCTTTTTTGTTTTTTTTGTTTTTAATTTTTTTTTTGTTTTGAAATATTTGATTTTTTTTTAATATTTTCACACAAGTTAGCAAACAATTAATCTTATGACACCTATGGTTCCCTAAAATATAAACATTTGATTTCTCACTAATCAACTGAGGCCTAACTCAAATCCACTCTGAAGCCCGTTAACTGGCCAGGTAAGAGGTGGGAGAGTGGAGGTTCCCCCTGCTCTCACAGGGACCTAATTAAATAACCACTTGTCCACTTAGGCATTTGCCTATGAACCTCTAGCCTTAGACACCAGTTTCTAAACTTGATAGTGGGCCCAAGTGGGCTTAAGTTTCAAAGCGAACCCTAGGTAAGTTTCTACTTTTTTTATTGGGCTTGCGAATGCCAAAGATGCAGGAAGTTGTGGTTTGTGGGCTAAGGAAGGGTGATCAAATCCCCACCTTATCTTGTTAAGGAAACTGCCCTTAAAATATTTTTAGAAATGATGTGCACCACAAAATCAAGCAAGGGGTTCGATGCAAGCATGGCAATGCATGATCACACTTTTAAGAAAGTTGAGATTCTCACCTTGCCTCCCGCAATCTTCGACAAGAAAGGAAACTTTTCAAAAAAAAACTTATCAAAAGATGAAAGTCTAAATGATGCATGTCCTAAAGATGGAAAGTTTCTAATCTTGACATCATGACATCTTTTATTGGATTCAAGTAATTGATTTTTTTATTTTTTTAATGAATTATCTAAACATGGCAACTAAAACAAAAGAAACTCAATCAAGAGGGTTTTAAGGGTACTTACCTCCAATGCAATCCCTCGTTCTTTTGGAAAGTAAAACAAATAGAAAGAATGAGAGAGAGAGAAGGAAACTCACCTCACCATTTTTCTGATTTTTTTTATGCAATTTTCGGATTGTTTTCCAAAACAGCCCCTTTTACTTACAGATCTCCTTTTAGTGACAGATTTCTGACAGATTCTTCAATTTTGCAATTTTCAGGATTTTTCAATCTTTATTGATACCTATAAAAAGAAAGAAAATGTTAGCCTGAATATATGCAAAAAAAACACCAAGATTATCAAAACTAGAAATCTAATTCCCGGTAACGGCGCCAAAAATTGATAGCCCACGAATGCGTCGTTAAACACATGACTAACAGTCTCAAATATTCGACCTACACTAAAGATTTTAACAGTAGTTAAGTGGTGAGACCGGGTCAAATCAACGGGGAAAAAGATTATTAACTTTGAAAACCTTGAGTTTCTTTGATTAGAAAAATGTGTTGAGAATTTTAGAATTAAATCCTAAGACTAATTTGATCAACCAATAATTCTAATCTAAGAAGAGTAGTTAGAAGAGAGAAATAGAGATAGAAAGAAACTAAATTAACAAAGCTTAAATTTAAATTCCACTAACAAGTAAAAGAGTTTAACAAAAATGCTAAAAAATGAAATTAAACTAACAACACAATTTAGGAGAATAGAAAATCGAGAGGGATGAGAGAGAATAGAAGAGAGAATAAGAGAGAGAAGAGAAAGATGAGAGAGAGAAGAGAGACGAAACAGAGAGGAGAGAGAAGAGAGAGGGAGAAAAGAGAGGAAGCGGAGAGAGAAGAGAGAGAAGAGAGAGAAGGGAGAGAAAGAGAGAGAGAGAGGAGAGGCGACAGAGAAGAGAGAGGCAGCGGTGCGCCTCTACGTGCATGCATGCACGTAGGGGCAGCGGCGGGCGCGGGGCGGTGCTGGCGCGTGGAGGCGGCAGGCGGGCAGCCCAGGGCACGCGTGCGGAGCGCGCGGGCGCGGGGCGCGCGGGCAGGCAGGCGCGTGGCAGCGTGGGGGGGGCGGTGCAGGGCGGGCGGGCACTGGCGGGGCGGCACGCAGGGCGTGTGCGCGCTGTGCTGTGTGCTTGCTGTTTCTGTGGAGAGGAACCAGGCGAGAAGAAGAAGGGGAGAAGAAAGAGAGAGGAAGAAGAAGAGAAAGAAGAAGAGGAGGAAGGGGAGAAGGGAGGAAGAAGAAAAAGAAGGAGGAAAGGGATCGGAGGAGAAGAGGGAGAAGAGAATAATGAGAGAGAGAGGTGGAGGGTTTATAAAATAGTAGAGAAAGAGAGGAAGGGGGAGAGAAGAAAGGAAGGAGAGATTTTGGAAAATAGGAGAGGAGATTTTTAAAAATAAGAAAGTGTTTTAAAAAATTAATAGAATCTCTCATTTATTCTCTCTTGCTTCAATCCAATCCATGGCCATTTGACACTTTATTTCTTGGCCCATTAATCCTGCAAATATAACACAATAGAGATTTAATCAATATCATTTTTGTAATAAAGTGACGATGAATTGTGTGAAATTAAGGACCATAAGATAATAAAATAACATGATTATCATCAATAACAGCGCAATTATTACCCCCCAACTTACTCATTGCTAGTCCTTAGCAATGCACACAAGTGAATAATTGGGACAAACAAGAGTTCAAAACATCATACTTCATGACAAGGAAATAAGAATGATGCTTGATCATAAGTATTTCAAGTTCCAGTTGAGAGTGTCAAAGGCAAATATGTCAGTTCATGTCATTAGATAGTTCCTCAAGATACACACAAAATTATGACTTTTTGTTCAATGTTTGAGCATAAAAAAAAAAGAGGATGCATGTGCTTTTACTTATCACTCAAGGATGGTATCAACTCTACACTCCTTAAATTCGATCCTCGAATTACAGGTAGCTTTCACTCCGCCTAATTCTTTTTTTTTTTTTTCATACTCTCTTCTTCTTTTTTTTTCTTTCATTTACATGGTGTTGTACTTCCCTTCACTATTTGACGCGAGCCTCAACTCTTACCTTAGGAGCCACAGGCCCGGTTACTAAGATCAGGGGCATTTTCCATGTTTTTTTTTTTCACTACTACACACATTTTCATATTTATTGTAGGCAGGTAGCTTTTTCCCCACGATGGTCATCAATAGGAATGTAGAATATCAATCAATCAACCTGAATGTTCGGTAAAAATCTCATCATCCATTTGAATAGCTCAAAACAATACTTTACTGTGTTGATGAAATTTATATGTATTTTGAGGAAGATGCTAAAAACATAATAGTTAACTCACTCCTTCAACTCACCACCTTCACAAGTACACACTATGAGTCAAGCTAGAAAAAAAAATTTCTTGCATGAAATATGAAGCATGAAGCACAATGTTAGGGACAAAAATTTGAAATACAATTGTCTCTCCCCCCAACTTAAATGACATTGTCCTCAATGGCATAAAAGTAATGACAATAGAATAAAGTCAATGTAAGTTAAGAAAGGAGAGATGCAACCTGATGATCACATGCAGGTGGTTGCACACTAGCTTAGCAAAGGATAGTGGCCAGCAAACACCTAAGACACAAAATAAAAATAAAATCAATAGAAATCAATTTTCCTAAAAATATTGGGTTGCCTCCCAACAAGCGCTAAGTTTAATGTCTTCAGCCAGACACATGGGGGTAACAGGGTCACGTAACACCCCCAATCAATTGACGCCAAATTTTTCTTTGTAAGGCATCATTAGCCATGGGGGGTCAAGTGGTCCACACATACCTTGCAGATCAGTAAGTGATAGAGAAATTAAGGCACTCAAGATCATATCTTCAATTAAGAAAATTTCATTTACACACCTAAGATCTTATATGTGTTGAACACATCAATGCAGACTTGATTATTTTCACCATTTTCACCCACAACTTCCATTTTCAGATCCTCTTCATGATATTGAGGTCAGATTGAGTTGGATGCTCAGAGGATTGCTTGAACTCCACAGGCTGACTTGAGTCAAAAATAGTAGCATGATCAGGAATGAAATGGATATGACTTTCAACACAAGGATGCTAAAAGGTTCAAGTGCAGTTGACCAGTCATCTAGTGGTAGCATGTCCATGATCATGTTGGATTGAGAAGTTGTGGATGGAATTTGAGAGTCAAATTGTTGGTCACAATCAAGATAATGATGTGCATGATTGTCAATGGGTTGGCATGGTGACTGACTATCTTGCCTCCTTCTAATTTCCATCAGTTGAGTAATCAGGAGGTCAGTTTTGACAAAGGATTGCTCTAATTCATGTTGTTGTTGGATGAATGTTTGCTCAAAGACTTGTTGGTTATCATGGAATTTTTGCATAAATTGCCCAAATTGATCATCAAATAGGCCTGATTGTGGGGGAGAAGTATAAGTGGACTGTGGATATACATGTCCCTCATGATGGCTTTTGTTATGAATATCAATTTGGCATTGGGCCCAATGTTGAAAGTTGTGGATAGGTGGGCTTTGGGCTTGGGCCAGAATAGGTTGATCTCTAAGTGTTAAATGCGGCATTACTTCTCCAAGTGGTTGGAAGGGTGTGCCTTCAGGAGCATTTGTTAAGCACACCGGCAGATCAATGCCAAAAAATTTTTGATCGAACCATGATATGATTTCGGCACCTAGAAAGGGTCCTTGAATTTCCCCTTTAGGATCTTGATAGAGTAAACTCAATTTTTCAGGGGAGACAACATGGTCAACTTGTGAGTAAGGAGTGGGTGTGGATAACACTTAAAAGGTTTGGGTCTGTTCTTGGGTTGAGGGAGGTGATGAGATGTAACATGGGTCACATATTTCCTCACCCTGAATCATACATGTGATCTTAATTGGGTGACCTTAAATCAGATAGGCTTGAGTCCATTTGGAGCCATTGGACTGGTAAGTAGAGGTTGAAGGATAAAGTGGGTTAGTTTGAGAGTGAATACCATAATGGGCTGATCTAATTTGTCCAAATGATGTGCCCATTTCATAACCATGATTGTCAACCCACATAAATCTCTTTTTTTTGTTTTTTTAATTTTTTTTTTTGAAATATTTGATTTTTTTTTAATATTTTCACACAAGTTAGCAAACAATTAATCTTATGACACCTATGGTTCCCTAAAATATAAACATTTGATTTCTCACTAATCAACTGAGGCCTAACTCAAATCCACTCTGAAGCCCGTTAACTGGCCAGTAAGAGGTGGGAGAGTGGGAGGTTCCCCCTGCTCTCGCAGGGACCTAATTAAATAACCACTTGTCCACTTAGGCATTTGCCTATGAACCTCTAGCCTTAGACACCAGTTTCCAAACTTGATAGTGGGCCCAAGTGGGCCTAAGTCTCAAAGCGAACCCTAGGTAAGTTTCTACTTTCTTTTATTGGGCTTGGGAATGCAAAAGATGCAGGAAGTTGTGGTTTGTGGGCTAAGGAAGGGTGATCAAATCTCCACCTTATCTTGTTAAGGAAATGCCTTAAAATATTTTTAGAAATGATATGTGCACCACAAAATCAAGCAAGGGGTTCGATGCAAGCATGGCAATGCATGATCACACTTTTAAGAAAGTTGAGATTCTCACCTTGCCTCCCGCAATCTTCGACAAGAAAGGAAACTTTTCAAAAAAGAAACTTATCAAAAGATGAAAGTCTAAATGATGCATGTCCTAAAGATGGAAAGTTTCTAATCTTGACATCATGACATCTTTTATTGGATTCAAGTAATGATTTTTTTATTTTTTTAATGAATTATCTAAACATGGCAACTAAAACAAAAGAAACTCAATCAAGAGGGTTTTAAGGGTACTTACCTCCAACGCAATCCCTCGTTCTTTTGGAAAGTAAAACAAATAGAAAGAGTGAGAGAGAGAAGGAAACTCACCTCACCATTTTTCTGAATTTTTTATGCAATTTTCGGATTTGTTTTCCAAAACAGCCCCTTTTACTTACAGATCTCCTTTTAGTGACAGATTTCTGACAGATTCTTCAATTTTGCAATTTTCACGATTTTTCAATCTTTATTTGATACCTATAAAAAGAAAGAAAATGTTAGCCTGAATATATACAAAAAAAACACCAAGATTATCAAAACTAAAAATCTAATTCCCCGGCAACGGCGCCAAAAATGATAGCCACGAATGCGTCGTTAAACACGTGACTAACAATCTCAAATATTCGGCTACACTAAAATTTTAACAGTAGTTAAGTGGTGAGACCGGGTCAAATCAACGGGGAAAAAGATTATTAACTTTGAAAACCTTGAGTTCTTTGATTAGAAAAATGTGTTGAGAATTTTAGAATTAAATCCTAAGTCTAATTGATCAACCAATAATTCTAATCTAAGAAGAGTAGTTAGAAGAGAGAAATAGAGATAGAAATAAACTAAATTAACAAAGCTTAAATTTAAATTCCACTAACAAGTAAAAGAGTTTAACAAAAGTGCTAAAAAATGAAATTAAACTAACAACACAATTTAGGAGAATAGAAAATCGAGAGGGATGAGAGAGAATAAGAGAGAGAAGAGAAAGATGAGAGAGAGAAGAGAGACGAAACAGAGAGGAGAGAGAAGAGAGAGGGATAAAAGAGAGGGAACGGAGAGAGAAGAGAGAGGGAGAGGAGAGAGAGAGAGAGAGAGAGAGAGAGAGAGGAGAGAGGCGAAAGAGAAGAGAGAGGCGGCGGTGCGCTCTACGTGCATGCATGCAGTAGGAGCAGCGGCGGGCACGGGGCGCAAGGGCGCGGGGCGGTGCTGGCGCGTGGAGGCGCGTGGGGGCGGCAGGCGGGCAGCCCGGGACGCTCGTGCGGGGCGCGCAGGCGCGGGGTGCGCGGGCGGGCGCTGGCGCGTGGCAGCGGTGCAGGGCGCGCGGGCACTGGCGGGGCGGCACGCAGGGCGGTGCGCGCTGCTGTTGCTGTGCTGCTTGCTGTTTCTGTGCGAGAGGAACCATGCGAGAAGAAGAAGGGGAGAAGAAAGATGAGAGGAAGAAGAAGAGAAAGAAGAAGAGGAGGAAGGGGAGAAGGGAGGAAGAAGAAGAGAAGGAGGAAAGGGATCGGAGGAGAAGAGGGAGAAGAGAATAATGAGAGAGAGAGGTGGAGGGTTTATAAAATAGTAGAGAAAGAGATGAAGGGGGAGAGAAGAAAGGAAGGAGAGATTTTGGAAAATAGGAGAGGAGATTTTTAAAAATAAGAAAGTGTTTTAAAAAATTAATAGAATCTCTCATTTATTCTCTCTTGCTTCAATCCAATCCATTGGCCCATTTGACACTTTATTTCTTGGCCATTAATCCTGCAATATAAACACAATAGAGATTTAATCAATATCATTTTTGTAATAAAGTGACGATGAATTTGTGTGAAATTAAGGACCATAAGATAATAAAATAACATGATTATCATCAATAACAGCGCAATTATCACACCCCCCAACTTACTCATTGCTAGTCCCTTAGCAATGCACACAAGTGAATAATTGGGACAAACAAGAGTTCAAAACATCATACTTCATGACAAGGAAATAAGAATGATGCTTGATCATAAGTATTTCAAGTTCCAGTGAGAGTGTCAAAGGCAAATATGTCAGTTCATGTCATTAGATAGTCCTCAAGATACACACAAAATTTATGACTTTTGTTCAATGTTTGAGCATAAAAAAAAAGAGGATGCATGTGCTTTTACTTATCACTCAAGGATGGTATCAACTCTACACTCCTTAAATTCGATCCTCGAATTACAGGTAGCTTTCACTCCGCCTAATTCTTTTTTTTTTTTTTCATACTTCTTCTTTTCTTTTTTCTTTCATTTACATGGTGTTGTACTTCCCTTCACTATTTGACGCGAGCCTCAACTCTTACCTTAGGAGCCACAGGCCCGTTACTAAGATCAGGGGCATTTTCCATGTTTCTTTTTTTTTTCACTACTACACACATTTTCATATTTATTTGTAGGCAGGTAGCTTTTTCCCCACGATTGGTCATCAATAGGAATGTAGAATATCAATCAATCAACCTGAATGTTCGGTAAAAATCTCATCATCCATTTGAATAGCTCAAAACAATACTTTACTGTGTTGATGAAATTTATATGTATTTTGAGGAAGATGCTAAAAACATAATAGTTAACTCACTCCTTCAACTCACCACCTTCACAAGTACACACTATGAGTCAAGCTAGAAAAAAAAATTTCTTGCATGAAATATGAAGCATGAAGCACAATGTTAGGGACAAAAATTTGAAATACAATTTGTCTCTCCCCCCAACTTAAATGACATTGTCCTCAATGGCATAAAAGTAATGACAATAGAATAAAGTCAATGTAAGTTAAGAAAGGAGAGATGCAACCTGATGATCACATGCAGGTGGTTGCACACTAGCTTTAGCAAAGGATAGTGGCCAGCAAACACCTAAGACACAAAATAAAAATAAAATCAATAGAAATCAATTTTCCTAAAAATATTGGGTTGCCTCCCAACAAGCGCTAAGTTTAATGTCTTCAGCCAGACACATGGGGGTAACAGGGTCACGTAACACCCCCAATCAATTGACGCCAAATTTTTCTTTGTAAGGCATCATTAGCCATGGGGGGTCAAGTGGTCCACACATACCTGCAGATCAGTAAGTGATAGAGAAATTAAGGCACTCAAGATCATATCTTCAATTAAGAAAATTCATTTACACACCTAAGATCTTTATATGTGTTGAACACATCAATGCAGACTTGATTATTTTCACCATTTTCACCCACAACTTCCATTTTCAGATCCTCTTTCATGATATTGAGGTCAGATTGAGTTGGATGCTCAGAGGATTGCTTGAACTCCACAGGCTGACTTGAGTCAAAAATAGTAGCATGATCAGGAATGAAATGGATATGACTTTCAACACAAGGATGCTAAAAGGTTCAAGTGCAGTTGACCAGTCATCTAGTGGTAGCATGTCCATGATCATGTTGGATTGAGAAGTTGTGGATGGAATTTGAGAGTCAAATGTTGGTCACAATCAAGATAATGATGTGCATGATTGTCAATGGGTTGGCATGGTGACTGACTATCTTGCCTCCTTCTAATTTCCATCAGTTGAGTAATCAGGAGGTCAGTTTTGACAAAGGATTGCTCTAATTCATGTTGTTGTTGGATGAATGTTTGCTCAAAGACTTGTTGGTTATCATGGAATTTTTGCATAAATTGCCCAAATTGATCATCAAATAGGCCTGATTGTGGGGGAGAAGTATAAGTGGACTGTGGATATACATCCCTCATGATGGCTTTTGTTATGAATATCAATTTGGCATTGGCCCAATGTTGAAAGTTGGGATAGGTGGGCTTTGGGCTTGGGCCAGAATAGGTTGATCTCTAAGTGTTAAATGCGGCATTACTTCTCCAAGTGGTTGGAAGGGTGTGCCTTCAGGAGCATTTGTTAAGCACACCGGCAGATCAATGCCAATAAATTTTGATCGAACCATGATATGATTTCGGCACCTAGAAAGGGTCCTTGAATTTCCCTTGAGGATCTTGATAGAGTAAACTCAATTTTTCAGGGAAGACACATGGTCAACTTGTGAGTAAGGAGTGGGTGTGGATAACACTTAAAAGGTTTGGGTCTGTTCTTGGGTTGAGGGAGGTGATGAGATGTAACATGGGTCAACATATTTCCTCCACCCTGAATCATACATGTGATCTTTAATTGGGTGACATAAATCAGATAGGCTTGAGTCATTTGGAGCCATTGGACTGGTAAGTAGAGGTTGAAGGATAAAGTGGGTAGTTTGAGAGTGAATACCATAATGGGCTGATCTAATTTGTCCAAATGATGTGCCCATTTCATAACCATGATTGTCAACCTACATAAATCCTTTTTTTTTTTTGTTTTTAATTTTTTTTTTTGAAAAATATTGATTTTTTTTTAATATTTTCACACAAGTTAGCAAACAATTAATCTTATGACACCTATGGTTCCCTAAAATATAAACATTTGATTTCTCACTAATCAACTGAGGCCTAACTCAAATCCACTCTGAAGCCCGTTAACTGGCCAAGTAAGAGGTGGGAGAGTGGGAGGTTCCCCCTGCTCTCGCAGGGACCTAATTAAATAACCACTTGTCCACTTAGGCATTTGCCTATGAACCTCTAGCCTTAGACACCAGTTTCCAAACTTGATAGTGGGCCCAAGTGGGCCTAAGTCTCAAAGCGAACCTAGGTAAGTTTCTACTTTCTTTTATTGGGCTTGGGAATGCAAAAGATGCAGGAAGTTGGTTTGTGGGCTAAGGAAGGGTGATCAAATCTCCACCTTATCTTGTTAAGGAAAATGCCCTTAAAATATTTTTAGAAATGATATGTGCACCACAAAATCAAGCAAGGGGTTCGATGCAAGCATGGCAATGCATGATCACACTTTTAAGAAAGTTGAGATTCTCACCTTGCCTCCCGCAATCTTCGACAAGAAAAGAAACTTTTCAAAAAAGAAACTTATCAAAAGATGAAAGTCTAAATGATGCATGTCCTAAAGATGGAAAGTTTCTAATCTTGACATCATGACATCTTTTATTGGATTCAAGTAATTGATTTTTTTATTTTTAATGAATTATAAACATGACAACTAAAACAAAAGAAACTCAATCAAGAGGGTTTTAAGGGTACTTACCTCCAACGCAATCCCTCGTTCTTTTGGAAAGTAAAACAAATAGAAAGAGTGAGAGAGAGAAGGAAACTCACCTCACCATTTTTCTGAATTTTTTTATGCAATTTTCGGATTTGTTTTCCAAAACAGCCCCTTTTACTTACAGATCTCCCTTTTAGTGACAGATTTCTGACAGATTCTTCAATTTTGCAATTTTCACGATTTTTCAATCTTTATTTGATACCTATAAAAAGAAAGAAAATGTTAGCCTGAATATATACAAAAAAAACACCAAGATTATCAAAACTAAAAATCTAATTCCCCGGCAACGGCGCCAAAAATTGATAGCCCGAATGCGTCGTTAAACACGTGACTAACAATCTCAAATATTCGGCCTACACTAAATTTTTAACAGTAGTTAAGTGGTGAGACCGGGTCAAATCAACGGGGAAAAAGATTATTAACTTTGAAAACCTTGAGTTTCTTTGATTAGAAAAATGTGTTGAGAATTTTAGAATTAAATCCTAAGTCTAATTTGATCAACCAATAATTCTAATCTAAGAAGAGTAGTTAGAAGAGAGAAATAGAGATAGAAATAAACTAAATTAACAAAGCTTAAATTTAAATTCCACTAACAAGTAAAAGAGTTTAACAAAAGTGCTAAAAAATGAAATTAAACTAACAACACAATTTAGGAGAATAGAAAATCGAGAGGGATGAGAGAGAATAAGAGAGAGAAGAGAAAGATGAGAGAGAGAAGAGAGACGAAACAGAGAGGAGAGAGAAGAGAGAGGGATAAAAGAGAGGGAACGGAGAGAGAGAGAGAGGCGAGAGAGAAGAGAGAAGAGAGAGAAGAGAGAGAGAGGAGAGAGGCGAAAGAGAAGAGAGAGGCGGCGGTGCGCCTCTACGTGCATGCATGCACGTAGGAGCAGCGGCGGGCACGGGGCGCATGGGCGCGGGGCGGTGCTGGCGCGTGGAGGCGCGTGGGGGCGGCAGGCGGGCAGCCCGGGACGCTCGTGCGGGGTGCGCAGGCGCGGGGTGCGCGGGCGGGCGCTGGCGCGTGGCAGCGGTGCAGGGCGCGCGGGCACTGGCGGGGTGGCACGCAGGGCGGTGCGCGCTGTGTGTGCTGTGCTGCTTGCTGTTTCTGTGCGAGAGGAACCATGCGAGAAGAAGAAGGGGAGAAGAAAGATGAGAGGAAGAAGAGAGAAGAAGAAGAGGAGGAAGGGGAGAAGGGAGGAAGAAGAAAGAGAAGGAGGAAAGGGATCGGAGGAGAAGAGGGAGAAGAGAATAATGAGAGAGAGAGGTGGAGGGTTTATAAAATAGTAGAGAAAGAGATGAAGGGGGAGAGAGAAGAAAGGAAGGAGAGATTTTGGAAAATAGGAGAGAGAGATTTTAAAAATAAGAAAGTGTTTTAAAAAATTAATAGAATCTCTCATTTATTCTCTCTGCTTCAATCCAATCCATTGGCCCATTTGACACTTATTTCTTGCTCATTAATCTTGCAAATATAACACAATAGAGATTTAATCAATTATCATTTTTGTAATAAAGTGACGATGAATTTGTGTGAAATTAAGGACCATAAGATAATAAAATAACATGATTATCATCAACAACAGCGCAATTATCACACCCCCAACTTACTCTTTGCTAGTCCCTTAGAAATGCACACAAGTGAATAATTAGGACAACAAGAGTTCAAAACATCATACTTTATGACAAGGAAATAAGAATGATGCTTGATCATAAGTATTTCAAGTTCCAGTGAGAGTGTCAAAGGCAAATATGCCAGTTCATGTCATTAGATAGTTCCTCAAGATACACACAAAATTTCATGACTTTTGTTCAATGTTGAGCATAAAAAAAAAAAGAGGATGCATGTGTTTTTACTTATCACTCAAGGATGGTATCAACTCTACACTCCTTAAATTCGATCCTCGAATTACAGATAGCTTTCACTCCGCCTAATTCTTCTTTTTTTTTCATGCTCTCTTCTTCTTTTTTTTTCTTTCATTTACATGGTGCTGTATTTCCTTCACTATTTGACGCGAGCCTCAACTCTTACCTTAGGAGCCACAGGTCCGGTTACTCTGATCAGGGGCATTTTCCATGTTTCTTTTTTTTTTCACTACTACACACATTTTCACATTTATTTGTAGGCAGGTAGCTTTTTCCCCACGATTGGTCATCAATAGGAATGTAGAATATCAATCAATCAACCTGAATGTTCGGTAAAAATCTCATCATCCATTTGAATAGCTCAAAACAATACTTACTGTGTTGATGAAATTTATATGTATTTTGAGGAAGATGCTAAAAACATAACTAGTTAACTCACTCCTTCAACTCACCACCTTCACAAGTACACACTATGAGTCAAGCTAGAAAAAAAAATTTCTTGCATGAAATATGAAGCATGAAGCACAATGTTAGGGACAAAAATTTGAAATACAATTTGTCTCCCCCAACTTAAATGACATTGTCCTCAATGGCATAAAAGTAATGACAATAGATAAAGCCAATGTAAGTTAAGAAAGGAGAGATGCAACCTGATGATCACATGCAGGTGGTTGCACACTAGCTTTAGCAAAGGATAGTGGCCAGCAAACACCTAAGACACAATATAAAAAAAAATCAATAGAAATCAATTTTCCTAAAAATATTGGGTTGCCTCCAACAAGCGCTAAGTTTAATGTCTTCAGCCAGACACATGGGGGTAACAGGGTCACGTAACACCCCCAATCAATTGACGCCAAATTTTTCTTTGTAAGGCATCATTAGCCATGGGGGGTCAAGTGGTCCACACATACCTTGCAGATCAGTAAGTGATAGAGAAATTAAGGCACTCAAGATCATATCTTCAATTAAGAAAATTTCATTTACACACCTAGATCTTATATGTGTTGAACACATCAATGCAGACTTGATTATTTTCACCATTTTCACCCACAACTTCCATTTTCAGATCATTTCATGATATTGAGGTCAGATTGAGTTGGATGCTCAGAGGATTGCTTGAACTCCACAGGCTGACTTGAGTCAAAAATAGTAGCACGATCAGGAATGAAATGGATATGACTTTCAACACAAGGATGCTTAAAAGGTTCAAGTGCAGTTGACCGGTCATCTAGTGGTAGCATGTCCATGATCATGTTGGATTGAGAAGTTGTGGATGGAATTTGAGAGTCAAATTGTTGGTCACAATCAAGATAATGATGTGCATGATTGTCAATGGGTTGGCATGGTGACTGACTATCTTGCCTCCTTCTAATTTCCATCAGTTGAGTAATCAGGAGGTCAGTTTTGACAAAGGATGCTCTAATTCATGTTGTTGTGGGTGAATGTTTGCTCAAAGACTTGTTGGTTATCATGGAATTTTTGCATAAATTGCCCAAATTGATCATCAAATAGGCCTGATTGTGGGGAGAAGTATAAGTGGACTGTGGATATACATGTCCCTCATGATGGCCTTTGTCATGAATATCAATTTGGCATTGGGCCCATGTTGAAAGTTGTGGATAGGTGGGCTTTGGGCTTGGGCCAGAATAGGTTGATCTCTAAGTGTTAAATGCGGCATTACTTCTCCAAGTGGTTGGAAGAGTGTGCCTTCAGGAGCATTTGTTAAGCACATCGGAAGATCAATGCCAAAAAAATTTTGATCGAACCATGATATGATTTCGGCACCTAGAAGGGTCCTTGAATTTCCCCTTGAGGAACTTGATAGAGTAAACTAAATTTTTTAGGGGAGACACCTGGTCAACTTTTGAGTAAGGAGTGGGTGTGGATAACACTTGAAAGGTTTGGGTCTGTTCTTGGGTTGAGGGAGGTGATGAGATGTAACATGGTCAACATATTTCCTCCACCTGAATCATACATGTGATCTTTAATTGGGTGACCATGAATCAGATAGGCTTGAGTCTATTTGGAGCCATTGGACTGGTAAGTAGAAGTTGAAGGATAAAGTGGGTTAGTTTGAGAGTGAATACCATAATGGGCTGATCCAATTTGTCCAAATGATGTGCCCATTTCATAACCCTGATTGTCAACCCACATAAATCCTCTTTTTTTGTTTTTTTTTTTTAATTTTTTGTTGTTTTGAAATATTTGATTTTTTTTTTAATATTTTCACACAAGTTAGCAAACAATTAATCATATGACACCTATGGTCCCTAAAATATAAACATTTGATTCTCACTAATCAACTGAGGCCTGAATCAAATCCACTCTGAAGCCCGTTAACTGGCCAGGTAAGAGGTGGGAGAGTGGGAGGTTCCCCCTGCTCTCGCAGGGACCTAATTAAATAACCACTTGTCCACTTAGGCGTTTGCCTATGAACCTCTAGCCTTAGACACCAGTTTCCAAACTTGATAGTGGGCCCAAGTGGGCCTAAGTCTCAAAGCGAACCCTAGGTAAGTTTCTACTTTCTTTTATTGGGCTTGGGAATGCAAAATATGTAGGAAGTTGTGGTTTGTGGGCTAAGGAAGGGTGATCAAATCCCCACCTTATCTTGTTAAGGAAACTGCCCTTAAATATTTTTAGAAATGATATGTGCACCACAAAATCAAGCAAGGGGTTCGATGCAAGCATGGCAATGCATGATCACGCTTTTAAGAAAGTTGAGATTCTCACCTTGCCTCCCGCAATCTTCGACAAGAAAGGAAACTTTTCAAAAAAGAAACTTAGCAAAAGATGAAAGTCTAAATGATGCATGTCCTAAAGATGGAAAGTTTCTAATCTTGACATCATGACATCTTTCATTGGATTCAAGTAATTGATTTTTTTATTTTTTAATGAATTATCTAACATGGCAACTAAAAAAAAAGAAACTCAATCAAGAGGGTTTTAAGGGTACTTCCTCCAACGCAATCTCTCGTTCTTTTGGAAAGTAAAACAAATAGAAAGATTGAGAGAGAGAAGGAAACTCACCTCACCATTTTTTCTGATTTTTTTTTGTGCAATTTTCAGATTTGTTTTCCAAAACAGCCCCTTTTACTTACAGATCTCCCTTTTAGTGACAGATTTCTGACAGATTCTTCAATTTTACAATTTTCAGGATTTTTCAATCTTTATTTGATACATACAAAAAGAAAGAAAATGTTAGCCTGAATATTAAAAAAAAAAAAACCAAGATTATCAAAACTAAAAATCTAATCCCCGGCAACGGCGCCAAAAATTGATAGCCCACGAATGCGTCGTTAAACACGTGACTAACAATCTCAAATATTCGCCTACACTAAATATTTTAACAGTAGTTAAGTGGTGGGACGAGTCGAATCATCGGGGAAAAATATTATTAACTTTGAAAACCTTGAGTTTCTTTGATTAGAAAAGTGTGTTGAGAATTTTAGAATAAATCCTAAGACTAATTTGATCACCAATAATTCTAATCTAAGAAGAGTAGTTAGAAGAGAGAAATAGAGATAGAAGGAAACTAAATTAACAAAGCTTAAATTTAAATTCCACTAACAAGTAAAAGAGTTTAACAAAAGTGCTAAAAATGAAATTAAACTAACAACACAATTTAGGAGAATAGAAAATCGAGAGGGATGAGAGAGAATTGAAGAGAGAATAAGAGAGAGAAGAGAAAGATGAGAGAGAGGAGAGACGAACAAAGAGGAGAGAGAAGAGAGAGGGAGAAAAGAGAGAGAGCGGAGAGAGAAGAGAGAGACGAGAGAGAAGAGAGAGAAGAGAGAAAAGAGGAGAAGAGAGAGAAGAGAGAGGGAGGAGGAGAGAGCGAAAGAGAAGAGAGAGCGGCGGTGCGCCTCTACGTGCATTCATGCACGTAGGGGCAGCGGCGGGCGCGGGGCTCGCGCGGGCGCGGGGCGGTGCTGACGCGGGGCGGTGCTGGCGTGTGGAGGCGCGTGGAGGCAACAGGCGGGCAGCCGGGGGCGCGCGGGCGGGAGCTGGCGCGTGGCAGGGGTGCAGGGCGCGCGGGCGCTGGCGAGGCGGCACGTAGGGCGGTGCACGCTGCTGCTACTGTGCTGCTTGTTGTTTCTGTGCGAGAGGAACCGGGCGAGAAGAAGAAGGGGAGAAGAAAGAGGAGAGGAAGAAGAAGAGAAAGAAGAAGAGGAGGAAGGGCAGAAGGGAGGAAGAAGAAAGAGAAGGAGGAAAGGGATCGGAGGAGAAGAGGGAGAAGAGAGAAGAGAATAATGAGAGAGAGAGGTGGAGGGTTTATAAAATAGTAGAGAAAGAGGAGGAAGGGGGAGAGAAGAAAGGAAGGAGAGATTTTTGGAAAATAGGAGAGGAGATTTTAAAAATAAGAAAGTGTTTTAAAAAATTAATAGAATCTCTCTTTATTCTCTCTTGCTTCAATCCAATCCATTGGCCCATTTGACACTTTATTTCTTGGCCATTAATCTGCATATACAACACAATAGAGATTTAATCAATTATCATTTTTTGTAATAAAGTGACGATGAATTTGTGTGAAATTAAGGACCATAAGATAATAAAATAACATGATTATCATCAATAACAACGCAATTATCAGAAACACAGAGGAAGTGCTAGCAATCAAGATCTTGTGTTGGCAACGAAGCTCGAATCGTTCGCAACACAAGCAAAGATTTTTTCTCTCAAGGAATTTTCTCAAGCTATGCTCTAGAACAAATGTGTATGTTATGCCCTGCATTTTTAAATTATTTCTGTAGATTTTAACGTGATTTTATACATTTTTTATTTTTCTAGAGTGGTCTATTCGGAGGTCCTTGACGGTAACATCGACTACCGTCAAGACTCTCTTGACGGCAAGGCATTCTGTCATCAAGTTTATCTTGACGGCAGTATTCTATGTCGTTAATCTCTTGTTGACGGCAACTTTTGCTGCCGTCAATCTAGTTTTCCGATTATGACTTCTTAGATGATAAGTTCTAGGGTTCTAGTCCAATTCTTACCCCTAGAATTGTATTCTTAATATGATTCCTACCCCTAGCATTGGTTAGCTCTATAAATCGGAGGGTTTAGACTTCGGTTAGGGATCTCTTTGCCTTGTTTGGGAGTTGCCCTGAGAGGAGGGAGAGAGGGTTTTAGAGAGGGAGATTCATCGTCCTCAACCTAGTTCATGTTGATCCAATTGAGGACTTTCTTCTTAACACCAGAAGATTTTGATGTTCGAAGGAATCGACTAGAAGGTCGTTCGTGGAGGAGATTTTGAGGAGAGAACCATGTAGGGCTTGGTGTGACTTCGTCGGTTAATTTGCATGGTTAGAGTGTTTTGTAGACAAGTAAATTGGGGTTTTAGTCTGGGGTTATAACACGTATATTATATGATTTTAACAGATTTTTATAAGTTTTAAAACTTCACAAATTTTGGTTTTGATTATCGATGTGAAAACAAGTTCTGTGGGTTAGAACTTGATGGCGAAACTGACTGTCATCAAGCTCTCTTGGCGACACAATTGTATGTCGTCAACACTACCTTGATGACATATGATCATGCCGTCAATTCTTCCTGAACGGTAATTGATATCCGCCGTTTAGTTCTTGCTCCAAATCTTGATTTTTATTTTGTTTATGCAAAAGGCCTGTATTTAACCAAAGTTGGATGTATAGACCCTACTAGCATGGTATCTGGTTATCTTAATACTACTGTGACAACATAAAATATCTGCTAAATTTATGACGACTATAGGCATGATTATTATTATTCTTTATGAAGAATTGTGTTAGAAATTGTTAGATAAATAAGGATAATTTTGTGTTCTTTGTTTCTGTTTAGATAAATTGTGATATTTTGCAGAGTTACTCATGTCAGTCATGTTATCATATGGTTCTAATCTGAGAATTTTCTGTGGTTGATAAGCATTTATTGGAATATGTTTTCTATGCATAAGAGTAGTCTGTAAATTACAGTAAATTGTAGGGTCATTATAAAGTTTAAAATTTCAATGATTTGATGTAATTCATGATACACAAGCTTTGTTAATTTTTAGATTTTTCTGAGCACTATGGATATTTATGAACTGTTTAAAACTTTTTATGCGTTATACTTAATTAAGTTTAAATTTGTGTAATTACTAAAATTAACTGCATATTAAGTTTCTAAAACCCTTGCTTATGAATGAATGTTAATGGCTTGTTACATATTTATTACTTTTGTATGAGTGCATGTGTATGAGTAAACAAGATAAAGTGTTCATAAAAGATGTGCCAATAAGATACTGCCGCTACCGTAGAGATTGTGGCGCCGTACTGTGGAAATACCTCTATGGAAAGACTCAAAGTGTTATATGATATCCGAGATAACAGGTCATGTGGAATCCTAAAGGTGGACAAGTTCTACTGGTAATGGTGGGGAGGGCTTTCCCAGTTCTACAAGACCAAGACTTGGTCGCTTTGTCTGACGATTAATATGTGATCATGATGTGAGTCCTCTAGTGATGGTTTGGACAATGTGTCTCAACTACTGATAAGATTAAAGTGAGTATGGAATAATGTGAAACTGATATGTGATCGTGACATGTGGTAAATGGCAAAGTGAATATGAACATAACAGTGAAAGTGCAAGTGAAAGTGTTATCTAAAGTGCTATGTGAAAGTGAATGTGACATGTGATCATGTAAGTAAATCTTGAAATCTAAGTGAAAACCTTGTATATGTGCAATGTGAACACCATGGGTAAGCAACGTGAACAAGAATATGAAGGGTAAGTATGTGATAATGCGTGAAAAAGCAAGTGCAAGTATTATTGTTTATTGTGTTAATTGACCATGTATGTTAAGTTTTATGAAATGTTAATACATGCTTAGTGATGAGAATAAAAGTGATATATATGATATTAAGTGTGTTATGTGATACGAGTTACCATGTTTCAAGTTATGTTATATGTAGATTGTGGATTTAGATTCTTGTTTGCTTGTTGGGTCTATTGCATACACTCACACCCTTGTTGATTTTTCAGGATGTTGAAGATTTGGAAGTCGAAGCATTGGCCTAGTCTGTCGTAAAGTGTGAAGAGTAGACTTGTAGTTTAGTACTTAGCATGTTGTAATCTTTATAATTTGAACATTTAATGTTGTTTTGGAGATTGGCTATGTTATATACTTTATCTCTATATAGATTGTGATATGTGGATTATAAATAAATAAAAGTTGTTATTTATTATGCTACAAAACTCCTCTATTTGTGTGAATCTCAACCCAATATCCATTGTTGGGGTCTCCCTCTTGTAGCGACTCACTCTCGTCCGATGTAGGTTTGGTATAATCGTACCGATAGAAGTGGGGCGCTACAAGATGGTATTAAAGCAACTGGGTTGAGATTGTACATGAATAGCCATCAACTTGATTCACATCTCAAAGTTTTTATATGAGAAGCCAGATCTCTCGAGCTAATTGGTTAGGATTAGAAAAGTGATAAGATAAGGATTAAAGAAAATAATAGGCATATATAGTAATGATTGAACCCTAACCAAGTGTTTTAAATTTGTAGGTTGCCTCTGTACCTTATTCGATCTTCGAGGATGAAGATCCTTTAAGGAGGAGAGAGTGTTATGCCCTGCATTTTTTATTTCTTAAATATTTTCATAGATTTTAACGTGATTTTTGAATTTTTTTTTTAAGGTGGTCTGTTTGGGGTCCTGATGGAGCCCTAACTACCATCAAGACTCTCTTGACGACAAAGTAATCCTGTCGTCAGGTTATGTTGACGGCAGTATCATGTGCCGTCAGTCCCCTATTGAGACAGCTTTGTTGCCATCAACCTACTGTTTCCTTTTCCGATTATGACTTCTTAGATAATAAGTTTTGAGGTTCTAGTCTGATTCCTACCCTAGAATTGTGTTCCTAATAGGGACTCCTACCCTCATAACATGGGTTAGCTCTATAAATCTGAGGGTTTAGCCTTGGGTTAGGGATCTCATTGGCTTGTTGAGAGTTTCCCCAAGAGGAGAGAGAGAGAGGGTTTTAAAAAGGGAGATTCATTATCATTGGCCTAATTTGTGTTGATCCAAATGAGGACTTTACTTCTTCTACACCAGAAGATTTTGATGTGCGAAGGAATCGACCAGAAGATCATTCATGGAAGAGATTTTGAGGAGAGAATCATCTAGGACTTAGTGTGGCTTCATCTGTTTAATTCGTCGGTTTATTCAAATATCAAGCTATGATGTCAGAAGAGATGGTTGATATCTATATTATTTTAAGTGTCTTTTAGACTTGGAAGATTTTTGTCACGTCCCGACGCGGAATATCGGAACGTGAGGCAGTTGCAAGTAAGCGGAGTATAGAGCGTAGAATAAACAAACAAACTATGGACAATTAAATAAAACTAAATCAAATAACTCTTATTGATAATTCATTTGATGTCTATTACATCAACTAACTCAAAGCCATAAATAGGGCCCAATGACTCTAATACATAAGATGGAAATAAAAGACTACTAAGATAATCTAGGATAACTTGGTGACGTCATGGCACTCGTGGATCAATCCTGGTCGTCCCCATCCTCGTGAGTGTATTCATTCTCCTCAGCCTCACCTGAGACACAATGACAAATAACGTAGCGTGAGCGACAATGTCCAGTAGGCTATATCTCATGGTGCAGGCAAACTTTACATGCTTAATGTATTAAAAGTAGAGTTACTATATGATAGCGCGAGAGAGTCAAGTAACGTAAGAGATAGCATGATAGCATGTGAATGAAATAGCACAGTTTTCAAACCATAGCACAGAAACAGGATGGCCATAGCACAAATAGCACAAAGTGTAAAAATAGCACAACAAGTATAGTATAACACTTTGATTGTCATTTAGATAGTCGAGATAGATAGCACTTGAGTGTAATGCCAAACACTCTGGTCATTTAACTCCCGCGGGCAAATAACACTTTTGGGCGTACCTCCCAGGACCTCACCGGGCTATTATTATATTGTCATGCATTAGTTATATTATTTATCTTTAGACAAGTACTAGATGAATAGACGAGATAGCAGAGAGAGTGTGAATAGATGACGAGTAGAGTATATGATGAGAACTATAGGTCATTGCACATAAAATGTCGAATTAAACGGGCGATAGTAACAGTTGGCTCAAACGCGCAACTGGTGTTGGCAGTCAGGTGGAATTCACTAACCTTCCACTCGCCATGTTATGCACAGGTCCAGGAGTCCGGCGTGAGTCAAGATAAGAGAGAAATCTAAAGCGTTTGGGATAATGTGATCTCTAAAGGTGTTATGGGCGTTAGGTACAAACCAGCTCAGTCTCCATGAGAGAATCCACAGAGTACGGAGTCTTATGGAGATCTTAACAAAAGATCCTTGTCTACCAGAACGGAATATCCAATAGAGAGGTTCCAACTTGTCAAGAGAGTAGTGTGTAGCAGAAACAAGTTGCTCGACGTTCTAGTGGAATTCTAGAACAGTGGAGCGGCGATATCGGTGTCCAAAATCACGTAATAAAACGAAAATAATGTCATTATTAAAATTGGGAATAATGGTAATTATAAAGTAAATTACCATATAAATTATTCAAGTATTTTCTACATAAATTATGGCAATGATGTACGTTTAGGTGTGCATGTGCATGAAATCATGAACATTGAATGATCGGGCATATGTCGTTTAAATTAAAAATGGTGTGACATAAATCAAAATTTTAATAACATGATGGTTACTGTTCATTACACACCTTTACAGTGTATACACATGCTTAAATAGTCCAATAATAATTTAAATAAACTTAAGTTCGGTGGGAGTAGTAATGCAGGTAAATCGCGACGGGTATCATGGTTGCGTTTATCAAGGGGTCAGAAACGTGACGACGGAGGCCGTCGCATCCTGAAACCCTAAATATCCGAACGACGCGCTTCCCAGAGGCGGGGAAAAATACAGCGAAACGCGACGACCTTAGCGGTCGCATTTCAGTGGCCGTCTGACAGGTCAACGGCACACAGTTGAGGCACGGGACACGCCCAAAATGCGTAGACTTGGTTGTCGCCTTTCAGGTAATCGTGACGGCGGAGGCCAACGTGATACCAGTCACTTGAATCGTCGTCGCTGAAAGCAGTCGCGATTCAAGCTCCAGACCGGAAAACGAGAAGAAAAAATGAAAGGAATATGTAACAATCGTCATGAAACGCTTATATCTCTCAAACTATGGAACATGGGACAAAGTGATGAACGTGGAACTTGTAGAAGTGATGAACATGGAACTTGTAGAGGACATCAAGATGAAGAGATCTATCCTTGGACCAAATCAAATGGTCTCGTAAGGCATGCAAATAAGCATGAACAAGAAACGGGACAGATATGCGCAACGATGGGAAAACGCTTATAACTCGACGATTACATGATGGAATTTGGGCAAACCACTTGCAAACAAAAGTAGACAAGTTGCACTACAAGATAGGATGATTTAGATCATCTTCGGCCCGAGATACCTACCTTTGTGAAGATCAAAGTCTGGTGTGTGCACAGGTCGCAGCAGAGCACGGTTAGGGAAGAAGTTCCGTTCTCCAGCCGTTCTCCTCTGTTCTTGGCACCCTAGCACAGCCTCCCACGACCCCAAAACCAATGTAGAACCTTCCCTCTAAGCCCCAACACAATGTAGAACCTTCCCTCTAAGCCTTAGGTCGAGTCTTATATGTCTAGGGTTATTCCATGTCCTATCATAACTAGGAAAACATGGGGTGCGGTTCTAGTAGCTCTCTTCCTTATTTTGGTGATCTCCTGTAGCACCTTTATTTTAAAATCTAAATAAAATAAATTTTTATTAAAAAAGGAGATGAACCAATTTAATTAGAATAAAAGGGAAATAAATAGAAACAAAGGGAATTAAAGCAATATCCATTAAGCTAAATTATTAATGGGTTACTCTAATAACCCAAACCCAAGAAATGGGCCCAAATCGGGTAGCCCATCATGGAATGAGAGGTAAATAGGTGAAATTGTACCTAATAAATTCAATAAATAGGAAAGGGTTAGATAAATGCTAAATAACTCATATATATCTTAAATAAGAGTCCTTACACCACCCTAAACCCTTGGCCACAAAATTAGCTCTCTCCCTAGCCAATTAGGTGGAAAAATAAGAAAAAGTGGGAGATAAAGAAGGAAATTAGAGTTTAATGGAAAGGAGGACTCTTATAATGACTAGGACTCATATAGTTGGCCATATACACCAAAAAAACTCATCATTAGCAACCATTTTCGTGGCTAGAGCTCTGGAGAAAGAGGAGAAGGGCTGGAGAAAAAAGAGCAAGGAGGAGGAGGCTAGAACAAGAAGGGTTTTCGGATTTCGACATCCAAACTAGGGTTTTCTGCTCCACGAAAAAGGTAGGCAATCTCTCAAGCTAAAATCGTGGAAATAATTACCTAGGTAGCCTTTTGTACCTCTTCAAAAGTTCTATGATTTGTGGTATTTTGTTCACCCATTTGGGATAATTTAATTCGTGAATCCTGCTGTCACCATGACTTGAATCTCATGTTTTCTCTAATACCTTGCACGTACTTGTCCCATGCTATGAGAAAATTTCATTGATACTATACCATGTAATAGCTTTCAAACGCCCCTGGTCTTGCTTGATTTCGATCTCCATGAGGGAGAATTAAATCTGAATATCTATCAGACCTGTGCACTCGACCCTCCTTGATTCCTTTTTACCTCGTGCAAACTTGAATCATTCTATGATAAATTATCATAAATAATACTCATGTTAGCTTTCAAATGCCGCTAGTTTCAGAATTTTCATCATGTATACATCTCTAATTAATTCATTGAACTCTGACTGCGCCTGTTTAGGTCACCGAAAAGTAACATGATCATGCATGTCTAAAACTTGTCATTTTCAAATAATCATGTAGGTGATAGATATACATGTCTACTTTCGTTTAAACTGGTTTCATGCTTTTTGGACCACCGTACTATTTTATGGAATTTCGAAACATCCCGTATCATAGAGGACTCGCCCAGAGAAAAAGGGAAAAAACCGGACCGCCCCTGTTATCGCGGCGGCACGATACGCCGCGATAAGAGGAGTGTCGCGGTCGGCCTTCAGGCAGCGTCATGAACGCGACGGGCCTCGCCGCCGCGTTCCAACCCGAACCAGGCCAGACCGGCCGGTTCGCCTGTCGCGCCAGCCGCACCACGCGACAGGATACCCTGTCGCGACACTATGAGAACGCGTCCATGCACCCGCCGCCTTCTTAAAATTTGGCCATAATCTATATATGCATATAACCCTGCTTTATTTGTCATATAACCTTATACAAGTTAAACCACGATTTTAAGCTTAATAATTGACCTGAATATTTTTATTTAAATACTTCTTGTTAATTAAAAGCCGTGAGCACGACTTGTCATATCTTCAAAATTTCTTGACACTTGCACACTCATAACATTGTAAATTTCCATTGACCTTGATAAATTACGCAATATGTATTCGGTAAATTATCGAAATATATGATTAAATTATCCTTTTTTTTAAATACAATTGTTCTGTATTGACTCGTGCATTTTATCTACCGTTACCGTTTTCCCTCGGCCTTCGAGCACCGAGGAACGACGGACCCGTTTTTACACACTTTCCCGTGACTTGGACCACCTCTCCACCGAGAATACTCTCGACTGGACTAGGGAATCCTTGTCAACACCTCCGTAAGTCTTTGGCTTTGGCTCACGTCCTTAGTCAACGAGCTGGTTGTACCCTAAAACACGTTACACCTTAGGGATCAGTACGATCCATGGCCTTAGTGTCTCTCCTTATCTTGCGATCACATGGACCATCTAGCCTGTGTTCATAGCACGACTAGTGGGCGGTTGTGACTTCAACCAGACTGCCGGTACCTGACTTGGTGCCGTGCAACCGTTACTATCGTGTGTTTCTCGTCGTTATTACAGATATATGTCCCTATCTCATCTGATATCTCGTTACTTCATCTAGTCACGTTCTCTCTACACTCTCGTAGTTCATCTACTACTCTCATTATTCTTGGTACTCTCTTGGCCATTTGTGATTGTCTAAGATAACAAACCTGACTATGCTAGGCAACATTATAAGGGGCCCGATCTGGTCCTTGGGAGGAGCACCTGAAAGGCTATAACTCGCGGGGGTCTATGATCAGGTGATGGCATACACCAAACGCATGACTATCAAGATTTAATTTAAGACAATTCACAAACATTCCTGTACATGATACTTGACTTGTGGTTGATAAAATGATCGACCAAACGCATGTTACTTGCTTTACTTGCTATCGTGACTTGTGCACTACTGTGCAATTACTTGTTAACTTGAAATATGGCAAATCTTTTGTACTTGTTACCTATGAAGGTATTCTTGTCTTGTGAACTTACTGGCACGACTATACCTGATCGTTCTCGTACTTGCTCGTTCCTGTTAGTTATCTTGCTTGATAAAAGGTTAAACACTTTAAGCCTGTGTTTACATGAGATATTAGTCCTACTGAGCGTTATTCGCTCATCCTGCATTTTATTTAATGTGTTTCAGGCGAGTATGACGATGACCACACTCACGAGGACGGGACTGAGGATGATGCTCAGGAGTGACCCCTTTCCAGCAACCAAGGCTTTCTAGTAGTAGTCAGTTAGAATAGTTATGAGTTAGTGAGTCAGATAGTCATTTATGTAATAGTTTGATTTTGAAAATAACTACTCTGGACCCTAGTTTTGGCTCTGATACGTTGATGTATTGGTCAGTTAATGAGTTATTAGTGAATGTAATGGAGGTTGCTGGATTATAATGAAATTGGAGTTTAATTGGTGTCATCCAATTGTGCAATGGTTTGTTATTATTCTCGCTCTGTACTATTTAATAACTGTAATCCCGCTCCGATATTCCGCGTCGGGGCGTTACATCTCCCCTCCCAATTGGAGTGGGATTGCCATTAGATGATGCTTGCAATGGTGGGTCACGAATTTGATTTTCTTTCTTGACTATTTATCATGGTTTAAATCCCTCATTTATCTTTTTATATTTTCCCCATAATTATGGTCACGAATTTCTTAGGTATTTTCCTCTTAACCCATAATCCAACTCCTGATTTGGCCTATTAACTTTTAAGTGAGCTAATATAATAAGCCATTACTTTTTAATATTTATTGAATTTTATTTAATTTATTTCTCCCATTATTTATATTTATTTAATTATTTAAAATATCGAGTTGCTACAATTTTTCTGATTATCCTAAGCAACTAAGATGTTTCATAAGATAAATTTTGTTTAAGTCTTGAATGTTTTGTTACATATTTGGATACTGTTCTAATGACATAGGGGATTTGACACTTTCGCTCGTACACTTGGTCATTTTGTTAGTCTATTAGTTAGATGTTTTGTTCGAAAATTGTGCTATAAGGTACTACCTGCAGCACAATGCACTGAGTCGTTGTTGGGTCAGCAGAAAAAAATGACATTCATCACCCAAAGAAAAGAAATGCATGTTGCCCACGTTGCGCCACGGATAGTGTGTGCCTGTCCCATCTACTTGTACTATCTGCCCACCTTCCTATCCACCCACGCAGGGTGGACAGGAATGACTCTCTTCATCACTCTCATCTTCCACCACCGAAAATTATGAGGGCAAAGAAATACAGGAAAGCAGGAGAACAGGCTTTCCCCCTCTAGGTTATTCGCTGCATGTATCAAGTTTAATGCAGGAAGAATAAAGGGAGGAAGAATAAGAAGAAGTAGAAGAGGGGCGGGCAGGAACTTCACCCACTACTCCTTAGATCAATAGCTTTGTGTACGAACTACGAAGCATCAGCTAGATCTCACCACCAAGACATTGGTCTCTAGCTCGGTCGGTTAAATTAGTGTTGAATTGCCGTGATAACAGTTTGCTAGTTCTAATCCCAATCCCAATCTTTACGGACCCGAAGGACACTTGTCAATGCTGTAAGACGCCATACACATCAGATACAGTGTTTTACAGTATCTTCTGCTTTTTATGTCAAACCAAAGAAGCACAAAGTGCCTGCAGAAGAGGGTAATACAGTCTTACATGGAAGGTAGATACATATGGTGGCACGGGCAAAGGAACAAATACCATTTATTGGAAAGCATTTCAGAGAACAGAAAGTTCTAAGACAGCAGGTTATTCAAGATATTCTAATAGTTCTTAAGCAACCGATGTCCTCAATTTACAAACACCTAGGCAAGATAAAATAAAGGCAGCTAAATATCAAGGTTGGGTTCTTTCTCTGGGCAGAATGTTGAATCATTTATCAAATGAGGTTTCAATATCCAAGGCAGCTTCGGTGGAATTCTTTCCCAAACCCATACCTGCACATCCGTGAAAGTTTTATAATATCAAATCAGTTTGAAACCATGCTCTCTGTCTCTTTCACAAAGCCATCTCCAGTCCAGTCTTTGTCCGATTGTAAGCCTTTCTTGACTGCTTTTCTCTGTCGGATTGCTTCTTGCTGCCGCCGAACCAAGTCGGTGTGGGTTGTGAAATAGGGAAGAGATGCACTGCATACAAAATGGGGGAAAGCATATTCATCAGAGATGGTGAAATTCTAACAAGCAATCCACGAGAACAAGCAGCCACAAAGGAAAGTTGAAGATTCATGTAACCTGAACAACAATCACTTTAAAATGATTCATGTTGGAAGTGGTTATATTTCATAAAGTTCACGTCATTGTATGAGAAAAAAAAAATTAAGAAAACGGGGTGAACGTGTACCCTCTGAAATCTTCTACTGAAGAAAAGTTGTGCATTCTCATGAAATCCTTCAACTCAGTACAGAGTTTCTTCACAAGGCCATAACCATGCATCATCACACCTGTGCATACCTAGGATAATATCAAGGAAAACAGCAAGCGTATAAATAACTGCACTATGATCATGTTGATAACATGTCAAAGAAATGGAAGCATATGACCATCTGAAATATCAACTAATAAAAAATTGCCATTCATTGGAAGATACCTACATGGGCAGGCTATGGCATCGCTGATAAAAAAAAGCTTAAAGAAGTGAAATGAATTGCCCACCTAAAATATCTATAATATAAAAAAAAACATTGAACTGGTAGAATCACAGAAATTAAACCCCTCTTCATTCAAATGGTAGATCAATCTATTCTGTCTGCTGAGCATGATGAGATGGCACAATCATCCCTAAGCAGAGGCAAAGAAATTTGAGACAAAAAAATGAATCAAGTTGTCAAGAGCAATAAGTAACACTAAAGACTTGTTCCAAGTCTCAGAAAGATGAACTATGGATATGAAAGTGTTGCACATCAACAAGCTGCAAGAACTCATATGCATCTCTACCCTTTTACTATAGCCGTGTCACTTCACAATTGCATTTGTTCAATATCCATCCAGATTAAGTAAACCTATAAAATAGCTGCAAACCTGCAGTCTACATACTGACTGTAGCTAGCTGTCGGACACATAATCAATCTACCAAATTAATTTCTTTTGCTCAAGGATTACAAGTGATTTAGATGATCATGTTCACATGGCAGCATTCAAATTGCCACATTAAAATGAACATCTAAGATGCTTTTCCATAGCCAGCTAGTTAAATTATAGTGAGACGAGTAATTCAGTGTTAAGTGCAGAATAAAATGATTATTGTGGAAGGGCATGGTTCATGCCGTTGGATGCTCGGATTCATATGGATCAGAAGAGTAGGAAAAGGAAGTCCAACAACTGTTGGTAAGCCAGACTTAATCCCCAGTGTTCACTTTAATATCTTTGCTCTAGCTCTATCTGTAGACTGTTCCCACTCTGGTATACCAGCCTAAGCCTAGGTCAAGAGGAAAGCTAGCCACACTCTCATATCTCTTTACCAAAGCAGCTTAAGCTCCTTACAGGCTAGCTGGATTTAATACCTTAACAGACTGAGCTCAAGATGGGGAAAAAGAAACCTTCTTTACACCAGCAAGCTGTCACCAACAGGCGCAACAACAGATGACTTGACCGTAAGGTGTTGACATATGTGATAGGACCTTCCTACAATGATGAGCTCAGACAAACGATTCAAATTCCATGTACACCAAATGCGATTCCAACTTAGATTTCAGTGTTTCTCCTCAATCCTAGTGATAATCTAGAATGAATGTAAATAAAAAATAACATATCCAAAATAACCAATAGAGAAAAGAAAGAACATACCTGAAACCTATTTTAACACATTAAGTTGACACAATAGAGTGATCACTGACAAGCAATGTATATATTGATCATTTAGTATCCTCCTCTTTTTCCTTGTTCTTCTTTATATGCAATAGAGAAAAGGAAAAACATATCTGAAACCTATTTTAACACATTAAGTTGACACAATAAAGTAATTACTGACAAGAATGATGCATCTATTGATCATTTCGTCCCCTTCTCTTTCTTTTTTCGTTGTTCTTCTTTTGCATATGTAGATTTTACGAGGTGTTTTCAAAGGTGAAGGTGATGGTCAAATCGGAAATTTAGCAGTCCTGTAGGCACTCTTTTGCCATATTCTGAGGTCCAGTCCACATGCATCATGCAAGAATAGAAGAACAAAATGCTTGTTTCATAGGCATGTATAAGGAGTTTGGGTTAATGGCCATGAGGTGTATCCCCCCTTATGGGGAAAGGAAAACTGCTCAACAGAATTTTTCCCTTTTTAATCACCATGGTGAAGAACTCTTATCATCCTAACTGAAGAAGCAAATCCTTTGAGCCTCATACAAAACTGAACCATGAACCCAGAACTTGAGTTAGAAGGTGGATAGGTCCAGAACTAATATAGGCATGAAGTGGCTCATGAAATATCTTTGACTTGGATACAGAGAATATAGATCATCCAAGGTGTTGCAGAAAAACAAGTAAACATATACCTAAATAATGTAAAGCACGCTATGACATGGGCTACCTGTTGGGAGCAAGGGTTAAAAGATCAGCCAGTTCAGACTGGGATCGGCTAGCACCAGTTCTGGTTTCAGTTCCAGTGGGTGGTTTTTGGCATAAGTAGTTCATTTCCTAAACTAGTTTTAAAGTCTTGGTTGATAGGCAGTTTCTCCCTCCTAACCAGGGGAACATACTTTCATGGGCATACCAAATGTGTCTACTTCACCAGAAACACCCGTGGGCAAACAGAGGCCTACCACAAACAATTACTTGGTTCCCACATAGTACCTTGCACGTGAAAAATGGAGCATGTAAGCACCAATTTCAAACAATATCTTCATGCCAAATAGCTAAGTGTAAAGAACAAGATCTAGTATCCAGTTCAAAGAGGGAAATAGCAATTGGTTATTTTACTTTGAAAGTGAAAAATGCAAGGATAACAAGGTGAATATCCAAGAGATATCCAGAGCTTGTGACATGCATATGCCATGACCTTCTTTTTAAGAAAAATTCAGGAGAATTGACATATTAAACAGGACAATAGGAACAAAAGAATCCAAAATGGCATTTTAAGTATTTTGTTCTCTTATTCTTCTTTCCTCTGGATCAATACAGGTGTCAGTTAACAGGTTGAACCAAAATAATTGGTAGGTGTTATAGATCAATTCACTTGAAAATTTAGAGGACAAAACATTGAGAGTGCAACCTGAACGGTGTTTGCTCCAAGAAGAATGAATTCAGCAGCATCACTGCCTGTCTCGACCCCACCAATGCCAGAAAGAGAATAGTCTTTATCACCAAATTCTGACTTCATCACTTTTGCTATTTGCATGACTTTTCCAAGTGCAATTGGATGGACGGCCTTGGCAGAATACCCTCCAGGAGTGGAGTAACTGCACAAAGAGAGACAGAGATATATATGCAAAACATTCAAGACTGGAGGAAATGCAACAAGTTGCAGTGCTTTTCAAGAATGATTCTAACCCTTCAACACATGGTTCTGGGCGTAAAGTTTTAAGATCAATTCCCATGACACTCATTATGGTGTTAATAGCAGCAACTCCCTCACACCCCGTCTTCAATGCCACTCTAGCTGGCTAAACCACAAAAAAGGAGACAGATAACATTACACAAATGGGAAACTTGTAAACGACAATTTTATAAAGGCAATATATTATAGGAAAGGTCCCAGGCTTGATGAAGATCTGCTAGCCAATACTCATAATAATAAACTGCTAAGCAGGTCCAAAAGGTAAACAACAGAAAATGAACCCAAAAAAATCTCCAACAACATTTTCTTCACCTTTGAGGCCTGATGATGACAATGCTAAGAATTCAGATGCCCAAAGTCCCACCTGAACCCAGATAGAACAAAATGGGCTAGATGCATCTCTAAAGAAAAGCCCACCATGACATATACATGTGTCTCAATGCAGAAGATTGTCTACCCAAGAGGTCCTCGGCTGCTTCCCGATAAAGGTATCTCAGTAACTGTAGTATGCTCTACCATAAGTATGATGATGGGTTGGAAGGACTAGAAGCAATAAGTTATGTCAATATCATGGTAGACAGTCATGGAGGAAATATATAAAATTTGATTTTTTAAAAACATTAATCAAGTGTAGTCCTTTGGCCATTCCAAAATAAAAATCATAATTTTTCACTTTGCATCCCAGAGACCTACTAAACAATGGGCATCATGTCTTGTTAGTTTCTGACTGGAACTTCATTATTCAGGATGATTCAATTATCAGTTTTTGAGAATAAAATAAAGAACTAGGTGAAGCACTATATCTGTCTCTGGAGCACCTTTGGATAGGTTCCCTTGTACCAACATAACATTAGACCTAAATGAGCAAGTTTTTGTAAATTTATCCTAGAGTAGCCACAGATGGTACTGTTACCTGCGCAATGTCAGTAATATTAGGAGTCATCTTAGCCCATACAGGGATCGTAGCTTTCTCATTTATCCACCCACAAACCTCCTCCAGCAAAGCACAATCTTGCCCAACTGCAGCACCCATTTTACGCTCTGGCATGCCATGAGGACAGGAAAAGTTTATCTCAAATGCATCCTGAATTAAAAATGATAAAAGCCATATAATAACGTCAGCTTAGATGAACAACGGCATGATTGAAATCATATTTGAGACATCCATAGCAAAGAAAGGTTATGTACTTACTACTCCAGTCTCTTCAACTCTCTCAATAAGTTCCTGCCAAGCTGCCTTATTATACTCCTCCATGATTGAAGCAATAAGTATTCTATCTGGGTACTCTTTTTTCAGTTGCTTAAATTCACTCAGCATGGTTTCAAGAGGTCGGTCACTAATGAGCTCAATGTTCTCCCACCCAATAATTTGCCCCTTTGTGGTTCCATTTGATCCTGCTCGAAGCCGAGCATATCGAGGAGTTACATTCACAACTTTAGAGGCTTCTAGTGATACCTATCACAATGGGTTGAAAGGAAATTCTCAGAGATGCTAAAGAAAGGGCTTGCACCAACAAATAACTCATTCAAACAAAAACAGCATACAGTACAGATAAAACTTGAAACACCAGATGACCAGAGTTGGCACTAAAATACAGTAAAACATTAAAAAGTGTGAGCACACTTAAAAAAATAAGTGTGGCACCTAACCCCATGACTCTACTTCAAAACAAGATGCTGAGGTGATCCCAGGAAGCAAACAGGAAAACACAGGTATTTTAACAGCCCAGTGGTACTTGTACACAGGTTTAAAGAGTTCCACAAAGCATGGATCTGCTCGTCAAATTCAAAAACTGATCATATCAGAAAGCAAGCACTCCTGTTCAATGGTCTACCAAAGTAGAAGACACAAAACCCAGGACTAAGTAAGTTGGGGAAAGATGAAAACTATGTTTCATCGACGAAATTCTGAAAGACATTCGGGAAAATTAGAAAATAACCCAAAAAACTTGTGAAAGAGTACAACAACACAATATCAAACAAAATCTAAAAAATGATAAATAAACTGATTTTAGCTTATCTAAACATTAAAAATTCAGTGATACTTTTAATTTTCCATGCACTTTCACTGGAAAGTGAACAAAGAAAGGCATTTGGTCATAGGGCCAAAATCCCAAAAATCAACCCTTCATCTTAAATTATCTCAACTACACTGCTTGTCTCAACAAGCCTTCACATCTCTTTCTCTCCACTCACTTTCTGACTAACCTCACCAACTTGCAGCATCACAAGAGCCATGCAAATGATTTTTTTCCACCTCTATTTCTGAATAAAGGCCGCTGGGAATCACAATTTTATTTTTCCTAATCTAAATCACCATAGAAGTCTAGAAGCAATCCAGATGTATCATAAAGTTAGCATACTCAGAAAGCCTCAACTCCCTGGTTTAAGTTAAATCAGCAATACACATTCGTGAGTCAAATATACCCAATTAGAATACTACTTGGCCACTATTAACTTCACTAATCAGAAATACGAAGTGGTCCCAAAAGCTAGTTTATCCCTCTTAGCCATCATCACATGTAGTGATGCTAAGTGTGTCCAGGGAAATCTTGCAAACTCAAAATTAAAAGCCTTGGTTTCATCTCCCTTGTGCAAGATAAAATACCCTCTTAGTAACATGTTCAAGATGACATGCAACTTGTTCAGAACTACAACGAACAATACTAGACGACCACAGACATCCGTCACCCTGCAAAAAGCATGCACACCGTGACTAACCATCCCATCAAACGTCAGAAAAGGCCCACGTGAAACACTATGCCTCCCGCAAGTGCATTTTAATCAGATGACTAAATTAGAGCTACTCCGTTCCACAACAGCTTCTGTGCAATACCTTAAAGAGCATGCCGCTCAGTTGCCGTTCTCTTCTGAAGCAGAAGATTACGCTAAAATGTCCAAGACCAAGAAAGAGCTTGCTTTCTTGCGGTGCAATAACAATCGTTTCGTAGTAACCAACGGCCCAATGGAACACTGAAATTTCCTTACGTTCACAAATAACAGGTCCACACGGATAGACGGAGGGAGATGATAGATCTTCCATATCAAAACAATAAACCGTTGACAAAAAGTTTTTCTTTTGAAAAAAAAATATGAAGAAAATTTCGATAGCTAGGAAATACTGCCTAAAAGATGAAATCTTGTTAAGTCAAATGACAAATTAATCAGCAGTAGATCACAAGGACTTTCGTTCGCGTTCAGCTTATCTTCTATTTTACCCTCCTTTTCACGATTCGTCCAAAATTTACCCAGGAACACCAAAGAGAAACCAGTAATCAAATTTCAAACGATCTCTAACGATTCAACACAACAATAATATAGCTTCACAGGAAAAAGACGCATGCCCTGTTCTGATCTCCCCTAGTAGAACCGCGGATAGACAAGTAGATAGATAGACAGAGAGATGGAGCGAGAGAGAGTACGGTCTTCGCGATGACGGCACCCCAACCCTCGTCGAAGGCCCGCTTCATGACGGTGTAATTGGTCCCCGGAGGCCCCGAGCCGATCACGAACGGGTTCGGCATGTCCAGCCCGTTGACGCGGACCCTGAGATCTGGCTCCACCGCGCCGCCATCCGACGTCGCCGACGCCCTAAGCGCGCTGTTTCGCACAGGGATGCCGGGGTGGCGCCGCGGCAGCGGCAGCGGCAGGCTCTGCCACCTGCCTCGCCGGCACAACTGCAGCTCCTCCGTCGGAAGACTCACTCCTACACCACCCGCGGCATGGAGCAAAGAGGACGATACCGGCGGCGCCATGGCAGCGGTTCCCCTTCCTCTGGCACCGGCAAGATTGGTCACCCTATCGACTGCGACAGAGAGACGAGGATGGCGAGAAGAAGGTGGTTGGATTGATTTTTGAGAGAGAGGAGAGTCCTCCTCGGCTGTCCGACTGTAGTCTGTAGTTCAAAAACTATAAAGTGGATCGAGATTCCATGACGTATTTCGCGAGAGACCAAAACAAAATTAATCTGTTGAAATTGACCCTTCCATTATTCGTACTGGACAAATACCCTCGTTGATTCGTACTAATTGATGTATGAAAATGACCCTTCAAGTATTCATATTAGATAAACACACACTGTGTGAACAGAACAGACTCGATTAAAAAGTTAATACCCTGATTAGAGTTTTGATAGGATTCCAAATGTAATTTAATGATTCTTTGCGATCCCATCGTCATTATTGTTTTGCCTTCTCTGCTTGTTCCATCCAAGGTTAGATGTATCGGGTCGTATTTTTCATAGTATGGTATGGTACTATATTATATTGTACCGCTAATATACGGTAGAAAAGAGAAATATTTAAATTTTTTTTATGTTTGACTTGATTAATATCTAAAATAAATAAATTTTAAAATAAAATTAGCAAAATATAATAACATCATATAGAGAGGTTGAAAAATATAAGAAATTCTATTTAGTCATTCAAGTCAACTCAACACAATCATCTAGTGTTTATCTAATATTACATACAAATATATCAAATCATGACATATACATACACAAAAATATTGAGGATGCAATCATCAATTCTCACAAACTAATACAATACTCATATCATCGTTATCATGTTCCTTATCTTAGCCATCTACGAGAATAATTAAGAGTGTCATTTCTACTTATGAAAATTATTTAAATATGAACATTTAACAAGAAATAAATTTTCTTACCTATTCCTGTTCATCATTTTGAGAATATATACATACAAAACCCTCATAGTAGGGGGTATAACTTCCATCTGTGAATAATCTCATATTATATGTGCTCTCCACAAAATGTAAGTAATCAACATAAGACATGTAATTCTGATATATGTTTTCGTACATATGTTGATATTCTATATACTGGCGTGTTCTTTGTCGCACTACTGTAAGACCTGGTGGTGGAATGATTGGAACATGCATGCATGAATCATCGTCGCCATACTGGTATCTAGAGACATGATAGCCACCATACCCATTGTCACATCCCGACATTTAGCAGCGGAATAAATATCGGGATGTGTGAACGATACGAGTATAAGTATCACAGTCGAGTAACACAGAGTCACAACTAAATATAACAACAGACTTGAGACAACGATTTGCCAACTAAATACTCTTTAATTCATTCCATTCAACTAATTAAAATCGTACATCAATAGAACCAACTAAAGGGTCTATTGTTCAAATATAAACTCCATGAAAATGTATCACTATTACATATGTTACTCAACATCTATTCCTAATCTTCCAATCCTCATATGACGGGTGCTCTTCACTCATGCCCTGCCCCATCGAGTCCACGAGATCCTCATCACTACCTGAATGGACAGGATGATAGGATGAACAAATTAACCCAGTAGGATTTACATCTCATGTGCGGGCACTAATATACATGATTAACATTTTAAATAAGCAGGATCTTAACAAGAACATGATGACTACGTATGCATTTCTAACAAGTCAATAGCTGAATAGGACGAATAGCATAACAAAACCAATACTGACTTTCATATGCATTGGACAGGTGATTCAAGAATAGAATTGTATCACAAGGATTGACTATATTCCTATAGATATCACATATTCACATGATCAGATGTAACATATCAACTTATCATATCAAACGAAGGCACATTCATACAAATCTTGCACACATACCAGTGCCATGCCAAGCACCACAAATCTATACTCTCACGGTTAATAAGTACGATGGGGTGCTCCTCCCCAGACCAGACAGGGCCCTTATTGCACAGGTATTAGTCAAATGGACCAAAGTTCCACATTGTGCCGATCAAACATATACATATATGGCCACAAATTTTCAATAACAAGCTCATAGTAATAGGGACATGATCATTCATAGAGTTCAAGGTATGACAAAAGCTCGAGAGATCAATTGGACAGCCTAACAATGTATCTTATGTTTCATAATTCTTTAATGTCGTGACGAGAGGATGACTAAGGACGTATCGTACACGGTACAAGTGCTCTCTATCTCTAGGGTACTTCATGGTACAACCAGCTCGGTCTCTATGAGGGAATCCATAGAGTACAGAGACTTACAGAGGTCTTAGAGAAAAGGTCGCTAGTCTGCCAATATGGAATGAGCGGCAGAGAGCTTCCAATTCCCCAAGAAGGGTGTGCCTAATCGTGCAAATGTGTAGTGTCGTGTCACGGAACTTTCCTAATCATGCGTGCAATGGATGAACAAAATATGGAAACCTCGGAAAGCATGTAAAGAAAGAATGTTCACATGCAACAAGCAAGTAACATAATCGGAAAGCTTAAACTAAGCAAGTCCATTCTAACATGTATTCTCCATAGATTCATATCACATTCTTATTAGGACAATTTCATATCAAGCTAGATCACAAGATGATAATCAAATGAACATAAGATCATTCACTTCATAATACACATTAGAATCATATTCATGTCATTATAGTTTTCAAATGGGTTGATCACTTTTCAGCCAATGCACACTAAGTACATGCTTACAGACTAAGAGAATAAACATGCTGACTGACTAGCCGGAAGGAACAGTCTCGGGTCAGTCTTTGAATCGTGACGGGTTCAGACGTCGCCTTTCAAAGAATCGTACACAGATAAATAAGGTTCGGTAATAAGACATAGAATCGTGACGGACCTTCCTATCGCGTTTAATTGTGACAGGGTAGGTGGTCGCCTTTCTTACAGGAATCGATCACGGATGGATTGCCTGACCAGAATTGCGACGGTCTCATCCGTCGCGTTCAGAACGCGACAGAACGATATGTCGCAACGAGGCCTGAATCACGACGCTTCCCTACGTCGCGTTCATGCATGGCTTTCAAACTGCGGACATGAAAACAGTACAGAATCGGATGGGTGAGAAGCTTCCGAATCGCGACGGCACATGTCGTCGCGTTCATGACGGGTCTAGAAACCCACGCGACACATAGTTTGAGGTGTCAGGTTGACCAGTTAGACCATAAATAGTGACGTAAGACTCGATCACCTTTTACTGAATTGCGACATACCAGTACGTCGCGTTCATGCATGTAGAATCGCGACGTCTGGATACATCGCGTTCTTGGATCATACCCAAAAACATAGAAAAATGTTACACCCTTCATGATAGACCTATAACTTGAAATCTAACAACATTTAGACAAAACTCTTAACATGAAAAACGACGAGGACAATTAGTAGAAGAGGATTCATGTTTTGGGTTTGACCCAATTCGGCCTCGATTTGTGCAAAACGCATGAAGAACATAGAAAGCCCTAGACATATATGACTTAGGGAAAATGCTTAATATGATGAACATGCTTGATGAAAATTGGGAAAATATATGCAAACTAAAGTAGACACGATGCTCTTCAGATGGTATAGGTTTTGTTTAGTTTCAGCCCGAGATCACCTACCTTTGAAAAGATCTAAGAGATGCAAACGCCCAGGTCGATGCAGAGCAAGGTCGAGGAAGAAGCTCGTTTTTTCCAGCCGTTCTCCTCTCCTCTTGGTGCCCTAGCCTGCTCCTCACGACCCCAGCACGATGGTAAACTTCCCCTAAAAGTCTTGTGACAATCTCTTATTGTTCTAGGGTTTATTTCAAGTCCTAATGGGGCTAGGAAAGGAGGGTTGTGAATTCTGCTTTGCACCTTCTATGTTTTGGGATTTCTTCTCCCAATTGGAGTGGCAATGGCATTAGGAAACATACTTCTATGGTGGGTTCGATTTTGGTTGCCATTCATGGCTAATTACTCTTTTTTAGCCCCCAATTGCCCTTTCCTAATTTCTGCCTATTTAGGGTAACGAATTTTGGTGTTATTGCCATTGGGCTTTGATCTTTAGCCCATTTAAAGTTGTATTGGCCCAATTTGATTAAATAGCTGATTTCACACTTTGGGAGTTTTAATCATGTCATTTATTTTATTTCTATACACCATTCTTATTTAATGTTATTTCCTATATTTTAAATCATTAAATTTTTTCAGGGTGTTACACCCATAATGTTGTGCATATGGATCCAGCTGTGTATGCCATGAAAAGAAAATGTGACCCTCATTGATAGTCTCAGATGATGTATCCTTCTGTGTGCTCAATCTCTCAAAATCAGATACAATCTCTTGATAGCTGCTACTATTTTCAGGCCTTATATTCGTCCTTTTTCATCTTTTTTCCACCTTCTTTGTGTGCTTAGTGGAGCATCGTGATCTATGTCATCTTAGGTAGCATGCGTGCTCAAACTCCAATGTCAAGTACATGCTTTCACCACCACCACCACCAATGCCAGTTGTACCAGATGGAGAAGAAGGATCTTCCGTACTGTCTCTGAGATGGTTCAAATGGTGAAGGAGTAAGTCACAGTACGGTCATTCGGATCCGGGTTTATCGGGTCTGTGTGTGGTGCTCTTGACCAAGAGAAGGTCAATGGGTTGTTTGTGTGGTTTCGTGCACAGGGGAGGCAGTGTGGCCAGTTATGCCAGCCCATTTGCCACTGCTGGTTCACTGTTTGGAATCGCGGTGGAGGTAGGCGATGCGATTTGAATGCGTCGTACATGTCGGACGCGATTCCAGGAACCCCTCTGTGACACTGAGGGTTTCTATTGGCGTAGGACAGAGGGGACGCATTTAAGGAAGTTAAATGCGGCGTCTGTCCCGGACGTAATTTGCAAAAGTGTGGTAAAAGCTTCGTTCTGGCCAGACAGAGCAAGGAAGCTCTATCCGGCGCAGGGGAGGAGTTGTTGTGGCTTCTCCAGCGATTTTCGATGAGTTTTGGCTTCAGATGGCTCATGCGGCGCGGGACCACGTGGAGGACGATGCTCGGAGCGGGGCATGCCGTCGGCGGGGGCTTTGGGCATTCTCGACGTCTTCTTCTTGTAGGGAACTTCCTACCTTTGCTTACTGTTTAAATGCATGAATGGATTGGGATTAAGGGATGGACCATGTGGTGTGGTTTGCCTCGCTAGGTTTATCCTGTTTACAGTTTTAATGGATAGAACGATGATTGTTGTGGGTTTTCTCCGTGGGGGGAAGAGGTGGGTTCGGCCTGTGAGTTGAACTCCCAGTCCTTGTGGAAACGCGGCCAGACAGCTGACACGTTCATGTGAATGCGTCGCGCTGAGCCGACGCATTTTGGGTTTATCGTCATGTTAAGCCGGCGTTGGGGTCGCTCGTCTGGTTGACCCGACATGTTTATGGGATGTGTCTGTGTGTCAACGTGACTATGTGTTGACCATTGGTTTGACCGGTTTGGGTCTAGTGGCATCGTGTCGGGCCGCCGCGACTTGGTCGCGTCGCTAAGGGCCTATCGCGACAGCATTTTGAGTAGCGTCTGTATAGGGCCGACGCGATCGGGTCGCGACGCTTGGCCCTGTCGCGACAAGGTTTTGGATTGGCGTCTGGACAGGTCGACGCGATTTGAGAGCGTCGCCTGTGTTCAATGCGGTTTGGTTTTCAAGGGGAATGTGGGGTGTTGGGCAGTGCAGGTCTTGTGTAGATAGCCTGGGTCAGTGGTTATTCTTTAAATATTATTGTAATGTTTAATGTGTTAAGTGGTGTGTGTTGCCATGGAGGTCACAGGGTGACCAATGAAAGCAAGTTTTTTTTCGATATTGATATGGTATTTTTATGATTTGTGTTAAGTATGTTAATGTATTAGATAGGTGTTTAATGTTAATGTGTATAAGTCTAATGTGTGGTCTTGGGAGTCATGTGATGAGCCCGTTAATGAACGGTTGTGTGTAGGGTGGCTTGAGGGTCACAGGTGACCAATGATAAGCCATTCCTTACACTTGGGTACGTGGTGTTTGTACATAAGGTCTTATAAGTATGAATACCATAGTTTGTGTGCTTATCGAGTTTGGTGGCCGGCGCCTATTCCGGAGAACCTCTCTAGTCGTTACCCTAGTACTGGGGTGCTTATTGCTTGTCCCGGTACGGGAGTACCGTCGAGGTTTGTGTCGTCTTCCGGACACCCCTCGCTCCGTGTTGAGTTGTACGTCCGACTGAGGGAAAGACGACAGGGGACAATGACTTGTGTTGTGGGTGTGCGGCGTTTGTAGGCGCACTCGTGTTGAGGGACGGACCCAGTAGACGTACTGGTCCTCAGCTAGTCCTGTTCCAGTTCCTCACTTTAGGGTTCTCGTCGAGCCCCTAAAGGTGTCAGGCTTGGGCCTGCGGGTGTGTGTGACCTGCAGGTTGTGATGGTTAGTTAGTCTCCACTGTTTCTTGGCTTGTTGTTGTGGAGCGGTAGTTGGACCTTCGTCCTGACTGCGAGACTAAGAGGTGGTTCTTATGCTGTGTTGTCCGGGTGGATACTGGCGTCATAAACCTAGTCCGTTCCCGAGTGGTGGTGGCATTTCCGTACCGACTCGTGTTTGGCCACTGGTTGTGCTTGTTGTGAATCGCTGGTTAAGGTTATAATCATGAACCGTTAACCGTTGTGGTGTGCCCGGGAGGTGGCACTGTTTTGTGGTTTAGTGTTGTACCTCGTGGTAGCAGGTACATGTACCCCTCAAGGGTAGTGTTGTTTGTGGTACGTGAGTCCCGACCTCAGCTGGTGTTGAGGTGAGACCATGTTATGTGGAGGTCGATGGTATGACTCTCCATGTGTTGTGGGTTATTTATATTCGTACCGTGTATTTCTAGTTATGGGTTTGGTATGTAGGTGTTGGCTGGTCATTGCAAACCCGATGCTTTGTGCGGCTGGTTTGCCTGTGAGACTGTGGCCTAGGCAGTGGTTTGCCAGTGTGGCTTATGTCAAGGTGGTTTTGGTTGTAGGGCAGACTAGTGTGTTAAGCTAGTCTTGTGCTTCCCTTTACTTTTCTGGAGGACCGGGTTTAGCCGTGTGTTTGTGATTAGTTGTGGTTAACATGCTTGTGTGTGCATGTATACGTCGATTGCCGGTGTTGCCAGTGAGACCATTTGGGTGAGGTCTAAAGGCCCTCGATTTTGTTGTATATTTTATTTCGTGTAATAAATTCATGTTTGTGTATGCATGATGTACATATCTACGTATGTATTAACTAGTTATACTTATGTGTGCATGGTGTATATTAGTTGTAAATAATGTACGATTGCATGGTGGTAGTGTGTACATGAGAATACATATGTATGGCATGTATATATGTATAAGTTAAGCATGGTTTCTACATGTTTTGAGTTCTGCCGAAGGACCCAATTGGCGTCCACATGGATGGACGCCCATGCTGAGTCAGCGTCCACCTCGCTGGATTGCCAATACTTAAGCCACGTCCTTGATGTGGACGTTAAGATCTCTGACCTGCTGCGTTGCAGACCCCGAAACTCCGGGGCAAGCAAGCCCAGCCATTGGGGATATGTCCCCAACAGCTAGCAGACCTTCACTCACCTCTCCCTCTCGGGGTTCCCCAACCCCTCTCCTTTAAAACCAAACTCCTTCTGCACCAGAAAGAGTTCTCTTGACTCTTTGCAAAGAGGAGATAAACCTAGCTTCTGTGAGAAAAACCTGAACTTGGAAGCTTGAATCCGGCGACTGAAGGCTTCTCCGCGATCCACTGTTGCTAGGAGGGAGTCTGGACTTGGGAAGGCTTCCCCACACTGGACTGAAGCTTGCATCGACTGAGAACCAGGAGGAAGGAACTTTTGGAGGCTTCTTGGGACTGCCCAAGGAGGCTTCAACACAGCAACTTAGATCCCTTTGGAGGTTTTAAAAGGGCAAGTACCCCATACATTTCGTCCATGTAGATGTCTATAGGGTTTTACTATTTTTACAGATTTAAATCGTGTCCTGGATCCTCATTTCACCCTGTATTTGGAGCTCGGTCTATGCTCTTGCACAGACAGGAACTTGGCGTCAAGGCCTCTTGCCACCAAGATCTCCAGTTCTGCGTCCAGCGATCTTGCCGTCCAACTCCTTGAACGGCCAGAGACTGCCGTTAAGTTCTTCAGGACAGAAACAGTGAGCTTGTTCTTCCTGGTATAGACTATTTTCGACATGTTTTCGCAATGAGGATATAATGT